>JAJJXL010000008.1:1200000-1800000 GCA_024516145.1 Pyronema domesticum
ATTTTGGTGGTAGCTGTACAAACGGCGAAATCATCCACAAGCTTTATAGAAAGTAGGCTGAGATGAGGTTTTAAGGCAAATTAAAAAGCCAGCGAGGATCTCGCATAGCTCGCCCCAGGGAGATTGTCCGTCTTGGTGAAATAAGAGTCGGTAGTCATGGAACCAGTAGTCACTTCGACGTAGCAAATCAACACTGGAGAGTAGGCACCAGGCTTCAGTTATTGACAGAAGTCTGAAAGTAGTGACGACTCAGCAGATTGATACCTTACATGATGAATCAACCGGACACGACAGGAGCCTTTCTGGTCATAACCGGATCTTAGTAGATACGGCAGTGTTTGGAGTCACAAATTCCTTCGATGCAGCCTTCTAGAACACCATCACTGTTTGCCGCAGCCATGAATGTCTGCATGGAAGAGGAGGTGCGGTATTCACCTGGAGTATGTGGGGTAGACTGTTTCGTATTACGTATCAACGCAGTTTTGATTAGATCAGGGGTTCAAGTTAATTACCCAGGGTCTATATAAGGTAATTCCTTCATGAATAATCAAAGTGTCAAGGCAATGAGGAATGGAAGTAAGTAATCACCTGGACATTCTGGGACGAACTACTTCAGTGCATCAAAACAACCTTGGAAGTTGGCGGTAACAGCGGCGGTACATTAATTACGATCGCCCAGCCAGTACCAGGTTGTTTAAAACCATGTCGTTGATTCGTGTGTGACTGGAATAAAAATGCATCAATTTCTCTACTTTGGTGGAAAATTACAGTAGATTTTTCTTCTCGTCAAGCAAGAATAATTTACTTCCTAGAGGTTACATAAGTAATTAGGATGCTGCGTGATTCATGTTGAGTCACTCGATTGTTCTATCTTCGGAAATGATGCGTCTCCAGATTAGCGCTCGCATTTTGTAGGGAAATAACAGTATGTCATTTACGTTATTCAAGAACCTTAACTATTCATCTTATCGGAGATTATGGATAGGATACGTCTAGACGCATCACTCGTTTGCATGCGCCCCCACACTGCGCTTGCGAGCCGTTTACGCCCTACATTCAGATAAAAACAATTATTCGCCTCCGCCTGCTAAAGTTTGGATAAATGTACACCTCATTATACATAACCGGCTCGAAGCCCTGTGAGTGTTTTGCATGTTAGATCCTGGAGATAATAGAGTCGGTCATGCGCATCGCATCTACCACATCCATCTCACATGAAAAGAGGATCTGACAGTCAAGGAACATTGGGCTTGCCATTTATGCATGCATGGCAATCTTATGTACAGCAACCGATTATGTAGAGACTATTCAACTGTTTGTTCTACCAACTGGAAAATGCCACGAGCGTATGCTACTTGCATTTATTCAGTCATATTTCACTGCGTTGGGACAGGGCCTGATGTTTTTGTAAACTCCGAAGACGAACCATCGCTGCACACAGGGGGCGGCCCCAGTAGTGTAGTGGTGGTAGTCCTTGCATCTTGGTGTAGTGGTATGAATCCCTGCAACTGCGCAAAGCCAACGGGTTCGAATCCTGTGTAGCTCTCACAGGTGTCTCTTGGTTACCGGGATTTGCCCTCGAAGGAGGTTTACCCGGTGCTCAGGATAAGTAGTCACTCTCTGCAGTGAAAGGGTACTTGACATGTGTTAAATGTGTTAAGAGTAACCCCGCTTACCTGATCTATGCCTTCTCAGGTATAGACAAGCGTTGGATTAAGTTCGGGAAAAATGTAATAGGAATTACGACTGTCATAACCATTAAGGTTGCATACAGAATGAAGGATTATTATTATTATTATCGCTGCACACAATTCTAGGCAGAAACCAAAAGCGAACCACTTGTGACTATCAATCTTCATGGGTCTTCAGCCGCTAGCGGATCTTACCCTGCAAGAGTAACAAATACCGAAATTTTGTGTCACCTGAACTGCAACTCGTGCGCATGTACTCTACAGCCTGATACTCTAAGTAGATTTCCTTTCCGAAAGACCGAGAAGCCTGAGGCTTTTCCTGGAGCACCATGTAGGGCAGCTACAGTCTTTCCGGTGTCACAACAAAAGGGTATGAAATACAGAAAACAAAGATAAGCCTTGTTTCAACGTGTCCAAAATCCTTCGGTCGAGAAACCTTAAAATCATGCAAAGATGAGCGTTTCCAGGCTGACATGCCCCTTTAAATACCGGTCAAGCCTTGTGTTTTCCAACCACAATGTCCATAACGCCAAACACCGCTCCACAGGTTTTGATTCAAGAAAAGAACACAAACAAATCTAATAAAACAACCCAACGATGTCCCTGTTATGTCTTCCCAACTATAAATAACCAAAGTGTTTTGAAAGAAATTGCTGGACAGCATAGCCCCATATCTGGCGGTACTTCTGACTCTTCCTGTGAAATACTTCGCCACCTCCGGGTTCTGTAGTCTCGTGCTTCCAAACAAGGCATCCAACCCTTTCACCACTCCATCGCTTCCTAAAACCTTGCTCCTTACAACCAAACTTCAAAATGTAATAGGACTTCGGAAATGAAGGAAATCTCGCTAGCCTCGCGTTCTCATTGTGTGATAGTATCCAGAAGAAACTATCCTGCTGATGTGTATGAAGGTCAAATGTGTCGTTAGCACGCCCCATGAATGACACCCGTAGCTTCTCGTCTTGTTGAATTATATCGATATGAAAGTTACCGATGGAGTTTTCGTATCTGCCGGTATAAAACTCCAATGGATTAGCTGGTTTCAATACAGTACGTTCTGCCATTAGTCGCTTCTTGATCTTCGATAGATAGCATGAACTACTGCTAGCTGTTTTTCGAGCAAAACCGACATAGTCCTCCACCGTGATGTTGTTGTCAAACATTGTCTCAATCAGTAGCTCGCCCACTATTCTTACTGTGTCCGCTAGTCCGAAGGAGTTGGCAAGAACTATGACGGCGCTTGACGACTCGGGAAATAGACCCGCGAACGCAGTTGAACCCGGTATGACTCCTTGATGCAGCAGAGCGAGACGCGAAGGCAGCCCGTAGCCAACTCGTCCATTACCTCCAGGGCCAGGACTAGGCGAATCAAGTCCCAAAATAGCAGGCAGTTGAGCCCTTACCCAGCCAGATGCATAGCTGTATTCTCGTAGAGAAGAAAAGGGCATCCCAACCATGCCTCGCCAAAGCTGGTGCATTTGCTTGAAGGGATTCTTAGGATCGGGCTGGCCTTTGTTTTCGATCTCAAAGTTCGCTGCTTCCATAAACGCCTTGTAGATAGAAAGCATATCCTTCACAGAGCTTCGTATGCCTCCAGCAGGCCCAATTATAGCATCCTCTCCCTGGACTGCAGGCGGTATCTCAACTGGCTCCCCATTTTCTAGTGGTGCATAAGCCTTGGCAGAGTTTTCCATATCAGCTGGTGCATCGGTGTAGACTGTCCTGTTGAGTCCCAGTGGCTCCAGAATACGGCTCTTCAAGACGGCAGCATATTTGGAGTCCGTAACCTTCTCGATGGTCTGACCGATGACTTCGTATGCCATATTATTGTATATAAAATCCGTCCGCAGTGGCCTGACCGCCGGCACGTAGTTGAGAATAGGAATTGCTTCTGTTCGTTTTAAAGGAAGGTAATTATTAGAAAGTAGCCACAATGCATCGTAGGAGGGTAAACCCGTTCGGTGGTTTAGAAGGTCGGTAATGGTGATATTGGCCGCCGTATCTGATCTCTTATATTCCGGTATGATATCTCGCAACCGAGTTGTCCATTCCAACCTCTCTTCGTCGACCAATATACCAGCTATCGAGGAAGTAAATGCTTTCGTGAGGGAAGCGATAGGATAGGTCGTATTTTCGTCCGTGGGCAGTTTTGCAGCGACATCCCGATAGCCAAAGTGAAACTGGTATATCTCTTTGTTTTCATGAAGAACGGCCAGCGAAAGCCCCGGCGTCCCAGCAATCTGGCAGATCTCGACGATGAAGGGGGTAAGCTTTTGCAACGCATGACGGATAAGCCTACAAACAACGTCAGTTCTCAAACACGTTAGTCGGAGATCTCGGAGTGCGAGCGGACATCGATATAAGAGTTCTTCATAGGTCTTGCAAGCGTTCTCGGTTGATACCCACGGTTGGGCTCAGCATGATGCGGAGGGAGTTGTCGTACTTATGATCATGTTGAGTAGCAAAATGTGAGGCAACCAGTGAAACATGCTGGGATTAGCGCGCCAAGAGAACCGGAGCCTCCGCGAAACATCTGTTTGCAGTACATCGATCTTCGGAGTCCAACCAAAGAAAGTTTCAAAATATAAAATATTGACGACTTCCCCGATATTGGGAACTTACACGAGCATAATAGAGGCATTTTTTGACTAACGACTTCCCGTCGTTACCTGCAATTCATCGCTGCCAATTCTACTAGGTTTTGTTTCCGGACCATTGTCTCATTTCACACCGCACTCGGATATCCTATCACTTGCAGCGCCGCCAAAATTCCAATCTTAAATTTGTATAATTCATATAGTTGTTGGCATTACCGTACATTTGGGAGCTGATAATGTATGAAATATCGTTGCGTGGCCGGGAGCTACCAATTTGTCGGTATGTACTCCTTTAAATCACAATTATCGACTATTCTGTTACAATAATTCTTCAAAATTCATGTATGTCCTCTTCCGGTGTACCCCTCTAAGTTAGGTGCCTTCCCTCAAATAAAGTAGTATCACAGTAGCTATCCGTAATTTGTGTTGCCACATTGAATCACCGGACATATCTGCTCTAGGAGAGGGGTGAGTCGTGGCCTCAAAATATCAAGGTGGGAACTTGAATACAAAGAAATAAGCAGATTTCCGGAAGACACAAAACATCGGGCGGGCTTTTGCACTCGTTTTACTGGTTCGTTCCTCGTGAAGTGATTTAGTATCCTGCCAACTAGATCTCAAAAATTAGCAATTTTATTCTCTGTCTCAAGTTATGATTCCCTACCCGCTTTGTATAACAGACGGGAATATCAAGACAATGATTTGTTTCAGGTATCGTCTATTTTCATGCGTAAGACAATTGCACCTAACCCAGATCATGTGATATGATTAGAAACGCCATCACGGCTCGGCTAATTTACTAGTGCGTCGCTTTAGTGTGTCGTGATTAAGCATGACGCAGGCACGGTTACTAACGGCTCCCCGCGTAATATGGCGTCTAAGCTCCCCAAGCTTATCCGAGTGCTGAGACCCCGCTCGTTCATCAACTCTATCCCTATCTCCATATCTCCATCTCCTATTCGAAGCTTCATCAATTGCCGCAGCTTCTCGATCACCAGAATGTCCGCCTCGATTCTCGACGGGAAGTATCCCGCGAAAGCCCACTGCGCCGCCGTCGCCGCCCATCTCTTGAAGCAAAACTCCGCCATCACAAGCGGACTTCTCTACCTCGAATCCGGCAAATCACGTCTCCACGAAGACTGTGACCAGGAAGGCATTTATCCCAGGAGCTTCGCCAACCCCATCTGCTGACTGCGAAATCAGCACCCTTCCGTCAACGCCGTCCATTCTTCTACCTCACCGGATGCCAGCTTCCTGATAGCTACCTTACCTACGATTTAAGCTCCAAGAAGCTTACCCTTTTCATTCCACCGCTTGATCCTGCTGAGGTCCTCTGGTCTGGCCTTCCCCTCTCTCCAGAGGAGGCAAAGCAGCAATTCGATGTCGACGAAGTTCGTACCACCGATACTTTGACTGCCGCGATTTCCCCCGATACCACGGTCTATACTATCGCCCATCAGCTATCTCAAAAGTTTCCTGGAACTGTAAATACCGAGCTCCTACACATAGCTATTGACGAGTGCCGTGCTATCAAGGATGAGTACGAGGTTGCGTTGATTCGTCGTGCGAACGAGATTACGGCGGAGGCTCACCATGCAGTGATGAGGGCTATCAAGACGGCTAAAAATGAACGTGAACTTATGGCGGTTTACTTAGCGGAGTGTATCAAGCGTGGAGCTCCTACACAGGCATACACAGGAATCTTTGGAAGTGGAAGGGCAGCAGCCACGCTACACTACATCAAGAACGATGCACCATTAACTGGACTTAACTTGTTACTTGATGCCGGAGCTGAACTTCGGGAGTACGCGAGTGATGTGACGAGGACGTTTCCCATTAACGGAAATTTCACAAAGGAGAGTAGGGAGATCTATGACACTGTTTTGCAGATGCAGAAGGAGTGTTTAGATATGTGTAAACCCGGAAATAACTGGGAGGATGTCCATGTTCATGCTCATAAGGTTGCTATCGACAGACTGTTGCATTTGGGAATCTTGAAGGGTGACAAGGATGAGATTTTGGCCAAAAGAACGAGCTGTGCTTTCTTGCCTCATGGTCTTGGTCATTACTTGGGAATGGACACCCACGATACCGGTGGACATCCTAACTACAAGGATGAGGACAAGATGTTCATGTACTTGCGCAAGAGGGGTCCTCTCCCTGTAGGCGCGGTTATCACGGTTGAACCAGGTGTATGTTTCGCTTATCGGTGTTGTAGGCACTAGCTAACGAGATTCAGATCTACTTTTGCGAGTTCATTATTCGGCCATACCTTAACGACCCCGAGCACGCGAAGTTTATCAACGAGGAGGTGCTGGAAAAGTACTGGGATGTTGGTGGAGTCAGAATTGAGGGTGAGTTTACTTCGATATTTCGCATTACATAGCAAGAACAAAAAAACTAACAAGAATACCCAGATAACGTTCTCATCACCTCATCCGGCCACGAGAACCTTACATCCGCCATCAAAGAAGTTTCCGAGATGGAAAGACTCATCAATGGGGAGTAATTGAGTACTGTACAGTGATCGAGTAATCAATTCGCACTCATCCGTTTTTTGTACATAAAAGCAGCCATAACTTGAGTAATGAAACTTTTATCTGAACCAATCGTATACTTCTCAGCCGCTCTGATCATTTGACGACGCCATTTCTTTCGTCCAGAATTACGAACTTCTTGTGCTAGACGCATCCAACAGGCCTCACAGTCGGAAGAATATGACCCCTCTGACGCTTTTGAACAACAGAACTCAAGACTGCTTGAACTACTGGCACAGGAACAGGTCGACACGCTGTCGCTGGAGAAGGTGTATGAGAAATCGCTGTCGGAACTGGAGGAGTACTCATCGTCGGCTTCGTTGCCGGAGGTGTTGCCGGAGTCAATGATATGGTCGGTGGAGGAGTCCTGTCATTTGAAGTTAGCAGATGATATTTGTAAGAGGATTGGGGTGATGCAAACTTGGGAAGAGCCGTTGGTGTCCGTAAAAGAACGAGAGTCGCTGTGGATAACAGGCCGAGGGCTAAGGGTAATGGTCTCAGTCACAGTTTTGCTTTTGGGGATAGTATTGATAGCGGCCCAGCCGGAAGCAGGTCTCGGGGCGTCACGCTGAGAGACCACGGCGGCATTTTGGGGAGAGGGGGGGCTTTGGGGATAGTTGACGAAGCCGGATTGGCAGGTCGACATTTTGACCGATTTTGACGCAGTAATACCGATTCCCGAATTAGAGAATTAAAAATTAGAAATTAAGGTATGTAGAAATAAAAAGATTGTGATATGGGGTGTCGATAGGTACGACTAGAGGAAGAGGTTGGCCGACACTATGAAGGGAGTGTTATGAGTAGATAACCAAAAGTACCGTAGGGTCAGTGAATCCAGCAGCAGTTTATAAAGGGTTCCTAATGATAGCTGCGGTGGACGGAGAGCCTGAAGGATCCTAATGATTGCAGCGGTGAACGGAGAGTAGAGCTTCTCGAGTGGACAACTCGGCTTTGGCAGGTTGTTGAGTACGGATACCGGTGAGGGTTGAGATATTCTATGCTCATACATCATCTTGAGGATAGGATACCGGGTCACGCTTAATTCCAGCTGTAAATCTCCCCGCGGTTCTTGAGTACTCGCTTTGAGCCAGGTTTTGAGGTCGTCGGCGAAATACCCGACCTTGATCATGACGTGGCGAGCCGCGAAAAACACGCTAAGACTCTGGGGATGGCAAAGGGTTAGCCCTACTATCAGAATACCCTGAGTGTCGTTCTTCCCTCGGTGTCGTTTTCCACCAAAATACAGGGTAGACTGGTACTAGTGCGCCTGCTTTAGGTGGAAAACGACACTGAAGGAAGAACTACACTGAGGGCGTTCGGACAGTAGTCACTGCCCATCGAAACGCTTGGTGACTTCGTTACAGCATTATTTCTTGATTTCAATATTGCATACTACTTCCGTATTTACCGCCCCGTCCTTCCCAAAAGTACCCCATAATTATCAACACGAAGCGAATTCTAACCGCCACACATTACCTCTTCAAAATACATAACACTTACAGATCCGCTTACAGACCATTCTCAGCCTTAAACTTGTCCCATGAATCATTAAGCAAACTAAACACCGCCCCCGAAATCATCTTCTGTTCCGTAGTTGCATCTGGACGAATCTATCAAATCATTAGCCACTGTCCCATCAAGCCATGTTCTAAGCTTTTCAAAAACAAAATACCTTATCCGGATGCACCTTCGCAATACCCTTCATATAAGCAATCTTGCATTTAGCGGGTATCAACAACTCAGCCATTCCAACCTTCTTCCATCCACTCCCCTCCCAAAGTACCGTATCTAATCCCGCTAGTAATGCTCTAAGATTTCCTTCCTTTCCATTCTTCCAAGCCCCGATACGATCATGAATCTTATCATGCAACTCTAGTCTCTCCTGTTCCTGGCGTTCCTGGGCTGCGTTCTGCTGCCTTAGTGCTTGAACAGCTTCCGAGCTCTTCGCACTCTGCTGTACCGGCTTAGGGGGTGGTTTCGCTACTACTACTGGCTTCGATTTTGGCGCCGCTTTAGGTTTCAAAGCTGCCTCACACCGTCGCTTTCCATTCATAGCCGTCGCGGTAGCTCCGCCTGACAAGGCCTCCTCCCAGACACCCTTAGCATCTGCCCACTTCTCAAGTTGTTCCAAGCACTCGGCTTTGCGGGAGATGGCCTTGGTCCAGTAGTCTTTCATGTCCTTGTCTGTACCATCTACGGCGATGGTTTCATCTTCTCCACGATGAGGACCGATTAAAAGGAGGATGGCCTCGACATCGATTAATGCGTTCTTAGGGTCTCCTAGTTTAACCGTGCACAAAGAGCGGTTGCTGAGGAGGACAATACGGAGAGGGTGTTGATCGGGGATGGGAGTAAGAGCGGAGGTATAGTGAGCTTGGGCGGCAGTGTAGTCGCCACGCTTGAATGCGTCTGTTCCAGAAGCGCGAGCGGTATTAGAGCGGGTTAGGGAGTCGGGGGAGATAGCCACTGTCTGACGCTGCTGCTTTGGCGGGCGAGGAGCAGGGGTAGGATGAGGAGAGGGCGTGGGTTTGCTTGCCGGAGGAGCTGGGCTGCGTTGACGTTCTGCTGCTACATCTCTAGCGAAGGGGTTATTTGAGCTTCCACCACCAGCACCTAGGAGATCGGGTTCCGGGGTCGCTGGCTTAGAGGAAGCCGCAGGAGGAGGTCGGCGTCGGTTCCTAGATACGTAAACGGCCTCGGGCTCGGCTGATAACTTCGCTTTGCGACTCGCGCTGTCGGGAGCCATCATGGATGCTCGTGCACGTTCCTGAGCTTGCTCTCGCTCCCGCATTTCGCGCTCTTTGGCGGCTATGGCGGCCTCCATTTCACGTTGGCGTTGCTGTTGTATCCGGGCTCGGTCCAAGCCGGGGTCTTGGGAGCCAGAGGACTGGGGGGATGGTCGCCTTTCTTCACGCCTCTCTTCACGCTGCTTTCGGGGAGGCTGTGGAGGTCCACTGCCCATTTCCAACATCATGGCTTCATCCGTAAACTCTTCCTTAGTTGGCGCAGGGCGGGGTTCTCTTTGGGCCTCAGGGGGTCTGTCGTTCCTTGAAATTCCTCTGGCACCGTTTCTCTCCAGCTCTTCACGGATTTGGCGCTCCCGCATCCACTTGGGTTGCGAAGGGTCGCCACCCCCATCTGCTAGATCGGCCTTGAACTCGGCCACTGCTCGTTCCATCTTTGTCCTTCCAGAGCTCCAGAGTTGAGTGGCGGATTTGAAGATTGTACCACTAAGCTCCGCTGCGACAGCACCTAGATCTTTCTCTCCTTGTCCACCGCGCCCCACTCCTCGTGCCCATGCCGGCAGTCCAGAATCCTCAGGCTCTCGTGATCTTTCCCTTTCTCTGTCCCTGTTACGAGACTCATGTCGGGGCTGTGGTTCCAAGCGCTCTCTGTTTCTGCTGCTAGAGTCCTGGCGAGATTGGCTACTCCGTGAGGGAGCAGCAGACGCAGGTCGGCTCTTTCGGTGTGCCTGCTCCAGTAGCCAGCTTACAGCTCCCTGTACATCCAATCCGGTGTCAGTCTCGGCTAGAGCTTGCTTCGCTTGCTCGGCCGTAAATCCCATATCCATAATCTCTGCAATCGGTCCATCTCTTGGATCGGAGGCCGGTGGGGATTCGCGGCGTGGCTCCGGTCGAGGAGAAGGTGTAGGCTGGGGAGGCGGCGGTTTCGTGAATTCTGACACGGGCTTTGCCAAATCCCCGAGGATATCAAAGTCATCGTCATTGCTCACTTGTGGAGGCGGCTGATGAGGTGAGGGGTCGCGTGAAGGGAGGTTCTGTGGCTCGAAGTCATCGAAGGGATCGAAGGCGGCGGGTTTAGATGTAGCGGAGGGTGTAGCAGACTTCGAGGCACCGGCGGAGTGACTCGTCGGCTTCGGAGGTGCAGCGTTGAATAGATCGAGGACATCTGCAGAGGAGCTGCTTTGAGCGGCAAACCCAGAGCTCGGAGGAGGATAGTGTGAGCTTCTATCGACTGGAACATCTGCACCGAAACCAGCTAAGATGTCGTCATCGTCGGCTGGTGCTGGTGGTGCCGCACTGACACCACCCTTACTGTCGAGGGCGTTCCAGAAGCCGTTGTTAGCTGCACCACCGCCGAACAAAGCGTCCATCTTCTTCAATCTCTCCTCCTCATCCTTGCGACGCTGTTCCTCGAGCTTCTGTTGCTGTTCGGCTAGTGATAGATTCGAGTTTTGCTTGTCGCGGCCGAATGAGACCAAGTTGGCGAAGCTATCGGAGCCTTTGGTTGCGCCGTTTCCGTTCTGCGGAGTTGTCGAGGGTTTTATTGAGAGATTTCCGAAGGCATTTGAAGATGCTGGAGACGGCTTCGAGGGCTGTCCTGTTGGAGACGACCAGTTTATGCTGCTCATTGATGATGTGATGTGCGATGAGATGGAGGGGAGCTTGTTTGGCCAGATCTAACTCCCACCTCAAACGCGGAGTGCCCGGGTTAGGGGATTGCGCGCGCACTAAAAGCCGTGTTACACGCGGCGTCTCTATCTAGAGCTGCTGTAGCCTGTACTCCACGATGCCGACGACGCAGAATCGTCTCCGCCAATCAGTCCACAGTCTCCATTGGAGTGTGATTTGAGAGCATTCTAGCATTCTACGGACCGTACCAAAAGACGAAGCGAATTGAGGAGATAGCTAGGTCAGCGAAAGAAGTGGAGGATATCACGCCTGGGCTGCGCCTTCTATGTGCATAATCATTCAGACAATTGGTTTACTGGCTGGGAAGGGCTAATATTGTAGAGCATACGGCTCAGGAGAAGGACGAACGATGAGTGTTTTTGATAACTTTTATTGGCTGTATTTAGAACTGCTTACGATCTTGCAAATGTCCGATAGCGACGAGCTAAAGAATAGTTGATTCCTCGAAACCAGAGAACGCTGAATCACGTGCACTCGAGTAATAAGGCCAAGACTCGCCCGAGCTCATGCCCTGGCGACGTTTACGCCACTTAGCGCGCTCCGCTAGCAGGACGCGTCGCCTCAAGCTCAAGTCGCGACAAGCCCACATCACAACCGGGCAGACGCGTTTCAATCCTAATTATTGCATCTGAGCTTTGACCACCAGGGGAATCCTTCACCATACCTCTTCGAGAAAATATTGTGCAAAAGACGCATTAGATTGTATCTGTAATTGTTTTTGGCCAACAAAATGCCAGTTGAGGAGGAAGAACAAGCTTCAATCGATGTTCGCCATCTCCGGGAACTTGTCTCTGTATGTCAATTATCAATTTGATGCCTTCTCCGCTGACATTATGAGAGAACATTCCCCCAGAGATTCCGGTTGCACGGACATTAGTTCCCCAGTCATCACCGCCGCCGGATTCTATCCTCGCTCCAACTCAGGTTGTAGCTACCCAATATACCGCCACGCAAAAGAGTCAAATAGACGACGTCAGAATTCCGGAATCCCCGATTGTTCGTTTATCGTCACAGTACCAAACGGTGGATACCTACCAGATACCAAATCATGCCGGAAATCTACACCTCACCTACTCTGGGCCTTCTGAGACTCAGGAACAGACACAGAATCACCGACAGTTGACTACGCAGCCGGATTCCATTGATTTACAAGAAACGAATCAGCAGAATCCAATATCGATTGACGAATCAATGGAAAAGAGCGAGAGTCTTCCGGACGTCGAAGCGGCACCGTCAAGCGGCCAAAAACCACTCGAGACCGTACCACCACCAGAAGCCGAAAGCAGCGAGTCACCACCGGAAGCTGTGCAAGAACCGGGAGTAAATTCGGTCGTTGATTTAGTATTGGAAGAAGAGGACAGCGGAGACCGACCCGATTACTTTCCAGAAGAATTGCGGTATGAGACGGAAGCCGTCGGCCAGCCAAACCAAGAGTCAAGCCCAGTCAAGAATCCATTATCTCACTTGGGAGTTGGCCGCGGTACCGGTCTGACTTTATCACAAGTATTCGGCGCACCTTCATCACCAGTTGTGAGGACAAGGCAACGACTGGATTCACAACCTCCTCCAACTCCATCATTCGCTGCTGCTAGGATGATGGCACAGTCAATGGCCCCATTGGTACGATCTACTTCGGATAGTTACAACTCACCTGCGGGTCGCCGACGGAGCGTACCGGACTTACCAGATACATTTATAACACCGGTAAAGAAGAGGATAATGGAACCAAATTCTGCTGGGCCTTCACCACTACCCGCTTCTTCTCCACCGAGAGTTACGCATATCAAGCCCGCCCAGGAAGTTGATAGTGATTCAGATGATGATATTGGGGACATCAAGCCTTCGTTCGATATTAAAAGAAATATCCAATTCGAACGAAATAGTGGCGCGGAAACCCCTAATGATTTAAGTCCACTTCCTAAAACAATAACAAATCCGACCAAGAAATTGATACAAAAACCGAAGAAGGCTACCAAGGCTCATGAAAGATCATCAATCTCGGATATTCAAACACAACCACCAGCCCCAATACCCGACGACGACGAAACCAGCGACGAAGCTGGTGATGATGACACCGGAGATGTTGAAAAGATGCAGATTGATATCCCAACTCCACGACCTGTAGCCACAATGTCAAAGCCATCGTATACCCAAGTCCCTGCAAGTCCGAACATAATAACAAAACCTCGCCGGCCAGTCCTATCCTCTACCCAAGTCCCCGCGAGCCCGAACATAATAAGCAAACCTACTCGGCCACCACTTCCCTCTTTCGATTTCGACGACGACTCCTGGTCACATCCAAAGCTTCCAGTACGGCGAACCAAATCTTCCTCCTTCCTCCGCAAAACGCATGTTTCGGCCTCGCTACGCCAGACACATTCAATGACACAAGTACCTCAACCGCCGCCAGAAATCACCGGCACCAGCAATAACCCCACATCACTAGCAAACATGCCTCCCTTCAACATCCCACCACTCTCACCAACAACTCAAGGGAGAAGCAATAACATACCCGAATTTGTGCGAGAGACCTCAGGGCTGGTTCCGGAAACTAGTCAAGCGCCAACGCCGAATGATTCCAGTCCGAATCAGTCAAGAAAAAGCTCATTGGAGGATTCAAGTACGGGTGGTGAAAAAGCAATATCAGATCGACATGATCCATCCCCCTCAGGTCCTGGGGAGATTGGTATGAATATCAACACAAACATGCCGCCACCACCGATAACTCCCGGACCTCAAGAAAATCCCAGGAAACGAAGAAGACCAGACAATGGCAAAGAACCCCCTGATCTGAGAAGCTTTGCTTCCTTGGAGAGCAGTCAGCCTCTGCTAAGCAGCCAAGAAGAACCGGATGAGATTGATATGTTCGATATCATAAACAGTGTGGGAGTAGGGGATAGACCGGATCTGGATATGCCTGCGCCTATTATTCCGATCGCTGTGGTTAGAGCGAATAAGAGAAGGAAAACGAAAGATGCACAAACCGTTGGGTTTGCGAGGTTTGCGGCTGAACCGCAGGAGATACCGTCAGCGATGATGGTGTCTCCTAGGCATGAGGAAGAGCAGGCAACAATACCGACACAACCTGAACCTGAACCTGAACTCTCTCTCCAGGAGCCGGAGTTACCTCCTTCCTTACCCCCCTTTGCTCCCTCGCAGCAAGCCAAACCTAAAAGCAAACCAGGAAGAAATTCCCGACCTGGCTCATCCCATACCTCTCCTACCATAACAAAAAAAACCGCAACGAAAGGCCGTCGCATCTCGCAGCGTCACTCGTTGGCTACCGCATCTGCAAGTTCTGTCATTTCATCTTCCGACGATAGCAGCGATATTTTATCAACCAATAATCCGGCTTATTCAATCCCCGACCCTATAGCTTCTCAGAGTCAGAAACCATTACAAGCACCGTGGAGGGTTTTTGCATTGTTTAAGGATAACAACCTCAACTACCATCCCGCCACTGTGCTGGAATCGAATTCCAGGCAAGTGAAGGTTGAGTTTGATGATTCCACTATCCTTCATTTAGGACGGGAGTGTGTACGAAGCTTAGATCTCAGAATCGGGGATGTTGTTAGGGTTGATTTACCGGCGATGAAAAAAACCACTTACATCATCAAAGACTTCCCCACCGCTCCTCAGGACAAGGACCCAGTAACCCCCGGCCCGGAGAAGTCGGCCGAATCCAGACAAACCGACGCCCGCGGCCGTACCCACGTTTCCCTCGTCCCCAAAACCGACCCCTCGGCTCCCGCGATCGATGTTTTAGTAACCAATCTCTACCTAATCAAATCCCTCTGGTCACAATTCTCAGATCGAGACACAAGCACCAAAACCTTAAAGCTCTCCTTCACCTCCGCCTACAACTACCTCCAAAGCACTATATCACCATCTATATCCACCAGCAGCGCGGTTACCATCCCCACTGCTTACCGCCGTGTATCAACCCCCCTACAGCAACAGATACCACAAAAGAGCAAGTTGTTTGATAACATGGTTTTCGCCCTAACCGGCCCCACGAAATCCACCACTCTCGAATCCCGTATCTTGGCACACGGCGGTACTATCTTACAAACCGGCTTCGAAGAACTATTTCTTGAAGTCGAAGATTCCAGCACCTCGCTTACCCTTAAGCCTGGCATGGAGAATATTGCTTTCACAGCGGTTATCTCCCACGCCTTTTTTCGTAGTGCTAAGTATTTACAAGCCCTAGCATTAGGGTTGCCGTGTTTGTCTGATAAATGGATCGCGGATTGTATCAAAGCTGGCAAAGTTTTGGAATGGGAATATTACCTACTTCCAGCGGGAGAAACCAAAAGACTGGGGGGGCAGATTAAAAGTCAGGTATTGGCCGGGTATAACAGTGGGATGAGGTTGGGAGAGGTGTTGGAGAAACGTAGGAGGGTTGTTGATGGGTGGGGGATTTTGGTGCTTCCTAAAGGATTGGGTGCGGAACAGAGGAAGGCGTATCCGTTTCTTTTGTTGGCGTTGGGGGCGAGTAGGGTTATGGTTGTGAAAGGGGTTGAGGCGGTGGAGAAGAAGGTTAGGGATGGGGGGTGGGATTGTGTTTTTTGTAAAGAGGGGGAGAAGGGGAAGGTTCAGCGCCTAGGAGTCAGGGTTGTGGATGATAATGAGTTGAAGGATGGCGTGGTTTTTGGGAAGTTGGATTAGGGAATGGATGATGAAAAGCATATGTAGTGCAGTTTTTTTTTATGGACTTTAGCGGAGTTTGGGGGGGTTAGGCAATACTATTATTTTATTCGATGCAGGGGCCCTAGCTGGGTCGAAGTGGTTTTCTGTGAGCAAAGGTTCGGAATGCCAGTCGCTCTGTAGATCTTTGCTCGATCTCCCGGCGCATGCGCACGCGCAGCGTAGTGCACTCCTCATTGACGCGTTTGAGCATTTTTTATCACTCGGTTTGCTCCTCAACTTCCACAACTTCATCTCGCTCCACCTCCCCATCCATATCTGCTAATTGAATCTCTCCAACCCTTCTATCTCATTTTCACAGATTTCTGAATATTTTCTAGTTCACGAATCACTGGTGTGAGTTCCCCACCCTCACATTCCTGTGTAACGACACTCACACATCACAAAACTGATTGCGAACTTAACAATTGCCAACTCACAGCCTCCTTCTCCACAACACCACAACCTCACGTCCCAGTGCCCTCGACGATACAATCATTTCCACAACCATATCAAAAATCTCGCACTGATACTAAGTACGTTACGTACTTAGTAGTATCAAAGACCGTGTCCACACTCGATGTTGACGACCCATACCAAATCCTGTCATCATCGCACTCGGCCACCAGGAGACAAATCCGTACGAAATATTTCACCCTCGCCAAAAGGTATCACCCGGATAAAGTGCCCCAGGAACTTCGTCAACATAATGAACAATTCAAGAAGATCAAGCAAGCCTACGACTGTCTTATGGATCCTGTAAGGAGAGGTATGGTGGATAGTGAACGGGAGAGGATGGATAAGTCGGCAAGCGATGCTGCGCAGGACCGACAGAGGGAAGATCAAGAGCGATTAGCGAAAGAACGGAACATACAAGCAGAAGCCCGGAGACAACGAGAAGAGGCGGAACGATAAGCTGCAGCTGCTGCCGAAGCGCGGAGACAAAGAGAAGAGGCTGCTGCTGAAGCGGAACGCCAAGCAGAATGGCTCCGTCAACAAGCGGATCGAGCTCGAGAACCAGCACGACCTGCGGCCTCGAACTATGGTACAGCAGGGGATTCTCCGCCGCCTTATACTGCACCCCTTCATACGCCTCCTCCCCGCCCAGGACTCCAAATATTCCTAGACAGCCAAAACATAACCCCCGCACACATACCTATAGTTACACCGCGGATACTCTTCCAAGCGAAAAGATATATCTTTTCTCTACCTCTACTAACGGAGAGAGGACATCCACCAGCGGAGGGAGGAGACAAAGAAAGCTGGAAATTCCAACATGTGTTGCAATGCTCGTAATGCTAGTCATGATACTCATTGCTACTCCATGGGGTCTTAGCCCACTTACCCAGTCAGTCGAACAGCAGCTGAAACCTAAGGATATTCCCTGCAACTTTAGTCATGTAGATCAACATATTACGCTCTTTTCCAGCATGTGGAAAATTAGTAATGATTAATTCAATGGGGTTGATACAGTCCCCGGATTGATATTAACTACACCGGGCTCTGAGGAATACAAAAATATATCATGGCACACCGGCAGGGATGGGTTAGGAAAAGCATCTTTCTGGGTCCTATCTCGAATTGGGGAGGCCTATAGAGACAAGGGGTGGAGGGAATATCGATATAAAATCATCTCTGCTGATGAAATTTCCGATGATATGATCCGACGATGGTTAGGAAACGGCAAGGATATTGGGACTGTTTGGAGGGGTTATGTAAGTTCTTATCATCTCACCTTTTCGCCCAACACTTGCTAATGCATACGGTAACAGGAAAAAGTAGCACATAGTTTACTCCTGCCAAACCAGGGATCGACATATAGTAAAATTCAACTCGATCAAGGCCTCTGGTATACCGGTGCTATGGAAGAGGTTGCAACCGGCATCGATATGGGTGCAATGATGGGCGAAAATGTAGCCGCGTTAATTGTGGAGCAGTGGGGAAAGGAGGGGGTGTATCTCAGCAAAGATAGACGACGGCCGATTGATGAAGAAGAAGAGCGGCGTCGGGAGGAAGAGAGACGATGGAGGGAGGAGGAGAGGAAACGGAAAGAAGAGGAGAAGAGGACGCGAGAGGAAGAAGAAGAACAGAAACGGCGAGATGAAGAGAGGAAAAGGGAAGAGGAGAGGAAACGGAAGAACGATGAAGAGTGGAAGAAATGGTGGGATGGGTTTTGGGAATCTGTGTTGAAAGTTGTACATTTCTTGATTACTGCCCTTTTTTTTATATATTAAGTATGCTAGCGGGGCGCTAGATAGTGTCCAAGTCTGCAGGAGAAGCCGGGGATGCGAGTCCAACGATGGCTGGTTAAGAATATCTCCCTACAGCTCACTTATCTCCCAAAAAAAGAGAAATGCGCAGTACTTATGTACAAAAAAGTCCACAACCCTATGAAGAAGAAAACCAGTTACACCAGTGTACCCGTCTGATCCTCCCGAGAAACACCTGGTATCCTTTAAAGTTACATCTGATACCCAAGTGACAGGGCCCAGTCTCGAGCCAAGCTGAACCAAAGTCATGACTAAATTTATGCCACAGTCCACGCAGTTCAACTAAGTATCAAGTTGAGAGTTTCCAAACTTCAGTTTCAAAATCCAAAACCGTACCATTTACCAACTACTTAACTTCACCACCCAAATACCCGTAAAACCTTTTTACTAGTATCTATATCCTAGTAAACTATTACAATACCCAAAAGCGAGTGATTAACCATGAATACCAGGCCCCTTTTCCTCTTCTTGACAAATGTACAATACTTACTTACATCGTAGAGACAGTACCAGCCCCTAGTTACTTATGCGTTACTTAATTCAGTTCTCAACTTACTATGTCAATATAAATATCTAACAGCGGATACGACTTCTATATCAGCCTAGCCAAATTTGGACGATAATCACGTGACACAGGTGTAGCGCTGGTGTCCTGCAGCCCGCCGCCCAGCGATGATCTTCGCGCCGTAGGGGGGTTTTGTCTCGGCTATGTAATTAACTCAGCACTAGATACGGGAACAATGTCTTACAGCTTCTATCAACGAGCACACGACAGTACCGTTATAAATCCGGTCGCTTGACGCGTTTAATATTGCGGGTCACTGTATGTAGAGTAGAGAAGGGAAGGGTTACGTACTCTAGAGTAGGCACGGTTAAGGTACTCTACATATGTACTTTTGTAAGACGCCATAAAGTACATCTACGCAAGGGCCGGAAGCTCCCCGGGAAGCCCGGGAGCCCGCTCAAGGTGTCGCACGGTTGCAGAGACGGGTGGGCCTACCCCGCGTCCCCGGGTTTGCACGGGCTCCCCGGGCTCGTGCTGGCGGCAGTCGGCCTGAAATGACAGACAAGTGCGCTTTTTAGACCACACCACACTAAGCCGCGATCGTCTTCAAGCAATCTTTGAAATGATGAAATTCCACACCAGATCTACGGGAAGATTCAAGAAACAAGAGTACCCGACATTAAAGTAGATCTGTCGAACTTATCAAGGGCGGGGCCGCTGGGCGGAGATTACCGGTGGTATCAGAACGAAGCCGTGCAAGCGTTCGGTGCAGTGAATCGGATCTTGCTTGAGAACGATTGTGCGGCTACGCCTTGTATCTTGTCATACATAGCGCAGAGTGTAATAATGCACATATGTGCTCTAGGTACTCTACAGATAAACTCATAACAGACAAACTCATAACTATAGACAAACTCCTAACTACAGTCAAGCACATCAAACCCGAGGATGTGTTATACACGAGTAGGTGGGGTACATAGCTCATTGCCACAGAGGCTTCTGATATTCGGGATTACCGTGTGACATCTTACATACTTGTTGCACTTGCTTGGAGTATTTGGAGATGCTTAATGTGCATTTGCCCGTCGGATGGAAACATCCTGGAAGATCAGTAGATACGCCAGAATTAGGGAGTAGGCACAATCCAACTTCCCGTTTAACGTATAAAGCACGAATATTAGCCAAGAAAGCACGAAAAGCACGAGGATATGGCATAACATCATCGAGCACGCAATAAGCGGAATCTGGCGAAGCTTCTTCAAATGTACTTAAATTCACTGTTGCCGTCTGCCTGGGAGGATGTAGCATTCAAGGCACGACTCCAGCGCTCCGGTTCTTAAAGCTCTTGCGGACTTCTCAAACTTCGCAGACTTTATCGGATTTTGTCAAAGTCAAGCTTCCCTAGGTTCACGAAGCTCCCTTCGCCACCTGACTTACGCTCCCGCCTCCGCTCTTCACTCTCGCGCACAGCCTCCCGCTGGTTCGTTACTTTCGTCGGACCTTGTCGAGCTCGCTTCTAGAACGACACACTGCACCCGAGCTCCAGCTTCCAACCGCACACCTAACCACTAGGCGAAGCTCGAACCCACCTTATCGTGTGCAGGGTTCCTCGTTTAGGCAACTACGGACCTTAGCTCGGTACATCACACGACCCGCCAACCGAGTTTCGTAGTTTTCGTTGTATCGCCTCCGCCTTCTTGGGGGCGAATAGAATTTGTAGAGGAGGACAGATAGATAGCAGGGTAAAGGAGGATACATAGCAGGGTAGAGGAGGATACATAGCAGGGTAGAACGTGAAGGATCAGAAGATACGGAAAGGAACGCACGGGACCTCGGACTGGCTTTGCTTATTGGATTTTCCACAAACCCCTCCATACTCCTCCTACTCCACCTCGATCTCGACTCGATCTCCATACCTTCGCAGCTTCGAGCTTCGAGCTTCCCTTCTCACTCTACACCAGCTGAGGCATACTCCACCTCAGCTTTCGCAACTTCTGGAAACCATATATACAAGTCTTTTTGCTGCGATGTCCAACAGCTATCTTACCGACGATATACCGTCCCATGTGGACTCCAAAACCTCCCTCCTCCCTCTATCCTACCACCATGAGAAGCGACGAAAAAACACACGATGGACTCACCGTTACAGAAGCTCCATTAAATTCTGTACGGTACTGCTATTATCGTCCCTTCTAATCACTGGGGCGCTAATATACATCAATGAACCTACTACTACTGGGAGTGAGTCGCCTATCTTTCGTTTGCTGCGGAGGGGTGTGGGGAAAATCAAGGGAGATATTAGAGACATTGGGGAAGGGAAAGGGAAAGAGGTTTTTATCTTTGATGAGAATAACAATTTACAACATGGATACATAAGGCCGAATGGGACGTTTGTCAGTGTTCTAAGTTGGTAACCTGGGCAGGGCAAGCCGCTGGGCTGGGCTTTTTCGTTCGCTTTTTATTGTTGTCAGAAACTTGGGAATGACGAATGAATGCTGATGGGATTTATTTACAGCGGATCCTACTTTAGATGATTCGGAGTTACTGGTTACGGCTAAGCACGGAGTCGTTGCGTCCGATGTCGACGTTTGCAGTCAAATTGGTGTCGATACACTCAAAAAAGGCGGTAACGCAGTCGACGCAGCAATCGGTATCTACCACCTATGGCCCATTGTTTTCCGAAAAACTACAATACAGTACATGTATGATTGACACCATTGTTTCACAGCAACCGCCGCGTGCATCGGCACTGTTAATATGTTTGCCTCAGGGATTGGTGGTGGAGGTTTCATGGGTCGGTCTTATCCGAGACACAGTTACCAATTTTTTCTAGAAGACGCGGCCTGCTAATCATAGGATAGTTGTACGAATGGCGAATGGAACATCAAAGAGCTTTAATTTCAGAGAAGCGGCACCGAAGAATGCTACACGAGATATGTACAGCAGTATGTTATTCCAATCTATCGAATGAGACATATCGTGGTACACAAGAATGCTAACCGCTTGTACTACTACAGAGGATGCGAACCTCGCTCAGGTGGGAGGTCTCGCAGTAGCTGTCCCCGGCGAACTCCACGGCTTTTCTTCGGCGCATCAACTCTTCGGGGCCCTACCCTGGCGGGAAATCTGGGCCCCGTCCATCAAATTAAACACCGACGGCTTCATCGTCACACCCACCCTGGAGCGTCTGATCGCAAAAGAAGAAAAATTTTTCCGCAACAACACCGCCGATTGGTCTTTCGTCTTCAACCCGCAAACCGGCAAAATCTTAACAGCTGGAGAAATTATGAAGCGTCCTGCATACTCTAAAACTCTTCATAAAATCTCGAACCCTAAGAATGGAGATAATTATGCCGGGGTTAAGGATTTCTACAACGGCACCCTGGCTCAGCGGTTTTCGGAGGTGATACAAGCCCACGGCGGCATGATGACCCCCGAAGATTTCTCTGCTTACTCTACCGTTGTTTCCGAGCCAGTCAACACCAGTTTCCTCGGAAACCAAGTCCTTACCTGCCCGCCACCCTGTTCCGGTGCTGTATTACTAGAAGGATTAAACATCGCCGAACTGCTCCCTATGACAGACCCCTCCGACGCCGTCTCTCACCACTACATAATCGAAACCATGAAATGGCTTTCAGCAGGTCGTACAGAGCTCGGGGACCCATTCGATAGCATCGTCCAAGCCAATTCCCCCCGTATCCAACAACTGATAACAAAAGAATACGCCGCCTCTGTTGCTAGAAATATATCCAGTGATAAGACTTATAATTACACCCACTACAACCCAGCTTATGAACCCAATTCCCCGGCCGGTACCAGCCACTTATCAGTGATTGATCAACACGGCAACGCGGTCGGTTTAACCACCACCGTAAACCTCTATTGGGGTGCAAAAGTTCATGATCCAGAAACTGGAGTCGTGATGAATAGCGAAATGGATGACTTTTCTATCCCCGGTAAATCGAATGCTTATAACCTTAAACCGTCGATTTACAACTATATCCAGCCCTTTAAACGCCCTTTATCATCCACAGCACCTACCATCGTAGTTAACGAACACGGCGAGGCTATTATGGTTGTAGGAGCATCCGGCGGCTCCAGGATCGTAACGGCGGTCTTTCAGGGTTTGATAAAGAAGCTTGTATGGGGTTATGGACTTTTGGAAACGGTTAAATCGCCGAGGTTACATCATCAATTGATTCCGGAGGTGGTGAGTGCGGAGGATGGTGTGCCGGAGAGTGTGGTGAGGGGATTGAGGGAGAGGGGACATACGGTGAATCAGAATGCGAAAGGTGAGGCTGCTGGGGGATCTGTTATGCAGGGGGCTTGGAGGGAGGTGGAGAGAGAGAATGGAGAGGAGAGGAAGGGAGAGTTGCAAGGTGTGGCGGATTGGTGGAGGAAGGGGGGGAGGGCGAGGGGGTATTAAATACGCCACCTGGGGAGCGGAAGAGGGGGGGTGAAGGGATGATATGGAGGATGTGGGAGATGGGATGGTGGATACCAGGAGTTATGAATAAGTAGACATTTTGATACGTTTGGGTTCCCTTTGGATTAGGAGTAGCTGGTGTATTGGGTACCACTTTGTTTTTTAGTTTCTTGTGGCTTTTTTGTGTCATTTAAATATTGCTCTCATGGGATCCCCGGGAACAGAGGCAATGGAGGATAATCGATTTGATTTAGGGTATGTTTGAACTTGGTGCATCTTGAACTGTGTAATGGGAGATGATAGGGAGATGAGGTATGAGATGAGGGATGAGGGATGGGGGATGGGGTGGAGGGGAAAGAGGTGAGTGATACGGTATGATTCCAGAACAGTCACAGCCGAAGTTCCAACATTGGACGATTAAGTAAGCACAACAGCCTTAGAGATAGCGAACTAGAGCCTAATCGCCTATGACAGATGAAGATGTATACTTATCCTAAAGGTAGGCACATTGCTGTGTTACGCGGTACATAGTGATCATCATCAAAATAAGTGAGTGATACATGATGATGGGTAGGATGTGACATTTCGGCGCCGCGCGTGAAGGTTAACTTTAAAGGGGATCGTGGTTTATGCAACCCCTAGATGAGAGTAGTACTAATACTTACTTTACATGGTTTATGTATTTTTATTTGCATTAGCTTCGGTGATTCGATGCGGAAGTTGAAAGCCCTTAGCCCTTTTACTTTGGCGATTTCGAGTTTGGTGGCATGAGTAGAGCAAGTAAATATCACGCGTGTCCCTATAGCACTAAGAACTTTTAGATTATGAAGAAAATACCTACTATATAATATGGGGGGCAAGATTGGTCGGAGCCCGCGTTGCTTAAGCCTCATAGCCAAGCGTTGCAGATTCCTGTCAAGTGCATTCCCCCATCTTATATGTCCCCTCACATCCTGAAGGTTCGGCACTTTGGGGGATACCTAAAGCACCAAGAGTAAGAGCCCACAGTATTGAAGACTAAACAGCAGATTACCTCGTACACATCATGAACAACTTTGATCGACCGGTCACTAATCCTGCTTCCACTATCTCCAGTACAGTCCTTGAATAACACGAAAACGAATAACTAAACAAAACGGCAAACGTAAAATACAAAACCTAGGAAACCCTTCAACAGCATAAACGAAGCGAATGCGAAATTTTAGGAAACCGCCAAACAGCCTAAGTAATTCCTCAGCCAAAGAAACATACACCCCTTCACAACACCTTAAGCCGAATTATTTATACTCTAACGCGCTTTCAAAAACGATTCGAGTATGTCCACAATGTCATCATACCCTTTCTCCTTCGCTATATCCAACGCTGTCTTTCTTCCTGCATTCCTTGTGGTTACATACATTGCATCAATATCCTTATGTTCCAATATCAACCTAAGACCATTTTCATTCTTGGCTGAGCATGCCCACATGAGTGGCGTTCTCCCTTTATTATCTTGTGCCTTGACATCGACATCGTCCCGTTCTAGAAGCAGTCTGGTAACGTTCACATTTGAACACTTCCATGCATCCATGAGTGCCGTGCTGTTTATGACACCGGTAGCGTTGACATCAACATCATCACGTGCTAGAAGCTGTCTGGTAATCCCGCCATGTCCGTTGTAGCACGCCCATTGGAGTGCCATACGTCCATCGTCGTCCCTCGAATTTATGTCGACGTTGTCCCGTTCGAGAAGCAGTCTGGCAATTCCTTCATGTCCGTGACGGCATGCCCATGTAAGTGCCGCACACCCGTTGATGGTAGTCTCTTCATAGCCGTTGGCGCAAACCGAATGAAGTGCCGTAACGCCTCTATCATCACTAGCATTGATGTCGAAATCATCCCGTGCTAATAGCTGACTGGTAATCCCTTCATATCCGTTGGAGCATGCCCAAATCAGTGCCGTACCACTCCCGCAATCTCTCGAATCTGTGTCGACGTCGTCCCGTGCTAGAAGCTGTCCGACAATCTCCTCATGTCCTTTGATGCACGCCCAAGTGCTGTGTCTTTAAGCTTGTCCATGGCGTTGACGTCGATGTCTTTCCGAGCTACAAGCTGTCTGATAATCCCCTCATGTCCCTTGGAGCATGCCCCAAGAAGTGCTGTATTTCCATTGCCATCCCTAACATTTATGTCGACATCATGGCGTGCTAGCAGCTGCCTGGCCAGTTTGCATGTACGTACTAGCCTATAACGGAAGCTAAAGAATTGGTCACAGAATCAACATGTCATTTGAAAGAACGCAGCTGAATGTCAAGACATATCTGGCGACGAAAGTTTGGTGGACTTGATCCAAAGATGGAGTTCTGTAGAGTAGATGTAGAAAGAGCGGCAAATATCGGCCGATATCGTACCTCGACAAGAGCCAAATGAGTACCCTCGTCATTTTGCCAAGACATGGGAGTGCGGCAGAAACTGAGTATGTCTAAACTCATCATGAACCCCAAATTTAACTTTACAATTTGCTGAAAAAAAAGAAATCCCATTGCGCCATTACAACACCCTGAAGCAAATTCGAAACCAAATCCCAAAAGCAGATCTAAATCATAGTACCTCTCTCAAACGAGTCCCTAATTTCCTTGGTGTACTTTCCGTACGCCCTCGCCAACTTCTGGTTAAAGTTCTTGTTCTTATCGTTGATGTAAGTAACGTCTTCATCCTCTCCACCACGTTTCCTCGCCATTCTTGCATCTTCTGCCTTCCTTAGGTCTGCAACCAACCGGTCAACTGCCTCCTTCTTCGGCTTATTCTCCACAAACGCCAAACTGTCCGCATCTGCATAGAACGCACCGTCCCTATCGACCACTACTAACTCTCCGTCCTCCGTCTCAACCACGCTTCCATCCTTGAGAAGCTTCGCCTTCTCTGCAGCGTATCCCTCCACATCCGGAGCCAACTCTCTCATCTGCTTCTTGTACATTTTTCGTGCAGTCTGTGTGTAGTCCTGGAACGCAACATCCGCAACATGGCGTCTCTTCTTCTCCTGTCGTCGATCCCATCGCTCAGCCTCCTCAACAGTCCAGTCCCACGCACGCTTCCGTTCAAAGTCTTCACCAGCCTCGGAGGCCTCTGCTTTGGCGAGCTTGAATTCGGCGGTAGCCTTCTTTCTCTCGAGTTTGCTGGTGGTGGAAGGGTCTATAGCTTGGCGGCGGCGTTCGGCATAAACTTCTTGGAGGTTCGTGGCGGAGGATTTTTTCTAGGACGTGTTAGTGGTGATGCTAAGCAAGAAATCTTGAGACCAAAGTCAGGTCGTATAAGAGAACGTACAGCACGGTTTTGAAGAGCTTTCCAACGGTCCATACGGGCTTTAACTGGGTCGGAAGAAGTAGGCTCTGGGGTGTTGCTTGCAGTGGCAGGAGCCGACGAGGTGGAGGCTTCGGCCTCAGCGGGTGCAGGAGATTGTTCTTTGTCGCTAGCCATTATCGATCTGTATTTCGTGCCGTTTGCGGTGAAGAGGAAAGCTGTTGGTCGTGGGTGTAGTTTTGGTTGAAGTCGTGTTGCTCAGTGGTGTGTGAGAGAGTTCAACTTGGCGACGCCTGAAAGGAGCTCTCACGCTAGGTTAGTGTTACACACGCTTTCCGGCGCGCGACGTAACTTCACGTGATAGAGGCTCTTCTGACCCTCTTCTCCAGATCACGTCCCCGCCCCTCCATCATACTCATTCAACCCTTTTTCTGCAAGCTGCAAGACTGAACTTACATCTTAACGCGTCTTTTATTTCTCTCGGCAGTGTACAAGAAATACAATCATGCCACCGGCATCACAAACAAAGCGGATCAAGGTACCATCTTCGCGATCCAATGAGCATGTCCGGGTTCGCATTTCTTACGTGTTTTTTCATTGCTATCAATCATTTCCGTTGTCGAACGTTATTCTCACTTCTGAATCTACGTAGGGAATTAGTGTTTTCCGACCCATTGTTTACGGGAACAGTGCACAGCCCGTAGACCCTGATAATCGACCTAGAGGAATGCCTGCGGACCACACCCACACATGGACTGTTTCTTTTGCCGGAAATGACGGACAAGATATCACACATTTTATCAAGAAGGTTCAGTTTAAATTACACGCTGATTCTTACGCAAATCCTGTTCGAAGTATGTTTTCCCTCCTCTTCACTCTGAGCATTTCGACAATTCCTATGGCTCTTGGACAAGAATACTGACTTTACCCTGCAGCAATTGAACAGCCTCCCTTCGAAGTCACCGAATCTGGCTGGGGAGAATTCGAAATCCCCATTAAGATCTTCTTCCACCCCGAATCGAACGAAAAGCCATTGACGATGTTCCACTACCTCAAGCTCCACCCCTACATCGGTACCGAAGCTGAGATGGAACAACAACGAGTCCAACGCAAGCCCATTACCAGTTATATCTATGACGAGCTCGTGTTCAACGAGCCTACAGAAGCATTCTACGATGTCCTAACCTCCAAGGGCAACGTCCGTATCCCTACCAAATCCAGTGCGCGAGGACGAGGAGAATTTGTTCGAGAAACCGAAGAAATGGAAGTCGAACGCATTGGAGAGGCATTACGGGTGGTAGATGAGGAAGTTGCTAAAGCTAAGGAGAAGATGAAAGCAAAAGAGAAGGAGATTGCGGAGATGCAGAAGGCACTGGAGGCGAAGCGATAGAGCCGTGAAGCCGAAGTGTCCTCTGCCTCTGGGACTCCAAGCATGAGGCCCAGGGTAGCAGGGACGGCTCCAAGGAGTAGATCGGGACCGAAGGAGCGATCAGAAACAGTTGCTAACATAGTGACAAGGATGGTTACACCTGTGGGTGAAGATAGGAATGGGCATGCTGGGATGCCAGCGAGTCCATCTGAGTCAGTGGGGTCAGTAGGGTATTCGCCGTCTGCGGGATTGGTCTCAGTACCGGGTGCAAAGCCTCAGTTTAAGTCACCAGGGGCAGCACGAGCGGCTAGGAACAAATCAAAGACGCGGAAGCGAAGCTAGAAGCGTAGGTAGGTTCGATAACTCGTGGTATTCTATGTATTCAGTGACATCACTGGTGTTTGGTTGTAATTTTTACGGTGTCTGGCGTTATATTTTCTCTTGTATTTCTACGTCTCCTTATTGGACCAGTAACCATGGATTGTCTATGTAAAATACAGTATTGCTCACTATTTTTTGTACAATTGCAGTAAACAGCAACTTTAATCTGCCTTCGTAGTGAGACGAACTCCGTGCCAGGTCTTGATCTCCTCCGCAATAACCTCGTTTACTAGGCGGTGCTGCTTGACCATGGGGATTCCTTTAAACTTGGAGGAGGCAATTTCGATCGCGTACATGCTTCCGCAACCGCCGGAGATGTCCTGAACCTATTCCGAAATAATCAGCCTCTGTTTCCTAACCAAACTCAAGCTCCAATGAACCCCCCCGGGACCAGTAAAGCCCAGTATACCATTACCATGTCACGGCAAGCTTGACAAGGTCTGATAAAGTCTGGCAAAGTTCCACAAGGTCCGTCAAGGTCCTCCGAAGCCCAGAACTTCCGGGAGTGTAGAATGGTAGTGTACCTGGAGACGGGTAGGCTCAAGCGCAGCGTTCAGCTTTTTGAAAATGTGGAGCTCCTGGGCATCGAGCTCCGCAGGGGGAGCAAGGTTTAGCCGACGGACGGTGGTGCTGAAAGAACGGTATAGACGGAGCATTTTTGGTGACGTTGGTGATTCTCGCTCGGTTCGCGACCGCGGGGCTGGCGGATATGCGTGGTGGGGCTTTTTTAGCGTGTTTTGGAGTGGTGCGTAATACGCACGCTTTGTGCCGGGGCATCGGGAATCACTCGCCTCGTGGCACGTAATCCGACTGGAATTGGATTGGTGGAAAAACGTTAGAAACATCCCGGCAGGATATTTCTCTGTTATTATATATATGTAAAATCCGATGGAGAGTACAATCTGATATTCAGGGCGAATTCATCGTAAAGAACTCTTGTCTGGAGTGATAATTCGTGAATGGTAGGGTGCAGGGTTAGTAACGGTGGTACCAACATGTTATCACATTCTGCACAGCCCTGGTCTTAAATGTGATTTACCACATTGAGGTTCAGTATATCAATCGCAGCACCCCGGACGGCAAGTTTAGCACAGCAAGTTCCGCACGTTTATCATTCCTTCGTCGAAGCTGTGTGAGAACACCACACGCGCTTGAGATACACTGTTCAACATGGCGGCACCTTTCGGATTCTCTGTCGGCGACTTTTTGGCCGTAGCCGACCTAACCTGGAGGATCGTACAAGCGCTTTAGAGTGGGCACCCCTGTCATCGGGACAGGTTACAATCTCGGAATCATCGATCATCAATGGTGTCAACCATCAGTTAAAGCTATGCCGCCAGAAATTGACTACTTTATCCAAGGAGATTGAGCCATACACCAGGTCTTTTATGAAGCAACCAAACTCTAGGACATGTAGGGACCATTTGAGGAAAATAAAATGGCTGTTCAGGAAAGAAGACGCCGAGAAGTTACAGAACGACCTACTGGTTCATGTTCAAGGGCTGGCTATGTTTGTTACGAGTCTGCAAAGGTGCGTACAATTCAGATTTTGGAGTCTGTTTGCTGATAATTTGAAATTTGTAGTCAAATTATCATGCGCACTATTCTAAAATACGAATCATCAAACGACCAGAGACTACAGTCAATAGAAAAACGAGTTGCAGATATTCATGGCATGATACAAACCGTGCACTCACAGCTTCCTAAGCTTCTCGGGTATACATGGGAGGGCGGATTTTCAGCCCACGATGAGCCTGTGATGGTGATGGATGCTCTTGGGAGGGTAGTTCCCATTCCATATCTAGTTTGCACATCCAAGGTGTTTTTATAAATACCTCCAACGAATTGGTTACCAGCTACATACTTATTTGTACCCAGAACTTCCACGACATGCTAGAGTTAATGTTTCGAGGACTTCCGGGTCATCAGATGGTTACTGAGGAAAAATATCATCTTGAACATCATACGACAGGAGAACTGGTCAAAGCTTCCGAATGGTCAAATTCTGTTGCACCTGGATCGACCATAGTTATGAGTGCTATAGTACGAAAACTCGTTTGCTAAGAGTTTTTCTTCGCCAGAAAAAAGGACAAGAGAGTGTCCACGTTGCGGGGAAATATTGAGTCAGTCGGTGCAAAATTCAATGAGATGGTGCGTAACTGGACAGAAAATAAATATTTGATTAATGATTCTCAGCTCAATTTGCTAACCGAGTTTCACCTCATTTTTATTCAAGTAATCCTCGTTGTTTCAAAGATATCACATTCTTCAGGATTCCACGTCAGATTGGTATGGATCCTTCGCCAATCCATCCTCCTCTCCCGCCCCTCCATACGCTACGCGAAAAAGCGATTGAGAATAAAAATCAGAAATACCCAAAGAGATACCACAATATTTCCGCAGATTCCAACAACCATTCTGATTTGTTCAAACTCCAAAGGGTCCACATGGTTTATGAAAACCTGACCAGCGATGAATTATCTGAAAACTATAGTGGCGAGGTGCCTGTGTTTTTTAATGAACACAGTCCCAGTTTTGTTGGTATATTTGTTTCACTAGTTTACGGATCAGTACACGACTGTGAATATTTCTTAGAACAGGGGATGGATGTTGAACAAAGATGCGATGATGCGTCCCATCGGTGCAGATTGGACAACTTCACGCCTCTCCAAATTGCTGCATACTTCAGTAACTACGAAGTAGTTGATCTCCTCATTCAGGCCAGAGCAAATATCAATGCTCCCCCAGGGCGATGTAACGGCAGAACCGCTCTTGAGTGCGCAATCAACTTAGACGAGCATTATAACGAAGATGTTTTGGAGCTGCTGTTAAACGCAGGTGCACATGTGGTGGACGAACCCATTTACCCAGATTCCCTGAATACTCTTGAATGGTCAATTCTCGAAGGCAATTCTCGTGCTATTCCGCATCTCATCTGTGCTGGTGCGAATGTCGGCAGTGTTTCGTATCTACGTATAATTCAGTATTGTCTGACCTACTTAGGGTCCTACTATACCTGGGAATACACACCAGAAAAGTATTTATTTTGCATCGTTAGGGCGCTTAGGGGTCTCGAAGTGAACCATGTCCTTAGAGTGAAGATGCTTGAATTCCTTCGCGACGGATCAGGCTGCAGCGGGTCCGAAACAGTTCACAGCAAAGATAGTGAAGACAGCGAAGACAACTGCAACCCCGATAACGACGACATCTCTTCTGAAAAGTTTAAAAATGGAAATTACATGGAATCTTACTCAAATTGCGATTGTAAAGATATCGTAAGAAAAGAAGACATTGAACGGGCAAAGCAGGATTTGAAAGATTTGGCGATGGAGACTTTTGGGTTTTAGATTCGAGAAGTTATCAGATTCAGAGGAGGATCGATAACGTAAGTGGCGTTATTCTTTTAGTCACAGGATACAATGCTGATATATGTACACAGGGTACTTCTAAAGTATCGGGTCTTGTTGGACGATTTTTCAAAAGTTGGAACAAATCATATGTATCGCCCCGCACGATTTTTGTCATTGGGCAAAGTGTGTATTTAGTTTTTGACGAGACCATTGTAGAGGAGGATCTGGGGTGTCTGATGGCTTGGGCGGATAACACGTGGGATCTGTGGTGTCTAGTGGCAGAGGCGATTGATTTCCTGGTGTGGAAGGCGAGGACTGCTTTTTAATACTTTTCAAGTTTGAGTTTGAAATTGTTTCGGGTTTGTCTTTTTTTTTCATCGACTCAGTTAATTATTGCGAGCTAGCTTATGCATTGAAATATTCACACTCGATCCGCAATTCCTGGCAAAATCAATGCTGTGTATCGCTTAATCGGATTTAGCTGCAGCTTGATATAATCTATTCCGCTGATTCTTTCACTGGTATCCGCACTTATCCATGTATCGGAGCAATAATCTACACCTGCAACCAAGTCGCTCCTCCGACCTCCAGCCACAACTCTGCGACCCAAACAGCAACCAACAAATCCCTAATGGCATTACCTTGCGCGAAAACTTCCAGCGCCGGAATCTGACCCCCATCTGGCGCCTTATACGCGAACCTTCTCGCTAACAGCCGATCCGTGCCAGCATCCTTCATCTCCCCCTTCTTACTCTTGATCTTCGTCACCTCATCCACGGGGACTCCAGTCACAACCTCCGTCTTATCCCTACGCAACACCGCCATCAACCCTATGACATCTCCACGACTCGTGATATTGTAACCTGTTGGAGGTTGTCGCTTGATGGTTATGTGGGTAGCGCCCAGTAGCTGTAGCGCTACTCGATGACCGCTGAGCTGACTTGGGATATGGTAGCCTGGTGTCGTTGGAGAGTTGCTACAGGATATTGTGGTTACGTCTGGCGCGACCGAGAGTACGAATATGGGGTTCTGGGAGCTGGAATCGTGCGCGCGCCGCCGAAGGAATTGCATCATGTCAGGTGTTCGAAAGTCGTGCTGTGTGCGCCACGGCGTGGGTAAGCTTGCTTAGCTCCGGGAACCTGCAGATGAGTGCAACGCCATGACTTCGGCCAGAATTGGCACTTGGCCATGCGATAATTATGCACCCAAGAGATTGGATAAGATAAGATTTCTCATCGTATGACGCCTGAATTATTATTACCGTCCTCCAGGGGATATGACCGAACATACATGTGCCCTAACTCTGGGCCGAAGACACAAAAACTATCCCGAAACCTCGAACTGCGGCCCGATCGATAAAGCTTCAACCATCGCGTGATAAAGCATGATCGGATCTATCCGCTCGCTTCTCCCCGTGCATCCCCAGAGCTAGAGTAACTTTAGCTTCACCCCACCACCCCACGGAAATCCGGCACCTATGTACATCACAACTCAAATCCCCCTACCGATTACTAAAAAAGAATGCCTACTTAATTCCAAACTCCGGTCTCCGTAACTTCATAAACCCCAACATCCCCATCCCCATCACCTCGCACCAATTTCACCATTCCCACCTCAACCATGCCCCATCTCCTATCCCACGAAATCGGCCCCATCGGCTTCGGCCTAATGGGCTTCACCTGGCGCCCTACCGAAACCCCCGACTCCCTTGCCTTCGCCACCATGCGCACCGCCCTCGCATGTGGTTCCAACCTCTGGAACACCGGCGAATTCTACGGCAACGCTCCTACGATGACGCAAAACCTTTCCCTGCTGCGTCGTTACTTTACCCAGTATCCCGAAGATGCTTCTAAGGTGATTTTATCTGTCAAAGGGGGTATGGATATCCCCACCTTCACCCCTCGTGGGGACCGAGAAGGAGTTAGAAACAGCGTTGAGAATTGTTTGAGATTACTGGATGGAAAAAAGAAAATCGATATCTTTGAATGTGCTAGGGTTGATAAAAGTGTCCCTATAGAGGTGACAATGGAGGCGCTGAAAGAGCTTGTAGAGGAGGGAAAGATTGGGGGGATTGGACTTTCTGAAGTTGGGGCTGAGACGATTAGAAGGGCTGCGAAGGTGGTGAAAATTGCCGCGGTTGAGGTGGAGGTGAGTTTATGGAGTACGCATATCTTTACCCCCGGAGGAGTGGCGGAGACTTGTGCGGAATTGGGGATTCCGATTGTGGCTTATTCACCGCTCGGAATGGGGTTTCTTACGGGGCAGTGGAGGGAGGCAAATGAGGTACCAGAGGGGGATAGGAGAAGGGGTTATGATAGGTTTCAGGGGGAGAATTGGGGGGAGAATATGAGGATTGTGGAGAAGTTGAGGCTTGTTGCTGAAAGGAAACAGTGTAGCTTGGCGCAGGTTTGTATTGCGTGGGTTAGACAACGGGGGAATGGGGAGGGCAAGCCGGTCATTATTCCTTTGCCTGGAGCGACCACGGAAGAAAGGGTTAGGGAGAATAATACTGTGGTTAAATTGACGGAGGAGGAGATGAGGGAGTTGGATGGGATTGTGGAAAAGGCGGAGGTGAAGGGGGGAAGGTATAATGCTAGGGGAGCGGCAAATTTGGAGGGTTAAAAAGAGACGATTTTGATGTATATTATTTAGATCGGGAGAGTTGTAGATATGGTAGTTGGACTTGGGAATGAAATGCTGGAGGATCATCACTAGTCATAGAATATCACGCGAAGTATATGCAGCTTGGATTGGACATGCATCAGGATCTCGTAACTTTGAGTTTTCTTCTGAAGCGCTGCTTGTGGCTACAGGGTACCACTGTGTGAATCTTCCTCTGTGGGACATTCAATTTTTCATGACGTGAGGTTCTATGAGGTTCTACGGCTTGCAGAAAAGGCTTGTCGTTACTTGCATCATTTTTTGACTCGCTTCCAATCATCCAAGCCCCGATTCAATAACTTAGTAGCTCCACAACACTCGAATGCCTCTTATAAGGCATCTTTTCTATGAAATCATGTACATATTGAATAGATAGAAGTTCAATTCATCGACGGAAAGTTGTCCAATAGCCGCTCCCGCCATGCTGCTACCAGGGTGAAGCAACGCAGCAACGATTGGACCCGTGTCATAGCGCGATACCAACTCAATTTTACAAGGCAGCCCCTTTCCCACGGGGTTCCCACGCGCTGAAGAAATTTCCCACCATACGGAGAGGTACCAGATTTAGCGTGATGCTGCCTGCTGCCCTTCATCTCAGCTCAAAATCGCCGGAATAGAATGAAGCATGATGTTGCGCGTTTTGTCGTGCCGGGTCAAAAAGGCCAAGCCACGGGTGCTTTGTTAAGCGAGAAAGGATCAGCTTGCCAGCTTGCCAGCTTCGATTAGCGGTGCGGGCGCGGTGCACGGCAGTCGAACCTCGTGGGATCCCCAGGCCTCGCCGGACTCGAGTCAACGCGGGTCTGTTTTTTGTATGTGATGAGGGAAGGGCTTGAGACTCTACGCGTACCCGTTAGACCCTACGAGTGCGTAATGTTGGAAATTATTTGTAATGTGTTTCTGACAAAGCATCGACTCAGGTGACTTTACGCAGCACAGCATGAGCACTGTCTACTGTACGTGTCGATGGGCAATTTACACTTGTTTCTGAAGAGCCGATTAATTTGCATTGAGGCGGCGTTTCGGTAGATTTCAACCCGTCAAGACCCCTCATTCTTTTGGACACCGTGGGGCAGTGCGGGGTGGACGTGTGAGTTGTTCTTAATGTCCACCTCAAAGAGTGTTAGTTGCGGCTCTGCAACGGGCCTCCCCCGGAGTCCAAAAATTTGCCGGAGCCTCCAACGCGTTAATCGGTGTTTGGAGTATCAACACGTCGAATATTGGAAATTGTTGTGTATAATCTCAACAAACACATCCAATTGTTCTTGATAGATGAAATTCCACAACATTGAAACGATAAAACAGAAAGCAAACAAAAAATAAACGAAATCAGGGGCAAGCATGACACCGTCAAGTCGACGCGTGTAGAGTATGTGCAGCGGTGGACATACAAGAGTAGAAAGAATTCTCAGCGCAGCCACAGTTGGTTCAACAAAACCGAGAATCTTTCTCCAAATTTTCACTGTTCCTGGACAACATTGAATCCTCTCTCTTCATCCCATCTTTCCTCTCTTTTCTATCATCACACAAATAATTGCCTGGCAACCACGTTCCACGCTCAGCGCACGTCAGGTTCCCTGACGGCGGCGAGACCAGGATCTTCAACAACACCACCTCCACCACGCCCGAAACATCTCAGCGACGGCTCTGCATACACAGCAGCACCCTCCGCACCTCCAAACAACTCGTTTCTCCACCTCAACCCTCCATCAACCTCCATATACCCCTCCTACAACTCCGCCCCACGCCCTACTTGATACCCTTCATTCCGACCGCGACCCCGACTCCCGCTCGCTGAGTCCCGACGAGCTGTCATCTGTATCCGTCGCGGTGTCCGCATCTCCTCCACAACGTACGCTCCACATACTCGAGACTTTGGATCTTCCATCCAACGTTCTCTCGGCCCGTCGCTCACCTCAGGAACTTTCTTTCAGGGCTACCACGTCTATCCCCGCCGGCTCCGCGCCATATGAACGCAACAGGTTCAGCAGATTGAGAGACACTTTTCGTCAAGCAGCGTCAAAGAAACAACCGACCTCGCTGCATCTGAACTCTTGCTCGTTGCCCTCGGAGAGCCTCAAAGACCCGCTACCACGAGCGGCAATGCCATCACCGACGTCTGGCACCCAGGCCCAGACCGTGGCCCAGTTTCGAGCGCTGATCTGGCACTCGCTGGATAACGGTCTACTCGAAACCGCCTTATTCACAGCCGAGAGACTCGTCGCGTTCGACATTAAGAATGGCGATGCTGTACACCTCCATGCGCTCTGCTTGTTCCGGAACGGACAATACCGACAAGCAGAAGCTTTGACGAAACGATGGATCCGACACGTTGGATGTGCTTACATATTTGCACAGTGCTGTCTAGCATTGGGGAATAAGAAGGAAGCTGCTGGTATTGCTGCGCTAGAAGAATGCAAGCGGTTATGGGTACCTGTTACCGGATGGAGTGAGTTCTTTCATACTCCTACAACTCATAGACTACCGCTGTTGCGCGCGTCATAGGAATCATGGGCTAAATAGAAGTGCACAGATAATCACACCGATACGGAGCGAAAAATACTACCAGACGCGGCTGCAATGCACTGTATGATAGGAAAGCTATGGGCTGCGTTGGGCGATACAAAGAAAGCCGTCGAGTCATATGTAGCGGCTGTCAAGGTCAACCCATTCCTTTGGGAAGCCTTCACGGGGTTGTGCAATACGGGTATGAGCTTCAAAACTCCCGGAGACGACTACAAGTGCTGACGACATAGGTGTTAATCTCCGGGTTAACAACATCTTCAAGCCTTCGCCTGATATGATCGAGTACTGCAAAGTACAGCCACCGATGTATGTCGCCGAAAAGCCGGTTCTTCCAACTCAGCTCGCATCTGAGAATTATCAGAGCGATCCGTTCATGTCAGCACAAATTCGAGACAGGTCTGATTTGGCATTTAATAACCATCCATCGTTCTTCAATCGGCTGAACGAAGGTAGCACCAGCCATCACCTCGAGACCCCAACTGCCCAAACCACTGGTGTTGGTCAGGGCGACATGTTGGGAGCAGCAAATGGAATGGGTGATAAGACGCCGCCAATTCGGAAGACCCGTGCCGCAGCGGCAGATCTGGCAACGCGGAAGCTTACAAGCAGGAGCTCACGAGATCCTGCTAATGAGCTTAAGCGCCCAGTTGCCGTTGCTCCAACGACAGCAGAGCCTTCGGTTCCACCGGCCCCCGCACGCCGCAGCACTCGGCTTAACACGCTGAAGTTTGGAAGCAAGTTGGGGGCATCAGACAGAGAAACTAGGCTAGCGTCGAAAGAGCGGGAGCGGGATCAGAAAAAAAGGGCCGCAAGTGCACGACTTCGTTCAAACTTGATCGGTGGAATGGCGGGCATTGGCAAGGACAAGGAGAAAGACAGAGTGCCTGAAGACGTCAATGTTCGTGGCTACCCGACCTCCCGCCATCGATCTACCTCCGACAATCCTAGCCAAAACAAACGCAAAGAGCCACCTGAAACGTCGCTAACGCGAGACACTAAAAAACAGATGCCAGACGTGGCGAAGATTCAAGCGCCCCCAGCACCTTCAAAACCCCAATACGACAAGAGTAGAGAAGAGGCACTGACTTTCCTGCTGGAAATGTACAAGAAGATGGGCAACGGTTACTTCGGTCTTACCCGTTACAACTGTCAAGACGCATTGCAGGCGTTCAGCTCTCTGCCTATTGCTCAACGTGAGACACCCCGGATACAGTGCTTGATCGGCAAGGCGTACCATGAAATGGCGCAATACAAAGAGGTATAAATCCGAGTTATTTTTTACATTTATATTTTAGATTCTGACAGTTATGTGTGAAGGCCGAGAAGCTCTTTGCCAACGTCCGAGCATTAGATCCAGCCCGTACCGAGGATATGGAGGTTTACTCCACTATTCTATGGCATCAGCGGAACGACACGCAACTTTCCTATTTGGCACAGGAGCTGATGGGAATTGACCGGAACGCCCCTGAGTCATGGTGCGCGCTGGGTAACTGCTTCTCGTTACAGCGCGATCATGACCAAGCACTCAAGTGTTTCAAGAAGGCAACCTCGCTTGACCCCAAGCTTGCATATGCATTCACTTTGCAAGGACACGAACATGTCAGCAACGAGGAATACGACAAGGCCCTTACGGCATACCGCAACGCTGTCTCCGCCGACAATAGACACTACAACGCTTGGTACGGTCTTGGAAAAGTTTACGAGAAAATGGGTAAATACGAGGTTGCTGAGAAGCACTTCCGTACTGCCGCAAAAATCAACCCCACAAACAATGTGCTTGTCTGCTGCGTCGGAGTCGTTCTTGAGAAGATGAAAGATTATGATGCTGCCTTGGTGCAGTATAATAATGCTGTTAAGCTTTCGCCAAAGTCCTCTTTGGCACGATTCAAGAAGGCTAAGATCCTTATGCTCCTGCAGAAATATGACGTGGGTACCCCAATAATATATACTAGAACACGGACTAACAACCATAAAGTTGGCTTTGCACGAGCTTCTCATTCTCAAGGATCTGTCTCCGAACGAGGCGACGGTGCATTTCTCGCTTGGTAGACTTTACAAGTGCATCCACGACAAGCCTAACGCCATCAAGCATCTGACCATTGCCCTCAATTTAGACCCTAAGGTAAGTATTTGCCCGTAGTCCTGTAAGATTACCTACTAACAGCATTACAGGCTGGCCATCTTATCAAAGAGGTGATAGAAAACCTTGATGAAGACGACAGCTACTCGGTCGAGGACTCGGATGTGTACAGGCTTCTTGACGGCGACCAGTAGATGTTCACCTAACGATTCCATGATTAACCCTTCCTCGGTCCTTCTTGTCGGCGTTCATAATGAGTCTTTACAGTTCTGGGTTTCAATCTGGGGAGTTTTGCTGCATTTGCCTTTAATTTTTCTTTACTATCTGGGAATGGTGTTGATGAAGCGTGTGTGTTACCCTTGCATTTGCATAACGGGTGGGGTTCGGCATATATTTTTTCTTCTCTTTTATTTTTTTCTTCTTTCCTATCGGCATACAACACACGCACGCTTTTCCCAACTTTGTCTGATGTATACATTTTTTTACTCGTTCTCGTTTCCAGAGCGTCGGTTGTTTGGGAATTGCGCAGGTGTTGGTTTGTCGGCATCTTAGGGATTTTGCATTTTTACCTCGCTCTTAGTTTCTTTCGGGTGGTAGTGTGGAAAGAGACTGGGAGTGGGATGAGGGGGGGACAGGAGTGGGAGCGGGAGCGAGCGAGCAGTATTGCTGTTAGAGTTGGCGGATTACTACGAAAAGGCAGTGTATAGAGATTCGTGATGTTCCCCCCGATGCTATTGTTACCCTCTACTATTGTATCATTATGTGCATTATACGTGGCAACGCGGTCTTACACAAGGAATTAGGCTTTACTTTCCCCACCATGACGGAGTGCATTTATCGTCTTATTTGTTGGATGGTCAGAAATTTGGTTGTAGGATATGCACAAACATGGTTGGGGACAAGATTTGTTGTGTGCGCGCTCTTTTTGCTGATGTTATTTTTTGGTGCAATTCTTCGGTGACAAGGAAAAAGTGAAAATATAACATGAGCGGGAAAAAGAGAGGCTCGGATTTAACCACCTCGAATATCTTTGTCAATCTTTAGTTGTAATCTTGATGGAATTCACGATCGTGCACAAAAGTTCTGGAACGTCTATTTTTGGTGGGAATCTAAAAATCGATCCTTTCTATGTATGCCTTGCAGAAGCGAGGTCTTAGTGGATTGCTATTTCCCGGTTTGCAGCCTCCAACTGCACGGTTTTGACACCGAGTGATGGGTCGACGTCTACTCTAGAGTAGAGTAGACAAGGGTCACATTTGGACGCGTCGCGCAAGGTTTGTTCAACGCGTCCCCCCCGCGTCTCGTAACCACCACCTCAACCTCAGCCAACTTCTGAACGCGGTATCGAACCAGCCTTTCGGTGTTCACAACTAATTACTACTACAGCCAACCGTTCGAGCTTTAAAAACCACGCGCACCTACACCATCGATATCCATCGTCATCAAACATTTCTACCCTCAACTTTTCGTCACCACGATGTCCCGCCACGCCCGCGATGATCTCCCCGTCTACGAACCCCCGCTTCTGCCGCTCCACCCAAGCAGCATTCCTAGCCTCTCCCGCCTCTCCAATTCCCTCAACCCCTGCACCACCGAACTCCGTCACCTCTCCACCCTCCTCCGGGAAGTCGCCGAATCCACCACCCCTGCGCTACAGGACCGCCTTATATCCTCCACCAAGCTCATGATAGACTCCCAGTCTTCCTTAACCACCACGATATCACTACTCCAAACCCTTAGCTCCTCTGCTTCTCTTACCCAAGGGGAAGAACCCGTCCCTGTTGCAGTAGAGGAAGGACTTGTGGGGCAATATCGTGAGGGTGTGAAAGCGGCGGATCAACGATGGGAAGAGAAAACTGAGATGGAGAAATATGCATCTGATGAGACATTTGGGTCTGTTTATAAGATATCTTGGGATGTTTTGAATCCAGATATTCCTACACCCCCTGTCAGGAGATGGTTTACTGAAGATCAGGAGGAGGAGTCGGATGATGAGATTGAAGTAGCACAGGAAACTGTGTCTTATAAGTGTCCGCTTACGCTGTTGGAGTTTGTGGAGCCTGTTACCGCCAAGTGTGGACATTCTTTTGAAAAAGAGGCGGTGTTGGGGATGTTTAGAAGGGGAACGACGATTGAGTGTCCGGTGCCGGGGTGTAATAAACATATTCAGAGGCAGGAGCTGAAGAGGGATGCGTTTTTGGAGGGTAAGATGAGGAGGAGGAAGGAGAGGGAGGAGAGGGAAAGAAGGCGCAGGGAAATGGAGGAGGAGGAGGATGCCGAGGAGGTGGAGAGTGGGGATGAGGGGGAGGGGAGTTTGGTACACGCGAAGGAGGAGAGGGAGGTGAAGAGGGTTAAGAAGGAGGTTATGGCGAGCCAGAGGACTGGAAGAGGGGTGGTCATGGATCTGGAGAGTGATGATGAGTAAACGAGGGATGGGGTTTTGCTGGAGACATAAAAATGGAGTTTGGTTAGCTACTATTGTGCTTTTTTTGACTACATAGATCAAGGAATCAAAAAATATGGAACATATGGAACGTATGTACCGAGCGCTGTAATAACACGATTTCTACTGCAAGCAGAGCCAGCGTGACCGGTTTTGCTCAAAAAGCAGACTATTCATTTCCGGTTCTTTACTAGACACAGCAACCACGGTCACGAAAGATCAGGATCGTACGTCATGCATCCTCGAGTTTGAGAATCTCTCAAAAAAGAAAAAATTATTTTGTCTGTGTCACGATGAAAAAAACTGTACGCTCATTTCCTGGGCTTTTGCAACCTTTCGCGACGTCAAATTTCCCGACCGTACAGCTTTTTATTTAAGGGCATTTGTGTGGCAATGCGGGGTGACGAAAAAAATCTATATCGTGCATTTCCAATTATCTCGCGGTTGTTGCAATTATTAGCGTTACTTAATTGAAAACGAAATGGGGGTGCTCAATTATAATTATTCCCCTAAGTAATGCTAACGGTAAAGCCCGCACCCCATTAAAAAAATTCAAGAAACATCAGCAAATATCTTCTTCAAACCATATGGACCAGCTTAAACACCAACAGAACCTAGTTCTGCTGTTCGGCCTTTTTCGGCATTTGCTTCTTGTAGAAAACGTGATGCTCGTCGAGATACGTTTTTGGCAGAAACACAAACCTACAGAAATTAGCATTGAATAACTGGCAATTCATAAGTGTTAGATTGTACATACAAATCCAGCTCCCCCAATCAGAACCCGGACAGGCCAAACCAGCAGCCCGTGGTTTTTCTCCATCTGGGCTTTGAGGTACCCGTGGGACTTCTCAATCTTGGTCTCCAACTCAGCCAACTTGGTTTTGATGGCTCCGAAACCCTTCTCCATCTGTCTGGAGAGTTCACCGATGGATTGGTGCACATCTCCCTTGAAATATCCAAGGTCCTACCATCAGCGCTTTTAATTAGTCGTTATGAAGTGTTTATGAATATGGGTTATACCTTGCTCAAGAGTCAAGCCAGCGACACGGTCATCTAGCTTATTTATATAATCCCACTATCCAACCGTTCGTTAGTTGAGCCAGTTGGTGGCAATCTATTACATTCAGGATGACTTACCAAACGACCATCGTCATTTGGAACACAATGGTGTTTGGCTTCCGACCTCAGGCGCCTGTTTGTCTCCTACTTCAAACAAACCCTCCTCATCTCCAGATCTGTTGATGAATCTTGTGAACTGAATACGTTGTTGTGCGATATGGCGAGTTGCCACGCGGACTAAGTAGTCTGGAGTTGTTCGAACGTTGTTGTAATGAAGATGGAGAGATGGATCGATAAAAGGTTGGTGGGTGTTTAGATAGAGCACTCTAGCGTTGCCAAGTCAAGTATCTAGGGCATAGGCGCTAGCCTGTTTGTGGTTGTGTTACTGCTCTATGGGACTTCGCTTGGCGTTTGAACAGTCTCGGTCGGCAGAGCCTCATGGTCAGCGGTATCTGTCCAGGCGGCATTGGTACCTACCCTCCTAGTTAGGTACCACCGGTCGCTCCGCTGCCTCGACACTTCATCGCTCGCTCCGCTCATAATTAATCGTTAGAAAACAAAACTCAATTGTAAATGCTTAATAGATACATATGTTGGGCTTCGCTGAGGAATAGGTGGGGCTACATGGCTCTTGGCCCTTGGAGATTAGAAAAAGGCGTTTTGTTGTAGACACAAAAATAATGGGTTGGATTACTTAGGTAAAAGTTTGTTTACTACTTTTTTACACATAGCACAAGGGAATCAAAAATATCTTGACGAACATATGTACTTTTTGAATCCTCAGAATCCTTTGGTACAAAAAAAAGCAGAACAAAGTACTTAGGTATATAATCGCCGGCATTCATTACCCTCTCAACCACATGGATATCATTCCACCTTTTAAACAACAACCAACGAACGAACAAGAAAAAAGCAACTAAGACAACACAAAAGCTCCGCACCCAAAAAAGCTAAAAGAAATATAACCCTAAGGAGTCGTAACAGACAGACCTAAACCCTACAAAAAAAGAAATCTCAAACAGAAAACAAAGAACAGAGATACTGTTACACCATGCACCAATGCAACGCTTACTCTTTACGCCTTACGCCTTCTGTCCCTCAATAAATGCTAACGCTTCTTCCTTCGTTACTGCGTCAACTGTACTGGTCTTATTTTTGTGGAGAACTCCGTAGTGCTTGTCGGCTACGTGCACTAGCTCGGGTCGGAAGGTTGTGCAGATAAATTGTCCGTTCTGGTCGCGGGAACTGAGGGACTTGACCATCTGGGCGACCGCTCCACAGTATTGTGCTATTCTAATCAGTATCGTAACTCTTACGGTCGTCAGGTAGGGAATATACCATCAAGATTGGCATCAACCTCGTCAAACAAGTAGAAAGGTGCCGGGTCACACTGCTGAATAGCAAAGATAAGAGCAAGAGCACCTGTTCATATTAGCACGTGTCATCACTCGGTTATCATCCGGGGAACCTACAAAGCGATTTTTGACCACCAGAAAGCTGCGAAACACGCTGCTGCTCGTCGTCGCGGGAGTTAAAGCTGACCGAGATACCAACACCAACATAATTCTCCACGTCGTGCTTCTGACCATTCTGCTCCTCATCTTCACTATCCTCATCATCCGCGCGGTTCTTGTCCGCTTTACGCTGAATCAGCAACTTTCCGCGACCTGCCGGGACAAGCTTCTGGAAAATCTCCGCAAAGTCCTTAGAAACCTGCTTGAAAGTACGGTCGATAGCTTCATCCTTCCGCATATCAAGATGCTGGATAAGCTCTCCAATGGAAACTTGGGACTTCTCCAACTCCTCGCGACGCTTCTGTAAGGTGTCACGCTGCTTGGTGAAGTTGTTGTATTGCTCAAACGCCTTCTTGTTGACATGGCTGAACTTTTTGAGAGCGTCGTTGACTTTGTGTAGCTGGCTGTAGACCTTGTTGGACTCGACGTGGGCGTATTTCTCGAAAGCTTCGTCGGGGAGAACTCCAAGATCTCGGATGTTCCGTGAGCACTCGGTTGCCTTCTCCTGGAGAATAGCACGCTTGGCCATAGACTTCTCGATCCTCTTCTTCTGACGCTCGATGTTGCGGGCAGCTTCCTGCTGAGCTGCCTGGAGCTCAGCTTTCTGCTTCTCCAACTGGTCAAGGGTCTGTTTAGCCTGTGCCATATCCTCCTCAACCTTGGTAAGATGCTCCTCGACTCCGGCAATAGCTTGTTCAACCTGCTTCAACTCGCTCTTTGTCTCCTTGACGTCCGCACGGCGGCGCCCTCCACGGGCAGCTCCTCCAGTTTCCAGGGTATCCATACTCTGACTCTTGAGCTGATCCAGGCGCATGTGCAAGTTCTCTCTGAGCTCAACCTCGAGGATAGATTTCCTGCTCTCCTTCTCGGCTCGTTCAGTGCTGACGATTCCAACCTGCTTTCGAAGCTCTTGGCAACGCTGGGCAAGCTCTTCTAATTTCGCTTCCTCCTCGCTGGTCAGGGTCTTCTTAAATGCACTGCTCATCTCGGATTGGTACGCGGTTAGTTGCTCTTGTAAACTCTTCAATGAGGCCTCCACGTTCTCCATGCTCTTCATCTTGCGTTCTAAGCTGTCCTTAAGCTGGCCCAAAGACGCGACCATGCTCTGAAGCTCCGCACGTAGAGGTCCGTAAGAGCCCTCAATCTGTGCCCGGCGTGCCTCGGCCATTTGTAGATCTCCAACTGCGTGAGTGATTTCCTGGTCCAATTCTTCAAGCTTGCGCTTAATCTGTTCCGACTCGGTACTCTGCTGGTAGTAAACCTCCTCCCACTGCTTGTAGGTTCTGTTTGCATCCAGACGGCTGCTACGGGGGTCGTGGTATCCTCCGGTCAAAGCTCCCTTCTTCTCGGCTTGGTCTCCGGTGAGAGTAACGGCGTTAAGCTGGTTGGTACGGGCGAAGTGTGCTCCTACCAAGACGTCGGGACAGAGGATGGTCTTTCCGAATACCTGCTCGAATGCCTTCTTGTAGCGGTTATCGTATTTGAGCTTCCTGATCAGGGGGATGGCGTTGCTATCGTCGGGGAAGTTTCCGAGACTTGGCTTGAGGGTTGTGAGGGGCATGAAAGTTACACGTCCGGATCTTTCCTTGTTGAGCTGCTCAACAAGAATTGATGCGGTGCGCTCGTTATCAACCACATAGTGGAATAAACTCTGGCCGGCGGTAACTTCAACGGCAGTGGCGTATTTGCTGTCAACCTCCATAAGCTCTGCAAGAGTTCCGTAACATCCTGGGAGATTCAAGGTTTTCTTGTAACGGCGGATTGCCTTGAGACCACGAGCAGTCATATGGTCCATGGTGGAAAAAAGTCTCCGCTCAGCCTTTTCAAGCTCTTGTTTAGCAGATTCCAAAGTGTTATCGAGCTTAGCATCTTCACGCCAGAGTTCCTTGCGCTTTTCCATAAGCTCATTACGAGTTTCCCTCTTGGTGTTGACCTCGTCGGAAATTTCGTCCAAAGCTTCCGTCCGGCCATCGAGCTTACTCCGGGCATTTTCGATATCCGTTTCCACCTTACTAACTTGCTTCTGTGTCTCGGAAATTTCCTTCTCCAAATTCGCTTTGTTTGCTTGCCGTTTTGCAAGAGTTTCTTGACATTCCTTAATTTCCTTTTGCAACCACTGATCACGCTCCTTTTTGCTGCGGAACTGTGTATTACGCCCCTGCTTGGCGTATAATCGCTGTCTGGCGGCATCTGAGTCGGCAAGCTCCTGCTTTAGGCGGTTCTCCTCATCCTTCTTGGAGTTGTATTCCGGAAGTAATTCTTCAAGCTCCTGTTCTCTTGAGGCAATGGTTTCCGTCAATTCCTGGAGCTCCTCCTCATATCGCTGTTTTGCTTCCAAAAGTTGTGCCTGGTCCGCAGTAAGTGACTTGAGGTCCATTTCAATCTGCGCACGATGTCGGGCGTGCTCTCTGCGTTCCTCCTCCAATTGCGTTTTGTCGACCTTTAATAGCTCGGCCTTCTGCTTCCATGTTCCAATACTTTCGTCAAGCTCCTGGATTTCCTGTTCCCGCGCCACAAACTCTCCACGTGACTCCTCATTGATATCCAATCCCTTTTGTTTTCCGGCCTCCACCTGGTCCAACGCATTCGCAATTTCAACCTGTTCTCTGTGGTAAATGGTGTACTCGAGACATCTCCTTTCACGGTCTTTCTCTTGATACCCTCTTAGCTCCTCCTTTTCCTCCTCCAACTCTGCTAGTCGTTCCTCGATGTAGTTCAATAGCTCGTCAATCTTTGCACGCTTGTTGTCGGTGTCTTCCATGATTCGCAAACTCTCTGCTCGGCGCTGCTCATATACTTGTGTACCAGCAACCTCCTTCAACAAGTTCAGACGTTCCGAATCGCGCATATTCGTAAGTGTCGTAACTCTTCCCTGTGGGACAATGTAGTAAGGATTACTCCTTGAGAAACCGGCACTCTCGAGTAGATTCATGACGTCTGCCTTGCTGGTACTTTTTCTGTCGAGTGTGTACTCATCCTTCTTCAGACCAATTGTTCGCCTCAACACCACCTCCTCGCGACCAGTTGGGAACCGATCATCCTTGTTGTCGAAGATGATTTCAACGTACGCGCTCATAACGGCGGATCCAGATCCCTCGTGAAGCAGCGCCTGTCGCTCTTCACGACCCATCTGCGTGTACGCGTCGGAGAGGACGAACCGAATGGCGGCGAAGAAGTTAGACTTTCCGGAACCATTGCGACCGACGATGATGTTGCATTTTGGGGAGAAGGGTTCGATTACGGTTTGTTCGTTGTAGCTAGTAGACACGTCAGTTACGCCTCAAGTGCGGGGCAAACCAAACATACGATTTGAAGCCCTGTATAATGATTTGTTTGATGTGCATTTTTGCTGGGCGCGGGTCGCCGCCGGGACGTGGGGAGTGGGCGCAGTGAGGGGGGTGGTGGAGTTGACGATAACGCGTGTCTCGAAGGTTGTAATTGTGCACGCGTGAAGGTGGCTTAACGTGGCTGGAGATGCTGATGTGGCGCAGTAACAGGGTTGGTGAGATGTGGTGATGCTACCACGGTAGGCGGGATTGATTAAGTGAAGGCTAGACCGGAAGTAGATAAGACGGTTTACCAGGTGTTTTAATTAAGCAAATTTTCAATTTTTATTATGGTCCCTTAAAGGCACTTTCAGAGTTTGTAGCACAACCCGCACCCTGTGTTGTTACTAATGACGTAACTATGATTGTGCTCGCGCTGTAGCTCATTAACTGAGCCGAAAACAAAGACAAAGAAGAAATAATTCAGTAAACTCAAACGTAAAAAGGATAATAGAAACAGTCCTCTCCTTCTTCCACATATTTCCCGGTCGTTTTGGGTAACTGATCCAGCATTTTGAAAGCGTTTGAGTAACTACCTGAGGTGAAAAGTTAAAAGATTAAGCCGGTAACTACTCTGTATGATGCAAACCCCCAACCGGCATCAACGAAACTGATCGCCTGATCTCTCACTAGAAACCACCGATCCTGTGAACAAGCCATGTTGTCCGCCCAACCTGTCATACATCCTACAGCCTGTCCACAATGACCTCGCCAAAACCCGTAGACACATTTTTCCCAATGCCAACACTCATTCGGAACGATACATATGATTTGTTCCAACTTCCGACACATCCTCCAACAGGACTCGATGCCTTTGAACTACACTATACATCAGCATTATATTCAGTAGACCGAAAGGCTGAATTTTCTTACGATCTTAATCCGCCTCTGAATCTGACAGCTCCTCAACTCTAAATCCCAAAGTATCCATCGCTAGGTCCCGTAATATCTCCTTTCCCCATTCTATATCCTTTTCCTTCACAACATTATGGAGACAAGTACAATTACGTCGATCCCTGGTATTCTCTCCATATTCACCCTTCCTAGAATAGACCTCGTGATTGTCAGAGTCGTAGTTTCCTTCGCCGTCTTCGCTATGCATAGATTTGGATCCAATGCGAAGGAATTGAAGCATATTTACTCTATGGATATGGTCCACTTCGAGATCCCCAAGTCCTTTGACTATTCTACGTAGAGATTCTTGTACCCCGTCCCGGTAATGGTAGGTCAGACAATATAGAAGTAGGCGTAGGTACGAAACGTTGTTGACATTTGTTCCAGCGCCAATAATGAGTTGAATCCCATTAACATGGCCTTCCCAAATTGTATACTCAAGAGTAGTCAAGGCATTTGAGTGAATGGGCTCGATCACACACGCGCCTGCGGCTAACAGTAATTCCACCATTTCTCCATTAGCATGTTGTGCTGCAATCCCGAGAGCGGTCCCACCACGACATTCTGCTGCTGGAGCATTGAAATTTGCGCCGGCCTGAAGGAGAAATTCGACTAATTCGAGTTTCTTGAAAGCTAAAGTAAGTTGGAGAAGTGTAAAATTGTCAAATGGCTGCCGATGGGATGCATCATCGCATCTTTGTTCAACATCCATAACGTGTCTTAAAAGATATTCCCAATCGTATAATGATCCGCCAAGTATCATAGCGTATACACCAGCTAAAGTAGGATCCAAATTGTAACCCTTAGCCAGAGCCAATAGTTCAAAGTCCATAGTCCCTATTCTTATTTGTTGACTGCCGCTCAGTTCCTCGTGTATCATGTGGACACGTTGGAGCGTCAACAGATCAGAACTCTCGTTGGATTTTGAAGAATTATTTTGGGGCCTCTGTTTGTCTTCTGGCTTGTTGATTATCTTAAAGTCTTTTCTACGTAGCTTATGGCGGGGCGGGCGAGAAGGCTGGATTGTTGAATAACCCGTACCAAGCTGACGTGTAACTCTGGTGAATCTAAAGTCTTTGAAGCAACGGGGGCTATTGAATTAACGAAGCGGATTAAGTTAGGAAATCCCTGAATCAAAGTAACAGAGATTTAATGTTTATTACGTACCATCTCATTGAAGTTTTCACCAAGTGGTTTAATTTTTCCCCGCAACGCGGACAGTCTCTTGTTCTGTTTTCCGGTGGCAAATGATCGTCGTAAACAATTTTTCGTACTATATCACTCATCACTATGGTAGATCCTGGTGCAACAATATTTGGCCATTCCGAAGCTTCGATCACTTCTCCTGTTTTGTGTTTCTCAAGATGATATTTCCCGCCCGTAACCATACCATGGCCAGGAAGTCCTCGAAAAATTAACTCTAGCATATCATGGAAGCTCTGGAGCGTAAATTAGTACTTGTTTGTTTCGCAGTGACGTGCTAATTTTGATTGGAAACGTACCTCCTTTGACGTACAAACCAGAAATGGAATGGGTACAGTCCTCTCAAGAGCATCCATTACTATCACAGGCGCATCGTGGGTTGAAAACCAACCCTCCCGTGTATATCCAAGTTGCTTCGGAAGCTGTTATACACCATCGCGTAAATATCCGAAACTCTTTCTTCGATAGATTTAAGCTTGGCTGTATCTGATTCGTACTGAAGCATAGTGCACATCATTGTTTGGCTACACATTGTATAATTATCGTCAGTCATCACACGCATGAATTTGTATAACTTCGGTACTTACATTCTTAGGCTCGTGAAAGATATTTCTAACCCTTGAACATGATCCCTCAACTCTCTTTGCAGCTTTTCAGCATCCTCCTTTTTAAACAGCCACTTTATCTTCATCAGCTGATCTCTGTATGTCCTATATAAGGGAGTTGGCCTCATGAAAGATATAGTGTATGGATGGAGTTCCATCGATAAATCGTTCAATTTCTAGTGGCAAAGCTTCAGTTGATGGTTGACACCATTGATTATCGACTGTTCGTGACCCGTTGATAGAGGAACCCACTCCATGGCAAGTGTCTGACAAGTGGTAATTGTGCGGTTGAAGAGAAGGAGCGTCTCCAGCATCGCTTGAACTTGGGGAATGGAACCCCCGACTTCCCTCAGTGACTGTATGACCTTCCAGGTTATCGAAATTACCGCCTTAAAGTCGCCGGTGGAGAAGCCGAAAGGTACTGCCATGTTGAAAAGAGTTGTGAATCTCGTATCTCAATGGTATGCTGATACGGGTGTTGCTTGACGATGTTTAATGCGCTGAGGATCTTAGTTACGACTACCGGGGCTTCCACGGGTTCGATATATGTTTTTCGCTTTCGTGAGGCTTTACCTTCACTGCCCAGCTCACATGGGCATTCGGGCACAAAGAAAAACAAAATATGGTTAAACGTATTTCAATTCGTTGGTCACATTTGATATCAAGTTCCACAAAACATCATCGTCAATCGATCGAATCTACGTCTTCACTCAGGCAGCCATAACCCTGCAGGCTCTGTGATCTCATCAGGGCTGAGCTTTATGTAAAAACACATAAACTCGCTAATTTAAGAACTGAAGTGGCACCATACAATTTAGAAGAATTCAAAACCTTCATGGCTAGCGCGCGGATTCGGATAAGCGTTGCGAGGGATATGACTTTTTTTTATTTTTTATTTGTTAAGCAGAAACATAAGAAAACCGCAAACAAATCGTAAAAACAGACACTAACCAAACTGACTTCATGTAAAGCAGCGCGTGATTGTAACCATGGTCTCTCAGTTCTCCTCCGCCACCACGACGTCCCCGGCCTCTCTTCCACCGGCGTTGTCCTCCTCCTCCCCTCTCTCCTCGTGTCTTTCCATCAGCCGCTCCAGGACAAGATATGGCTCCCAGTCTTCTTCATTAGCCCCGTTCCTCACGGAACTGGCCGGGGTCTTCATTCCGCAGCGCTTCTCGTCTCTGTCTCGCCTTGTTCTCATGTCCGTATCCCGTATCAGCTGCACAAGCTGCGCCATTGCCTTATCCGTGTGCTGGAAGAGGGGATAACTGAGAGGGATCGGACTGGATTCTGCGGCGTCCAGGCGGTGTGCATTAAACCGTGGGCAGTGCCCACTGCCGAAGGATGTGGTCAACGGACTGTGGAGGTCCATTGGGTTCGCTGCAGCCACATTACGGATCGCCGATTAGCTTGGACCGGTGTAGGCAGATTTTGAAGTGGCCATGTTCTACCCGCATTTGAATGATCGCAGAGGTTATTAGGCGGTCACCCAGTAGGAGAACTCCGTCCGGCTTCTGATGCCACGCTTCTTGGTACGGCTGACCCTTCCTTGCGGCGGGGATGTTTTCCCACCGAGTCCTCCATTGCTCCAGACGTAACGCCGGAGAGTGCTGATGCTGAGAGGCAGAGGGTCCCGGGCAAGCTCGTCAGCGGCCTCGTTGCCGGTGAGGGATACGACTGACTAATTTGAAAAAACAAATCTTCTCATCTCGCCGGGGGTTCTGTTGGTCCCAATGTATATCTGTTGGGCACATCTTCATGTCTCACATCGCTATCGCCGAATATTGTCTGCTCATTAGATAACTACTTTATGATATGCTGGAATGATTCGGCAGAAGTTAGAAGCTATATGCACCTCTCAGGCTTCAAGGCAACCAAAGTTCGGATCGTTTATTCAACATCTTATCCAAACCACATGATCACATGACTTTTTCCGCCCGTCTCCAAGGGCGAGCCGCAAAGGTTAACCAACTACTGTAGCTTCAGTCTTCACATCGGCGAATTAAGAAAGGGTGGACGGTAGAGAGAGCGGGAATGCACACTGGTGACAACTCTGGATTGTACCCGCCCGCGCACGCCTTTCGGCCTGCGCAATCATGAATCGGGCGCCCAGCAAAGAGTTTTGCGCATAACGAATTTTAACAACTTTCAAAATTCTCCGTTGCAACTCCACATCCCTTTCCGACCCTCCATCTCTCTCATCCGGTCTGCTCTAAACGTATATCGGTTAGGGGACCGTAGGTATCGGCAGGGGCCTCAGATAAGGGCGAAGGGTAGAGGTGGGTGTAAGGAAAAACTCTCCACAATACGGCGGCCGGCCAGGTCAGCTACTTGTCTGTTGGCGACTGGGGTTTGTTCCGCCCCGAAGTTTTACTTTGTACCATCGCGGCTCATCCTTCAGACACGCGCTGAAAGTCAGGTGATCATGTAGTTGGATAAGGAATTGGATAAGATTTACATACTCCGCACCCTTCGGGGAACCGCAGTGTAAGGCAACGATTAATCCAGAATGAGATATCTATCCCACTTCAGTCTTATCTATTTATTTCAGTTAATAGATTATCAGACAATTCCAAACTTGTTTCCAAAACATAATGCTGGAGAAAGTATTCTTCGCCATGCTTTCCATCACCCAGTCATCGAACATCACTCCACTCTTCATACCTTCATTCCCACCCCGGCTATCCTGCATCCTAAAGCCCCGCTAAACTGCTCACAAAACCCCGCCCATATTTCTCAACATCATCTCCGCCATCTCCTTCCCCATATCCCCCGCCCTCCCTAACGGCGTAACCCCCTCACCATCAACCGAATTCACCTCAGCCCCCATCTTCTGAAGCATCCTAATCCCCTCAGTATTCCCTTCCGCAGCCGCAATATGCATCGCCGTCCTCCCCCACCTATTCCTTATCTCTGTTCTGGCACCTTTTTGTATCAACATCACAATCCACATCCAATTTTGCTGCTTTACCGCTGCCCAATGTAATGGTGTTTGTCCATATGAGTCTACGCTGTTGATATCTTCCACCCCTAACGGCCTCCCTAGTAGGGACATCATGGATCTATGTGTCCCCGGGATATAGGCGGTAGTAGAGGCCATTAGGTGTAAGAATGTGAAGGTAATATCCTTGTTAGTTTCGTCTGCTTTATGGGGTGAGTAAAATGTAACAGTCTGATTTCCTTTTAAGCCGTATTTGACAAAGTGAGTAAAGATGGTAGGGTTATGACAAAGGGCCGATACTGCAGGGTTGGTTTTGGCATCTGTAAGGGATTCCGATAATTGTGCACCTAATGTATAAAGATGCGGAGTGAGGATTTGGTTTAGGGTGCGGTTCAGGGCACAGAGATTGGCGAGGACGCTGAGGGAGCAACAGCTGGAGATGAGGAAGATGATGTCGAAAGGGAGGGGTTCGGTTGGCATGGCTGTGGGTTATGAGGTTGAGGATTTTGATGATGGGAAGGTGATGGTTTGGGCTGGTGAGTTTTATTCGAAAGATCGGGTTTGACGGTAAGGAGTTTGGTGGGGTTGATTTGGGGCCTGGTGGTTGATGTTAAATATTCAAGTCAATGGTAGGATGTGAAATTCATTGGATCGAGTGGGTTTTGTTGGTGAATAGAATATTATGAGGTCATTCTAGTCATAGAAGTGGATAGGTACATAGCAGGAAAGATTTTATATCGATGCATGAAGTGCTATCCCCCACAGGCCTACAAAGCTGCAGGATTGCCTGCGAAAATATTTTGGTGACTAAGGGCAGTTGGGGCGGGGATAATCCGGAGTGCTAGCCTCTAGGGCATATGCATTATATCATCTAGCCGTGTTAAACGAGATACTATAAGTAGATTCCCGAACCTTCGGTTCCGCTTGGTTGCTGGATGAGAGTCCGAACTCCTCGGAAGCACTCTGGCTACCTTTTAGCGGCGTCCACTAGAGAGGCTCTCCGTCCCCCGTAGCTACCGTTAGAGTTGCTAGGAGTGTTATAAACTGCGCCGTGTCCTCCTACTTATCCTACTACTTTAGATTGTGCACTTGTGACGCTTTCCCATACAGCGCTCGTCGTCATCCAACCCTCATCGCTGCACCTACAATAATGCTTCAAAGCTGATCGCTTCTTGAATCACCTATAACCCAATCTAATCGAGTCGGTTATCGCACAATCGACAGCTTCAATCGAAACAATACGAGCGATCAGGACCCAACCACAAAAGCTACATCAAAAGAGTACAGGGAACCCATACTACACTGTATACCTTAATAATATATTCGTGTAGCATATATTCAACACTGCATCATAACACCTACATACATACCAAAACACGCCGAATTCACGACCGCGTATCTCGACACCATCCAACCGCCCATTGGCGCACCTACCAAACATCCAAATAATGGCCTCGCAATATGAAACTCCCTATTTCGATAATCATTCCCTCGGGAATCTCGGCATCTTTCCTCTCGAGATCCTTCTAGAAATTGGCGAATATTCTTCAACTCAAACCCTCGGAAGACTTTTTCGCACCAACCGTTACTTCCACGAGATTTTCACCACACCATTTTACCGTCGAGGTGCCATCGTGGCAACCGAAAATAAAAGTCGCCACTTCAATCCCGCCGCTTTTGCAATCCGTAACAACCACACCTCAACCCTCAAAAAGCTCTTACAGCACGGCTTAAATGGAGATACATGGATTGGACTCGATAAATATGAGCGGGTATCTTTGCTACATCTTGCAATAAGACCTCACTTATTTAAAGAGCAGAATGATATGACTAGTGCTAAGTTGTTGTTGGAGCATGGTGCTGATGTTAATGGGACATGTAAGGGATATGATACGCCGTTAACTTTTGTGCTTAATTTGAATATTCAGAATTATAGACCTTGGGTGGATTTGTTGTTGAAGTTTGGGGCGAGGAAGTCAATCAATGAAGGAGGTCAATATTCTTGGAGAATGTCGGCATTGCATTGGGCTGCTGAAAAGGGGGATGTGCAGCTCGTTAAGCTGTTTTTGGATCATGGTGCTGATATCATGATGCTTGATACGCCGACTAAAATCACTGCGTTTATGTTTGCGAGACGAAAAAAGAATCATCGTGTTATGGATCTTCTTAAGAGTCGTGGAGCCTCGGAGAGTAGACGGGGGTGTTGGTATTGGTCACGTGATTAGCGGAAGCTTATTCCACGTCCACAGGGGGATTAATTGATTTGCGTTGGAGGAATATTGCGATACTTTGAATCTTTATATACACTATATGTAATAAAGGAATACTTAAAACTGTAAATAAATAATGCAAGATCTTGTAATACATAAATCCCGAATCGTAGGGGTAATTTTAATGTCACTGCTGGCTGTTGATGGCAATTCTAACGCTACCGCTGGCTCAAAGGCAAACGAAATTTAGATTCTAGTGCATTTGCCTGTCACCATCTGCTTCATTCACTCTCATAGCCTCACTGTCAGTCCTCGCTTCCCCGACGCCATACTTTAGAGCGTAAACTTGTTACATCCACTCGCGGGATAACTTCGACTACAGCAGTTATGTCTACTTCTAACCGAAGGTCCGAAAAGCTGATAGTATTTATCAGTATCACTTTTTCATATGGCTCCCGACACTTTAAATGTGGTATCGACAAGGAAGTGTGACAAGAGAATGATCAACTCAACAACAACATCCCGAAAGGTCGGGAAAATCACATAGCCAAAATTAAAGCCCTGGGAGCCCAGTTCAGAAGGCTTTCAGTTTCAATTTAAGTGAATAAAACACTTTCCATTATGCATTATGGAATTGCACTGGAATCAATGCTGAGGAGATGATGATGCGCCGAGTTTAGCAACCCCCGCTTATCTCAACAAGCTCCCCGCTTCCTAACCACCATCTCTCCCCCGCTCCAGTGAATATAAGCTCGACTCTCGACTATCCCTTTTCGCGAGCTACGAAGTAACCCGAACAACTGGGTAATACCCTTCAGCTTCTGCTGCGGCTGGTGGTTGCTCCTAATTGCTGTTCTGAAGCCCTTATCCAGAAACCTCAACTCTAGTCTCTACGGCTCCGAGCGCCGAGCTCCGCCAGCTTTCCAGATCACGATTTTCCGGGTCCTTAGCTTGAGTTTGATTAATATATAACAGTCGTCCATATATAAACATCATATTTCCTACCCAATACCTAGCTATCTCAAAACTATATTACATAGGTATCCAATCCAATCAAAAGATGTCTCAAATTCATTATTATATCCGCCACCCCAAAATATCCCAAAAATCCAACCCCATCTATGATCTAAGCTTCATCGCGATTCAGCTGCCCTATGTGCAGCATATATAAACAAAAATAAACAATCCTTCGTAACCTCTCTCTCCTTCTGACTTCATCCTTTCTCATTCTCTCATCCTCCTCTTCCCTATCCCACCTACTCCCCGTCCTTCCACACATTCCACCCCCCCACCCCCCCAAAACTCCGATTCAGAGACACCTAATCCCTCCCCCCCTCCTTCTCCCCGGTCGTATGCCTCGGCCTCTCCACCCTCAGTACCCACAACAAGCAATCCTCCAGCGGCACCAGTACCACAAAAACACGATTCCCCACCAATGCGACCGCCGCCGTCCCCGCCGCCGCCACAGCATCCAACCAATAATGATTAGCCGTCGCCACAATCACCGTCAGAACTCCCAATGGATACGCCACCCCAAACACCCCCAACGCCACTCTCCATCCCAAGCCACTATAGTTCTGATACCCAACCCCCATCCACCTAAACCCCCCTGCATGGTATAAACATGTCATCCCAATAATAAATGAATACCCAAAATGCATACTCGGCATAGCAGCAAGATGGTTAACAAACTTCCCGTTCATGAAGACCGACTCTGCAGAGTCTCGACGAACTGTGTCTACGAATCCGAATTCTTTTGGTAGCAGGCGAGGTGGCATACAGGGGTATAGCATAAAGATCGTAAATGCCAATAGATTGCAGAGTGTCATGGTTCGACGAACGACCGCAAATACAGCGTGGTTTGGAGCTGCGGAATAGTACCAGGCCATGAAGAAAACAGTGCCGGGAATGTGGATAAGTGCGTAGGCTTTATTTAACACCGTCAACAGCAACGGGTGTCCTGCAAGGAACCATTTCTGGACCGAGATTTCTTGTACAGGGAATGCAAAGCTGAGGAAGGAGAATTGTTCGACGAATAAGATCTTTAGAGCGTTTTCTTGGGCGGTGTCCCAGATGGAGTCGGAGAAGAGGGATTGGGATAGGATATGGGTAAGCCGGTAAAGAAAGTAGGTTAAGATCCAGTAAAACATTTCTAGCAGGAAAGGAAATTTATGGAGGATTCTTGAGTGGGGGTTGTTGGCGAAACGGGAGGTGTTGGGGGTTGTTACGGTTAGCCATAGCCAGCGACGACGGCGGGGTGGGTGTTTTAGGGTGCTGGTTGAGAGGGAGTAATCGGAGGAGGAGTCGGTGTCGGAATATGGTTCTACAACGCTGGTGTCATCGTCGTGAAGGGAGAGGGGAGTATAGTTGTTATTGCTGGATTTATTGAGGATGGAGAAGTTGCGCCGACGGGTACAGTAGCAGGCTCCGAATAATATTGAGGCTACTATTATGGGTTCCGCCCAGCTGGGAAGCTTCCAGGCTGGGTCGCTGTTCCATTCGGGTGGGGCGGAAGATAAAGGTGGGACCTGAATGGTGGTTGTCGTGGGGGGCAACGCCATGGTGGGGGAGTTTATATGATTGAAAGACGGTGAGATGTGGTGGTGCTTGCGGCTCGATCAGATGCGATGCTGTTTGGGCGGGGCGGTTGACGGGGAGGGAGTGACGTCGTCTGCCGGTGATGTAGTGAATGATAGTAATCCTTCGTGAGTATCGTGAAGTTTGAACGCTCGGATGTTTAACGATCTACTGGCTCCCGTCAGTTTACATCTCGATAACTACAACCTACAGATAATACTTGGATTACTTACGGATAATCCTTCAAAAAGTTCTTATTTGGTAGGTAACGTTTAAAAATACTCGATTGGTACGGTATTGTATTAGTAATCGTGAAGCGAAAGGTGGCACGCAGGTACGGTGAATAGTAGTTCTGGCGTGGGTGTCGCGTGCTCTTTTTTTCCGCTAGCCTTGTGTTGTGTGATGTCAAATGAGTGATGTTGTAGACCAAAAACTGAAGTCTTGAAGTATCGAAGCCTTCTGAGCAAACCAACGTCGAGACGAAGAAGATGGAGAAAATGGGAAACCGAGAAATGAGAAATGGACAAAGTCCCAAGGCATCTCCTTGTATAAGCGGAATCCGCCCGCACCTCGAAGGGTGTATGGGCCTCCCTCCAACTTACGCATGGGTCCAAAGCAAAAACAGAAGCGGATCGTGGGAGAGCTAACGTTGTCTACCTCCACATTCCGCCAAGAGGAGAGAGCAGCATCCTGCCTTCTTTAGGTCCATTTAGGTCCCTTTAGATTCCTTTAGATGCCTTCAGGCCTCTCCTAAGACCTGTAGAATTGTGGCAGCGCTCGGATTCGTGACGTTTTATTGCCCATTACGGTTAAGGCGAGAATGTGAACGGAACATAACTAGCAACATCACAAGTCTATTTATCGCAGCAGGCAGCGTTACTAGCGGGGACATCCCGATAATGTGCACAGTGCGGGTTGTGGAGCTTCCGCGCGCTAGAAAGACGTAACTAGAATATGGCAAATATGCAAGAAAATCATGTTTTGCGTACGCAGCATACGCAGCATACGCAAGCTGGGCTTGTTTCATATCCAAGGAAAATCTACAGAGATTGGCTGATAACGCAAATTGACCGCGGCGCTCAGTGTTTTGGACAGCCGATTCTCTGTGGACTTCAGAGGAGCGAGGAGCGAGGTCGTGTGTGTTGCATCTACTTACATACATTACGATTCAGTTCATCTACTCTAAAACTCATTTAACACCGAGGTTGCAATACGTCAGACATCTCCAGCTCCGAGGTAGGTGTCAAGTTTCAAAATTTCAGCCTTTTAATAAATCAGATGAACTTTGTCCTCGGTTCGCGTTCAAAAGGCGTGTTGTGTGTTGTGTGTTGTGGGCGGGTTGTGGTTTCATCGCATGTGTTCATATGAATGTCAAGCCACTCGGTCGGATAGCAAATAGCAACCATACATAGCAGCAGCACCGAATCAATCGCAAGGGCCATCCTTCGAACAAAGCGTTCGAACAACTTCAAAATCTCAAATACCCCAACCCAAGCGTCGGATCTGGGAAGTTCACAAACTTAGGCCCTCTAAGCCCTTCCCAAGCCCACCCCAAACTCCGGCCCATGGTTTTTGCGAATCTCCGAGCCGTAGGTATCCATGTAGAGTCTATGTCTGCCTTCCGCTCGCCGGAACGAAAACGAGCTCAATAGATAGCTATTGTAAGCGAAGTCCTGAAGTCCTTGGCGAGGTGTCTTGGTGAACTTCAAGTTGACACAGGCCCCGGGGAGCCCGGGGGGGCCGGGATAAAGTAGACTCCGACTTCCGACACGGCTCGACGCGACAACGTTTTGTATCTGAGATATCGCACCAAGAAGCAAAATTAACAAGAAGACACAACGTTATCGATCCCGCCACCCGTCGTTGTGTTGGTTGATTAGTACCTGCGCGCCTCTAGACCTTACTTGAGTCGATGGGTTTGGGATGCCTTAGACAGAGCATAAAATTCCAAGAAGTCCAAGAAGTCCAAGAAGTCCAAGGCGCGAGTTTGATTCGCCGCGCGGCAGCAGAGTTTTGTATCTAGCAACAGATTTCATAGAATGGGGTCTAGATACTCTAGATAGAGTAGTAATCAGCAAATCCAATCAGTTAAAACGGCGTATCAGAGTGTGTGACAGTTGCCCGTTGTGAGTGACAGGTTGTCTGGATCTCGTCGAGTAATCCCTGCGAGATCTCGCTGTGTCATTGTGTAACTGACCTGCCAAGATCTGAGATGCATACTCTAGAGACGAAACGAGGTGATACGGAGCCCGGAATGATTACTTATCGATACGTGCGTCCGGTGTACATAGATATATAGAATCCGCGTGGAAGCTGTGGAGAATGGCGATTGAAGTCGGGATTCGTGGTGGCTGCTATGCCGGCATGCCGGTTTCAGAGTATATCTAGGGTACGGGACACGGGCCGAGTAAACTTGCACGCTAGTTAAGATCTGAGATTTGAGGTGATGTGATATGTATGAACTGATTAGTTATCGATTCACTGTACCTGCGGCCGGCGTAGATATAGAAGCCAAGAAGAAGTCGCGTATCCTTTGTGAATTCCGGTAGGTGTGTCGGGCCGGTATGGTTGTGATGCCGGTGAAGAAACGGGCCGACGGAGGTGGAGGATGTATGCATAAGTATGCAGAAAGACGCACAGCCTGGGCCGACTGTGAAACTTGGACCCGCGACCGAAGTTTGAACTATAGAAAGGGTAGTTCCCGCTCGTGACGTCATACCGCACGAGATGAGCTCGAGCTCGGTTTACCTTGAGCCTCGGAGCTCAGTTAGCGATCAATTCCACGGTTGCACCTTGATGAAAGATAAACCGCGTTTTCGCAGACCAAGAAGCCACTGCCGCTGCGTAGCAGGTCACTTGGTTATGTCACGCATTTGGACTACTTGTGCTGCAGCTCGCTTCAAGCTTCAAGATTCCAGCTTCGACAGCTTCCACATTCACCAAAAATGAACCGCCTTTTCGTAAGTTGAATGTGAAGATTTCGCCGCTCGACAAGTCGGTGCTGTCGCAGAGGATGTCAGTCGGGAGTTACGTTACACCTGCGCCGTGCGCTTGCTGCAACTCGTAGCCCACTTCGAGCTTCCCAGCTTCGCGACAGCTCGATCTTTCCACCAGAAGTTTCTCTACCACCTACCTTTCTGCAACACAGCAATTTCCTGTTCTCCTGACGCAAATATGCGCCGCTTCACCGCTGTTGCATTCCAGCTATTCAGCTAATCCTCCACCTTTTTCATCTCTCTATCTTTCTCAAATCGCCAACTTGTCCACCATTTTCTTACACTCGACTCCCCCGAGTTTACAATACCATCCCTCCACGACACTGTTGCTCCTTTTCCCTCCTCTTGTGAATTTCCTAAGATACAGCATTTTCGACTCGCCTCTTTATCTCGCCGCTTTGTCTACCCCTCCTTCCCCCCGCTTATAAACTGCTCCGTGTAGAGCGGCTTCGGTGTCTGTTGTGAGTACTCCCCTCCGCTTATTGAGTGATAGGTCTGGGTTACTGATTTAATGGAACATAGTTTTTCCGGTCGCTAGATATGGATAAGAATCATGCAACCATGCACGATACACCACGCCCTCGATTCTTCTACACTTGATCGGATGCGGCATCTTTCTTCCCTGTGTGCTCTATCTTTTTCGAGTCCTTCCTGTGGCCTCTTTCCGAAACGATCACACTGGACGGGTATGTAGATCATCCTTCGAACTACAATTAGTTACTCTAATCCAGCTTTCAGAAGAGTCTCCTTCCTCCACACGCCGCAGCCAGAACAGTGGTTCAGGAACCCAAAGTATGTAAAACATCTTTCGACGTGAGTCCTATCAATGGATTGATGACTGTATTGAAACTGGCAAGATATAAAGATTGTATACTTCTAGTCCTATACGAAGAGGTGGTCCTTGTTTGGGGTGAACCCGTCGATGCTGGAATACTGCGAGGTTTTCGACCCCACCGGAGCAGTTACTCAAGTTGTACGCACCTGGCGTCCAACACAGCGGCAGAAGGAGACGCTGCTCCGATTGATCCGGGGTTTCTGGCGTAGGGACGTGAACGACGATATAATCAAGCACGTCGGGACTGGACATGGAAAGATGTCAAAGCTATACGCCCTGGCGAGGGAGACATCTGGGAGGGAGAAGGGCGGCGTTGAACGTAGCGGTGCTGCAGAGGCGCACCGAGGAATTAAAGAGGAGCACAAGGAGGAAGGGGAGAAAAGGGGCCGATTACTGGACGTTGAGAGATATCGGTGTTTGTTGGTGTTACTTGAAATTATGATGAGGTTAGATTTCTGGAATCCGATTCGAGTTCGAAGCTGCGATCGTCAAAACATTAATTTTGTACTATTTACTAGTTCTTCACACTGGCTCCGAAAAGCTTTACCGATCCCTCTCCTTAAAACAGCTATGAGTAGCAGCATCCCGAACATAGCGACAGGACTGAGTGTGAGCACCATTAAACATCCATTAGAATGCATCTAATGAATCATCATTGGCACCCAATGTCCAGTCAAATAGCTCTTGATCGAGGTAAGTTATCACTTTTTGAGCCGCAAAGACAGTATCATATGGTAAAGCACGCGACTGTATCTATGCACACCTACACCTGAATCACCTCCCAAAGGGGTCCACCCCAAGAATAGCGACAGAACTCCACACAAAGCATCTACACTAAGCACCAGCGATCGAAATTATCGCCGATACTTATTGTAAACACCATTTGTGTCGCACAATGACTAAACCTCGGTTGATCACTCGATCAGCATCACTCTTTGGGCGTGTAGTGTAGATGTTATAAACACAGCCGGCGGAGCCGGTACTTGAGTTTCTAGTTGAGGAAAAAGATGTAAAAGGAAAGGGAAGTATTAACTGGGGGTAGACTTGGTTTATACATAATCTACATATACCGGTTAAGTATCAAAATTTGTGACTACCATTAGCCGTGGAGAAAAAAGCGTGAGTTTATTCCGCTACACATCTCAAGCGCTAGAGCCGCCCGACGGCCTCGTCTGAGCTGTTTCCACCGCTTTCAGCAGCCGTGTCCCATTGCGGTAGCGGGTAGCTGGAATACAATCGAAGAGATACGACGTCACCAAAAGCGGCCTCGAATCATTAGGAAGGCTGGTTTGTGTGCGCGTACTAAGTAGCATTTGTTGCGTCATATTCTAGCACTCAGTGTCTTACCCCTCGCTTGGAGCGCGTAGTCAGTGTCAGGAAACCCTGATAAGTTTCATCACACGGTAATCGGTTACCCCATCTACTCGTGTATAACTCATTCTCGGGTGTCATGACCCTAAGGTCGGCTGTGTCTAGTTCTATCGATAAAGACTCCTAGAGAGGGTGAAATTTGAATCCGTTTTCCGGAGCGGAGTGGGAGGCGGGATCAGTTGACTTCACATACAAATATATAACTTTGGACTAGAAGTTTACAACCCTCACGTATATTCCACCAACTCTAGCCCCATCACACCCAAGAATCATACCCGAGTAGATGGGGTAGGTACATAGCTCCTACAGCGATTGGTTGCGTCATCATCTAGCACTCAATGTCTTACCATCTCTTGGGGCTCCTAGTAAGTGTCAGGAAATCCCCGATAAGATTCGCCATTCGTACTCCGCGGTAATAATAGGGGAATTGAAGGATCGATCGGACGCGGTAGTAATGGATGTAGTTAAAGTAATGGGTTCGGAAGCTGGAGTTTTGTCGAAGCTTCTTTTTGTGTCGAAACAAGAACGACTCTGGATATGACGATGTTAAAGGCCGGCTTGCGGGTTTCGCGTGGGGCGTGACATTGTACTGCCATATTTAGTCAATGTTCACTCGCTTAGCATAGAGTCGTTTGATCCAATACCACGTCAGAATACCTACTCTATATGGCTCTATACATACCAAAAGACATCCAAACCTATCGCTTACAACGCTCATCGCCATCCAACCCTCATCGATGCACCTACAATAATACTTCAGAGTTGGTCGCTTCTAACGCTTTCAAATACCTCGTTGAATCACTCACAACCCAATCTAACCCGGCGGCTTATCGCACAATCGACAGCTTTAATCGGAAGAATACGAGCGATCAGGACCCGGCCACAAAACCCACATCAATGACGTTCCCATGGAAAAAGCAACCCTCCTGTCCCCTCGGGGATCCCGCCATCTTTCCTCTCGAGATCTTTCTAGAAATATTTAAATATGCTTCAATTGGGACCATCGCCAAACTTCGTCGTATCAACCAATACTTTAATACCATTTTAATCCCCAATCTATACCATCGCGGTGTCTCGATGTCTACAGAATACCCCCGCCAACGAAATCCCGTCGCTTGGGCAATTTCTCATTTTCACAACGTCCAAGCTATCGATAATCTATTAGACTACGGTATGTCAGGGAATACTTGGATGGACGCCCTTGATGGTTTTGGTGGAAAAACATCGCTGTTACATCTTGCGCTCAGAAGCCCTGGAGCAATGGGTGGTGATTTTAGAATTGTCAGGGCATTGTTGGCACACGGCGCAGATACTAATTCGAAGGACTATGGCTATGATTCGCCGTTAACTATTGTACTTCAGAAGGGGTACATGGATGTTACAACAATCGTGTCTTTGCTGTTAGAATGTGGGGCAAAAAAATCTATCGATTATGGTTGGATGGACCCACCACTCCATTTGGCCATAATAAGAAGAGAAGAGGATCCAATACTATACAAACAGGTTATTGTAATGCTGTTGGACAATGGCGCGGGCCTCGGCGGTAGGAGTTGGGGGCGATTCCTCCCTTTTGAGCTCGCAAAAAATTCGAAAGATACTGAAATTATGGATATTTTGAGGAGTCGCGGGGCGCCGGAGCGGTAGGGGACAGAAGAATAGAGGTGTAGAGGTGTGGAGTTAAGAAAAGGAAACCGATGAGAATCCGAAGAGAAGAGAAGGGGAAAGGGGGAACCGAAGCGAATCATTGAATCAAAGGAAGGAAAGGTGGAGGGTGTCATGGTTAATGATTACGCGCACGTATTGTAGCTGTTGTCGTCAGCAGTGGGATTAGTGAAGAATATCAATATTTTGTCCTTATATAGTTATATGTAGTGAAGGAATACTTAGACGATGTATCCAGAAATTTAAATAAGCTGTCTGTAGAATTATTTTCGGAGTGTAGACATAAAAGACATATTTTTGCCCCGACTGCATCAGGCCTCACGGCTTGGTTTCGGGGCATTTTTTTGACGGTTTTTCGGATCGTACTGTGCTCTGGTGCTGGGACAGACTCGCATGCAATCCCTGCACAAGTATGTCTGTATGTACTTACTCGAGGAACCACGAAAAAACTACCAAAAAAGCCCCAGTACCAACTCGGGTGGATCGGAGAAAGCCTACGTGGAGCTCCAGGCCATATGTACACCCTCCGCCGAGCTGCTAGCAGCGCTATGGAGGCAGTGTTGAAGAAAGTTAGCAAAGGGTTCCACTGATCGGGAGGTGGCGGTCGACCTGGGTCAGGACTACGATATGATGGGAGAGAATTCGCTTGAGGGTATGCAGGTCACGGGCTGCCATTTAAGTATTATGAGTGTGTGTTGGAGCAACTTGGTAAGTCGACTTCAAACTTTCCCCTCCTCCTCAACTTTTCTGATTCTAATGATCCACAACATGATACAAGTTCACCGCAGTCCACTTGATCATGATATCTGCGAGCGGTCTATGTAGCGCCGCTTCTCGTCGCTTCTCACCTCCAATCAGTGCTGCCCACCTAAGTACTACAATCGTAGTCTCCCCCAGATGAGCGTGATCTATAATATTGGTGGGCGGTGACTTTATGTTTTTAAGAAGATCCCCTGTCGCTTTCCTTGGATCTCCTCAAACTTGGATGGTTTCTTCGGTGGTCAGTACGAATGTTCGAGGTGTTTACTCTCTCAACTCTCGCATTCACTGATCTTATCCCGTGCTCCTGGCCTTGGTTGTAAAAAAAAATGCAAGTTGTCTGATGTGGTGGGGGAAAGATGATGCGTCTGGCGAGCTATTGGAAGGAGGTACTTAACTCCCCACGCATATGCGACGAGCTAGTGGAGGAAGCTGATTGCGAACTTGTAGAGATCAGTGTTTTGAAATTGAGAAAGAATATCCATCTTTGATTCCATTGAGGACTATGAGTATAAAACATAATATTTACATGGAAAACATCATTCCGTGTCCGCCTGATTGGACTTCAGGCTTCAGTGACCAGTCACCGATCCCAGAACAGTAATTTGTCCCCATAAATCCGTCTTGTAAGTATCTCTAGATCGCCTCTTGGGCCTCTTCTCACCAAAATATACATCTGAACTCCTGAGGTTTTCTCCATGGACTCATTCCTCCTCCTCCAATGACCCCAATAGTCTGCTTACTTTCTCCTAATCATCCGCCACAACACCCAAGAAACCGTCGGCCCTCCTATCGCTCTGAGATCTCATCCATTCAATCTCTCACCACAACTCCTCAGCACACAAATTCCTCTCTCCTCTATCTTCTGCCTCTCCCCCCCCCCCCTTTTTTTTTGCTTTTCATATTCCAATCCCTCCCCCTACTCTTCAAAACAAGCCACATAAAACCCACCCAACTCCTCCATAGTAAACGCAAACAATTCCGCATCATCATCATAAGTCTCCGGTCTATTCAGATCCAAACTAAACCGGATCGTAAACCCAGTTGTTGTCGTTGGCGTAACCTCCTTCCACTTCGAGTTTGTCCCAACACCTCCCGAATCCTTCCCTTCATTCTTAATCTCATCTTTAGCCTCTATCTCTACCTCTACCTGATCCTGAAACTCATCATCCACATCCTCAAGCTCAAGAGGTTGTGGGGTCTGAACCTCTGCGAACTCCTCTGCAGGCTGAAAATAAAGCTGAGGAAGCTGTGGCGGCTGCGACTGAGATTTCTGTTGCAGACGCGGAAGGGCTGGGTATGCATGTGGCCCAGGAGTCGATGTTAACGGGGAATGAGGTTGAGATTTATACCCCTTATTTGCTGAATTAAAGGGTTGTGATTTCTTTAATTTCCTTGGAGTTGGGGTGGTGGATGCTGAGGATGGCTGCTGGCTCCCAGAACCCCCAGGGCCCCCCGTGCTCCCAGGGTTCCCACCAACATCGGCTGGAGATAGTAAGAAAGTACTAGCATGGGAAAGGAGAGCAGTAGCGGTAGAAGGAGAAAGTAATGAGTTATTTTCGTAAGTTTCAGGGTTAAGGGAGGTTGTTAACCATAAGGCGGATTTGTCGGGAGAGTGGGGATATGGTGGGTGGTTTATCGAGTAGCGGTTTTTGTTGGGTGCGTTACCCGACCATGGGAGACGGTCGAAACTGAGGGCTCGCTTGAGGGGGGAGAACCAAGTTGACATGGCGGCGGCGATGAGGCGGAAGGAGCGGGGTCCTGGGCGGAAGGAGCGGCTTGAGATGAGGTGTTGGCCGCCGGTGATGGGGGCTGGTGTTTTAGCGGCTGTGGATAAATACAGTGGCTGGTAAACTCGTGACTAGTGTAGTTTGTTATTCTTTTTGTGGATAGTCTTGAGGTGGTTTGAGAAACGAGAGTGATACTTGATGCTCAACGAAGTCTGATGAAGTTTGGTGAAGCTTGACGAAGTCCGACGAGGCTGAGCGAAGCTAATCGAAGCTCCAGAGGCTCCAGAAACTTGTCAGCCGTGGATTAAGAATCACGCAGCACGCGACAGCGAGACGAGTGGGTATACATATAGACATCTGATTCTCTCTGCAACCATAGGGGCTGTGCATTCCTGACTACCTGATGCATTTTGCACATTCTTACTGGAACTCCCCCTCATTCCTCCGGGTATGCGAACCGCAAGCAACCCTAGGGAACCCCTTGCAGATGCAGTGATATCGCATTAATATGATATATGCTCTCCTTACGTAGGAATGCAAACTTTCGAATGCCTGTCTGGGGGTTTGTTTACGTTCTAAATCCTCCTCCCTTGCTCAGCCTCAGAAGTTGCAAAGACAAAGGGGCATGGTTTGTTCATGGGAAGTCACTCGAATTCTTCCAGGGGCCTGGGAATCAAGGCAGATCTTATCGAGCTGGTTATCCCAAAAGCCACCCGTCGGCACTCTATACTAAGACCTATTAATCTAAATACTTATTTATTGGCCGCAAAAGCCACTTCGGAAAATATTTATACGCATTCGTACATGAGGTAAAGTATTGAGGTATGTTACAGATGGCGGGGTTGCGGGCAAAAGTCAGTTGGATCATGATATGCATCCATTGAGAAAGTCCAAGCCTCAGTACCCAGACTCCCCACAAAATTAGATTTTGAAGTGGCAATATTTCGGTGGTCACCGGTCAGTACGTGGACATCGGTGTTGGAGTAATTACTAGTTACTACATAAGTGTACTTAAGTCCCGACTCCTTATTTATATTAATCGTTACACATCAAAAACTTTCATCCGAAAGATAACAATCACCAAGCGCAGAAGGCTAATAGATTGTCCAGGGTCCGCCAAAGGCACACACGAGCGGCGAATCTACCCCCCACTCAACACTCTAATCTCTAAATACAAATCTAAATTGCATACGTAGCTCTGAGCCATATTCCCCTCATCTCCTTTCCTAAAAACTCGAAAGGTTACAAACTGCACTCACGATGATGTCGAAGTGTAGATATGTATCTATGTACTTTACCGAAGGCTGATCAAAGATTTGAACTTCGAAGACAAATTTTTTTTTTCACAGTTTCACCCTCCGACGCGACGATCTGAGATCTGGGATCCCATGTACTTATCTAGGTACAGAATAGAGCTGCACCAGCTTGGAACTTTGGACGTGTATCAAACATTGCAGTTGAAAGTTTTACAACGTTATTATTTGCTGTAATACCACGTAGAAACATTTACTGAGTGCATTGCTAGGCTTCACCAGCTTTTTCTTAGCCAAATTTACGAGTTTATGGTTAAAATCTGTTAAACATCCCATATCAGTGTGTTTACAAGTTACTACATTATTTCAGCTGTATGGTAACAGTTCCGGCATATTTGCACTGAAGGCGGGTACTCTAGTCACTAGTCATAATGCATCACTCGTGACAGCATGCGGATTCTCGATGTGGATTTGAAGAATTGCATAGAATACGCTGAATACGAGATCATGAATGATTTCGTAGGATGCGTGGTCTCAGAGCTTAAAAGTGTCCGTATGGCGGAGTCCGGTCGTAACTTTGCGGCGGGAGGAGCTAACTATGGTTCAGCTACGACCTGCAAGGGATTAGGCTAGCTGCTGTTGAAAATAACGGATATTTTGTGAGTCAAAGTAGCTAGTAAACGTGTTGGTGCAACGTAGAGTTGTAACGCTTATAATTCTATAACGGATAAGAGAGCCTGGATTAGCTTGGCTTTGTTTAACTGATATCAAACAGTTGGATTGGGCTATTGGGTTATTACTTAGGCTATTGTGGCTATGACCATAGGTCCAAGCAACGGGGGTATGTATGTGTCACGGTTATCAATCCAATAACGCATACAGAAATCTAGACTTTCTAGGCGTTGCTAGGCGTTACTCATGCTGGAGCTAGTAAGTAACGATTACAGAAAGTCCAGGCTACGCTCTGTGGGTTTTGTTGAAGGCAGTGCATCTGGGCAAGCTAAGTGTTGGCCTGAGTGGGTGTAACGCTTATTTGTTGAGGACATAGACTCTGAAAGTTGAACGTCCTTTGAGCTAAATTGACGTGGAAAAGCTTGGTATGGACATATTCCAGACCCTAGAGCTAGAATCTCTAGAGTTTCTAAGCTCAAGCTCAGGGCACAACATCTGGATGATTCATGTACAGAGCTCACCTAAGCTAGTAGTGTGAGGGTAGCGGCCATGTCCAAGTCATGCCCTGAAGATCATCTAGAGAGCTTCGCGTTGGGCTTGATATTACCTATTCTAGAGCCCAGGGTCTACGTCCGTGTTCCTGAGTAGCGAGTTCGTAAACCTTAGACAGAGTAGGCTGAGTAGCTCTGATATCGACACCGGACAGGCAAGGTAAGCTATCGTAGCTAACGAACACCTTTGAGCTTCCTCAGTGGTCAAAGTCGAGATCAAGTAACGGTTACCAAATGAGCCGCATAACCCTCAACTTGTTTCGAAGCTCGAACTCACCTCACTCTAGACTCACTCTAACGTGCTGATCTGATCTGATCTAGGCAAGGCAGCTCGTTTTGCGGGGAGAGCTACTCTAGATACCATCTACCCTACCCTAGCAGCGTTCAATCTCCCGCTGTCCGTCTCACCTCAAGTTCTTTCAAGGGGAGCTAGAGTTACTCTAGTCCCGTCTTTATACTCAATGTACTCACCATATCACTTCCCATCACTCAGCACATCTCGGCAAGCATGTCCGATGATATGTATCCTATGAGCGGTAGAGCGGATAGATAGCAGGATCTCAAACCGTTGGTCGTGATTGATATCTAAACGAGCATCACTTCGTCAACGAACCCCATCTTTACCATCTCCGGTGAGTTTGTCGCTAGTTAAAAAAAAATTAGCCATTGTGGCTTTTGACATTCCCGAATGAAGGATGAGCACATATCGCCGGTGATGGCGATGCTCTGCCCTGCGCTACTGTGCCGCCGTGCTTGTAAATCGGGAAATCGCCACACTCAATTTGATGAACTGGGGTTTGCCGTGTTGATTTGATTCGCGTTGTGTGCGCGTTGAGCTCAAATCAGAATGTGATGAGCGAAAAGTTGCGTTGCTTGCGTTGCTTCGTTCCGAACCCGCGGTTCCTGTCTGCTCGTTGCTCTATGTAAGATACGGGTTGCAAGCGCCGAAGTTACCCGCGTCCGGACAGTTTTATTAAGGCACAGCACGCCGATCTTCACCGTGCTCCATCCGAGCTTGGAGCTGTCAACCCCGGCACTGTTGTTGCTGTTGACGTAACAAGTCTGGACTCGGGTTGAGTTTAACGTGCTCAGGCTAAAGTCCCTTAGAAGCTTCGAAACGAAACCCCGCGTAAAGTGACTTGTTCATCTGATCCACACAACTTTCAAATTCCTCAATTCTTCGAGAGCTTGAATGATTTTCAGGAATCCAGAAGCTTGTGTATTTTCGGAGCTCAAACTGAGATATAACTCATTATAGCTACCGGTGAGCATGGAGCATAGCATAGCATGCTGCTGCCAGGTTACACTCACTCTGCTTGCTCCCCATGCTCCCCTCCGCTTCCATGCTTCCCGTCCTCGGTACTAGGGTCTGAATGGCGTTGTTGGGGACTCAACAGAAACGCGTGAGAGTGTGCTGGATCTGAAAGAGGATCGACGAATACAGAGAAATCAGAGATGAAGCAGGATTCAGAGGTGCATATGGTGATGAGAGGAGGGAGATGTAGGAGGTATCGCTATAGCAGGTGGGCAGGCAGGTGGATGTGGTCAATGAGAGGCTCAGTCCTCAGCTCGCTGCGTGGGAGACGGAGGTGGAGAAGGGACAGAGTCAGGATCACTCCATGAAGACAGGAACCGGATTCTACGAGGAAACGGGAGGGTCACGGAGTGAACTGGAGGACAAGATGGAGCCAGACGTGGAAGACGGGTGGAGGGGGGAGGGGGAAGGAGCAGGCCACGAGTCTGAGCGGAGGGGTGACAGCTGTGTCCGTCACCCTGTGTGCCCCTCCTTGCCCCTCCAGCACACCTCCCATCGACCGCCCCAACCACCACCGCCGGAGCGATGGAGCGTTGTCACTTAGGCGTTACTAGTGTCCACTCACGGTTACACAGCCCGCACGCTAGTGGTCGTTGGGGAAAATCCAGCACCCAGAGCCCCAAAAGTTTTTCCCAACGCCCAAGCAAAATTTCTTCGAGTAACCAACATCGTCGAAGGGTGATGCGCTTGTCACCGTTTAGTCCACGCGAAATTCGTCTGCAGGGAACACCTTCCTACAAATACCAAAAATCCAACATTCCAATTGGCCAAAATTCCCACTATTCACCGTCTTGGCACTCGAGCATACCTGGTCCCAGTGAGCCCGCATTAACTATCACCACCACGAAATACAACCAATTATACCTCCACAACTGATACCCATACACACCTCACCACCGAGGTTCTTCTACCAGACCATCGCCGCATCTCCCTTTCCCCTTCTACCCTTCTTCCCCCGCAATCGAATACCCTACCGAATTTGCAGTGCATCGCCAGTAGTCGCCGTTGTGTTCTTCATTTCCTCGTTCGCTTCGTCGCCTTACTTGCGCCACTCTATCCGTGCTTGCCGTCCGCTCAAGCTAATACCCGCCTTTAATTGTTCAACCTCTCGGTACCCGCCTCGAAGTTTGAGCTACATCCGACACCCAAGGGTTTCATCAATTCGAAAAATATACACCATGGCCGAGACAACAGCAGCACCGAGCGGTGCCCACTCCCGCTCCGGTTCGGTCTACGCATCAAAGTTTAAGCTCCCCGAGCACTTTTATGGAGGAAACAGTCTAGACGCCGCTGCTCCTTCAAAGGTGAAGGACTTTGTTGCGGCAAATGATGGACACACTGTGATCACGAAGGTTGGTTCCGCTTTCCAGAGTTCACCAGTCGGCCGAAACCCTTCCCCGCATTGCCCCGCCACCGCAACCCTAAACTACCCCTGAGCGCATGCACAATGGAAACTAAACAATGTGTTTCAATTGATAGGTCTTGATCGCAAACAACGGTATTGCCGCCGTCAAAGAGATTAGAAGTGTACGAAAATGGGCGTACGAGACTTTCGGAAATGAGCGGGCGATACAGTTTACCGTTATGGCGACACCAGAGGATCTCCAGGCCAACGCAGACTACATTAGAATGGCAGACCAGTACGTAGAGGTATGATAGCTACGCTTTCCGGTCTCTTCCGGGAGTCTGGAATACCTCCAGAGGTGGCAATGGATAGCTAATACCCGCCATAGGTACCTGGTGGAACTAATAATAATAACTACGCCAACGTAGAGTTGATCGTAGATGTTGCGGAGCGTATGGGAGTACATGCCGTGTGGGCAGGATGGTTCGTACAAGCTCCTCTGGAAGCTCCGACCATGTTCTAACTGTGGCATAGGGGTCACGCGAGTGAAAACCCTCTCCTCCCCGAGTCGCTTGCGGCATCAAAACAAAAAATTGTGTTCATTGGACCACCAGGATCGGCGATGCGATCGCTTGGAGACAAGATTTCATCTACCATCGTCGCACAGCACGCAGAGGTCCCCTGTATCCCATGGAGTGGAACTGGAGTCAACCAGGTCGAGGTTGGAGAGGATGGACTGGTTACCGTCGCCGACGACATTTACCAGCAGGGATGCACCAAGACCGCTGAGGAGGCATTGGCGAAGGCTAGATCAATTGGATTCCCCATCATGATCAAGGCTTCCGAGGGAGGAGGAGGAAAGGGTATCCGTAAGGTCGAGTCCGAGGAGGGATTCAGCCAACTCTACAACCAGGTTGCTGGTGAGGTTCCCGGTTCGCCCATCTTCGTTATGAAGCTCGCCGGAAGCGCTCGTCACTTGGAGGTCCAGCTTCTTGCTGACCAGTACGGAAACAACATCTCCCTCTCCGGACGTGACTGTTCCGTTCAGAGACGACACCAGAAGATTATTGAGGAGGCTCCCGTCACCATCGCCAAGCAGGACACTTTCCAGGCTATGGAGCGCGCTGCCGTGAGATTGGGAAGACTTGTCGGATATGTCTCGGCTGGTACCGTTGAATACCTCTACTCCCACGCAGATGACAAGTTCTACTTCTTGGAGTTGAACCCCCGTCTTCAGGTCGAGCATCCTACCACTGAGATGGTCACCGGTGTCAACCTTCCCGCTGCCCAGCTTCAGATTGCTATGGGTATCCCCCTTCACAGAATCCGTGACATTCGTTTGTTGTACGGAGTCAACCCCAACACCTCCTCCGAGATCGACTTCGACTTCTCCAAGGAGGGTTCCGAGACCACCCAGCGCCGCCCTACCCCCAAGGGACACTGTACCGCTTGTCGTATCACCTCCGAGGATCCTGGTGAGGGATTCAAGCCCTCCAACGGAATGATGCACGAGTTGAACTTCCGTTCCTCCTCCAATGTTTGGGGTTACTTCTCCGTATCCACCGCCGGAGGTATCCACTCCTTCTCCGACTCTCAGTTCGGTCACATTTTCGCCTACGGAGAGACCCGTTCTGCTTCCCGTAAGCACATGGTTGTCGCCTTGAAGGAGCTGAGCATTCGTGGTGACTTCAGAACCACCGTCGAGTACCTCATTAAGTTGTTGGAGACTCCCGCTTTCGAGGACAACACCATTACTACCGGATGGTTGGACGAGCTTATCTCCAAGAAACTCACCTCCGAGCGCCCCGACCCCATTGTTGCCGTCGTCTGCGGAGCCGTCGCTAAGGCTCACATAGCCAGCGAGGCTTGCGTTTCCGAGTACAAGACTTCTTTGGAGAAGGGACAGGTCCCCGCCAAGGACACTCTTAAGACCGTTTTCCCTGTTGACTTCATTTACGAGGGTACTAGATACAAGTTCACCGCCACCCGCTCCAGCCACGACTCCTACAACCTTTTCGTGAACGGATCCAAGGCGACCGTTGGTGTTTGGGCTCTTTCTGACGGAGGTCTTTTGGTCCTTCTCGATGGAAAGTCCCACAACGTCTACTGGAAGGAGGAGGTTTCCGCCACTCGTCTCTCCGTTGACAGCAAGACCTGTCTCCTTGAGCAGGAGAACGACCCCACTCAGCTCCGTACTCCTTCCCCCGGAAAGCTCGTCAAGTTCTTGGTTGAGAACGGTGAACACGTCAAGAAGGGACAGGCCTACGCTGAGGTCGAGGTCATGAAGATGTACATGCCTCTTCTCACCTCTGAGGACGGAATCGTCCAGTTCGTCAAGCAGCCCGGTGCCACCCTTGAGGCCGGAGACATCATCGGAATTCTCGCCCTTGATGATCCGAGCCGTGTCAAGCACGCCGCTCCCTTCTCCGGACAGCTTCCCGCTTTCGGACCCCCCAGAATTGTCGGAAACAAGCCTTCCCAGCGCTTCGCCACTCTCCAGAGCATTCTCGTCAACATCCTTGACGGATACGACAACCAGATGGTCTTGTCCAACACCCTCAAGGAGCTTATCGAGGTTCTCCGCAACCCCGAGCTCCCCTACGGAGAGTTCTCTGCTCAGTTCTCTGCGCTCCACTCTCGTATGCCCAACAAGCTTGACCAGAACCTTTCTCAGATCATTGAGAAGGCCAAGTCTCGCAACGCTGAGTTCCCTGCCAAGCAGCTCCACAAGGCTCTTGACAAGTTCTTGGCCGAGAGCGTCGCTCCCTCTGAGGTTGAGATGATGAAGCAGTCTCTTGCTCCTCTCATCAAGATTATGGATGACTACGCCGATGGACTCAAGGCCCACGAGTACAAGGTCTTCATCACCTTCTTAGAGAACTTTGTCAACGTTGAGAAGCTCTTCTCTGGATACAACACCCGTGAGGAGGACACCATTCTCAAGCTCCGTGACGAGAACAAGGAGGATATCGCTAAGGCTGTCAACATTGTCTTCTCCCACAGCCGTGTTGGAGCCAAGAACAACTTGGTTCTTGCCATCCTTGAGGAGTACCGTCCCGGCAAGCCCGAGAACGTCCAGGTCGCCAAGTACTTCCGCCCTGTTCTCCAGCAGCTTACTGAGCTCGAGACCCGTGCTACCGCTAAGGTTTCCTTGAAGGCTCGTGAGGTCCTTATCCAGTGCTCTCTTCCTTCTTTGGAGGAGCGTGCCTCCCAGATGGAGCACATTCTCCGCTCTTCCGTTGTCGAGTCCCGCTACGGAGAGACTGGATGGGAGCACCGTACCCCCTCCATTGAGGCCCTCCGTGAGGTCATTGACTCTAAGTTCACCGTCTTTGACGTTCTTCCCACCTTCTTCGACCACGCCGACCCCTGGGTTTCTTTGGCTGCTTTGGAGGTTTACATCCGCCGTGCTTACCGTGCCTACAAGATCCACGGTATTCACTACCAGGGAACTGACTCTGACCCTCCATTCGTTCTTACCTGGGACTTCCAGATGAGAAAAGTTGGTATTGCCGAGTACGGTGCTACCCAGCCCTCCACTCCTGCTACCCCCGTTTCTGAGAATGGAAACCCCTTCTCTAAGCGTGTTGGGTCCATCTCCGACCTTTCTTTCTTGGTTGCCAAGTCTGGTGAGGAGCCTGTCCGCAAGGGAGTCATCGTCCCTGTTTCCTTCTTGGACGAGGTTGAGGAGTCTTTGGCCAAGGCCATTGAGTTCATTCCCCGTCGTGTTGAGAAGTCTCAGCCCGCTCCTGCCTTGATGGCCAACCTTGAGGGACGTCGCCGCCCTGCCGCTATCACCACCCAGAACGACGATGACGAGGACATGTCCGCTGTCTGCAACGTTGCCATCCGTGATGTTGAGTCTAAGGATGATAAGGAGGTTTTGGACCGTATCCAGCCCCTCGTTGATGACATCAAGGAGGACCTCATTGCACGTGGTATCCGCCGTATCACTTTCGTCTGTGGTCACCAGGATGGTTCTTACCCCGCCTACTTCACCTTCAGATGGCCCCACTTCAAGGAGGAGGAGTCCATTCGTCACATTGAGCCTGCTCTTGCTTTCCAGCTTGAGTTGGGTCGTCTTTCCAACTTCAACATTAAGCCTGTCTTCACCGAGAACCGCAACATCCACGTCTACGAGGCGATTGGAAAGGAGTCTCCCGCTGACAAGCGTTACTTCACCCGTGCTGTTGTTCGTGCTGGAAGACTTCGTGATGAGATTCCTACTACTGACTACCTCATCTCTGAGACTGACCGTCTTGTCAACGACATCTTGGACGCCATGGAGATTGTCGGAAACAACAACTCCGATCTTAACCACATCTTCATCAACTTCTCTCCCGTCTTCCCTCTTGGACCTGAGGAGATTGAGCCTGCTCTTGGTGGTTTCATTGAGCGTTTTGGACGCCGTCTCTGGAGACTCCGTGTCACTGGTGCTGAGATCCGTATTGTTTGCACTGACCCTGAGACTGGTGCTTCTTTCCCCATTCGTGCCATCATCCAGAACGTCTCTGGATACGTTGTCCAGGTCGAGATGTACGCTGAGCGCAAGTCCGAGCAGGGCCAGTGGGTCTTCCACTCCATTGGATCCAAGCCCGGCTCCATGCACCTCCGCCCCACCACCACTCCCTACGCTGCGAAGGAGTGGCTTCAGCCTAAGCGTTACAAGGCCCACCTTATGGGTACCCAGTACGTTTACGACTTCCCTGACCTCTTCCGCCAGGCTGTCTTCCAGTCATGGCGCAAGCTTGCTCAGACTCTCCCTGCTGTGAAGGAGAAGATGCCCGATCAGTCCGAGTGCCTCGAGTACTCTGAGCTTATCGTTGATGAGAATGGAGAGCTTGCTGAGGTTCAGCGTGAGCCTGGAACCAACACCCACGGTATGGTTGGATGGATCCTCACTGCCAAGACCCCCGAGTACCCTCGTGGACGTCGCTTCATCGTCATTGCCAACGACATCACCTTCAAGATTGGATCTTTCGGACCCCAGGAGGATATCTTCTTCAACAAGTGTACCGAGCTTGCCCGCCGCCTTGGTATCCCTCGTATCTACCTCTCTGCCAACTCTGGTGCCCGTATTGGTGTTGCTGAGGAGTTGATTCCTCACTTCTCCGTTGCATGGAACGATGCCGAGAAGCCCGAGCTTGGATTCAAGTACCTCTACCTTACCCCTGATGTCTACAAGCGCTTCAGTGCTTCCAAGAAGAAGGAGGTTATCGCTGAGCGTATTGTTGAGGATGGTGAGGAGCGTTACAAGATCAACACCATTATCGGTGCTGAGGACGGTCTCGGAGTTGAGTGCTTGAGAGGATCTGGTTTGATTGCCGGAGCTACTTCCCGCGCTTACGAGGACATCTTCACCATTACCCTCGTTACTTGCCGTTCCGTCGGTATTGGTGCTTACTTGGTCCGTCTCGGACAGCGTGCAATCCAGATTGAGGGCCAGCCCATCGTGAGTAGTGATCTTTTATGACGTTTGATATGATGCTAATGATTTACAGATTCTTACTGGAGCCCCTGCCATCAACAAGTTGCTCGGACGTGAGGTCTACACCTCTAACTTGCAGCTCGGAGGAACCCAGATTATGTACAAGAACGGTGTTTCCCATCTTACTGCTACTGACGACTACGAGGGAGTCCAGAAGATCATTGAGTGGATGTCGTTCGTTCCCGAGCGCAAGGGAGCTCCCGTTCCCATTTCCCCAGCTGTCGACGGATGGGACCGTGATGTCACCTTTGTTCCCCCCAACAAGGAGACCTACGACTGCCGCTGGCTCATCGCCGGAAAGGAGACCGAGAACGGATTCGAGTCCGGATTGTTCGACAAGGGATCCTTCCAGGAGACTCTTTCCGGCTGGGCTCGTACCGTCGTTGTTGGACGTGCTCGTCTCGCTGGTATTCCCATTGGAGTTATCGCCGTCGAGACTCGCTCTGTAGAGAACGTCTCCCCCGCCGACCCTGCCAACCCCGACTCCACTGAGACTGTCTCACTTGAGGCCGGTCAGGTTTGGTACCCCAACTCTGCCTTCAAGACCGCCCAGGCTATCAACGACTTCAACCACGGAGAGCAGCTTCCTTTGATGATCCTTGCCAACTGGCGTGGATTCTCCGGAGGACAGCGCGACATGTACAACGAGGTCCTCAAGTACGGATCTTACATCGTCGATGCTCTCGTCAAGTACGAGCAGCCCATCTTCGTCTACATCCCTCCCTTCGGAGAGCTCCGTGGAGGATCCTGGGTCGTCGTCGACCCCACCATCAACGAGAACATGATGGAGATGTACGCGGACGAAGAGTCCCGTGCCGGAGTCCTTGAGCCCGAGGGAATTGTCGGTATCAAGTTCCGTCGCGAGAAGCAGCTTGACACCATGGCACGTCTTGACGCCACTTACGGAGCCCTCCGCCGTCGTGCTGCCGAGAAGGATCTTACCCCCGAGGAACAGAACGAGATTAAGGCTAAGATGTCGGAGCGTGAGCAGCTCTTGTTGCCTGTTTACGCCCAGGTTACCTTGCAGTTTGCCGACCTTCACGATCGCGCTGGAAGAATGATGGCAAAGGGTGTCATCCGTATGCCCCTTACCTGGCAGCACGCCCGTCGCTTCTTCTACTGGCGTCTTCGTCGTAGATTGAACGAGGAGCTTTTCCTCAAGAAGATGGTATCTGCCGATAAGTCTTCCACTCGCGCCGAGAACTTGGAACGTCTCAAGTCCCTTGTTGTCGACGATGAGAGCAGCACTGTCTTTGAGGATAACGACAGATTGGTCGCCAACTGGTATGAGGAGAACATGAAGGATATCTTGCAGAAGATCGATGGTTTGAAGCAGGATGGTATTGCCGCCCAGGTTGCTTCCTTGATTGAGGAGAATGGAAAGCATGCCCTCCGTGGTGTTGCGTTGGCGCTTGGAAAGTTGCCTGCTGAGCAGAGAGAGAACATTTTGAAGCTTCTTGCTAACCCCCCTGCGAGCAACTGAATTCCATCAGTAGCAGTGGAGGGAGGGGTGAGGAGGATGATGGAGGAGGAGGGAAGGGGAATTATCGAAGGGGGTGTGAAGAATAGGAATAGGAATAAGGATATGAATAGTTTGAATACAATGATGGAAACAAGAGAGAGGGATGACACCATGGAGGATATGGATTATAACGGTAACGGGCGTTCAAGAAGGGCTTTTACGGGTTATGGATTACTTGCCGCGGTTGTGCATGCGGGTTCTGTTTATATGGGAGGAAAAACTGGTTAGAGAAAGAAACTGGTTAGAGAAAGGGTATTTTTTCTTATTTTTGGGGGATAGGTACATATGGGAGGAATGCGTTGGGAAGGATATCTATGTTTTTTTTTTTCCGTTATGTGGTTTTAGACGAGTTTTCTTTTTTTTTTGTGAAATATGCGTACTTGTTTTTTTTTCTTTAGGTACAATTGATGTTCTTTTTCTGTAGAACTGGATTTGATCTCCCTTTGATTGTGACGTGGGGTTAAATAACTTTGGACGTGCTAGCTATGCGTATCGCCTTTTCGGTACACTACTCTATCTACACAGCCAGGTTTGAAGTAGACAATCTCGAGTGATAGCAATGATCCCTTGGAATGTATCATGTAGGAGGCTGGCCCCTGGCGGGATCCTACAGGTCCGCTCCGAGCCGCTCCTGCATAGGAAATCGATACCCTCGGCATGCCACATATCTATGAAGTAGATGGTACCCTTTTCGTCAGTTCTCCAGCGTTTCGAGGCATAGAATGTTTCTGATTTCCACAACTACCCGAGGGGTCGTAACTTGTAGCTTGTGGTGAACTCTCGAAGGTCGACCGAGTGACGAGTCTGCAAGGCTGCGGTGCAGGTTCTTACAGGTAACAGAGTGGAAACAAGGTTAATCACGAAGTTCACTTCCACCATGGGAAACTGGGAACACGACCGACTCGCCGCTCGCCGCTCTCGGAAGCGGTATGGCTCCCTTTAATGTAAGTAGATACATCATACATCATACACCTAGCACCGGTATCGAATCCTGATCCCTGGAGAATAAGTATGTACTGTGCATTAGAAGCATTGAAAGGCCCAAGGTCAAATGTGGGGTGGGGATTTGGATCATAGCTTATCATCACTGTATGAGGGTAATCGAGATGAATCATCATATCGGCGGTAAGAATAGTACTTGCCCGCCCGTGTATTACCTTACGGTGTAAGAAGGGATTCAAGAGAACCGAAGGTCCGAAGGTCCAAAGGATAAGAGAAGAGGCGAGCCGCAACCATCACATGCCATACAAACACAACCGCAGATCCGCAGCAAACGCGCTCACTAATCCACCGCTCTCGGGTATGTATAAGTAATCAAAAGTGCCTATATGTCTGTTCGGCAAATATTTACCATATCACTCTTACCCGACGGAAGCTTTTTGGACCTTTTTAGACTTTAGAAAGGCTGAATCAATCTATATCGATAAACAAACACCTGAATATCGAAAATAAGGCTACAGAAATTGCTGTATGTAACACACCACAACCACCGCGGCTTAGAAGGTATGATTCATCCCGGTCCGACCATTGCCACTCGGAGCTTTCAGGCATCAAATATCCGCCAAGCCAATCCATAGTGAGGATCTCGCCAGGGAGCGACGGCCGGTCACATGCATCCTTCGTTCGAGTCATCTGACCACACCACTGGAGATCTCAGATCCGAAACATTCATCAGCCAAGCCACCGCGTGTTCATTCTCCATCCTCTTCCCTACCTCTTTACCGATTAGTTGGGGCTACTCGGGCTTTCAAAGGCTCTGAGAGTTACCCACGTAATACCTCATAAAGGTTGTGTGTTACACTCGAGTTAATGGGAAATGGGGTGAGTATATGTGTATGTGTATGATGTAACCTTTATTCTTATTCTTGTTCTCCTCTCCTCAGTATTACACTACCCATAAATATTGTAAATCTGTAACCCAAGTACAACCATCATCTGTTCTCACTTCACCACTCCTTTTAACCCCTAATCCCTCGAGCCTATGAATCCCATCATATCCTTTCCGCCACCGTATCTCCTGGGGTCTCCTAGACTAGATGCCCTAATCTTCTGTCTCTGTCTCTGTCTGTGCTGGATGACCTTTACCTCTGAGATACCCGGTTCCCATCCGTCTCTTCCTCCTCCTGGCCTCCAATCTAATAAAACAAGACAGGAACAAGCAACGAACTGAGGTAGAACAAGGACAAGCATGCAAACTTACAAAAAAAATCTCACCCCACCCTATGCAATTATTAACGAAAGAAAAGGTACATGAAGTAACAAGTTAAAGCAGAAAAAACTGACAAACCCAACCGAAAAAATGAAAGCACAGAATACAGCAAGCAAAAACACAATCAGTAAAAGACCGAAAACAGTAAACAGGGCAGAAAAAACACGTAAGACATTCGAAAAGGTCCTCTTGTCTTCATGTGCTCGGAAAAAATAAATAAAAAGATGGCATGGATAGAAAAACAATACAGAGTGATGTAACAAGATGAACGAAAGACGGATGAATCAACGAGAGACTTCATCAAAGGCAATGCATTCCTCCTATAACTCGATTATTGTATCTTTCTCTCATCAGGATTCCATGAGTCCAAAGGTGCTCCAAATGCCGTCCATTTCCATCCGCGAAGAGCTCCTCGGGACCTCCGTGGTAGATAGCTCCATGAAGCCAAAGGTCAACCGTTTCCATCCGTTCAGTTCTCCGCGAAGAGCCCCATCCCGTCAACGCCGTAGCTACTATCATACACCTACCCCAATCCTAACCCCCCTCCCTCTGCCATCCATTTTCAATCCAATAAGCTTCATGCGTATTCCCCTATTTCTCCACCATCGACCCCTTCCTCTTCCCCTGAGCCGCCATAGGTGCCATAGGCGCCATCGGAGCCATCGGAGCCATGGGCGCAACCGCAGCCGGCGATGCCATGGGCGCAACAGCCTGTGCGGGACTCCCCATCATAGGGGCCATTGGAGCCATCGGCGCAACCGGAGCAGGTGAGGACATCGGTACGGATTGTTTTCTAGACAAAACCGGGGAAGAAACCTGCATTGGGGAAGCTGGGACAGGGGTTAATTGAGATGAGGAAGAAGCCGGGATAGTGGGGGGCAGGGCAGCAGATGAGGGACGGGTTGAGTGATGAGAAGTGGAGGGAAGCGCAGGGGACTCGCAGGTTGCACTGGAGGCGTCCATTAGGGCATTGAATTCGGTGTCGTCCATACTATCGGTCATGGGGTGGTCGAAGGAGTCCTTATCTTTTCCTGGTGCTGCTGGTTTTGGGTCGGCGGGCGCTGCAGGTGTGGGTTCGGCAGCTTTTGAAGGCTGCTTAGATACCAAACTCGAAAGTTTTCCATCAACAAGTTCTCTCAAGGCCAATAGCTTAGCTTCTAAGGATCCTGTCTGAGTGGCGAACAAACTCGCGACATGTCCAGGATTAGCCTGAGTCTGTATTTGGTTAGCTTGGGATTCCTTTCGTGATCCCCGTAATTTCGGGAGGGATAAGGCTTGCTAGTTAGGCAGACGCTCAGCAGACTTACAAGAAGGCTCTGAACCAATTCTGTTGCGGGGTTAATTAGAGTTTCGCTTGTGTTTGCGTTTTTAAGTTGTACGAGTAATTCCACCATCTCACGGTCTTTAGGGGAGGCTTTTGATAGCAGCTCCTTTTCCCGCGCCGCCTGCTCGGCCCGCTCAGCTTCAGAAGTCTCGGAAGCGGCGGATGTTTCGGATTCCGATGCATCAGAAAGACCTTCCGATAGTCGGGGACGTTTTGAGGGTTCTTCTGTAATGCGGACTTCGGAGACACGCTTTCGGGGGTTTGCAGCCTCGTTCATGCTGGTTTCATTAGCAAAAGCGAAACAGAAACGCGTAAATCGCGGCTTCAAGATCAGGCTCACCGTTTCACTTTGTCCAAGAAATCGAGTTTGATTCCTCTCTCTGGTAGGCGATAAACCACACCAGAGATAGTGATGTCTTCAAACTCCATATCGTGATCTTCCTCATTTTCAACTTCAATCAGACCATCATTCTTGTGGCCTCTTCTCATTGCTGTATCCACCACTGGGGCATTCTTCGGTCGGCGCTTTCTAAGCTATCATAGGGTCAGTAGAGTTTCAATGTAAGGGGATCATGAACGCCGCACAATACTCACCGCCCAATCAGAATGCGCGGGACACATCCACTTTCTCTTGCCGGATGGAGGGTTGGACATGGGCATGGGTCGAATGCAATCTAAATGCCAGCTCAATGGACAGTAGTCGCACGATATAATCTGTTGGCCATCCAGGGCTGATTTTCCACAATCATGGCAGAGAATTGGATTTCCGGCTTTGTCTTTGAGTTTGTGAGTATCATATTCTTCAGGGAAGCCACTCTTGCTGTATCAACGAGTTAGTATGATGGCTGGTTGAAAAGTCGCGTATCAAACTCACCTAAACTTCTGCGTCTTTGCGTCCCGCGTATCGACATACTCCCCGAGAGCACCTGTTTCCACTCCCTGGAAATAGTTGCGAATCCCACTTGGTAACCTAAACGAGGTGGGGTTCTGTCGGTTGATGTTGTCGATAAGAGCACTGAAAAGTCCTCTTGGTTCTTTTGGAGGGGGGTTGGTTTGTGCTTGGCACTTGTTGCAAAACCACATTCCATCGGGAATGTCTTCCAGCGGGGGATTCAGACAGCTGAAATGGAAAGAACGCGGACAGCGCTCGCAACAAAGGAATCTACCCGCGCCGTTGCAAACCGCGCAAACATCTTCATTCTCCTGTTGATGCGTGTTAGTCATTTGTGGTGATGGAGGTATGGTAAAACATTAGACGTACCGAGACTTCTTCAGATCCGTACCGTGCTCGACGATGATCAGAGAACTCCCCTATCCCCGCAGTTACAACGGTATTGTCCAATGCAGCAGCCTTTTTAATGGGTCTATTTCCAGGCAGTTAGCCACGTGTTCCAGGGGCAAAACGTACTTGCCGATATTCTACAACACATCGAAAAATGTATAAGAAACCAGCAAATTCTCTGGAATACTCACGATACTTTGGTTTTATTGGTTTTGTACTTTTTCTTTGGTTGTTGTTGTCCAAGAACAGGTGTCTGAACGGCAGCTAACGCGGTGGTGGGGGTGGTCGTTCCACCCGTCGCCGCCGCCACAACAGCAGGAGCAGCTGGTGACGGCTGATTCGCACTGGGAGCAGGACTAGGGCTGCGCACTCTCTTTTTTCCTCTCGTCCGTGCCGGCGCTCCCGGTTTCGCAGAATCATTTCGGATGTAGCTCTCTTGTTTGAGTTCTTCATAAGACGGGTATTTTGGATACAAATGCGATGAATCCGTGGGATCAGGTTGGGGGGTAGAAGTAGCAGAGCTTTGCGTAGCGACGTTTGCTGAGACAGTTCCCGGCGACACCGCATGATCCGAGTCTACATTTCCATTTCTCTGTGATTCAGCTGTCTTGTTTGCAATTTCTTGATGACCATTCTGATGCGTGCCTTGATTTCCATTCTGATGCGTGCCTTGATGTCCATTCTGTTGCGTCGTGCCATTATTAAACCCTTGTGGTTGAGGCGTTTCTGGTTCAGTTTTGACCGCTACCATACCGTTCTCAGATCTCGTGTTTGTGGGTTGTTCAGAAGAGCCACTCTCTACATTCCCCCCAGGATTTGCTCGCGCGGCCCGTACGTAGCTCTGGAACTGTTGAAATTGCTGTGGTGTAGATCTCTGTGCCAATACTGCATCCAACAGCTCTGCTAGATCCTGATCCGTCAAAGATTCATCGTATAGCTTCTTTATCGCCCTGCCCATATCATTATTCCCCGTAATCTTGCTACGGTGAACGGCAGCCTCGACAACCATCGCAAGTCGTTGTCGACCCTGGGCAGTTCTGAAGCTCGGTGCAGTTCCACTTATCCATGGGTTCTGCTGTTGGGGGCGACTAGGTGTCACAGTTTGCGTTTGCGCAGGAGCAGCTGGAGAGCCCGATGTCCTTGCTGGAGTGGAAGAAGCAGTAACAGATATTGGCGCTGAAACGGGGGCCGAAGTTGTTGTAGGTGTCGAAGTTACGGTCTTTGGTTTATCAGCTTGTACTTGTCGCGCAGCTAGCGCAGTAGCAGCTGTCCCAACAGTACCTCCCTGTGCACCATTTCCATTGGCGGTTTGTGAAGCCTGAGCCGCCTGACCCTGTTTCCCCTTCGTCTTCTTCTTGGGTTGATATGCATAAGGACGTTTCGTCTGTTCCAAAGCTTTTGCCGTTGGCATCTCGCCCAGGGGGTGCATATTCACTGTCGAAAGACTAGGGGTAGCTAGGCTGTCATATTCTCTGTATGATGGTTTGGTTTGCGCGGGCGCAGGAACTATCGAGTTCGATATTGCATCGTCATGGGAGTTGTGTTGTGCTCCTCTTGGTACCGTGGTTGCTCCGGGAGTGCCCACGGGAGTGCCCACGGGAGTCCCTCGCCGGGTGGATGGGCGAGAGTTACGTCCAAGCGATGGGGTGTTGGTATCGGACGTCGCGGAGGGAGTCTGTGCCGGCGAAGGTCCATAGGGATCCCTTGTGGATGCTGGCATGTCGTGGAGTTCGACCTCGGGGTTGGCGTTGGGTGGTGGACGGGTGGAATACCAGGTCGCGTCGGAGTTGCGAACAGAGGAAAAGGTGAGTGAGATCCTCTGATTCAACTCTATTTGGCACACAAAGTCAGCAACGCGACGGGGTAATTTCGAGCGCGGATGAATAAGACGGCGCAAACCAGAGAAACCGCGTCTTTTGACAGATTAAACGATTGTATCATTCGATCCGAAAAGGAAACGAGAGGGTTGGGAATCAAGTGACATCCGGTTGAGGTTGTCTTGTCGACGAACGAGTGCTAGTGAGGCACTTGAACTCGTGTCTGCTAGTGGCAGTGGTGGGATGCGGCCTTGTTCAGGCGTGGTGGTGATGAAATGCACGGGGGTCCGCAACACCGTATCTACCGGCTTGTGCGGCGGAGTTGAGCCTGGGAGAATGCCAAGCGGACACTCAAAGGGCACAAGAACCCATTCGTGGGCAAAAGGGCAGAGTTGCTGACGAGAAGGGGAGGATGGATGGGGTGGATGCGGGATCACCGAGCTGCGGATGGCAACGGACAAAACCCCCAGAAAGAAGGCGACGGGGAGAGTGGGAACGAAGAGAGAAAGCAGTGGGGTGGATGAATGCACAAAACGACTGTGCACAGAAACAGAAGGAACGCGGCGAGACTTACCACTTGAATTGTCTTGCTAGATCAGTGGTTGGGAGCAGGCAGAGTTGTTGCTGCTCACAGGCGCAGAACGAGCTCAAAGACGGATGTGAGATAGGTTTCAGGGCTGGGATGCTGGATACAGCGAGGAAACACGATTGTGATAAGGATAGAGTGCGCAGAAGCGTTGGGGGCTGATGGGGGAGAATATGTATTCTGCGTGCGCGAGTGTGAGTGATGTGAAGCGGTGTAAGAGGGACAGAGTGGGCGAAGTGAGGTGAGTGATTGCACGAGTGACAGCAAGTGAAAAGGAACGGACGAGGTGGGAGGGCAACAGCAGGTTGGCGCAGCGAAGATGAGGGTGGTAGGGGGGGGGGGGGGGGGGGGGGGGGGGGGGGGCTAGGAGTGTCGAAACCAAGTCAAGCACTCCAAAGCTAAAACTTCATCACTCGTTCACGCCCTCGATGGGGTCAGATAGACGACTTTCTTATTTAATTCACGCGTTGTGATGTTCTACATTCAAAGTTTCTGTGCTGGGGGCTACAGCTGCCACCCCGCCCGAGCTTCCATTTATCCTCGGACAGAGCCTCGCCCTACAATGCTCACCCGCTTGCCCAACTTGACAACCCACCCACTATACAGGACTGCGAGTACACAGCATCATACCGATTCACAACATCATGCTAAGACCCAATCACGATTCCGAGAGTCTCACGTGATTATGATAGAATGGGCCGCTGTGATGACTGTAAAAATCTAGGAGGCCAAAGCGCCACCACCAAACCGAAGATAGCCGGATGTGAAATCCAAAGCTGAATCATTCTTGCGAGACTGCGTGAACCATCGGTCAGGCATACCATGTCGGTATTATCCATGTTACCGAAATCCAGCAGCCCCTCACTCGGTGGCAACAACCAGCTCCACATTCATGCGGATCTTGAAGCCCATCATCACATCTCGCGCTGTCCTTCGTTAGTGAGAACCAGAAATCCAGATACCGATACGGAAATGTTCTTTGCCATGCTAGCTGTCTAGGTAAAAGAGAACCAATAGATGTACACCAAACGCTGCATGCTGAATGTATGTACTGGACCCCTAAGAAATGAAACAAACCCATATCTCATGGGAGCGTTTGTAGGCCCCGAGATCTGTCGCCAAGCTTGAATCATCGAACTAAACAATCGAACTGTCTGCCGAGAAACACTGTCGCTTGATGTGTAATAGTTGCCGCGGGCGGTGACAAGTAGTGCGGTACTACTCATACCGCCGCAATGTCGAATCATCCAGCCGAACAATGGAATGGAGTCCTCTAAGGCCGGCGATCTGATTCAACTCGAGTCCTCGGTTATCCGAATAATAACCCAGTAAAATCCGTCCAATGGTGCATATTGTCTAGAAAGTGTACAAGTGCCGTAGCTCGAGGCTGAGCATTCTGACCTGTTGGCAAGGGGGCAAGTAGCCCACCGAGGCTTTTGTTATGTATAGCCTCAAGTCGCTTGAGGCCATACATTTCCATTTTCGATTGGCGTTAGGTGCCATAGCTTCTCTGCTTCATTCAGTAGCTTCTGCTTCGTAATTTCGTAGTGCCGCAGTGTTGCCCCCAGAATTTCGCCTCGAGCACAAAATGCCTTTGGATCGGTTGCTGAAATTTTCGCTCGACTCGAGTAAACGAAATGTTGGTCGTGCACATGGGTAAGTCGATGCCTCGTCATGTTTGTTGATGCCATCGGGCTCCTCCGTGCTGCAGTTCTGTAACCGCCTTGAACCGTAACCGTCCTGCATCGTGGCCGCTGTAAAGGCACCCTTCGAGAAAATTAGGAAGCCCGCCCATAGAAACGATTCATAAAGATAAAAAGTTTATCGCCAGTACTTTTTTTTTCTCGGGCGCTCAGGGTAGAGTTGAGTAGACGCTTTTCTCCCGAGGTGGGAAGAACCCCCGCTTCCGACTCCGACGGACAACACTAGGAAGTGAAGAGTGAGCTGTATGCAGAAATTGTCGAGAACTGTAGCCGAAGCGAATTGTGTGCAGAATCGCCAGTATAGTTTCGTCTGGTGTTTTCCTCCTCGTTGCTGAAAGATTCGGAAGCTTCGCAAGCTCTTTAAGGTTTTACCGAGCTCTCTCTCGCGTAACGGCGTAAGTGTCGGTTCCTGGAATTGTGGTGTACCTAGAGCAGAGTGGTCCTCATTCAGTTAATCCTCCCATCATCAAACCCACTCCCTCTGGATCCGTAGTCGGTCGAAATCTCGGTTACCTGCAGCTGCTGGTGGTGATGGCGGTCTCGCGGACGAGATCAGTTCAGGAGGGGCTGGTTGCTGGTGCGGAGAAGAGATGGATCCCCGGATTTTCCACTAAGTTGCTTTGGGGTGGTGGAACTTGGCGGAGCCCCGAAGTTCTGGCGAGTCGCGAGGCACTGGCGGGGTGTGCGGGATTTCAAGGCTGATGTACGAGGCTGAGCCGTGTTGCGCTAGATGCAGCCTTGTTGATTCTGGCGACCTGGCGACGCGAGCTGGGAGGAGGGAGACATAAGGCATCACTCGTGTTACATCATTGTAGCGTGAAACTGCCAACGCGGGTAGAAGACCGCTCCCTAGATACACACAGCACCGACGATATTCGACAGCACGTATGTACCATGTAACTACATCGCTTTATATGACGCCCAGCTGCTACTTTCAGGCGGGTATGGCCGGTAGGATCGACAGGCAAACGACGCGGTTAACCGTCGGCGGACTTTTGAGAACCTTTACGCGCTTTCCAGGTCTTTTTGCTGATGTGTTTATTTGCAAAACTTAGGCCACCAGTTCTCAGCTTACCGAGTGCAGTCAGTACTCGTCGGAAGGAATGCTGAATCACAACCGCCAGGACCAACAACAGCTACAGCTCCCTACGATCAGATCGCCTGTACATTGAGGGTACATTAGTCTCTCCCGACACGTCTGTGTGCTGCGTCATCTTCCAACAACCAACTAAACCCCATTATTTACGATGCCACGTCCCGGTGCATCGTGTTGTCTCAGAAAATCCCAAAATTATACATATCCGAACTGACGTACATGTACATGACATCGAGAAATTTCTACAAACACAAACAACTCCCTATATATCTCACAGCAACCCGAAGAAACTCAAAGCCTCGAAGCTCGAAGCACTTTTCTCTAAGTTTTGACACCACCGACCGCTCCAGAAATAGCTATCTAAAGAGACACCTAGCCTGCAGCAGCCCTGCATATGCAGGTTGTCAAAACTCCAACCCCCGTCAGAGAGAGAGAACAACTGTTCGATTAAATTTGGTTGGTTAGAGATGAGATATGTGTAACCTCCTGTCCCCATGTGTCAATGACATATAGAAAATAAATGTCTGAATCATATCGATGATCATATCGATAAAACTCGAGTTAGCTCTAGGCGGTGATGGCTTAACCAATTCGCGTAGAGGAATGGAAGTAAAGTGTTCAATTAAAGTCATGACAGTATAGTAGTGACACAACAGCATTCCAAATGCAGCAGCTGTAGATTAGATAAACAGAATCCAGACGATCAAAACTGCTGCCTGCTCTCTACAGATCAGCCCGGCTAGAGTAGAGAGTTGTCTGACTTTATCATAACAATGCAGCTTTATCTAGCTCCCAGAAACCATAATCCATATGTCGCATTAGCTACATAGCACGATACTTAAGGCCTTACTGCGCACAGTTACGCGATTTTTTACAAATGATAGTGTCATGTGATACTCGAGTGCGTTTCGATGACTGCTGATAGATTGGCTTCGGGTGCTAGCTAGCTATGATAAACGTTCCATGTGCGATATTATCCGAAGATGAAGCTGAGACATTTATACTTGTAAGCAGTATAAAGGTGATTCTGGGAATAGAGGTACTTATAGATGCTCGTTTACAAATTCTTGTGGGCATGTTGCATCACTCGATATTTTGGGCTTGAGCCTTGTTTGAAGATTTGTAAAGAGGATAAAGGGCGGGGGAACCAGGTTATCAGGTATAGAAAACTGACTGGAAATTAGGCTTGGGGATTAGGTGGGAGATTATGGCGTGGTGATGTGAATGGTTGTGACTTTGGAGAGGGAAATTTAAGAGGGCGGAGTGATATTTGGTGTATACCGTGCACGACTAAAGGGGATAGTGACGATATTCGCAGTTCTCGAGAACAAAGTCATAGAATAGAAAGAGTCTGGAGTGTGTGAATACAGTGTGCTTTAAGGTTTGGTGGTAATCACCAGCAAACAACATTGTCATGCCGCCAAAGGGTTGGTCGTTGTTGCGGATCTCTTTAGGGAGCCCGTTGGCTGCCAGGAATGCATATCGATAAGAAAAAAATTATGGTGTATTCGTCCTAGATTCTAAAAGATGCCTGCCTGAATGTTTTGGCTTTGTCTGAATCTTTCTCCACCAAACATTGGGCTGAGCGGGATTTGGAACATTTCCCATGCAAATCCGTCCGCTCAAGTTTCGCTCGCTTCTTAAGACATTTAGTGAATACAAGGTTTTATTTGCGATTAACGGAACAGAATGAAGCCAAGGTGTGGCAGTCGACTTTTGATGAGATTAAGAGTAGAATCTCCACGGGAAGATTGCATAGGCCGTCCATTTCAGGGAGCGAGCCACCATAGTGTGGTAATATCCAGGAGATAATTGTCCTTTTCTTATGTTATCGCCAGAGAGGGGTGCTTGGTGCCGCATGGGGGGCTCTTTGGAGGTGGAGGTGAGGGTGGACAATCGAGGGGTCGAACTGGAGAAAATACTCCTCGGTACAATTGCGGTTGGTCTTAAGACGGAAAGGCTTGGAATTTAACGCAACGCTTCAGGCTTTGCGGAAATTTCAATATAATTTTTGATTAATCGAATCCACGTTCGAGTGACCGGCCTTGCGAGATATTTCCCATGTCACAATCAACAATTATCTTGCCTCTCGGGGCTTGTATTCAATATTTCGATGAGCGAAATTTATTTCTTTGATAAGTTATACATCGCGCGTTGCGCTTACATAGCCATGGATCCAGCGAGCAGGTGAGTGTGAGGAGTTATGAAGAAAATCTCGCTTAAATTGGTATATTTTATTGAATATATTTTTAAATGTCACTGCATTATTATCAGATGCTTGCGTGGCCAAGTGGTAAGGCGTCCCACTCGTAGGTTAAATCTTGTAATGGGAAGATCAGCGGTTCAATTCCGCTCGTGAGCATTAATTTTTACGGGCTATATTTTTACCGGTGGTACCGAGTCGCGATGGGGATGCATGCAGCGTAGGAAACAGCGTGTGGTCTGGCGGCTAAGACCACATCGGAGGAAGAACTTCACTCCAGAGCTTCGGTGATAGGCGGAACAAGAGGACGAAGTGCAATGCAAAACAGCAATGCAGCAGGTCTTTATTTCGACTTGGATTGAACCAGGAATGACGCTCGTGCCTATAAACTTATTCTTAAGTCCAGACGCCCGTAGTTTATCGGGGTCCTGGCTGTCTATGTTGAAGGATCAACCTTAGCCCCGGTGTGTCAAACACCGGCGAGTTTGTTCCCTCTTCTCCAGATTGCTGTATAGATCTTTCCGCCGATAGCTTTTATATAAAACATAGCTTTATCCCTCAATAAACGTTAGCGAATCTCGACAAAATTCTAAAGTCTGCGACGCGGTGCTGAACTCAACCGAACCCAATAACACAAGTCAACTTGGAACATTGCTTCTAATGTAGAAGGAATTGACACTAATGGCCTTTCGGGCATCAGCCTTCACTCCAAGGGTCAATAATTTTCCAGGTCTATTGTTATCTGAACCCCGTCTGCAAGTTTCGGAATCCCTCTTTTATACGTCTCTCAGTGTAATACGGACTTGTTATTCTTCCAGCCCGGAAGTGATCAAGTAGTTAATCTACGACCTTCTGGAGTTTCTGAACAGATTTCAAAGACCCATGCCCCTATAAAAGACACCATCTCTCGCACCCGGTCTTGAATAACCAACCTGCGCACTTCACACATTTTCGAAAGCCTCCGCCCGTCATGGAGAACTAGCCGGTCCCTCTTTATTTCTCTGTAGCGCTCTTGTTTGGGAAACCAACTGCCGTCCAACTGTCACACCATCTTATGGCCGTCTTCTGGTTAATAATTCAATCCCATATGGTGTATAATGCACATTGCTTTGTTGTTTACAGCGATAATCCCAGACCACGCTTGACCACTTGCAGCCCTGGAGTCGAATGCGAAAAATGCCCGCATTGTTGTTGCGGCTACAGAAGGAAAATTAAACCGGTCACCACTGAAATCGTCGCGACTCTTCCTCAGGATATTATCCTTTCCATCGGCGATCATTGTAATCTTTGTAATCTTGTCAGTTTGAGCGCGGTCGATAACAGGTTCAACGAGGTTTTAAAGCCGCAGTTAAAGCAAAGAAAGAGGGATATGATGAGCGGTATCGGGTTAATCAATGTTGCAGCTGTGTATTTCTGCTACGAAATGCAAAAAAGACACGCCCAGAGAAAAAGAGCGTGGGGGCGTGTGATAATCGAAAGGGAACTTCGCCTGAAACGCGGATAACGGGTCGGATCATGTTGTGATTCTGAAGAGGCTAAACGTTTATGGTTATTATTGTACGGTTTCCATTTTCTTCTCCATCGGAGAAGATACGGCCCGTATGTTTCTGTTTTAGTAAAAAAAAAGAGGCCTTTGCTTCCTTTTTCTGCTCATGTTTTCTCCAAATCTAACTGTGCTTAAAGTGATTGATGTCGCTTTAGAATTCCGTCACGTACAACCCGCTTATAAATTGAATTGGGCTCTGGAGGCCTGGAGCCTAGGAAAGCTCGTATAAATAGTTATCTTTATTCCTTCCTCTCTTAGGCGACAGATTTTGGCTATGGGGCTCAAAAGCTCGATGGAACCTACGCTATACCTAGTTCTAGTACATGTCAGCGTACTTTGGTTAACCAAGTACGCTTCTCATACGGCTAAAAGACTGCTGTATCTTGACTCTGACAGTTTTCAAAATTTCATGAGCAATAAATGATTTTTTGCGAGGCCTCGAGGGGATTGACATAGAGACGATTTCTAACAAATATTAGCCGCAAGAAGATTCGGACCTGCGCTCCACCTAGAGTACACCCCGGGAGTCCACTCACACTGGCATCGTCGCTATTCTTGCTCCGGAGGTTATCCTTTCCATAGGCACGATAATTACGATTTATCGACTCTTGCAGATTGGCGCGGGGTCGATAAACGGTTCAACCCAGTGTTGAAATATTTTGGATACATTAACTCGACACTCGAGATAGCTCTACTCCCTCAACGCCTTCGAATGACCTCAACATCAACCCCCCATAGCTATGAATCAGTCACGGAATTAAATATCACCTGAGACCCCAAGTTGAAAATCTTTCGAGGCATTCGATATGACACGATGATGTATTAGATGCTTCAACAAACGCAAAAATGTGTAATTTATCCTTCACCCAGATATTCACAACAAAAGAAACTCGTTAAATTTAACCATACATGCACGTGTAGCTAGCTTCTACGTACATAACTCTACACATAAAATTGCCAAAATAAACTGCCAGTACGAAGTGATGGTTAGTGAATTGTATGATACGTACCGAAATGGCAAATAGTTTTTGCGAGATAGGATCGAGGAGGAACTTACATCGAACACCGCTTACTCTGCTTCGTCGATATCTTCTGCTCCTTCATCATCAATCCGCGCCGCCATCATCTTGTTTTATTTCATCTTTCCATCGCTTCGCAACTCGTTCCGCATCCTTTTTTTCTGAATGGTCGCTACCATATGTACGAGAATACGAGCGAGCCGCTTCCTCCATTAACACAATAGCTTCGTCTAGTCGTCCTAGATTATGTAATGTCACCTCGAGATTATACATTGCGTTTGCTGTATCCTGATGATCTTCCCCAAGGATGCGCTTTCTCACTTCCAGGACCTCCTCTTGGATTTGTTGAACCTCGTTCAACCTTCCACCCAGATCTTTATACGTTTCCGCAAGATTCTGCATGGTAATCACAGTATCCGGATGATCTTCTCCAAGAGTGCGCCTCCTCACTTCCAAGGCCTTCTCTTCGAGTTCTTGGACCTTCTTCATACTTCCACCTGGTTCTGTATATGTGATCGCAAGATTTTGTATACTTGTTACATTATTTGGGTGCTCTTCTCCAACAGTACGCCTTCTCACTTCCAGAACCTTCTCTAGAATTCCTTGTCCCTCTTTTAGTCGTTCACAATATATGAACGAAGTTCCTATAGAATCCATAGAATATAAAGTTTTTGTGTTTTCTTCGCCAAACAAAAAAGCATATAGCTTTCTTGCCCGTTCGTAGAGTATCAGAGATTCCGAGTACCGCCCAAGCTCGATAAGATACCAGCCAGCCTTCATGCATAAATCAGCAATAGCCACTGAATCCGAATCTTCCACCATTAAATGTGCAAGTAATGCCGTCACATGAGGTGGATAAACTCGCCATGTCCCCCAATTTTCGTATTCAGAATGGGGTAATATGTCGGCTAGCACTGTGGACGCCTTGGCCAAAGTATTATTCTTCTCTCCGGGTTCCAGATAGGTTTGCATAGCGAGATGAACGAGTGAATGGATTTCTTACGCCTGGCCGCTACCGAAGTGTATTTTAGGATTCTGGAGAATCGAGAAGTTGACAAGCTTGTCGAGCGCCTCGGAAATGAGCAATTCATCTTCGACACCGTCCATTTTAATCTGAAACTTGAATAGGAGATCATGTGGAATAGCCTTTCTGTCAATACAGGCCAAGAACTGAAAAAAAAAGTCCGCAAGTTTTTATTGCTGCTGAATTTGATGGAAGCTGATAGAGAAGGTCGTTAAGATAGTGTCAGCATTCTTGTTTTTATCCCTCCAAATGTTGTGATGCGGCTTCGATAGTAGGCGCTTCTGAGATTCTTTCGTACCTTGGAATATCTCGAGGTACCTGGATGTGGTAATTGAGAGATTCAAATGCAAATATGCGGCTACCTGTACGATCGCAAGCGAAAGGTATTGCAATTCTATCAGGATCTGCTGTAAAACAGCGGTGTCCTCGGATTTGCGTTCCGCATTCGAGTAATACTGGTAGAAAAGCTCAATTTCTTGCTCTGGGCCCATCTCCGGTTTGATTATGACATTTTGATTCGCCAAATTCAGTGCGACTTCTCGATCTCTGGTAGTGAAGATAATCGTCCCTTTCGAACCTCGTGGGATGAATGCCGCTATTCTATCGTATTCAATGGAAACAGTGTCCTTGTCCTTGGATTCAGTACTGGTTTCCAGATAGAAATCCAGCTTGTTGTCGGCGTTATCGATAACAAGGATCCATTCTCGGCTCTGGGGACCTTCCAGCCATTGCTTAATAAATTCTATATTCTGCTTGGTGTCGTCGTGTCCGGGCATTTTGGCAAGGGATGCTAGCTTTCGGTAGTCGGCTTTAAATTGGGTAACGCTTCCGGCATGGATCTAAAAGACCGGTCGTTGATTCTCGTACTCGTAGATAAAGTTGAGCACATCTTGTGTCTTCCTGGACGTGGAATTAGTTAATGGCTTCTAAGTTCTAATAAAATGTCTGGTCTCTAAGAACATACCCTATCCTCCCGAGTCCACATAGGGTAAGTCGAAGATGCCCAGCACTATGTTGCGATTTTCCGACTTTTATCCGCTTTTTTTCATAGGCATTAAACCATGATGCGACATGTGATTCGCCAATGAATTCTTCGTTTCTCGGGAAAGGAACCATAAAGTGGGGTTGATTCTTTGTGGTATCAACAGCTGTGGTTATTCCAACTTTATCTATGCATCATCCGACGTGATTTAGTAAAAATATATAACACATTTGCTGAGGATACATACCATTATGCCCATCCACCAGTTTTTCCATATTACTATTGTACTGTTGTCATTTAGTAATGAGAGTTTTTGTCTTTTCGGAATCCAAACAAGCCAATTTAAACCTCGAGTACGTGTTGATGACACTCTTGAGATGTGGTTCTAGAATTTTCAGTGTCGACATCTGAAGATTTTCGTCCAACTGCAGATCCGTAAGGGTTAAAACAGTTTCGAACGCTTCGCTCTCGCTCTTACTATCTTTCTGGGATGCCTGCAAGCCAAAGATGTTGCGAATCCGGGATCGATTGCTTGGTTTCCGAGTCTCTGCTGACTTGTCGCTAGATGAAATCCTGATGAGCGTGCTAGAGATTAGGAGAAATCTCACATCATCAGTCTTGAGAGTTAACTCCTGGATTATAAAAGCGATGGTGGTGGTGAGATCTTTCAACTCCTGCTACTCCACTTTGAACTGGTATCGATGATTTTCGAAGTCCTCGTCAGCGCTACGAGCTGTACTGATGAATTGATATCCTTCCAAACAGGTTTTGATCAGGACATCAATAGCGCCGGGTACACCGAGGGCTAGTCCGGCTGCTTCCGCCATCCTGATGATCCTATTGTCGAAGACATCGCCGTGGACGGTCGTAAAGCGGGAGCCGGTGATTCAGGCCCCTTTGGAGGCTAGCGTAGGGGTATTTTCGGTCGTAGGATAAACGATTTCTGCGATTGCGAAAGTTGCTGCAGCTCCCTGGTGATGAGCGAACGTGCGGGGTTGAGTTTGACAACGTATACGCATTGGTCTAGGGTATGTAGGGCGGCTCTGATTGGGGTTGCTAGGAATCGCTAGTCGCTGACATAATTATGGTTGGTAAAAGTTTAGCCGTCTGCAGGAGTATTCAGCACTGAATAGGCCTCATAAAGCCCCAGAACCTGTCTACATCCCATCAATCCACCGCTCAACCTCAGCTTCATTGCGGCCTGTATCTGGTATGCCTAAGATCTATCACATCTACCACCTCCATACAGTTCCAGAAGATCACACAATCAACAACGGCACGACATTAACAGATTTCTGTGCCCAACTCCAGTATTATTATCTCACTACCTTTATTAGTGTACCCGTACCTTAACTCTACAAAGCCGCGATCTCATTCCAGTCCCCGGTATTCATATTTCTTCCTCCATTTCTCCGCCTAGTTGGTACATGCACCACCATATACCCCTGCACATTCCCCAAGGTCTTAACATTATATTTCCCCGGCCTCGCCTCCAGCACTTGATTGAACCTTTTATTAACCAGGCTCAAAGTAGCAATAGTATCAACGCTACAATGATCTGATATTTCTAACAGCAGCTCCGCGGGGAGTGTGGCAACGATGTTAGATGCAACCGGTTTTATATGCCGGTTCTCGAAGCGGTAGTATTGGCGGTGAAAAAAGTGCCGAATGGGTTTGGTTATATCGGGAAAGACAATACAGAGGGAGATTATGAGTCTGTATGCTATTCGGCGGGTGATTTTTGTTATATCGGGAAAGACGATATTATGAGGCTGAATGCTATTTTGTAGAGAGTGATTTTCCATGAGTTTATCGCCTCGAGGCTTTCGGCGGAGCGATCCCAGTGGTGGTTCATGTTGAAATGATATGATTGGATGAAAAAAGTTGATTTAGTGTGGTTTTATAAGATAGGAGATGAATATGAGGTGCTTTATGGGGCCAGCTAAGTGTCGAATCTCATAGCCTGATTTATCCAGCTTTGAATCTTATTGATATTCAATGTTAGGGTTTAGCTTAGAAAGTATTTATAATGGACCCTCGAAACTGACTCGATCAAAGTCACACTGATGGGCTGAGTTATATCATGAACCCTTTTATGGCCGTAATTTGTTGCGAACCTTTCAGCCAAGGCGAAGTTCATATGAAGATTGATGAGCGTACCATGCTAAGCTGATATTTTAATTTGTGTCTTGCAACTTCAAGCTTCCGTGGTGAAATGGTATCATAATTGCCTTCCAAGCAATTGGCTCGGGTTCGATTCCCGACGGATGCATTTTTTTTTTAATTTTTCTTGTTTCTCGTTTACCCGGTACCCTATGATTCCTAAGACTTGCATACAACACTCATTCTCCACTCTCTTCCATTTTCTTTCCTCGCGTCTTTACAGATTCTTAACACCTCTGGCTCTGGAACCTTCTTCACAACACCTACATAGAGTGTATTACTTAATTCAAAAGAGCGCGCTGCGCAAGCGATCAGCATTCTGAATACGAGACGTGGTCAGATACCCATTTCTATCTAAATCGTAAACCCGGAGTGGGTTTAATTTACCTGAAGAGGTTGAATAAAACTAGCAAGATGGATGAATTGAACTACAGAAAATGTCGACCTGGTCTACATACTTCCAGAGTCGAACTACTGTACCGGTAGTTGAGGTTCGTACGGCCAGTTCTGCTGACTGGGAGAATTGTTCGTACAGTTATATCTCATAATTCCCATTCTCTTCTTACCTTTTCTTCTTGCGGCATGGATATTTCTCGTCGTCGAATCATTCATCAGTCCCCGCGATGTTCCTACAAGAGTCAACGCAACAGTACCCTGGGCGCAATATATTCCCCACATCTGAAGGTCTCGATTTGCCGGCTTTTCAACTTCTTTGGATAAAAATTTTGAATGTGGGAAGGGGGGATGTGTTTAAGGGGGATTGGTGACGCAGGAGATACGTGAGATATGGGTGGGGGGATGGGATTGAGTGTATCTTTTTAATTGTGTTTTATGCCTTCCTTTGAGCTAGGTTTTTGTCTTTCTCAATGGTTTTTGTTTTTTTCTTCCCATTATTTTTCGGACGTAGCGGATGTTTACGGAAGCGATCGGTCACCAGCCAGGCAATTAAATTGGTGCCATATATCTAGCAATATCTGTCGGAGAACCAGCATCCTCCATCTTGTTTGTGTTACGTTGACATTCGAGTGATGGAGAGTGTTGGTGGATGTATGAAGCAACGCATTTACTTCCGAGTATTATGATTTCTTCATGAATTGATATACGTACTGTACAGAACCACAAAACCACAAAACTACAAAACTTCGGCCTCCAACAAATTCCATTACCATGTTGCTTAACCAATGACTAGCGCATGTCTCCTCCGCATTACTTAAATCCAATCCCCTGCTTTCCTGCTGCCCTACCGATCCTCTCCAAATCCCATCAAAAATATCCCCTCCTCAATCATAGCTCTGCACTTCGTACAACCCAACCCAGGTTCCACATTACCCTCCAGTTCCCTCACCCCATCCATAATTCTAACTCCCATACTCCCCCTCTCATCCCCCAACAATCACATCCCCCAATTCCTAATTCTCCCACCTCCCCTGCTGCGTCGCAGCACTACTATCCTTTTCCAACTTCTCAAAATGCCTTCTCGCCACCGCAATATTCCCCAGGGTAGTAGCACTTTCCGCCGCATTCGCCGGCATAACCACCAAAATATAAGTATTGGGAGTCAAGACATCAATAAAAGCCGAAAAAGCATGAGCCCTTAGCTCAAACGCGGTAAAATTACTCGCCATCTTAGTACAACTCTGCTTAAACTGTTTCACAATATTTGAAATCTTCTCAAACCTATCCGGATAAGGATTTGGCTGTGTAGCACGTGTGACATGACTGATAACTAGGAATGTCGTGCGTTCGAATAAGATAACCTCTTCAGCCTCTGCTAAATCGGCGAACCTGTTCAGGTGGAACTCCAATTGAGGGAGGTTGGGGATTAAGGTGTAGACGATCTTCGCCCAAGCTTTATACAAGGTTTCGTCCCAGATTGATGTGGCGAAAGTTGTAATGTCCATTCCTAGGGACTTTTGTCGAAGTACGTCGCTTCTTTCTTGGAATAGCTTTTCCCGCATGTCGATTTGGACGAGGTCCATTTTGTGGATGAGACAGAAAACCGAAGCATCGGGGGAGTTTTGACTGAGGGCTTCGATGATTGAACAGTAGGTTATCATGTCACGGGAAAATTCTCGGGATTCGACATCGAAAACGTAAATGAGCACTTCGACGTTTTTGAAGATGTGGTCGCGTTGTTGGGAGAGGTAGTTTTCCATGAAGGCATCTTGACTGCGGGTTGAAGTTAGTGATTGTTCCGTAAGATTCTGATGCGGGAGAGGCTGAAGCTGAGTTCAGGAAATATCCAGAACACCCGCAAAGTAACCTCGAAGTAGAGAAATGAAGGAGTAGGAAATCATAACGCACCCTCCACAGTCCCACAAGTTCAGCGTCAAATTCCCCAAAAACCGCAGATGTGAATGTTCAACATCGATTGTCGCTCCTAATCGCCGAGTATCTTTTGCGACGTAGTTACTGAAGACGATGCTGCGCATGGAGGATTTACCAGAGCCGGATTTTCCCTTTACTTGTCAGCCGAGCTCTACAAGTCCGATTTCCCTCTGTTCCCCTCCGCTCGGGCAGTAAACTCGAGAGACCTCGCGAGATTTGGAACCCTGAGAGCTAGGTTGTCCCGGGATTCGCGAGAGCTTTGCAAGTTCTCGATGTGCGCGCGAGCCTTGCACAACCCCTCTCCCCGGAAAGTAGGAGCAGCATACCATAAGCAACACCTTCTTCTTATTCCTCGCGCCTTTCCGTTCCTGATCCGCCATGGTTATGAGTTTGCAGCTTCGTCCTTCTTTCGTCCGTATATAATCCTTCGTTCGTGGACCTGTCGAAGTACCCAAAACCGTGGTCTGTCGTGATGCTGTTCCGAGAGGTGAGGTCGCTCGGTCGCTCAAGCTAGCGCGTCAAGAGGGGTGAGCTCTGGCCTACCCGACGTGCGAAGGTGCAGCATAGATAGCGCATAGCAACGTCATGTGAGACGCTAGAGTACTTTACTGACGCTACCCCAATAACAGCGTAGCCGAAGTGGTAGGCTATGAGTGATGCCCGGTGAATACAGGGATGGGTGACACATTCCGACGCGTCAGGATCAAAGAACATCAACAAGCTTAAACAGGCTTCTTTCCATAAGCTTCTACACTTTCTGTAACAACATCAACGAAGACTTCAACTCAATCTCAATTTACAGAAAAAATATCCATCAATTTACCATTAACCCAACTTATCCAACTCAGCAAATCAGCAAATCCACGTGCAAAAGAAAGGAAACGCGAAGAAGAAAGAAGCAATCACGCCAAGCCTCGTTTTTTCACTAGCCCCGACTATCCAAACTGAGCATCTATCTAACATATCACCCCTACACGAAACATCACCACCCTCAGTAACCAGTCGCGACAAAACCTCAACCCACAACAATGCCGCGCGCTACCCGTTCCCGCCCCGCCGCGGAAGAAGTCGAATCAGCACCCTCAAAACCCAGCAAATCCGCCTCCAAACCCCCCACCGCAAAACCCGCCGCAAAAGCTTCAACAACACCCGCAACCCGTCGAACAGCAACCTCAGCCGCCTCCGCCTCTCCCTCTCCCTCACCATCCCCCGAACCCGCCAACCTACCCGCCCCATTACCAACCGCCGCCGCCAAAAAGCAGAAAACCAAAATCTCCCTCGCCCCTGTTCCCCGCGCAACCCGTCAAACCCGCACCACAACCCTCGTATCGCGCGCCACCACCCCTCTCGTCCTCCGCGAATCAACCCCCCGCCCAACAACCTCAGGAGTTACAGATACTGGCGCCATCACCCCCCGCGCAACAACCCCAGTCGTACCCTCTACACCTAGAAGATTACCCACCAGCCCCGCTCCAAGCAGTAATGCAGAGAACTACACCCCCCGTCCTTCGCGGGGATCGCAGTCCGTTTCGCAGTCGCAGGAATCCCAGCAAAGCCAGCATAGCCGGACTCACCAGCAGCAGCCCCCGATTCCTTCCTCCCCGCCGATTATGCAATCAACCCCTAAGCAAACCGTCGGGAATATATCCATAGACTGGAGTTCTGATGCGGGGTATACACCACCACCACGCCGGAAGTCTATAGCCCCTCATGCAGGGCCTACATCCACAGAGCGCCCTCGTCTCCAAGATCTGGATACGAAGACATTGGAACCTATTTTTGGGGATTATGAAGAGGGGTTTAGGTTACCTTCACCTACGCCACGTAAAGTGCGGAGTAAGGGGAAGGGGAAGAGCCGGCCGTCGGATTTTTTGATTGAGGAAGAAGAGGATGGGGATGAGATTCTTGGGGATGCACCAGAGGATGCACCAGAGGAGGATATGGAAGTGAAGAGGATATTAGAACGGCCACCTGGAGGAAAACCGTTTTGGTGGGGGGAGAGGAGTTTATGATTTGGAGTGATGGGGGGTCACAGGAGCAACAAGAGGATGAGGAGACGACACCGAAAGCGAAGGATAGGAGGTTGGATGATTCTATATTTAGGAGTCCGATTAGTAGTCCGCGCACGTCGTCGCCGGGGAGGAAGAGGAAATCCTCACCCCCGGCAGTAGCGGAGGAGGAGGAGGTGCAGGTGCAGACAAAGAAACAGAGGACTACGAGATCAACGGTGCAGAAGGAGAAGGAGAAGGAGAAAGGGAAGGAGAAGGAGGAGGAAGATAAAATCACAACCGACTCATTAGTAGCGCTACTCCCAAAGCGTAGGACAAAGAAGACAGCAAAGAAGAAGCAAGAGGTTCCGAATATCCCCGAAGACAGCGAGGAGGAGGGGGAGGGGGATGAAGACGATCTTACTGCTCGCCGCGCTCCAACTGTTAAGAGCGGCAGGATGGCTGGGAAGGCGCCCGCTAAGACAATGTCGAAGACAGCTTCGAAAGCACCAGTAGGCAAAGGGAAGGGGGTGAGAAATACGTACACGAGAAAGGGAAAAGAGAGGGAGGAGAGCCCCGAGGAGGAGGAGGATGAGGAGATGCAGGAAGAGAAGAGCAGTATCAGGTTGGAGGGGTTGCAGAAGTTGAAGGAGATGAGGAGGAAGTTTGAAGAGGTTGATAAATGGGAGTTGGAGTTTGAGACGGTTAGTGAAGATTAGGAACTTGATGGTGAGGGGGGATTGGTGAGCGGAGAGGAGGAAGCAGGAGGTGGGGGATTGAGTGTGGAAGATTGGTTAGAGTTGGTGGAGAATTGATTGGAGTTGGGAGGTGAGAAGTGGGTGGTAGGGGTTTGTAATGTTTGTCTTTGATTTTCTGATTTTTGACAGCGTGGAGTACCTAGGGGTATTTATTTGTTTTTGCGAGGCCAGCTGTGATTTTTTTTTTTTTTTTGGGGGGGGGAGGGTTGATATGTTTTTCACGTTGGTGGTATTTTGTTTTAGTAGAGAGTACAGTACACCTAAAGAATTGACTTGCCAATTGTGATCATGCGAGTCAAATGATAACCCGTCATACATGAATCGCACATGACAGTGGATAACCCCAGGATCTCAACAGCCAGCCCTACGTGAACTAATTTAGCAGATCTAAATCGGAATCCAAGCCTCCCGAGAGCATAAACTTCCGTAGAAGTTCTGGAATCCGGCAAGCTGCGCTAAAAGGTGGGGTGCTCTAGATCAACCGCTCAGAGGCGAGCGAGGATTTGACACCGGGACCCTCACGTCGTTAGATAGAAGAGGCAACTCGGAAATCCAGCTCTCTATATAGAAAGAAGGGATTGAGTTCCTTTAAAGCTATACAGAGTGATCTTCATTATGACAGCCTTTCTTTCGGTTCTTTACGCTTCATCTTCTGTGTCTTGGGACTCGACTCGACGCGAAGAATTTCGACATGGCACTAGCTAGACATCAACTGAAGACTTCTGTGAAACCAAGGAATCGGAAGGCTTTCCGCTCTTCACATCCTCTCCTCCGAGGAACGGACAAGACAACCATACTCCACTGGGGAATTGAACGAACTTTACACAGCAACGAGAGAATTCACAACGAGAATTGAGATATGTACAACACTGCATGTCTGGGGGGCTTCTCAACATCTGCCTTCCACACGAGGTCGATCAACTCCGCCGGATGGAGGCCCCCAAGACCCGACAACCAGATTAGGTTGGTTCCTGAATCTCTCGCACCAGGAGCGCGAAGCCATGGATCAAGCTTCCTGAACTGCTTTCTAAAATATGTCCTGTCCTCGTGGCTGCGGCTTAATGGAACTGCCTTACGCCTACGCCTACGCCCACGGCAGCGAGGGACGCATCCGCGTCTGCACTGACTTGACGTGAATTTCGCAGAAGACGCGACTATTACGACGCGTGCGAGACGCAATGTCTTGTAGAACTTCATCAACTCGAGTAATATTGAAATTAGTCGACCTTTTTGGACTTTATGACCTCACTCATGCTCCCCGTGCTCTCCGTGCTCCCCGTGCCCGCCACTAGCGCTGCGCGCCAGGCAATGGAAACCTTTTCTGTCCACCTGCACACCGTTTTAATAATAAATCTCTGTTAATCAATTATCATATCCTCACATATGTTGGATCGTTGTCTATTCCTAATCCTACATGTTGTCGTGAATCTCCCATAATACATCTCCCGGATTCTGGTGTTCGCTTTCCGCGGCTTAGTCTCCTTGAGGCCACCTTCCCTGGCCTCGACGGCTCGTGTCGCCTCAATTCTCATCATCTCTGCAACGCCCAACGCAACCGCTTTCGCGCCCGCCCCTAACGACTACACGTCTCCCACGACACCGCAACGCGCGTGGCATAACCCAGCTTCCCCTCAAACTCCGATAAAAGACCGCCGACCATGATGCCGGATACCGTCCCCGGCATCAGCCCCCCGGACACCTCACAACCCGTCTCCCTCCCCGGCTCTCCCATCTCCGACGCGCCCACTCGCGACCCTCTTCGCAACCCCACCGTTGCGGGTAAGGACACGACTGGCAGCTCCTCCAGACCAACGTCCTCTTCCTCCCGCGAACCCCCCAAGGAACGCGCCTCCACCCAAGCCCTTCACCTTGAGCAATACATCCATCGGGACCTCTTACACTCCGCCGCTCTCCTAGACCAGAATGCCAACAACTTGACCGAAATCCGTAATGTGCGTCGCGAGATTGACTTCTACCATATGGTGCGGAGAGAACGGGCTCGTAACCCCGGGGCTATTTTCGGGATGGGCTATTCGGGGTATGGAAATGGACATACTGATGGACCTCCGAGGGTTATCTACCCGTGTATGCGAAAGCGCCCAGGAGGGAGGAAAGCCAGGGAGCTGCGTTTATCAAGAGCCGCTGTCCAAGAACAGGCGGAACAACTCGAGATGTTGGTCCCCGTTAGACTGGACATTGATTATAACCAGATCAAGCTCAGGGATACATTTACATACAACATGCACGAACGGACAGTACCATTAGAGATCTTTGTTGAGCAGCTGGTTGAAGATTTCCATCTGCCTCTAAACCAAGCACTTATTGGGATGGTTAGTCAAAGCATCAGGGAGCAAGTGACGGATTACCATCCTCATATTGTTTTAGCGGATGAACCTTTGGACCCGGTGTTGCCTTATACTGCTTATAAGAATGATGATATGAGGATTCTTATCAAGCTTAACATCACTATTGGTCAACATACCTTGGTTGATCAATTCGAATGGGATATCAACAACCCAGCCAACAGTCCTGAAGATTTCGCCATGCTACTTACAAGGGACCTAAGCTTATCTGGAGAATTCACAACCGCCATCGCTCACAGTATCAGAGAACAATGTCAACTCTTCACCAAAGCCCTTTACGTCACCAACCACCCCTTCGATGGTCGCCCTGTGGAAGACGAAGACGTTCGTAGCGCAATGCTACAATCCCCCATCCCCTCTGTATTCCGCCCTTACATCCTAGCCAAGGAATACACACCACTTCTTTACGAACTCTCCGAAAACGAGCTCGACCGCGCCGAAAAATCCCAATCCCGAGAACAAAGACGACTTAAACGCCGCGTCAACCGCCGGGGTGGTCCTACGATTCCTGATCTTAAAGATATGCCAAAAACCCACCGGACTCAAATCGTATCCTCCGTTCTTCCCGGCGCAGTACAAAAACTCCAAGATCTGGAGAAATTGATGTCTGTTAAACCAGTTAAAGATGGGGACTCGGACGATGATGAATCAGAATCGGAACAAGAAGATCTCCCACCTGAGAAAACTATTCCTGGTTATAATAATATGACTAGGAGACAGAGGTTAGCTGCTATTAACGCTAAACAAAAACAAGCAGAAATGAGATCCATGACTCCGGAAGTCCACACACGAGACCCACGAGCGGAGCGTGCAGAGCGATATGCAGAAAGAAGTAGCGGTATGCGACATGAAACTCCCGCCACCCCAGCGGTACCAACTCCTTCGAAGCAACTACCCCGAAGACCGGGAGTACCATATGGAAGTGATTCTGCGTTATTGACAATCAGAATTGCACCAAGTAAATTGAGGAGGTTTACGGAGGAAATGCAAAGGAAGGAAGCGTTGAGGGTTATTAGTGAAAAGAAGGCGTCGCAGAAAGCAGTTACTCCTACCCCTCAACCAAACTCGGCGTTGAGTACACCTGCTGCCCCGGGACCAGCGGATAGCCCGATGCCCCCGCCACCGACGGTTAAGGGAGAGAAAATGGAGAGGATGGAGACGCAGGGAAGTCCGGCGCCGGCGATTACGCCACAGGCTCCGGCCCCGAGTGGAGCGGATAAGGGGGATGAAGCACCTGTGAGTTTATTATTTACCCTTAGCACCTCGAGAGATTCCCCTAGAGATTAGGATAACCAGCTAACACCCCCCCCTCTAAGCAGGCCCCTCCCTCTTGGTTAACCTCCGCCCTTGCCCGAGTCCGAGAACAATACGAAGACGATCGGTTCGAAGCCATAACCCGAAAAACCGCAACAGATTCCGTTACGGGGGATTCTATACCCCAAGCAAGTCTTGCGAATTATCAGGGTACTGTTAAATGGACGTGGGTTAGTAGGATAAAATGTTTTGATTGTCCGGGGAAATTATATACCCCAGGCCCCGAACCTACGGTGGATCACTTTTTGGTGCATATTAAGAATAGATTGCATAGGTATGTTTTTTTGAGTGAGAGAGAGAGAAGAGCGAGAGCCCGATCGCCCTTGACCCCTTTAGCCCTTTTGCTTTGAATTTTGCAGTCCTGGAGATCATCAAATGCTAATACTATCTATCAAATAGGGAGAAGGTCGCGCAGAGATTGGAAAGGGAAGCGAAGGCGGCGGCGGGTGGGAAATAGTGAGCCCAGCGGCGGTGAATGCGAACGTAGAACAGCGAACGTAGAACAGACGGGGGAGAGATGGGATATGGGGATATGAAACAACTTAATGCTGTGAGGAATGTATGGAATGTTATGGAATTTTTTAAGCAATTGAAATGTGTGATGGGTGGTTGTTATGCGTATTTTACCTGGAATTAGGAAGGAAGGATGGAGCAAGGAAGGGGTTATATCTGGTTGGGTTGAAGTCTAGATCTGGTGAAAGATGAGATGGAGATGGAGGAATATGAGGGAAGGGATGAGATACCATTGGGGGAGGGGGTGCAAATGATACGAGATAGGATGAAGGAGGAAGTGGAAATGTTGAATACAAGGTTACAAATATATCTTTTTGACGCGTTTGTTAGAATAGTCGTCGCGCGTTCACTAAAATGATTCGAATTCAATGACAAGCCCAGGGAACCCGGGGCCCGTTCGTTGTAATTTCGTTCGCTCATTCGCTTTCTCCGCGAAAATCCGCGAAAGTTAACACATCGCACAGCTTAGCATAAATATTCACTTGGAATCATACCTATTAACCACTCACTCACCAAATCTCACCAGAACGCCAAACCCCGGGCCCGGCTTTTTGTAGTAGCTTTTCGGTGGGATCTGTTATTATACTACTACATTACCATCGACGAGAGTGCATTATGCATGTCATTCTCGTCGGCCGCGTGTACTTAATAAGTCTAGGTCTAAGGTTAGGATAATTCAATGTAAACGACTATAGCGAAGAATATATATCAAATTCTCGCTGAAATGAGTGAAATCTCTTTAGCTGATTGAGTTTATGCACGCAGGTTTTTTTTTTCGTGGATCTTCCGTGGTTTTAGAGCACAGGCTTCATACAGCTTGGGGATTCAAATACCATTCTTGAGTTTGGTTAAGGTTTACCGAAATCATTTGCTTACATTCCTCAGCCGGATCGCCTCCTTCAGACTCAGGTGAGTTTGATGCTTCACTTTGGCCGGCACCCAGTGGTGGTTGTCGAGAGTATATAGGTATAGTGGCGGGGACATGTATAAGAGAAGGAGAAAAAGAGAATAAGGACTAAACAAAGGTCGACTAAAATTCCGTCATGAGTTGAAACTTGAGGAGCGGGTCAGTATCCTTGTTCACATGCACATAAGATCATTCGGTGTTATGACCATCGATCATCGTTAGGGTAAACGGTCGTTAAAGTCCAAAACGGATTTAAGAGTTTACTTGATGTGACACTAATGTATTGAAATTTGCAGTTTCGTGCGGCATCTGGTAGGTAATGGTGAGATACTTGTTTTATGCTGTGAGGTACTGTGCCAGTCGATTACTAATTACGTACAAGCCTTTAACCCCGAGGAGCGAAATACTTACTCTACTCGCAATTAGATACAGGTCACGTTACTATCCAATCGGGTGTTACAGACATAAATTTCTGAAAAATACGATACGAAGAGCTAAAATAAAGATCGAGAAAGAAAATATGAAGCATTTCAAAAGGATGAAAAGCAAAAGGTACAGATGCAGGGTCAAGTGATGTGAAGAAGTAAAAATAAATGCATCCGTCGGGAATCGAACCCGAGCCAATTGCTTGGAAGGCAATTATGATACCATTTCACCACGGAAGCTTGATGTACTAAGGGTAATAATATAATTATAAAAATTATTGAAAGCATTACCAGTTATCCTCTACACGGCATCGGCTGAGAACGACCACGGCTGCCAGTATCTTGAAGATGAATCACTACAAATAATGCACAATAACATCGACGAACGGACTCCTTAACTGAAACTTAGTGATCAAAAACTGGCAATTGAAATTGAAAATAGTTTCGACTCTATATATACACTGTACAGCAACTAAGGTTGTGTTCAGTTAGCAACGCCATTCCGTCGGGTAAGAACGTAATGTTGACAACCCATTTTCTTATCACAAAGAAAAGCCTTGATATTCGGCGAATAAAGCTTCTTACATGCGCGACTGCCTGTTGCCCACCCAACATCCAGAAGATGCGGTGGCCATGGCAGCGGCACGGTGGAGATTGGAACGGAAAAAACAAAGTCCGAGCTCCGATGGTTGTATGTAGGCCGTAGGCCGTAGAATCCTTCCTGGTTAGTCTGTGTACGATAAGAAAGCCGAGAGTGTATTTGATTACTTGGATTTATAGATAAAGTCAGCGTTGTTCGTTTGTAACCCGTTTAAAATGGGGCATGTCTTGCCTGAAGCAATCGGGAGGCCAACGAAGGCTCGGGTAGCTCGGAGCCCAAAAACAGCTGCTGGATGAGTAAATCATCGTGTAGCTCGGGGCTAGAGAAACCGTGGTAGCGATTGTAGAGAGAAGTCATATAGAACGCCTCAATGAGGTGAAAACAGATTATTTATCCAGATGAGAAGGATTTGGTACGCTGTTCAAGATCAGCTAATTTATCGTATGTCAAAGGCACTTCTGGCTCTGAGATTGTGATTATCATCGTAGCTACCGTACCGATGTTGTAGCGATAATGTTCGGAGGTCGTAACAGTGAACTGTTAGGAGCTTGGCGGCAGAAGTGCCGATGTCGTAAGGCTGAAACGAGATCGGCGCCAAGGCTTTAGCCCCACAATTTCGGACCGCTTTCGAGCGCCGTTTAACGTCATTCACTTTACTTCAATCGCAAAGAATCTCTATCTACCACCGCCGTACAGAGATAGCTACAGCATCACGGGGGCAATATCCACTGACTTTGGGTTCCCATCGGTACCAACGACGAGATCCACCGGTCACCGCCGAGCTCACATCCATTGACAGCGGAGACCTTCTACACGTTCTTGGTCAACGTTCCACGGTTATGTACGCGAACGGACGGCTATAACCGAGAATCAGTAATTCAATCCCACTGTATACCCGAGATAACCCCCGCCACCATTGCTGTGTTGGCTTCGGCGAGCCGGCGTTGATGACTTTCGGGATGTCTGGGACATTCTTCAAATCAATGAGATTATTCTCTCCGTGGATTATAGAAGCAGACGACAATTTGCTGAGTACGGAGGATGTAATCTTAAGGATAACAAACTGTCCGCGGACATGTCGTCATTAAGTAAGTATCTTCCCACCGGCTATGGTTGAATTAAAGTTTACTGATCAACCGATAGATGCACTACGGGGAAGATAGCGATTTATTTCAAGGATCATGACGGCTGACGCGTTCAGCCTGGCGAGCTAATCAAACGAAATGGGAATCGACTCGACTGATCCGCTGACCGAAAATTCGATCCGAGACGCTCCCGTTTTTGGATCTTACCCCCTATCGCTAGGTCCGGGTATAGCGAAAGCTTGTCTTTTTGGTTGTCTCTCAGAAAGGTCATGATCTCCGGGCACGTGGGTAAAAAAACACCCTTTGATCAGCTACACGATTTCAGTTAAGCAAACACGGAGTTCCACGATTATCATCCCGGACTTAACCCACACGTCCAAGCTTCCAGAATTCTTAGATATCCGGCATCTCATAACCGCATCTCATAACCATCAGCACGTACCCTGGGGAAATAATCCGACTGGCTCAAATGGTTCTCAAATTGTTGATGCATGCTATGCAGACAACTGTACCTGCAGGATAGTAACCAGGAACCTCGTATTCTTTTCGATTTTGTCATTATTCAGGGCTTTGTAGGAATCAAGATCCTTGACGAGGTAAATTTTTCTCGCCGTCTTGAGAATTGTGTGACAGTTAAACGGGTATAACTCCTATATTTTCCTCTCTGTCGTAAAGAAGCAGCTCGCATTTGATATCCATTCATTCGTTAAAGTCGCCGGTCGTCAATCCTTCCCAATTCGGCAATCCTTCCAGAATGCATGCCTTCCGCACTCTCGCTCTCGCTGTTCTCAGCCTTGGACTTGCCGCTGAGGCTCGTCCCCAGTCGTCTGCCTACAAGCACGTGGCTGTTTTCAGCATTGACGGACTTCACGCCAGCGATGTTGAGAAGTACTTGGCTGCCCGCCCCAAGTCCACCATTGCTTCTCTTCTCGAGACCGGATACGAATACACCCAGGCTTACACCTCCGCTCCATCTGACTCTTTCCCCGGAGCTCAGGCTCAGTTCACTGGAGCTTCCCCCCGGACCCACGGTGTCTGGTACGATGACACTTGGGACCGCACCTACTTTGCTCCTGGATCCGACTGTACCGGAAAGCCCGGTGCTGAGGGTATCTTTCCAAGATTCCTTGGATATTGATAATTTGCTAAAAATTACTTCCAGTTGTCTACACTGAGGCCCTCGACTACGACGGCACCGCTCTCTTCTCCGGTGGAATCAACCCCGCCAACCTCCCCAAGGCCCTCGTGAACGGTGTCTGTACTGCCGTCTGGCCCCACCAGCGTCTCCGTGTCAACACTGTCTTCGAGGTTGTCAACTCCAAGGGATTGGCCACTGCCTACACCGACAAGCACCCTGCCTACGATATGGTCCGTACCTTCCGGAAAGGGTCTTTCTCTCGGATACTTCCCTGAGATCAACGCCGTTGCCGTTGCTGTCAACGAGACCATTGGATACGACCAGTACCACGTTGATGCTTTCCTTAACTGGATTGACGGAAAGGACCCCCAGCACTCTGAGGGATCCTTGAAAGGAAAGACCCCCACTCTCTTCGGAGGAAACTTTCAGTCCGTTTCTGTTACCCAGAAGACTGTTGGATACCAGAACGCCACCGGAAACCCCTTCACTCCCCAGCTTCTCAAGGCTCTCGACTTTGTCGACAACTCTCTCGGACAGATTGTCAACAAGCTCAAGTCTAAGGGAATCTACGAGGACACCTTGATCGTTGTTGCCTCCAAGCACGGACAGGCCGCTATTGACCCCGCCAAGTACCGCAAGATCGCCCCCAGCCTCGTCACCAAGGCTGCCGGTATTCCCATTGCTTTCCAGACCTCTGACGACATTGCCAACCTCTTCCTCGAGAACCACGCCGATGTCCTCAAGGCCGTTGCCGGACTCAAGACCCAGGCCAAGGCCCTCGCCATCGTCGACATTATCTACGGAGAGCGTCTCATCGAGATGGGATTCGGAAACCCCCTCGTTGACCCCGCTGTCCCCGACATCATTGTCCGCCCCGAGGTTGGAATCATCTACACCAACTCCAACTCCAAGATTGCTGAGCACGGAGGAATCTCTGACGACGACCGTCACGTCGGTGTCTTCGTCCCCAACCCCAAGTTGAAGCAGCGCAAGATCTCTACTAAGACTGAGACTAAGCAGATTGGACCCACTATCCTTAAGGCTCTTGGATTGAACCCTCTTGAGTTGAAGGGTGCTGTTATTGAGAAGACTGAGCTTCTTGAGGGATTCGAGGTTTTGGAGGGATTTGAGAACTTTGTTCAGGGATTCAAGGGTTTCAAGGGTTTCAAGGGTTTCAAGGGTTTCAAGGGTTTCTAAACATCGAATATAATTGATATGAGAGACGTAATTTAATTGGTAATGGGAATATGTATAGTATATTCAGGGGCGCTAGAAGCCCGCAATCAAAATATAGATTTTGTTGATTCAAATTTTAAGGAGAGACTGAATAAGCTGTGTTAGATTCTTTCAGAGCTGTGGTAAAACGTGATATCATGTGTAGAACTAGCTCTAGCCTAGCGAATGCTAGCAGTCGGCTCAGCATCTGCGAGTCACTGATCGCGACTCTCCAGGCCACTTACTCTACATACTCGTACATAAGTATGCCAACGCAAATTAAATTGGCTAAAATAATATTAATGGTAAGTCACCCTCAAGCTTCCGTGGTGAAATGGTATCATAATTGCCTTCCAAGCAATTGGCTCGGGTTCGATTCCCGACGGATGCATTCATTTTTGTTTTGCATAATATTAATTCAAGAAGTTCGAGCATGCTTGGAACGTTGACGAAGTTGTAGCGTTTTTTTGTTTTGAATCAACTTCTATTATCGCTACCGTCACTCATTACTGAGTATGTGACCGCCAGCCTCTCTTCTACCCTATCCCGTCCACTGCCTTATTTGCGAAGTTGTAGCGTATGTGCGACTGGGAGGACGGGTATTAAGTAGATGTCGAACTCATATGTAGTGAGAAATTAGACTTTTTTGAGGGCTGGGAGAGGGACTGGAACATTGATTTACCTAGAGAACCGTGTTTAGACTGATACTTATCTACCGCATCAAAGTACTGGGAAAGAACGCAAAGTTACTAAGGAGGTTTCTGGCTAGCTTAGAATCAGCAATGCTGGAAATTCCGGATTGTGTTGCGAGGTACCGCATGATGCATCTATCTAATACATCACTCGGATACAACACAAAGTTACTAAAAAGATTGTCAGCCTGCTTAGCATTAATTAACAGCGTGCATATTGGCGCACTAGAGATATCAAATTTCGGGTGCATACACACAAAACATTGTGTGGAGGATGATGTGGATAGTCACGATAGTGGAGTGCTCCTTGGGTTTGTTTTGTTTTGAATCAAATTTTATTCATGCGACTGTCACTCATTGCTGAGTATGTAGCCGCCCGCCTCTACAATCTCCCTATCCTATCCACTGCCTCGATGGGCATCAACTGTGGCTACCCCCTTCCCCTTTGAATCATCGCCTTTATAACTTCATCATCATCTTCTCTCTTCTCTTAATACATGCCGGGGGTCTCCCCCTCGCTCTCCGCATCACTTTCTTCTTGCTCCGCTGCCGGCCCTCTCCAGCCATTCATTTTCCCTACTCCTGTTCTCCTTACAAACTCTATTACAGCCTGCTCAGCCCGTTCTTCCCTGAATAACTGAGCTATCGACTTCCACTTCGCTCTTCTCCATCCTACATCCTTTCCCACTTTCCACCATAAATCTTTAATTTCGTTTCTCCATTTTGCACGTTCTTTGAATAGATGTTCCCTCGACTGTCTTCTGCCTGATTCACACCACCAAAATTCGTCAGACTCCCTCTTCTTCAGTTTCTCTTTTAGATACGGCGCTATAATAGCATGTCCCGTCATCCACTGATAATACCTTGCTGCCACTCCTTTCTTCTCATTCCGTAGGTTCTTCCGCAATACCTCCTTCTCCCTAGGGATGTACGCTTTACTCTTTTCTGTTCTCTCCCGGATCCATCTTCTTGTTGCTTTTTTCTTTTCTTTCCGCCGTCTTCCTCTTCAGGAAGGCCAGGCTTGCTTCTGATGTGGCATGGCGTACTCCTTCCCCTGAATTCTCGGCTACTTCCTTCGCCAACCAATCCGCCATTTCGTTGCCACTTACCCCCTTGTGTGCTAGCACCCATCTCTATGACACTTTGCAGTGGTTGATGGCCAGTCTTAAACTTCCGTCCAAGACCAATTTCGCGGTGGCCTGTCCCGGTCCCGGCTCGTCATTTCTGCACCTCTCGATTGCTGCTTGAGAGTCACTGAAGATGGCGTAGTCATGGTTCTCCTGCTCTCTTTGTGTGAACCGGCGTATTGCTTGCTCTATAGCACACAACTCTGCATCATACACCTCTTTCTTCATTCCCAGGTGGGTTTTTTGGCCTGTCCATTCCCCATTGTTTTCTTGCCATACTACACTGCATCCTACCCTCCCATCCTCCAGGCGGGAGCCGTCCTTCCACGCAGTGTCCTCCCGGTCATTCCATTCCATAAGTGCTCTTTGGGTCTGCAGCAGGACCTTCAACGGCCACCGAGATGGTAGCCTTCATTCTCCCGGGATTCTGGAGGTTATAATAATTCTTATCTCCAGCAGTAGCCTCATGTATGAGACGCTCTTAGTGGCTTTGTGTTGTATCACAGTACTAGATGTGGTATTGCCACCTGTGAGGCTATGGAATGTGGGGGTCCATTGTTGTATTAGATAGATGCAATACCATACCATTGACTGGAGTCTGGAGTACAAAACTGATTCGGTCACCATAAGACAAAGATTAGGGCAACAAGTCCCGTGCCAGGTCGGAATCCGTATATAATAGGTACCCATGGGAATAATAATACCCAACCAAAACTTTTTCACGCGCGGCTTTAAGGGCCAGCCGCGATTTTGACACTAAAAACATCGCTTAAGACTAAGACTAGTAAGATTCCGGGGTTACTTGCTTAGCATTCTAGATTGTTATGTATGGAAGGCGGAGCTTGGGACATCAAACGAAGCCGAAGCTCTTTAATCCATCCGCTTACCACACGATTGAGCTTTAGGAAGACTCGCTCTCTGTCTTAGAGTGGCAAACTGAGATGGCGTGGGCCCTTGGTGATGGAGATGTTGCGGCGGCCACCGGCGCGCCGAGAACGCTAACTAGTGATCTGCATCACGTCTGCCCACCCCTCCCGCCCCGTCCCCACCTATGTACATCTCCTCTGGGTGTGTCATTCTGAATTTGACAAGGGACTGACTAGACACTCCTCGAACTCGTGCGTTTAGGGAAACCAAAGTGTGTCATGGTCAGCCAACGAAGCTTGGTTGATGGGGGGACTGTGATCACAGTATACTTCAGACACCCTAAATGTGGGTCCTTAGTGCGATATCTATTGTACACATGAAGCCGAGTATATGCTAGGAGGTTAAAACTTGTGAGAGTGGAACTTTCAAAGCTGCGGTGGGCTCCCCGGGCTTGTTGTATTATTATAAAAGATCTTAGGAAATTTGTCTTTTTTTCTTCAACAGGATTAGTCAAGTTTTCTTTTTTCCTTCCCCTTTCGCTTTTCCCCGTTTCCTCTCCCCTCATTCCTTTCTTCTTATTCATTTCAACATTTAATAGTTCCTATCCGCAGTCCGCTTCAATAGTTCCGTCCCTGAAACAAAAAGGTGGTTTATTCACTAGTAATAGTAAATGTAACTCCTTTTTGGAAGCCCCGTCATCTCTCTAGTCCTTTATGTCTGTTAGTGATCGGGACTTTTTTTTCGGTCTATCAATTACAAATAAAGTGGTTATATTCACTAGCTAAAGCTAGCTAGCTAGTGAATAAACCCCTTATTTAGGAGCCCCGGCTTCTCTTCAGTCTTTTGGGACAGGGGAGAAGTCGAGGCTTTTTTTTGTCGGTTTCGGCGAAGCTAATGACAGTCAACAGTATGACTGTCCGGCGCCAAACGAAGCGCCGCTGCGTACGCTGGGTTAGACTAACTTTAGGGTCCAACTCAAACTGTCGTCTCCTGGATACATGTACATATGTAGCTGGTAACAAGCGAAGTTTAATCATGTTGTTATATTGTTCATAGCAAGCTAATGTGTATTGTTGTAAATTTTATTGTATCCATAGCACTCATTGAAGTTCTTCCAGATTTCTTCAGGTACAAAAACTCGACGCCGGGTTGAACTCAACCTGGATCAACTTCGTTTGCTGCCTCCTGGACTTGCTTTCTCCGTATTACCATACACCACTATTGCACCTTATCATCTCATCATGGAACCACCAAATGCGTCACCTGATGAGCCACCGGACATGTCAGGTGAGATGGCCGACGATTACCTCTGGATGTCCACTTCCGATCTTCAATTACCAAGTCGAAGACGACACCTCTCACACTTCATCGTCGGTACAAGTTGTTCTGGGTGTCGCGGAAGCTGCAGTTGAAGACTCTATCCTCAAGCCTACGAAGATGCAACCCAGGCAACCAGCAGCATCGGTCGAGCAGTTTATCCAAGAAACCATTTTGTCCTTTCCGCCAGGATGGCTCAAGGAGCCATCGATAGGGGAGAAGTTTGCAGCCACTGAGGATGCCATTCGCCGGCTTCAGGCCTATGCCTTCCATAGCGGCTTTGCAATTGTCACCACAAGCAGCACAGAAGAACGAAAGAGGTTTAAATGAGTCAAGCATAGGGTTAAGTCAAGGAATAATCAGAATCTCGATGATGTGCCGGTTACAAGGGAAGAGTACGATAAGAACAACGGGGAGGCGGCCGATGGAAAGAAGCTACGGCGCAGAAAAGGTAAGTTTCGTGGACAAGGTTGTCCATATGAGGTCTATATATTCCGGCACCTCGTTCCTGGTACCGCCACAAGAGACACTGTATGGACCCTAGGTATGTTGCAGTTGGTTTCGCAAATCGAGACATAATATCATCTAATCAAACAATGCAGGTGTAACACATTCTGAGCACACTCATGAACCGGTTTGTAATCCGTTTGTCTTCCCGGAGCATGGAAAAATTCATCCAAAAGCTATGAAAATGCGGGAAGAAGCTACGAAACATCGCAATGATAATCTGCCGTGGACCAAACATAGAGAGATAGTGGGCACAGTTAGTAAATTATCACAGATTCCCCTTTGCAGCGTCCAATGTGCATGACACCAAGATACTGATCATATAGGCCTATCTATTCCGCAGAACAGATACTATAACTTGGAGGTACGGCAGAATCAAAGCACTGGTGTTCAGACAGCAGTCGATATCATCGATCAGCTACTTGAGGCCCTCAACAAGAACGGATACCGGTACAGAATACGATGGGAAATGACTGATGTTGGCGGCGTTATACATCAGCGTCTTGTTCAAATCTTTTTTACCAATGATGACATGATTCGACGCAGTCGCCGCTTTGCGTCAGCATGCCTAATGAAAATCAATGCTACCTTCGGAACCAACAACCTGAAAATGCCTCTGGTGGTTGTAGTGGGAATAGATAACTGTGATGCCACTTTTAACATAGCCTTCAGTTACATTCGAACTGAATCAACCACAGATTACAGTTTTGTGCTCCAGAATCTCCAGGGCATCGTCTTCGTTGATTGTCCACTTCCGAAGGTTGTCTTGGCAGATCAGGGTGAAGGAATACAAGCGGCCCTTAAGAAAGAATGGGCATCTCTCGACGTAATCTCTCAATTGTGCGAGTGGCATTGCTTCACCAACATTCAGAAACGGGTATATCAAAGCCGCACCCACACCGAGAAATCTGAACTACAACCTATCTGGACAAAAGTTTTAGCATAGTTGCAATGTTCAGACATACGAGCATTGGACAAGCGGCGCGATGAAATGATGAATATTCTATGGCCTCCGGAACAGAAGTATATCGAACTCAACTGGATCCCGAAGGAACATCAGGTTGTCAGAGCATTTATCAGACGCTATCCAAACTTGGGATGCCATGCTAATCAATGTGGGAAGGGTGCCAATGCGAGAGCCAAAAGGTTCACGCACCCGAGTATCCCTCTGGATGGATTAGCTAGAGCTATGATGACCTTCATGGAGATGGCTGAACGTGAAATTGCTGATCGCGAGGCTAAAAGCATGATAAATGGTCGCCTACCGGGCCTCTTTGGAATGTCAATTCTGCGTGCACTGCAGGGAAAGATATCACAGCATACCATGGATATTCTTTTGGCTGAGTGTCTTCAAGCTGTTAACGAATGGGTGCCTTCATCTATGTTCGCTTGGATATATTCGGGGTTACCGAATGGGTGTCTTCATATGTCTTCGGTTGGATATATTCAGATATAACTCACTCAATAACCTTCGGCTGGAAGATGATACCAGATTGGGAATGTTATGGATTTTACGGGTTCATATTAAGATGGTTAAGCAGAAAATGGATTTTCTATATAAGCTCTGTATTCTCCTAGCTAGAATCGATATCGTTCAAACCAAATACTGAGTACACTCATACCTTTTCAAGAAAAGCCAAGGATCTAGACAGGTCCATGCTTAAATTTCCACCTCCAGATTGTGATTGCGAACTACCCATACAGTTGTTCCTGCCTTGCCATCACTTCATTCAATGGTATCTTGTTCATAATAAACCAATACCATTCGCAGCGATTCACCCTCGATATTTCTTCACTGTCCCATCACAACCACCAGAACATTGGAGTTTGCCATTGCGTCCAACAGATTGGGAAGAAAGTTCTTTAGATTCCACGATTCAGTCACCTGGAGATGGTGAAAATTTGGATTCAAACCTGGAATGCAGCAACACGGTCACTGATGGGGGCATCAGAGTGGAAAGAATAGCTTACCGCGCGTCTCTTCAACACAGCCTGCTGCAAGGAGAGAGTCGGCAGGTCTTCGAGGACGATCTAGCCCTTGTATTCCACACAGTGGCGGAGAAGAACTGTGTCAAGCCGAATGAGCAGCCACCCATACCCCGCGATTTACCGCCTCCTGCAACCAAGACATTCAAGCAGAAGAAATCTCACGATGTTACAAAGTGGAGAATGACAGGAGCCGAAATTACAGAAAGAGCAGTGAAAAGGCCACGCACGCGGGGTACTCAGAGAGACAAAGTTGCAGTGGCAACAACAACTGTGAGTTCTAACGTTCATGAGGAACCCACAACTGAAGCCGTGATTCTTGCAGCCGCTCAGAAAAAAACGAAGAGGGCGACCATTGAAGGTACAAGTAGGAGCAGCTTGTGGCGCAACAATTTTCTCAATGACTAAGACTCAGGTTGACAATGAATCCACAGCTGAAGACGGACTTCTTGCACATACAGTTCAGAAAAGTAAAAGAGGTCGTCTGGCCAAGGTACGAGTTGAACAAGCTGCTGAAACAGTAACCAAACCGACAACTGCTGAAATTTCCGAGGACAAGTAGGATGGAGAAAGTTTTCCTGGAACTAACAAAGGTGACAAGCAACTTATTCATTCACGGGCAACAAGACAGCGAGGAGATCATGTTGCTGGCTTTTATCGTACATAGAGAATTCCAGGTTCATTCCGGGTGCGGAATTCGTCCATCTTTTTATGAACCGTAGTATTATGTCCTTAGATCTTAGCTGTTTGTCACTCTTTTCATACGATCTATTATGTTCTTCGATCTTAGCTAGATCTTAAATAAAGCAGATTGCATATCATAATAAATTAATTGATGCGCAAATAGTATTTTTCCTTGTCTTGGCATTGTGAAGCCCAACCGTGCGCAGCGCGGCGCTTCTCATTTGGCGCCGGACAGTCATACGGTTTTAAATGGAACACGTGATCGGAAACTCTGTATCCGACCGACAGACAAGACGCTTTTTCGGATCGGATGATATGGAATAGTTTGGCCGATCCATGTCTGTATCATCAGGTTTTAAAGCGAGCGCCTTAGGAATTTCATAAAACATTACATTCATTAATCTATTTACTCTCCTTGTTGCAACATTCCCTCCTCCCCCAAATCTCTATTAATCCCAAAATGGCTCTTCCCATCGCCCCCCATAAACCAACCATACCGATACAACCCCCCCTTCTTCAACAACGTCTCCTTTCTCTCCTTCTCCCCCATCAAATGCGTATCCTTCACATCCTCCAACACATTACTAGCATAAAACGCCGCATAAGTCCCCGCCAGCGAAGTCGGTTCATGTGTTAAAAACCCATTAAGTAAGCTGATATAAGTCCAACCCACAACCGGTAAAAACAGTGCCAGCATAACAACCGAAACCCAAAATGCCACGGAACGCATTATTACACGTGGTTCTTCGTATATAAACTGAGCCAGTATAGAAGTCTTCTCCGCGCTGGGCTTCGACGTCGGAAAAATCTCGTCGGAATGCAATTGAACGTAGGTAGCGAAAAGTTTCTTGTAAACACGCTCCATACATCTTGCGTTACGTTCTGGATTTTCGTAGACCGAGAAATCAGGATATAAGGTTCTGCATTCCTGTTGTACTAGGAAGGAAATCCATGTTTGTGGTAAGGAGTTGCTTCTTGGTGCTGTTCGGTCTAGCATGACTGATGTTCCACGACTGGTGGCTGAGTCGCGGTATACCATCTCTTTAAAGGTGTTTACAAGCCCTGTAATACCCGTATCTTGCATCTGTGAATCGTTGATGCTCTGCTCCTCAACCCGTTCGGTTTTCAATATGTTGCCTGTTGTGTTCGCCGAGGAAGCTGTTACATAAGCCTGTACGATGCGCGGCCCTAGTCGGCAGCGGATCGCGTTGACCTCAGGGAATGCATTATCGGCATCAACGGTTTTACCGACTAGCGGAAGATTATTCAGCACATAACTTTTATTAGCTGTGAGAAGTGGACGATCAATTGTAACAGCTCGTTTTGCGAATTTGTATTTGACCCAGGACTGATAAAACTCCCAGTTTTCATTAGATTCCGGTGAGTACTGCTTAGGTCCTAGTTCAAAGAAAGCCGCGGAATTAGGATTGCTCCAGGTGATGTTTATGCCAACGGTTGGAAGTTTGTTGTAGAATAGAAACGCATGTTGAGCTAAGGGATCCAGGGGACCGATTAAATTCAGGTTCTGTATACGGGTGAATCCACCATCTATCCACCGGATAAATCCTCCACTTAGGTTAGTGAGTAATAACGATGTGTTCTTGTTTTCTGAAAGCGTGGGGAATGTAATTGTCCGGAGCGGTTCGCTTTCATTGTATCGTGCAAGTGGGGAATTCCACAACGTTACAGGAGCTTCCTCACAAGTAATATTCAGTCCAATGCCAGAGGCCAATGCACTGTAGTTTGTTTTGGAATTTCGATCGTTGGAGTTGTCTTGAAAAGGAACGTAGTAAAGATCATCGGTGATCCAATGACGAGCCCCAAAACCAAGTCCATCTCCAACCGCGGTATACATAAATTCCGAATCAACAAAGAGGGTATCTTTTAAGAAGGTTTCGTTCGAGTTCAAGCTACTGAGAGACTCCACCGTGCCGTTTAGAAATACTGGTCCCTGGGCTGAATGCCCTAAAAGCTCTACCTGGAACAGACCACCAATTGCAATGGCTAGGATGTTTGCCAGTAAAACTGAAGTGCTCAGAGCAGCGAGAAGGTAATTTCGAGTTTTAAACCCGCTGATCATCTGTAAATGTGGAGGTGTTTTATCGTAGTTGAACGTGAGGGGTGCAGCGGTGGAGTTTCCCCCTAGGAGCCTTTGGAAGGGCCACAGGTAGGTAACGTGGCTTGTCAACAAGACTAGATAGGCTTCGAAAATCATTGAGACTATCATCGGTACATAAGAAGAATAGATGTCGTAGGAGAGTTTCTTAGGTGGCTTTCTAAATCCACGATCCCGGATAGAAATGCTGTAAATACAGATGAGGAGAATGATTGTACCAAGGATGATAAGTGAGGAGCCGATCCCAATATATATGGCTAAATCCCACGGTTTTGAAATTTCGATCTTTGTTCGATCCGGTTCTGAGCTGATTGGTACCTCGCGGCTGGCAGCTGCAAGTTCCCCCGAGTCCGATTGCGCCTCCCCGCCGGAGTCAACTTTTCCAACGACTTCCACTTTTCGTCCATGCAAGTAGTATTTGTGCTTAGTGTTGATTAATTGTTTTGAAAGCCCCTTTTCACCTAAGAACTCCGCATCTTGAAAATCGTCCAAAACAGCTTGGTCGACACAAGCCATTACCGATGCTAGCGTTCCAGGATCCGAATCAATGTCACAGCGTCGGTTCCACAGTAGGGATATCAGAGCAACGTTCAGGATTATGACCATAGCAAGACAGGCTTGAAGGACCCGTGTCCAAATATTGTCGAGGACGTAGCCGGTGACCGCATACTTTCTCCTCCCCTCGAACTGAGGCAAATTGCTACGGTCAGGAACTATCAATTCTGACGCACCTGCAGCCATTGCAAACAAGTATTTGTAGCTATCTGAAAACATGCGAGATAGCTTATTCGGATCCAGAAGCTCGTCCAGATTTTCTTGCCGGGCAAGACCGAAGGGCGTGAACGACCGCCGGAAAGCAAGATTGACGTTTATCTGCTTGGTGAAATTCGTTTTATCCGTCGATGGTTGCTGAAATAGTGGCCTCTTTATGAGCTGAGATGTATGATCGGGCAGTCCCTGGGCTAGGAGATCTAATCCATCAATTGGGTACTTGTCGACGAGGGTCCTTTGCACCAGTTTCAAGCCTTCATATCCAAGCGCTAATCTCTTCCATTGGGTTAGGTTGAAGTCGTTGTAGTCTAATTTCGGCGTGTTCGCAATGGGTGACCCAAAAATACGTCCGGTCGGATCCACGGTAACGGTAACCTCGTGTGTGCGATGAACTGGCCGACAAAACACTGTTGTTTCCGGTTTGGACGATAGTCGAGATTCCGCCTTCAGATCTGCTGATTCTTCCTGCTTCCCCCAATATCCAACGATAGTGTCGTTCCTGCTACAATTAAACCTTATGAAAGGTCCCATCGTGAAGAGGACGTTAAAGCCCTTTAGATAATCCTTGTCAATCATAAACGAGCTGTATGTCGCGTTCTTGAGGTCACTTGTGTCGATGGTGCCTGACCATTCAACAGAGCAGTCATTTTCCGCGTTTCTGATCACCGTATTATCTGTTCTATCAATTATACCGGGCGAGCAATCCAACTCTGCCTCGATTAAACTAGATTTGGCAACCCATTGTTCACCGTTTCTTGGAGCGGTATCTTTAACGGGAGCGAATGGCATCACAGCAAAGCCTTCGGTGGTGAATGGGGGCAAAGTGCCATTTGAGTACTGCAAAGATTTAGCATGAAGAACATTGACAAGATCGGTTAAAAGTTAAAGTAGTTACCAGATGGCTGTATGCCTTGTATGCAAACGCCGCCTTCGTTGCATCCAGCTGCGGTGCATTTCCAAGAGAATTGACCGGCCGTAGCATCATGACTTCGCTTCGTTCGATATTAAATTGCTTCGAAAAGATAATACCGGTTAAAGGTGCGACACCTAAGAGCTGTGTAAGCTTCTGTTTTTCTAACCAATTGCATAGATGATGCATACCGAACATGCAAAATCCCAAGCCAAGTGATGAACAAAATACCGCCCAATGTCTAGAGACTTTGTTTTAGCGTCGCAATGAAGAACAACGGAAAGCATGAGTTGTTACCTTTTCCGAAACGAAAAATATGGTACAGTTATCGCCATCATATACGGGTACCCCAATAGTAGAGAATGGTCCACGGAAACACCCTCCGGCTTCGATAACTGAAAGTATGCCTCCAGCCTCTTCAAATCGTGGTCTACACTAGCATACAGCAACCCATAGCAAACACCAAAGAGTAGTGGACCAAAGCTGAACACATAATCAACAAATGTTGTTCTGTCGGAGACGAAAGCCAGCGCCCCATTTCTCTGAGATTTCTGCAGCATAATCTCAAGTATGATAATGAGAATAGCCGTTAGAATAGCGAAACAGATGAGGAATAACGGTTTCAAAGTTGCTGGTCTCCATCCGAGTTTCGCTGAATCGTATCGTAAGCCCCGTTTCGCAGAAGCATCGGGAAGTGGTGCATCTGCAAGCGAGGAATACTCCGTCGATTCTCCTACCGGTGGTGCACGACCAATGTTTTTCGGGCGACGACTGAAAAACTGTCGGATCGAGCCGAACATTGTATTCCATGGTCGCTTTCCAGACGTCGTAGTATCATCGACCATCGCTGTTGAAGTTCCGGTTCGTGTAGAGCGTTAAGGAGACGCGTCCTTTCATCTGGCATCCTTCACAATGGTGGGGTATGCCAGTGAATATGAGCTTTTCTCATCGGTAGCACGGTGCAACCTTGGTCCCGGTCTATTTAGAAACCTCGTATCGGGATAACTGTTCTTCACCGGAGGACTCGACTAACCAGTTCCGACATCATGTCAGCGGTAATGAGAAGGCGAAAAGCATTGTCGTTTGAAACATCAGTACTACTATAGGAAGGAGGAATAGGATATAAATAAACTGGGTGGGATAAGGCAAACTTTAAATGAAACCAACGCGCTAGTATCCTCGTATCCGAGCTGTTCCTAGAGAGATGTGGAAGGTGGATGATGCACGTGGGGCGATGCACGTGGGGCGATGCAAATCTACGGAACCGAAGCGCATCGACGCGACTAAGCCGCAGAAGAAACACCTAACCCTAAACTGGTGCACCGGGTCGCACTCGGTATGAGAGATCCGATTATTTTAATTAAGGTAATCCTTTTTTATTCGGAACGGAGAACGCACATCCAAATAGTCTGCTGAAAAAAAGGAGATTTTATTAATACTCTATTCTATAACACGTACTTATTTCCTGTAGCTTGTCAACCTTTATCACTTTCTCCCCATTTTCAACCATTAATTATAAGTAATTCTACCCCACAACCCCACGTTGACCGCCATATCGTTGTCATCGGGCGTGTTGACTGTAGGCGTAGGAGAATCATTACGGTTCTATATACGAATTAATCCAACATCCCAGAATCTTCATGAACTAGGATACATACCAAGGATAGACTAAACACACTCCTTGAACCCCGTCTTCCAAGCGGATGCAAATCTTTAGGTACCGGCGACTGAGCACCATTAGATGGGGACGTAACAACCGAATAAACCGAGACAGTTGAAGTTCTGATTGTATCCTGCGACGTTTTTCTCGAAAGGCTAGCAGAAGTTCGTCTGGAACCAGAATGTCCATAACGGCCCGAACGGAGTGTAGAAGCCACCAGAGTACGATTATCGAAGTCGTCTTCTGTATGATCGTTGGCTGAATATGAAAGTTCCCTACCGATTGTTGAGGAACTTAGTATACTACCAACGTCGCTATTGGTTGTAGACATTTGGTTCTAAATAGTCTTCATTAGCATAGAGGGTCGTCTTGAAACCTCACCATGAATCACTAAAAAAAAATAAAACAAAATCGCACACGCGTCAAAAAGTGCCGTCGATGGCGTACGCCTGAGATTCTCCAGCTCATCCTGTTTCTCCATAGCCAGGTTTTTCGTCTCCTCAACTTCCTTCCTCAACTCCTCCAATTCCTCGAGCGCGTAATCCTTCGCATTCTCAAACTTTACAAAAAGTTGGTCATACTCCTTGTTCTTCTGAGTGATCTCGTTCAAAAGGATAACATTTCGCTTCGCAAAGTTTACAAGCTGCTCTTGTATCTCCTTCTTGGCTAAATTCGTTTTCCTTAGCTCTTCAAGTGCTTCCTCGCGTTCTTGTTCAGCAGAGCGCTGGGTTTTCGTAAACTTTTCCAGAAGCTTGATTTGTGATTCTTTGTTTTCAAGCTTGGCTATAAGCTCCGAGTTCGTGCGACGAAGGATGTGGAGATCGTTTTCGAGGGTTGTGGTTGCCGTTAGAAACGCTTGGTATGATTCGTAGAGAACTGTGTATAGGCTGTAGAATGGGTCGTTTGCGTCGAGGCCTAGTTCTGCGGGGAGAGGCCACTGCTGAGGTGACATGATTGCTGTGGGCACGCGAGGATGGTGAACGAAGAGCTGTAGAGGTCAAGGAGTTAGTTAAGAAGCTGGGAATCAGGGGAGAGAGATAATTGCAACTGAGTTAAGGATGCTTTGAAGTCAAAAGTTTTGGTGCTCAAATGATGGAGAGAAGGAAGGTAGTCATATGCCAAGACATTGTGGTGGAAGAGGGTACGAAGTTGGAAAGATCTGGGCCCCGGGTGAGTTTTCAGTACTCGACCCTTCCGCAGAAAAATGAATGAAGTGGTGTATAAGATTTGAAATCGAAATTTGAAATTTGAAATTCGAAAATCAGTAACGTGGGTAGAATATTAAACATGTTCTGGCAAGGGGCCAGTAAACACACCCTAAACCATGAATAGCAGAAGTATACCCTCCACTTGTATCCCAACGCAACTAAAGAGTAACAGTGCTGTACGGCAATGTGCTCCTACTCTCACTGCTCGAAATAGATTTATCTTTAAGCCATCCCAGGTGACGCCTCTAACCGTCTTAAGTCTGCAACTCTAGAGCTTTTATGATGCCAGCGGCGGATAGTGAAATTACTCAGCAGATTGCAAGGCATCTGGAAGCCTTGATGATGGATGACGGTTATGAGAGTGAAAAGGAAGTCAACAGTAATTAAGTCTGCTTGATGGGGAGATAACATGCGTGGCATGGTCGTGACAGTGATAAGGAGGCTTGGATCATTGAAGATATTGTTAAAGTAGTCACTGGTCAAATTCCGACTTTTGGGATTGCCGATTTGGAAAGTTCGATTTTCAAACTTCGAAATTCCGATGTTCACGATTCCGAAAAAATCTGACTTCGAAATCCGAAGTCCGATTTCAAAATTTCAAAAATCATCTTCCCTTTCCTACCCGATTTCCAGCCTTTTGGTGTGCCGCGCTTACCTGACTTTGCGCGTTGGCCGTAAGGGACTAACGGTCTCCCTTCGTAGATGATGTCCTTTGGGAGAGGAACACAAAATCCATGGGAATGGGATGGGTGAGTAGGTAGAGTAGCTGTGATAGGCCCGGTGTAAATATCCCTTGGCTCACATGATTGTACAAGCAAGAGAACGGGTAAGAAGAGGACAGGCAACAGATGGAGGTGTGGGAAATGGAGGACTACTAGCTCCGCATAAGCTTGGGAGCTAAGGAGCCGCGATCGCGAGAATCTTGCAGAAGCATCGCGACTACAGCAGTTTTACTATAGGCCCTCCGATAGTAAAGTCGCTGTGGCCGCAACTTTTTAAAAAGTCTTGGTTGGTAATGGCGTGGGTATGATATGCGGGTAGGTAATATTCAGAGTGATGTATGGTGATTATTACCTGTCATCATTCCCGAAACGAGGTGTAGGGCGGCTACGTCCGACAGGCGAATCTACTCTAGGCATCAGCACAGCCTTGTTGAATTCTGATTTTTTTAAGATTATGCCAGCAAATGTTTACCCCGCTCGTAAGGAGCCCCTTTTCCTCAGCTGAAATCCGACACATCCTCCATCAGCAAAAGCCATCTGGGCAACGCAGCTACACTGAGATTGAGACCACTCTACGATCGATACGTTTATCTCCACATACAACGATAAGTTTAGGCCGTACCTGAACCATGAGTGTTCCTCAAGTCCCGAGACCCGGAGGCGCTGAAGCAACTCAGCGTACGTTTCGAATATGCCTAATCGATGAATCCGTCACAAAATCGCAGCTTCATGAATGGCTGAGAACTCTCAAATTTCCTTTACATCCTTCGGTGGATTCCAGAGATACGGTTGACGACAACGTTCTCGCGCTTTCGCTCGTTCCCAGCTACGATGGGTCGCAAACCGCTGCAGTCACCTTTTCCCACACGCCTCGAATGTTCATCCCTTGTAAACCACGCCGCCATATTGATATCGCTGTGGAAATCGGTGGAATCAGGAATGACGAAATTGTCATTGATTGTGACTTTTATGGGATGACGCCGTTATACATTTGCGCAGAACCTGGACCGACTGTTGAGTTTGTCTCCTCTCAGTTTGTTATTGAATGATTCTGACAGTATTCTGAACTATCAGCATCATTGGAGTGCCGGGATTAAGTTCGCATGCCTTTGGGACTTGGAAAGATAGTAATGGGCACAAAATGTGGCTAAGGGACTTCTTGTGCAAAGAAAGGGGACTGAAGGACTGCGCACGTATTCTTATCTACGGATATGATTCGATTCTCAAAGATAGCACGTCTACCATGACTATCCGGGATCATTCGAGGAAGCTTTTAGATCTTGTCCGGAGTGTTCGATCCGAGCCGGAGGTATGTACAACTTGAATTTCGATAACATCGCCAGCAGTTTGAGTGACAACAGTCGACTCTAGGAACGGTATTGACCGTTTATATTTATCTGCCATTGCATTGGTGGTCTTTGATTAAGAATGTAAGTGAAGAATCTGTATCTTATTATTCGTGAAACTTACGTTGTTAGGCATTGGCAGATGCAATGAACGGAACAGATGACGATAAAGCAATATTTAACTCATGCAATGCCCTTCTATCTTCGGTGTCCCCAATGACGGATTAAACGCCGACAAGCTCCTGTCTCTAGTTCACGGACAGAACAACCAAGATCCAGTTCAGAATCTGAAAGCCGGATCCGCTCTATTAGGTAACATTCACCACAATTTTGTCCAAACCTTTGGCGGCACTAGGAAATGTTGATTTATTTCTTTTTATGAGGGCGGCAATAGCAAGACATTACAGGTAGTAACCCCACAGTATTTTCGCCACAAGGCCTAACACAGCATAACTTAGAAACATGCCGATGGGCAATGGAAAAAAACTGGCCCACCAGTCAGGCTGGTAACGATGAGATCTGCAAGAGGAGCCGTTCCAACAGAGGCATCGCACGATCAGGTGCCAATTGATACAGACCACTCTGAAATGGTCAAATTTGGCAGCAGGGCGGATGTCAACTATATAACCGCAAGGGATCGACTCAAGGATTGTGTCGAGTGGCCACAGACGCTTGCAAAAGCCAGCGAAATTGGTATGTCACGATTATCACAACCCATCTGTTACTGACAGTGGGCAAAAGTCTGATACACTCCAGCCGCAAATCAGATTTTTGAAATGGACGGGAAAAATACATACTAGGCGGGGAGGCAGTTTCATACTCTTTCAGAGCGCATAGATCGTAGAATAAGAATTGATTTAAAACAAAAACAAAACACCCATCTCAAAAGATCATGTTTGCGGCCCAGGTGTATCAGACTTTTGCCAATTGGCAATAATTATGTAAGCTTTCAGTAGCTAATATTTCACCATGCTTAGATGCTGATAAGTTAACTCGGTCTACGTATGGTTTTACTCAACATCAACTCTCAGAGTAAATTTATTTTTTGTGCCGCTGATTGTTTTGCAGTAATGATTACAACAAAGAAGAAAAAAAATGTATACAAACCCTTTTCCACGCCGACTGTTTCACATACCGGGAGAATATATCGAAAAATCACACCGGAACACTTGCATAGGGGCTGAAGCAGCAACTTTACCAAAAATGGGACAGCAAAGACACTAAATCGCAGTTTCTTTGAATACCCGGACATCCTGGATGCGGCAAGACTGTGCTTTCTAAATTCTTGTCACAAGGTATTGAGGAGAGAGCTCGAGTACACAATGTTTTGAACACGTCATCAAAAGTTCAAGTGGCATACTTCTTCTTCGACGAAAAGTAAGACAAACAGAATTCGGCGGATTCATGTCTAAGGGTGCTTCTACACCAATTTATAATACTTGATCCGAGGCGCATAACATATGCAATCACATTCTTCAATAGTCAAGGGACAAAACTAGTCGAATCTCTGGGTACGCTTTGGCAGATTCTCTCCGCTATATTGAAGCAGGATGAGAAGGAAGATGTAGAAAGCATATATCTTGTGATCGATGCTTTAGACGAGTGCGAAGAGGAGTCGAGAAATTATCTTCTTCAAAGCTTTGACGAACATCTAAAAGATTATACGTACCCAAAAAAAGTCCTGAAAATACTCGCAAAAAGCCGTCCATATGTCAGAATCGAGGACTTTCTAGGCAAGGAGCCCGTGATTCGACTCAAAACCGAGGACGAGGAAGGAAATATCAGAGAAGATATCGTGTCCTTCATCAATCACAAGGTAGAAGAGTTGAAGAAGAAGAAAAGTTACAACGATTCCTTCGCGAACGACGTTAGAGATGTGCTGAGAAAAGGGTCATGAGGGATGTTTCTCTGGGTATCGCTGATCATCGAGGATTTACTACATCATACTCGAATACAGAACGTTAAACTTAAACTTCAGAGGATTCCCCAAGGCTTAAATGAGCTTTATACACACTTGGTATGAATTAAGGCCAGAAATCAAAGTCATGGCTTGAAAGATATTGATGTGGGTGGTTACCGCACCAAGACCTATGCAGGTAGAAGAGCTCGCTTGGGCTTGCACAGTAACACAGAAGCACCGATCGCTATCCTCCATCGAAGACTTCATAATAGAGGGATTCATTGGAAATGTCGAGTTATGTGGACCGATTTTGAAATGCAATAAATGCGATAAAACTGTTATTGTCACGATTGTACACCAGTCCGCATAAGTACACCAGTGCAATCCCAATTTTCTCAGCTGTCGTCATGTATTTTCTAAGCTCACTTTAATTATGTAGTAAAGAATTTCTTTTGCAAGAAAGTCAGCCGAGTTTATCCCCCGAAATTTGATTACCGCAGCCAGTGATATGTAACACGAAGTTGACTTCAACGTTATTTATCTACTTATCGAGGAACGGCTTAATTACGGTCCAAGGTGTACATCCATTCTATGAGTTCGCTGAATTCTACTGGTTCGAGCTCTTAATGTCTGCAGATACTGCTAATACTAAGCTCTGGAAATTCTTTGTCCATTTTTCTAAATGCAAACAATGGGCAGACATCGTTCAACGAAATTCTAAAGCTGGGTATTTAATATATTATGGTCAAGATCAAGTCGATGCATTGTTGGTCGTTGCGTATTGCGGTATCAAAGACTTCGCTATCCAAGCTATTGAGTCAGGCCTTTTTTCAGTGAATTCTCAATTTCAGGCTCTGGAAGTTTCTGTCAATGGCATCCGAGGGTTTATCGATCATAGCGGTGCCTTCACCGATTGGCCTCCAAGGAAATTAAAGATATCGTTGGATTGTTAGCCAAGAACCTGAAAAGGGAAATAATACCTAACGGTGCCGATGCCAATTATTGTTGGAAAGATGCAAGTTCTACACTAAAGATTATGATTTCAGAGACAGACCTACCAAGATATGATCTAATAAAACTTATTCTATGGAGTGGAGTTGATGTCAACGCCCCAGATAAAGAAAATGGGAGCCTTTTCCTAGCTGTGCTATTTTTGCGTCCAGACATCAGAATTGTGCGTTTTCTATTCGAGCATGACGCCGATATCAATGCTGAAATTGAAGGCTTTGGAAATGCGTTTCATGTTGCGGCAAGTGTGGATGAAATTAGCACTGATGTCCTCCGTTTTGTGCTTCAGAATGGTCTTGATGTCAATGCCCAAGGTGGATGCCATGGTCATGCGCTCCAAGCAGCTTCATTTAGTGGAAATATTGATGTTATCCGTTTTCTGATTGAGAATGGTGCCGATGTCAATGCCCAAGGCGGGCACTATGGTCATGCGCTCCAAGCAGCTTCAGCTAGGGCAAATATCCATGTTGTCCATCTTCTGATCAAGAATGGTGCAAAGGACGAGAAAGAGGAAGAGCATGAGAATGAGGAAGACCGACGGGAGGACGAGAATGACCGATGTGAGGAAGAGGATGACTGATCTGAGGAAGATGATGACCGATGGGAGAAATTGAATACTTCGTTGGATCGCGTGGCCAGTCTGAGAAAGATGATGACCAATGGGAAGAATTGATAGCTTGGGTGGATGACGTGGCTTTTGGAGAAAAGGTGGGGTAGGGGTGCACTGGCGGAATAAGGTCTTGTTTTCCTTTGTATTTGATTGATGATGGGGGCTTAGGTTTGAATTATTAACTACAGAGAATTAAGGATGGAGCATGGATAAGAACAAATGTAGGGTCTATTGGGCAACTTCGGCGGATAGATGACAGGCGACGTCGTTGGGTAAGTGGTTCTGGCTCAGTCGTAAGGGCCTTTTTTTACGTTTATCTTCTGCATCTAGAGCTCATTGCGGATGGCCGGCGATCATGATCTGAGGAACGTTTAGTTAAGAAAAACACGGGCCGTGGCTGATGAAGATAGGGAACCGAATGACGCATTATGAGCTGCGCGGTGGATATGATGAAGGCGACGTTGACACAACCTGTGCTACCATGGTGATAGTGGATGACTTCCCGTCGCTCTATTGGGGCCAATAGATGATAGCGAAACAGGAGAAAAAACGGGCCACGTTCGGAGTTGAGCGTGGCAGCTGTTGAGTTGCATAGACAGGGGGGTCGCAACCCCTTTTAGTTAGGATAGAAGGAATTCAGTAACGATAGATAGTCATTTTTCTCACGATTGAACATGATCTATCCAACGGAATAGAGCGACGGGAAGTCATCCAGTATGCCCCAGTTCGGCTTACCCTGGCGTTATCGACCGTAACTAAATGCAATACAGATTAAGCGGACGAAGGATTTCTTGGCTGGCAGTTATATATCAGTAGACCCTATGAGAAAAATAGAAGGTTTAGTGATTTCCAATTGGCGGAAGGCGGGTTGTAGTTGACGGAAGTTAATCGCTAGATCTATAATTTATCAGTCAATTTCATCTCGGGATTCATTAACCCACTAGCCCGAGTCAAAACAACCGCTGAAACTTGATTCGACTCGGACTCTCCATTATCATGACTTGGTCCGACCCGCAGAAGCTCATTGGTTCGCGATTTCTCCAAGTCCAGAGTAGAAAACATAGACGAAGAATCAACTAGCAGCAGATTCTACATTCGCCGCCGCCTCAGGATGTCGATACCGCTTTCGGATACGTACAACGATTTCTTTTCACGCTCAAGACACCTTTACGCCTTCTGCAATTGCCACGGCCTTAGGAAATACCGACCGAAACTTCTGCACATAGGAGTCCTGTAGCCGCTGGGAGCTACTTATTTTTACGGGCGATTTTAATGCACACAGCACATCTTATACATATTTTAGGTGCTGGGGGGTGGAGGCGTGTCAGGAAAGTGAGAAGCTATGAAAATCTGGAATTTGTGGGGAAATCGAAATCTGAAGGAATCGATGAGACTTGGCAAAAATGGCGACAAATTCTTTCTCGACCCAAAAACAATATACACGCCTCGAGCTTGCCACCCCTCTAGGTCCTGATTCGAGTTGACAGGCTTGCGGCCTGGATCAACAGCAGTATTATGAACGGTGCGTCCGGGCCAGTCCTTGAATAAGACGGGATTGGACCGAAACTTCCGTCTGGTCCTGTCTAAAAGACAGGTCTTGTCAGTATTCCGATTTGGGGAATGAGGGTGGGACTGTGTTACCGAACACAAAATCTAATACTTCAAAACCCCTTATTTTTAGACTTTTCATGACGATTTCCGCAAAAATGATGGAACCGAGGACCGCAGTTCGTACCATCGATTTAGTCCGTCCGGTGCTGAACTGGGCGCATCAGTCTTTCTACAACTTGGACCGGCCCCTTCGGGACTGCCGTCATCGACGGACGGTTCAAAGCACTGGATCATCAGCTCAATTCGACTCTACCTGCGACTCCCGAGTTTTAGCTGCGCTCGAGCTTTTAGAGGTCGATCGTCAAGTCTCTTTAGATCAATAGGCTGGGTATGGGAATTAAATAAGTGTGGCTTAAAAATGGTGCTGGGATTTTGGGGGAAGCAATAGTAATGCATAATAGGGTTAGGATTAAGGGTGCGGAGTTGTGGGTGAGGCAGGGTTGATCATGGGAGCGATGATTGCGAGCTGGGAAATGCGGTTTTCTTGTTTATCTGATTTTTTTTTTGTTTGATTTTTTTTGTCTTTCTATGGGGTTCCATGACATTTGTTTTGGTCATTCTGGTGTTGAGCTGACGGACGCGTACGTTGATCGATGGAGTGATATTTGGTGTTGCCGGGTTTCTTTTTTTTTTTTTGCTTTGTTTGAAGTTTCCGGTGGGTTTAGGGAAGCAAGAACATGATTTTTATGTTAATCAAATTAGGTCATGTAAAGCACAAAGCTGCGTAGCCACACAAAGTGACAAACCATGATCTATTGACAAGCTTCAAGAAGCAACCCTCAAGCTTCCCAACAGCCCTACCCCAACCACTAACCCACCGGACCCCATTCTACGTATGTATGTACCTGCACCACAAATTCCAATCCCCAATCCCAACCCGCCAACAAAACCACCCCATCATCACATGTCAAAGTATGCATGGTTGCATACCCCCACACAATCCCTAATCCCACACCAGATGCCAAGCCCCGATCTCGTACGCGCCTATGACCTCATCCCTACCTGTAGCTCCCGTCACGTCTTCCATCACCGCCTCGCCTCCGCCATCTCCGCTGTGACGTCTGTTCCACTTCCATATTCTCGTCCAACGTCCCACGAATTCCGAATTCTGAATTCCGAAGTCAGCAAAGCCCACCCATCGAAGCTAGAAGCCCGAAGCCCGAAGCCGGAAGCAGCTATAGAACAGCCCGTTCCCTCCGTCCCAATGTCATCCCGCACACTCCTCGTCTGCGGCGGCTCCGGATTCCTCGGTTCCCGAATCTGCAAAATTGCCTCCTCCCGCAACTGGGCAGTCACTTCCCTCTCTCGCTCTGGAGAACCCAACTGGGCCGCCGAAGGCTCAAGGCCGGAATGGGCTTCCAAAATCAACTGGAAAAAAGGCGATGTGATGAACCCGGAGACTTATAAGGATTCATTAGAAGGAGTTGATGCGGTTGTGCATTCGATGGGGATTTTACTGGAGGCAGATTATAAGGGGGTTTTGACTGGGAAGGAACCGGTGGTTGCTGGGCTTAAGAAGGCTTTTGACTCAACGAGGGCGACGGGGGAGAATACGGTTAGACAGGGGCATGCGCAGATGACTTATGAGACTATGAATAGAGATACTGGTTGGTATTTCTTTGCTTGTGGCTGATTTACACTTGTTGTGGAGGTTGTTGGGCGTCAATGCTCAGCCTCCCCGCCTCGATGATTGCAGGAAGACAATGAACCTCAGCTAACATCCCCCAGCGGTAACTCTCGCCGAAGAAGCCGCCTCCCAGCGCGCAAAATCCTTCCTCTACGTCTCCGCCATCGACTCCTTCTTCACTCTCCCGCGCCGTTACATCACCACCAAGCGAGAAGCCGAATCAATAATCGCCGGTATCGGCGAGAAAAATAACATGCGCACCATTTTCATCCGCCCTTCTTTCCTTTACGATGCAAGTCGCGGTTTCACCATGCCATTGGCGGGTGTACTTGGGTGCGTTAGTGCTGTTAATGGACTATTTGGAAGAAAGATTCCACTGCTGGGAGCCGCCGGATACAAGCCGCTGGCTGTGGAGGATGTGGCGGGAGCTGCGGTAAAGGCGCTGGAGGATGAAAATGTTAAGGGAGTGGTGGATGTGGATGGGATTTCGAATCTGGCGACGAGAGTTTGGAGGGAGGGTATGTTGTAATTTTCCTGGGTTCCGTAGGGATACGGATGATTATTGGGGGTGCTGGAATTCTCAATCGCCACTTCCTTCTGCTTGTTTCTGGGCCACTAAAAAAAGAGCGAATTTGATATTTTCTCCTCTAATTTATCTCGGTCCGTTTAATTTCAAGAAATAATCCCGAGTCAGCCTGTTTATTTTCATCGCCGGTTGCTTTAATAGGGGTAATCAAGCTACGACGGAGACGGCTTTGAAATTAAATATAAATGCTGGCGTAAAACGTCAGCCAACCAGAAATTAGCGATTGCACAGCAAAACAACAAGAATAATAAATTCAAACCTGTCTGATGCAAGTAAACCCGTCTCGAAAAAAGGCCAGACGGATTAGACGGATTCGAATAAATGAAATAAAAAGACGCTAAATTCATACTCGCTAAACCACATCCAGCCTAGCAGCACCCGTGACAACTTGCTAGCAAGGGTGTGCATAAAAAACTGCTGGTGCTTGTGCCTGTGCCATGTCCTGCCATCCTCGTCGCCTTGCAGATATCGCGTGTGCTATGTCATCACCATCCCATTTGGAGAACCCCTGTAGCTCTTCGGAGCTGCAATCCCAGGGAGTTGAAGATGACGTCCTGCAAGCCTACCTGTGTAACTTCCCTCATTCGCATGTCATCGAACACGGACACGATAATCTCAGCTTCAGCAACCTCCAGACGCCTCCATGCAGACCCCTCGTCCGCAACCTCCCCACCATTCTGTTTCCTTTCCTTTTCTCCTTACACAGTTATTTGTTCATCTTACAGAATAAATACTTGGAACCTCCACATCTTCACCTCAGTGCTCGTCCTTGCCTCCATCTCCATCTCTGTCTCTCTCAGTCCTTGCTCACCTCCATCCCTGTCACTCTCACTCTGTTCTCCTGCTTCTGTACTCTCACTTGTCTCTTCACTTCTAAACACAGATCTTCTTCAGTTGCTGCATGCCACAACTCTAGAGATCTAATATTGAAGTTCCTTAGAGTGCATGTCACAGTCCACAAGTTTGACAATGAGTCTAGATCCCTTAGGTTCTCTTCCCAACACCTTGTCCATGACTGCCATTACAGATTGCTCCTAGTCATTGGACACAATTCCTGTATGAATTACAAAGACCCTTAAGACCGAAGACCCTCACAGATTGCAGTTCATTCTTGAACACAATACCCAACAACCTTGACTGCTCTCTGAGATCAGCAGGAGAGTTTAAGATTATTACATTTCCTACTCATTCAAGTTAAGAGAGAATCCCCTGAGAAGTAAATAATTCTATCATTGAAATTATTACTTCTCATTTTTCTTCTATGTGGATATTGAGCTACCCTACTACTGGTCACCTGATAACCCCCGGTTTACATCACTCTCAGAGTGACCCATCAGTGCCTCAGGCAGGTGCTCAAAGTTCTAGTCAACCTGCTCCATGTCCACAAGCACAGCAACTTGCCATAGGATGACTGTGTGATCCGTGATGTAGGGCATCATGAGTGTTGGAGCTTCTGGCATGGTTGGCATGGTTGGCTTCAAGGTTTGTTGGAGGCTGGTTGGAGGTTGGCTGGAGGCTGGGTATTAAATTCACTTAATTAATAAGCCGTTGGAGGACAATTAAAGTGGATGAATTTCAGGTAATCCCAGGTGTTATCCTATGGGCTGGATCTCTTACTAAGCTACGATTTAAATTTCATAAAACATTATTTACAAGCCATCTCCTTTGTAGCTTGATTACCCCTAATGTTGATCCGCGAATAATTTTCCATCGCTGAGCGGGCAACGGGATGACGTATGCCGGCGATCCGTGGCAACCATAAACCGATGTCTCGCTTTTTTTTCGCGTTACGGCTCTTTCCGACGCGAAGCGATCCTTAGCAGCAGTCCCCACCAAGAATCCCGCGATCCCCCCACCAAAAAGAGCCTCAAATTACTCATCTCATTTTCCAACTTTTAAACTCCGACTCATCTCATAGTTGGCAACTGAACCACGTTATCGACAATTTTTAAGAAGAACGAATATGACTGATACTACGACGAAGAAAACTGCCACCGTCGGAGTCCTGGGTACGTACCAAATTTCTTCCCCTCTGAATTAAAGCTCCACGAACTTCGTCATCAAGCTTCAAAAAATTTCTCGCTACACCAGATAGCTATGTCGCCCCATTTACTGACACCCCCCAGCGCTCCAAGGTGCCTTCTCCGAGCACGTCCAACTCCTCCGCCGTGCCTCCGCTCTCATCACCTCTCCCTACTCCCTCAATTTCATCGAAGTACGAACCACCGAACAACTCGCCACCTGCAGCGCCTTAATCATTCCCGGCGGCGAATCCACCACCATGGCAATCATAGCCGAACGTAACCAACTTCTCGAACCCTTACGCGAGTTTGTGAAAGTCTCCCGTCGTCCAACCTGGGGAACTTGCGCCGGAATGATTCTACTCGCTGAATCTGCAAACCGCACCAAAGTAGGAGGTCAGGAGCTTATTGGTGGGCTGGATGTTAGAGTCAACAGAAACCACTTTGGGAGACAGGTTGAGAGCTTTTCGGAACCCTTGAAGCTCTCGTTCCTGGGAGAGGATGAGAAGCCGTTTGCTGCGGTTTTTATTAGAGCGCCCGTGGTGGAGGCTCTATTACCTGCTACCAAAGGAAATCCTAAGGCGGAGGAAGTACATGCCCCGAGTAAGAAGCCGGCGGGGGAATTGGAGGCAAAGTTTATGGATGAGGGACATGTTGAGGTGCTTGCCGAAATTCACAGAAGAGGCCACTCGAAGAAAGGGTTGGATAAGGCGGATAGACCGCAGGAGGAGGTGGAGGATAAGGAGAGAGAAAGAGAGAGGAAGGGAGATGCGAGGGTGGTGGCGGTTAGGCAGGGGAATGTTGTGGGTTGCTCGTTTCATCCGGAACTTACGGGTGATGTGAGGATGCATAAGTGGTGGTTGGAGCAGGTGATTGAGGATTTGAAGAGGAGGGAGAAGTTGGGGGGTGAGGTCGTCTAGATGGAGGGTGCTTTCCTAGAAGATTGTGCGTCTAGAGGACGGGAGATTTACATGGTAGATGGGAAGATTGGATAGATGGAATTAAAGGTGGAGCGTGCTCACTTTCGATAACTCACCCGAGCGGAGATGAAGCTGCGCATGCCCACAGACAGGGAGTTTCGGAAAAAAGCTGTCTTGCATAGATGTGGGATTTTGGTATTTGATTTTGCTTGTTTTGTATTTCATTTAGCTGTTTTAGAAATTAAAACTTGGAGTTGTCTTTTTTCGTTTGTCGCAGCATGAAGCCATACATCCTCATAATTCATTTGCCAAGCAGAGCCTCATCCTGCAGTAGAGCCTCCTGTGGATCCAGATGGCAGGTGCCTTGCAGACTCCTGCAGACAACACATGAGCTCCGACTCCCGCTGTCCTGTGATGCCGAATCTTTCCCCAGCTACCCGGACTCGGAGCTAACCACGAATCTTACTTAACCAATCTTACTTAAGCATCATCTAATCTAACCAGCTCTGGCTAAAGATTAGGGATCCCAACAACTCTGGTTACGCTCCCACCACTCCTGGTTTAACTCCAACGTTGTCCCACGCTGTCTGCCCTCTCTCCTCCCTGTCTTTGAGCGCGTCGGCGATCGGCACTGCCAACCAAACGTCTCTGTCCCTTTCCGTTGACGTTGCACTGCACACCAGCCCACCACCACTCAGGATTCTTCATTTCCATCCCATTCACGAGGTTGATGCCTACCCGGGAAAGGGAGCTTGTGATGCGATAGTTAGACCTAGTGAGCTGTAATAAATCCCACGAACACAAGTCCTCCTCTTGATCTCCCTTGCATCTCTTCAACAAAGTCCGAAGTCCACGAAGCCCTACAACACTCGCTCGTCCAGGTTATCCACGACTTAACTACTCGTTTGCACTATTACGATACATGGCCTCGACCTCCCAGTTACTTCCAGTTACCGACACCTAAGATCTAACACCACCCTACACTACCAGGCCTACTAAAGCTACTAAGGAGCCCGCACACCTAAAAACAGTTTTACAACCCCTACGATCTTACATGGCCAGTCTCTTTCTCCTCATCCCCGCCTCCATCCTCGGCCTCATCATGGTCCTCTCCATCTTCGGCACCGTCTTCAAATCCTGTCGATTCTACGCGCGCATCTTAACCGCCTATGTTCTCCTTGCGACCTGCGCAACCTACGGAGTTGTAGCATCCGCGGCACTTCGAATCGTCGGCAAAGCATCGATCGCGCAATGGGCCACCGCTAGGGCAATGAAGACTCTCGGATGTCCGATTATGGGAATCGACTTTGATGTTGAGGGAGAGGAGCTGTTGGATACTAGACCCGCTGTCTTTGTCAGCAACCATCAGTCAGAGTTGGATATCTTGTTCCTTGGAAGGGCTTTCCCGAAACACTGCTCGGTTACTGCGAAGAAGAGCTTGAAATATTTGCCATTTTTGGGCTGGTTTAGTGGGTGCTCCGGTGGGGTACAGGTGTATCATGGCTGACTGAATCAGTGGCGCTCTCCGGTACCGTGTTTATCGACCGCGCAAACCGCCAGACCGCACTCAAGGCTTTCGACGGAGCTGTCAAGGAGATTAAGAGCAACAAGCAGAGTGTTTGGATCTTCCCTGTATGTTCCAGTCTACAATTTGGTGGAGGACAAAACACTGACGGAGAATAGGAGGGAACTCGTTCATACTTTGGAAAGCCGGATTTGTTGCCCTTCAAGAAGGGAGCATTCCACTTGGCGTTGCAGGCGGGTGTTCCAATTGTTCCGGTTGTCGTCCAGAACTACGCACACGTTTTGCACTTGCAGGATAGGACCTTTGAGCCTGGAACTATCAAGGTTAAGGTATGTTGCATCATCGCCGGATAGGGTGGTAGGGCTGCTTTGGCTAGTTTACTAACGGAATCTTAGGTTCTCGAGCCAATCCCCACTAAGGACTTGACGCCGGAGGATGTGGAGGGACTAGTTACCAGCACTAGGGAGGCTATGTTGAAGGAGATTTTGGCGATGGGATCACCAAAGCCTAATGGAGATTTGAAGAAGACGGATTAAATTAAGAGAATCGGGGTCAAGTGGAGGATTTAGAGAGACTGAGGTAATCGGATTATAGATGCTTGTTGGCAGGGCGTTTTGTTTCGGAAAGTTCAACAAAGTTTGGCAAAGTTTGGAGATGCGGATGGGAGTTTTGTATAAGTTATGGGTGCATATTCAGTGGCTAAATAAGATATCAGGCGTATTTTAGTTAGAAGGGCTCGTTAGCTATTGATTCGTTATACGTTGACTTGATAATGTTCTGACGAACCTCGGCAAAACTTAGACGAGGTAGAACTCGAACGGCGGCCAGCAATTACACAGTATGGCGGCTTGCAAAGGGATTGCTGGAGACATGGCATGCCTGCGGAATCAGTGACTTACAGCCCTCCATCTCCACTCCTCCCTAAATTGCTCCTGCCTAACCCAACTCTGCCTTCCCATTCTTCAACCCTTCAACGCTCCCTCCATCTCCAACCCACTATCATCTTACATTTTTTTGTATTATACTTCATATATTTCCATATTTTGGCCATTTGCCTATTGGAAAACGTATCGACGACCTTGAAAACGATGGCAGAAACTGTTTTACCAACCTCCATCCCCGGGGACGACCCAGAGGACGATCCTCGTGACAATTTGAAGGATGCCTCGACGGTTGATGCGAAGGAAAAACCTGAAGATGATTCGACACCAGAACAATCTTCAGGTGAAGACTTTGAAGAGCCGGCTCTAGAACCGAATGCAGTTCAAGAGACACTTGAAGCCTTGGAATTGCCTACCGGGGACGAGAAGCCTGAGGAAGATAACCCTATACAAGCGGAGCCGGTGGCTCTTGTCGATAACCTTTTGGAAGGACTCGAAGGCTTAACAGACTCTGGATCGTATACCCAGGAGATTTTAGACACGGATCTAGAATCAAAGGCAGTTCAAGAGATACTCGAAGGCTTGGAATTGCCTACCGGGGACGAGCAGGCTGAGGAGAATAACCCTACACTAGCGGAGTCGGAGGCTCTTGTCGATAACCTTTTGGAAGGGCCCGAAGGCTTAGCAGACTCTGGATCGCATACCGAGCAGATTTTAGACACGGATCTAGAATCGAAGGCAGTTCAGAAGATACTCGAAGGCTTGGAATTGCCTACCGGGGAAGAGCAGGCTAAGGAGGATAACCCTACACAGGCGGAGTCGAAGGCTCTTGTCGATAACCTTTAGGAAGGGTTCGAAGGCTTAGCAGACTCTGGATCGCATACCGAGCAGATTTCAAACTCCCAACCAGATCAACCAGATCAACCATCTCAGCCCTCTCAGTCCAACTCTACGACGGAGCTGAATATCCAATCGGAAGGCTCTACAGGGAATATCAAAGAGACTTTACCCCCCTACCCTCAGTCATTTCAGTCCAGTGGTGTGGATATAACGGTTCGGGAGCTTGGTTCAGATGAGCACTCTTCAGATGACAATACCGGAGAATCGATCCCACCGCAAAGTTTAAGTCCACATGACGAACAGCCTGCACAAAACCTTCAACAAATGAGCCCACCGGAAGAAAGCTCCGCATCAGACCCCGAGATAACTCGGCCCTCTAGCGCTCATTCCAATTACACGACGCCGGAGATAACAATCCGGGAGGGAGGGCAGTCGGGTCCAGTTACCAACTCTCTATCTAGCATCCTTAAATGCAAAGCACAAAATATGTATGAACTTCACCAGTTACAATTTCATTTAAAAAGGGCAATTATGGACAAAGAAGCTGCTAGAGCTGGCATTCAGGAGAAGCATGTTATGGAGAAATGTTTCGACCCCCGTGAATACAAGGCCCAGGATCCAGATTTAGACGACGAAGAACAGGATGAAGTAGCAAAGAATAATGCTGAAATGAATAAAGTCTGTCCGTATGTCGAAGATCCTGGTGCTAGTATTAAGAAGAAGGATAAGCACATCACATGGGGTGACGATCAGGTCAAGCTTTTTAATAAGGATGAGGTATTATTTAAGATGGATGAGGTATCATCTGAGGAGGATGAGGCATCATTTCAGATGGATGAGGAATTGTCAGACACGGATTTTTCGGACATCCAACTGTCAGATGAGATAATGGCGGATATCTACGGAGAAACGGAGTGCGAAGCTTTTCTGGAGCGTCAAAAGGAGAGTGGGGCCATGATGCTTTTTCTTAACGCATTCTCCCCAACCCAGTTCATACCCGCACTCCCGCCAATCAAAAATGAAGATAATTCTCAACATCCGGACTCAATGGAGATTGATTCTCAAGATACGGAAGCAATACCCCGATTAATCCCGGCCATCCCCTCATTCATGATCCCAGAGGAAGATGATTTTGAAGATACGGACCCCATGGAAGTTGATTCTCAACATACGGAAGTATTCCAGGACGCGACACTATCCGATGATGAGGGTGCTCCGCTATGCCGTATGCCATCCAATAGAGTTAGCAAAAATACCAGTGGAGCTCGCATGAATCTGGACATCCCGTCTATTACAACCACCGACCCGTCTGTTACGACCACCGACTCATCTATTACGACCACCGACCCGTCTCGTACGGCCATTCCCATGGAAGTTGATTCGCAACACATGGACTCAGTAGACCCAAAGAAAGAGGACGGGGAGATTACAGACCAAGAAACACCGGATACTATGGGAAACAAACCAGGATTCGATACAGAAACCCCGATACCAATGGACGTGACACTATCCGACGACGAGGGCGCTCCTCTGTGCCGTATGCCAACCCATGGAGTCAGAAAAGATGCAAATGAAGCTCGCCCGCCTCCCACACCCCGCCCGCCTTTTACAGTCATTAATAAAGTCACAGATTTGGACAAACCGTCTAGTACGGCTACCACTTTGAGCGACCCAGATATTAAGGCCATTAATGCGGACCGCCCGTTTCTTACACGCCGTCCGCCTCCTACACCCCGCCCGTCGCCCAAAGCCATTAATGCGGACTGCCCGCCTCCTACACCCCGCCCGTCTTTTAAACCCATTAATGCGTTCCGCCCGCATTTTACACCCCGCCCGCCTCTTCTACCCCGCCCTCCATTTACGGCCACTAAGGTGAAAGACCCGTCTACTGTGGTCATGAATGTGAACGACCCGTTTATGACGTACCAGGACGAGACAGATAGTGTCCGTCAATTTTATAACCCCGACTTACAGCAGAAGATATTTCAGGGACGAGATTTACCATTGATTCTTGTCCGGTTGGCATGTTCCGATGGCGATACCAAAGGCCATGTCCGCTTCCACCCGCTGTATAATTGGGACCAAACCGCCCCACCTCCTAAGAATCTCATGAATGTGATATATCGGCAGGAAGAACTTTCGCAGTATCATGCAAGGGCACGAGTCATGCATGACCCAGTCATCAAGGATAAAGTCATCAATCAAAACGAACCTACGGAGGATGTTTTCCGTCGCATCGAGAAATGGGCTGAAGAGACTTATGGAAGAAAATGGCTAGGGTATGAAGGCGTGAGAGGTGGTGCAGCGTGTGGTGAGCTATGGGGTAATTGGATTGTTGAATCATGCGATCCGGAGGCCGAGGATGATTTAATGGTAAGCGAAACTCCATGAAATATCCATGGAACCTTTGTGAAGCCTCTGTATAACAATACTGATATATACACAGGACACGCTTCCAGCAAATTCTACGTCCATTGGGAGATTGGTACGGAGTTGGGCTATATACGAAGATCATCCGACGTTGGGAGAAAATATGCCACTGGCTGTTACTGTTATTACCCTTTTCCCTCCGTCTTATCCATACTCTGAGAATGGGATGGGTTATACCGGTCGGCAACGGTTTAGAGGTCTGCCAATTTGCTTTTCTGAGGGGCCAGGAGAGCCGCCGAAACCTGAAATCTGGAGATATTGAGTTTGAGTATTACTGATGTTTTTGATATTTAGGGGATTTGAAGATTTTTGTGGTGCATGTAGGATTTTTTTGATACGTTGATGAGTTGAGGAATTTCACCTCGGGTTGTTAAAAGTGTTAAAGTAGAAATTGGTTATGCAACTTTTGATTGTTTAGAAATTGAAAATATTGCATCCTGATTTGAAGTGTTCATGTGGAGAATTATGAGTGATGCACTGTGTTTGCGGATATCATCAGGTTTATGATGAAGCGAAGGTCTATCTATGTTTATCAGCATGATATCTCACTCCCGCTCCTCGCTACATACCCACCCCTGTTTCCACTACCCTCGCTAAACAACCACTAGCCACTACACTTCATCAGCGCCATGACCCGGCTGGCGGAATATAGCAGCTTTTGATGGATGATGAGAGTGGAAGCACAGACCGAAGCCCGCAAGCACAGTCCAAGTACCGTTACTGAACAATCAACATGCCACGCAACAATAAAAGAAGATCGCAGGCCCTACGGGCTGGACAAGCAGCAGCTGCGGTTCACCGCAGAAAGAGGGAACTAAGGGCGGGAGGTGGTATGGATTCCTTGACGCTTGAAATTGGTATTGAGTGTTCAATAACGAGAGATGCAGTAGGTGCAGATCTGGGCGTGGAAATGGGAAGGGACGATGCGGAGGGGGGGAGGGATGATGTGGATGTGGAGATGGAGGAGGAAGCTCTAGAAGCTACACATGCTGCGGATATAGGGCTGGAGGATGCCGTGGAAGCACCTCCCGCTGAGGATGCTCTGAACCTACAGGCCATGATCAATCGGAATAAAGCTCTGGTGGATAATCCCAACTCTGTACTCCCAATCCAAATGAATCCCATGAATGCAGTTCCTATCGGCGAACAGAATACCATTCAAACCCCCAATCCCGCACTCCCAATCCAAATGAATCCCACAAATTCAGTCCCTATCGGCGAACAGAATACCATTCAAACCCCCAACCCCGCACTCCCAGCCCAATCAAATCCAGTTCCTATGGACGAACAGAATACAATTCCTCAAAATCCTCTACCTCGTCGAAATCCAGCTCGGAATGCCGGCCTAAAAGTTACAAATGCCTCAGCAAATGCCTCAGCAAACACAGAATCAAACGCCACTCGTCCTCGCCAAGATGCCGCCGAACGACAACGGCGCTGCCGTGAAAGACGTAAAAAGCAGTGTGAACTCCGAGAACGTCTCGAAGCAGAGACCCCCGATGAGCGGTCAGCTCGTGAAAAGCAAGAGCGGGTAGCTGAGCAGGAAGCAATTAATAAAAATCCGGTCCGGCTTAGAACATCCCAAGCGGAGATAGTGGGAGTTTGTACATCATGCCAGCCTTGCAGCCCTTTGATAGTTGCTACCCCATCATCGCGGACTGACAAAATCCTCTACAGGTTCCGGTGTTTTTGCTGGAGGAGTTAGACCTATTCGAAAATGGCCCAACCGAGGAAGATATTAAAAACGCAGAGGCGATCCGAGACGCCATGAAAGAAATTGCTCCAAACTTCTTTCGTGAGAGGGACCTCTGGGAATCTAGTCAGCTTTGGCCGCATATGCGAGAAGCAGCTGATGTGGAAATCAAGAAAAAAAAAAGAGGATATTGCTTTGCGCCTATGAAGATGCTGATCGAATACTTAAGAAGCCTTCGGTTGATAAACCAAACGGGAAAAATGAAACAAGGTTAAGGACCGTCAAAGAAATGTTGGCTTTGCAGAGGGATAATCCGGGGAAGGCTAGGATGGAGCTGGCGTTGTTGCAGGCACAGACGGAATCTAGAGCCACGGTAAGGTTTTGTACTCGCCGGAAATGCAGGATTCTAAGGGATGAGGTGGCTTGGGTTAAGAAGAGGACCCTTCCGTATGGGAAACCGGAGAATAGGCGAGAAGATACCATACAGAGCGTAGGGCACCGGTGTGTTATTATGAAGGCCATCAATTTGGTACGCAACAATTCCGCAGGGCCTAGAGGAGTCATAGCATATCTAGCAGGACCTTGGTACCAGATAATACTTGATGCTAGAGTTATCGTCAATCCGAATGGGCATGAGCATAGCGGGTATTGCGACTATTACGTAAATTAATGTTTAATAACTACTTATCAGTGCTGAATTCTGAGACCCCCACCCGCTTGTCTTCGAACTTGAAGGACTCCGCTGAATTTTGACACTCGCAAATTGGCGAACTCCCCCCTCCGAAATACATTCAAAGCATCAGCATCCCTACGTCTCTTAACCACTTCCTCTCCCCTTTCCCATCCCAACAACCATCTCTCCACACCTCCCCACCATCCCCGCCGTCCCCGCACCCCCCTCCCCCAGCATCCTCTCGTAAGCCCCCTCCACCCACCCCTTCACCCCTTCCGCCTTCTTCCGCTGTCCTCCATGCTCATAAACCCTCACCAACCGTCTCAACCCCTCCACCGTATCAGTCCACGCCTCAACAAGCTCCCTAGCCTCCCCATCCTTGGGAGATCCAGTTTTAACAAACACCCCACCCCCCTTTACAAAATCCGACGACCCCCTAATTCTCCCCTCCAACATCTCTAAATCCTTTGCTTTAACCTCAGGCTTTTGTTGCGCGGACCAGAGGGATAGGTATTCTTCAATGCTCCAGAGGCCGTGTTGTCGTTTGCGGTATCTGAGGTAGGATATTGCGAGTTTGAGTGTCAGGGGATTATTACCTAACATTAAGACTCTATTATCTAGATAGGATCAACCTATCAGATCCATATATCCGTAACTAATTAAATATGAGGCTTGACATACCTTTAAGCTCACCGAACAACGCTTCAAACTCATCCGGATCCAGTTCCCCTACTTCATAACCCCCTATCTCATCTCCAGTTCTCGTAGCATACTTCCCGACCTCTGGATCTCTCGTGGTGATAACAACAGTTCCACTCTTCCCCCACAACCCCCCGGGAATATAGGAAGGCACTCCATATATCCCAGGACCCTCTGTAAAATTATCAATAACAAGAAGCCATCTTTTGCGCACCGCTAGATAGTTGAGTACGGCAGGAATTTCATCGATATTTGAGAGGTCTAGCTTCATGTACTCTGCAATCTCACGAAAGCTGGCTACGGCTGAGGCGGAGGTGCTGGCGTCGACCCAGAAGATGCGGCGGAATCTGGAGGGGTGAGTGATGGCACATGAATAGGGATGGGATGGATAATAATAATAATAATAATCTTTCATTCTGTATGCAACCTTAATAGTTATGACAGTCGTAATTCCTATTACATTTTTTCCAAACTTAATCCAACGCTTGCCTCTACCTAAGAAGGCATAGATCAGGTAAGCGGGTTACTCTTGACACATGTCAAGTACCTTTTCACTACAGAGAGTGACTACTTATCCTGAGCACCGGGTAAACCTCCTTTGAGGGCAAACCCCGGTAACCAAGAGACACCTGTGGGAGCGACACAGGATTCGTTGGCTTTGCGCAGTTGCAGGGATTCATACCACTACACTACTGGGGCCGCCCCCAGGGATGGGATGGGTACGTACTTGGAGCTGTGGGTTTCGAGGAAACGCAGGGCTAGGTGACTTTTACCTAGGGATATTAGCATCGGATCATGTCAAGCTTGATCGGTATGATGGGGAATGGGGCGAGTGGACTTACCTAAGCCTGCAGGGCGGTGTAGGACGTAAACACGCCTCTAGAAGTCTTCTCGGTTGTGGTTGGAGATGTGCTTCTGCATGTGGGACATAATTTTGTCTCTCTTACAGAACTCAAGTTTAGTAAGTCTGGAACTATCCAGTACTTGCAGGTCTTTTTTTTCCATTCGAGTCGCTTTTCTTCCCAGTATTGTGAAATCTCGGTGGTTCGATTGACGAGAATTTTGTTATTTCGTCTAACTGTGATGACACTTCCGGGGAACTGAGATATTTGTTTGTATATGCTTGAACTAGTGTAATATCTTTCCAATCTTCTGCGGGTGATCCTAGGACTGCGTTCAGCTGAAAGTAAACCCCGGAAATATTGTCGAACTTTCTCTCCATTTTTTTCACCGTGGGGGTTTCGCCGAGAGAAGTATTCCGTACTAGTCCAGCTGTACAACATAAAAACAGCCGTTTTATCCTCAAAGGCTTCCGGTTGTTTGTCTTAGTAATCCCGGAACCTATGCTAAGAATAAGAGCAATCTCACGAGACTCTCCGTCACCTTTGCCAAACATCCTCTCCGCTTCCTCCAGTACCATAGGAGTGGGATTGGTGAGGCACTTCTTTCCAGAAATATATTGAATCTTCTCCTTTCCAACCTGAACACTGGGGAACATCCCAGGTCGGGCAGTCGTAGCTCTTGCCGCTTCCCAGATCTGGGGTCCAGACCAATTTTTATGTTCATCGCGGTAGTAACTACGGAATAGTTCCAGCTCGTGGATCTTGACTGTTTCAGCGTAAACAAAACTGAAATGTATTATTAGTTCGTATTCATTTCATATTGCTTCATGTCTCTAGTGAACGATTTCTGAGTGTCATACATTTCATAGCCGTCAAAGGTGCTGTCGTACATGTATTGGCTGTTAGGAGGAGTGTGTCTTGTAGGGATTCTTTCCATTGTGGCTTTGAGCTTCAATGTATTGAAATGGTCATTGAAGGGTAGCCATTTTTGTTGTTTGAAGGCGTTACGGGCAATTTTGATGTAAGTATCGATTGTTTCCGTGGTCGTCATTCGCAGCCGGCCAAGGAGGATGGCGACCAAACTACGCTTGGGTTAGCTCTATAGGTACACAGAGATAGCTCGAGGTCATAGATACCCTCCGGTTCCTGTACCACCTGCAAGATCAAAGTACTGCCATGTTTGTGGTGGTACATCCAAATCCTGCTCCTTCTGAATCCTAACCATCAACTCATGAAGAATCAGTAGCTCCGATAGTTCTCTGGTACCACTACCATCAAGTGACAACAAACACAGCTTATAATTCTGACCACGAGAGATGTTGGTAATATCTCCAGATTTCATATCTAGACAAAATTTGTGAGTAAAATATTGAACAGGCGAGAGCTTGTAGGTATTTGAAGTAGAAGTCCATCGCCCAGCTTTTATGCATAAGCTGCAGGATGCAGCTAACGAACAGTCGTCGTCAATTTAGTGTTAAGCGCCTATATACACGCGGAGCATCCGGATGTAGATGGTAGGCATCGATGGGCTCGATCGCTATTGCCCGGATCCGGTCGGCAGCCACAAAGCTGGGCTTTGAATTTAAGTCATGGTTTCGGTTCGGTCATCTTAGTTATATACCCTCCCGCAATTGCGGGGGCCGTTCCTTAGTGTGACGTGTATCAAAAAAGACAATCGTAGTCGACATCCAATAGTGTGATCGCGTGGCTTCAAGCATCCTGAGGTATAGAGTAGTCTTGACGGTTACACGCAGCACTATTCCTTCAAGGTCGATTTCCATGATTCTGACGCTCTTCGGGCACTTTGAAATGAATCTATAGAATTATGATGACCAGCAGTTCTTGTCCAGTTGAGGAGTCAAGGGTCATATCGACGAGGTGTTCAACATGAGGACATATCTGCATATAGGCGGTCTTACTTTACACCGCGTATATAGGAATACAACTTACACACATTCGCTACACCTCTAACAAATTGTTAAATTTATTTATTATTCTTCTATTCACCGCCGTCGTATGTATGTATTAAATTCCAGACCCATCATCGTAAGGCTGAACAGGTCTGTAGCCCTGGCTCGGCCTTTCCTCGCATCTGAACCGGGTAATTCCGCGATTAGGTAGCCTCGCCGACCGATGACGCCCACGCCCAGTGCAGCCCCAATCTTAACTGCATTCGATTAGCTCACATAAAACAGACCTGCTCTGTCGCAGCTGTCAAGAAACTTCAACCTCACTCCATCGCCACTACCAACACCCCCACCATACCTTCAAACTTCTCAACCACCACACTTCCTCGCCACTACCAACACCCCCACCATACCTTCAAACTTCTCAACCACCACACTCCCACCTATCCAACGCGCAAAAATTATCATGTCTGCCCTCCCACCGTCCACCATTCGCATCAAGCGTGGTCGCGACGAAGCGCCAGTTCCTACTCTTTGTACACCACGCCGGCACCTCGCGTCTTTCTTTCCATGCTGACTCGTACAGTTGTCCCCATCAATTCATCCAAGCGTCTCAAGACCGAGTCCGAACAACGACGGACATATGTTTTCCGTCTCGCGCACAAGATCACCCCGAAATCGCCGACCGGACCGACGATTCCTGAGGTGGTCGATGAAGATGCTAAACAGCCCGGTAGCCACAACCGCAAGATCGCCCCCATTAGAAAGTACCAGCTCTCTAAGAAAGCGCGCTTGCAACCATACAGCCATGGGGCAATGTTCGAACGCATCAAGGATGTCGAAATGAAAGATGCTGAGCCTATTGTGCCAGAAGTGGTGAAGGAACGCAAGCGACCGCGGACGCACCCCAAGGAGAAGGAACAATTCAAGCAGCGAGATGTGGTACTTGAGGATGCGGCTTTGTCAAGGGAGCAGGAACTGGAGATGGAGCGGATTATGGCATATTTGGAAGAGACGACAAAGGACTTGCCGCCAACTCCTGCTCAGCCAGAGACCGATGATGATGGAGACTTATATGTGTATGATGTCTATGAGCGCGTTGAGCTCCCTGCTGGAGTTGAGCTAGAGAAGGAGAAGGAGAAGGGTGGGGAGTACGGTGAAATTGTCTTTGCCGACAGCGATGATGAGGAGTGGTGGCATGAGGGTGCGGACGAGGACGACAATCACAGCGATAAATACGTCTGTGACGACACGGACTCGAATTGTACCCTCCCCCCTGTATATGCTAAGAAGAAATGCTGACGTGCTCAGGTGAGGGATCCGATTACCCCGAGGAAGAAGAGGACGACTCCGAGGACGAGTTCGCCGGTTACAGCATGCGTGAAGGAGATTATGACGACGACGATTATGACGGTCCAAACTACTCCGATGAAGACAACTACGATGCAAGCGATGACGAAGTCGATGTTCCTGAATGGAGAAAGACAGTCATGCAGATTGGTAAAACACACTCGCGGAGAGCAATGTAGACCAACAGTGGTCTACATTTCCAGAAAGCGGACCAAGTCCGGTCTGCTGATCCTGCTTTAACAAAAATTTGTTCTTAAGTATTTCTTGGAACCCGTGTCATATAGTTATTTCTTCGTACTAGTTAGTATACATAATCATACCCAGAGTCATTAAATACAATCCTATTGCGGAAAATTACCATTCATTGGGTCCATTACAGAATTTCTCGAACTTTTGCAGATTGAGCATCGTGAATACTACTTGTAACTTCATATAACAGCATTCCAGGGGGAACACTGGAAACAACTGGTGCCGTTACTCTAGCTCAACCCAAGTTCTCAGCTCCCCATCTCGACGCGGACGCGTAAATTTGTAGAGCCTCACTTTAGCGGCTTTTCCCGGCGGTTAGGGTTAAATACATCCCTGCAACTATCTCACGCGCGCTAGCTTTGCACAAAAAACTTCGGCCGCTAGAATTATCTTCAAAGCATTCAACGCCATACACGCAAAAATGAAACGCAAGTTCGAAGCCGATAACGATGCTGCCGTCGTCGCCGCCGCTGCAAATATGACCCTCGACGACGAGGTCACCTTTCAATCCCTAGGCCTCGACGCTAGGTTACTACAAGGAATCGCAAAACTCGGTTTCGCAAACCCGACCTTAGTTCAGGCAAAGGCTATCCCGTTGGCGCTTGAGGGAAAGGATATTCTGGGTACGTGCTGGTGGTTTGGAAGTAATGGGAATACAATTCTGATGAAGGTGCAGCTAGAGCAAAAACTGGTTCCGGAAAGACTGCCGCGTACTTGTTGCCTTTGCTACAGAGCGTACTCAAGGCGAAGGAGGTATGTTCAGCAACTATACACCGTTGATTTCAGCTTCTAATATCACCTCAGGCCTCTCCCAACGAAAATGCTACCCGCGCCTTCATCCTCGTCCCTACCAAGGAGCTTGCCGAGCAAGTCCAGAAGATGTGCGAGAAGCTCGCCGCCTTCTGCGGCAAGGCCGTCCGTGTCGTAAACGGTGCGCAGAACGTTTCCGAGCAAGTCCAGCGATCCATGTTGTCCGAGAATCCCGATATTATCGTCGCTACCCCCGCCAAGGCTCTTCTTCACATTACCCTTGGAGGACAGGCCCTCGTCGAGAAGGTCGTGCATTTGGTTATCGATGAAGCGGATTTGGTGCTTTCTTACGGTTATGAGGACGATCTTCAGGCAATTGCAAAGGCGCTGCCTAAGGGACTACAGACTTTCTTGATGTCTGCGACACTCACCCAGGAGGTTGAGACCTTGAAGAAGCTTTTCTGCCGTAACCCGGTTATTTTGAGGTTACAGGAGGGCGAGGATGAGGATGAGAGTGGAGGTGTCAGCCAATACGTTGTCAAGTACGTATCTCCCCTCTCTATGCTAGGTTCATGGAGGATCACTAACAGCTCCCAGGTGCGCAGAGGACGAGAAATTCCTCTTGATGTACGTTATTTTCAAGCTAAAACTCATCAAAGGAAAATGCATTGTTTTCGTCGGCGAAATCGACCGTTGCTACCGTCTCAAGCTTTTCCTTGAGCAATTCGGTATCCGCTCTTGTATTTTGAACTCCGAGCTCCCCGTCAACTCCCGTCTACACATCGTCGAGGAGTTCAACAAGGGAGTTTACGATATCATTATCGCGACCGACGAGCACGAGGTCGTTGGAGACGAGGAGGATGAGGATATTCCTAAGAGAGCTTTGGCAATGGACAACAACGATGGAGGAGAGCCCAGCAAAAAGAATAAGAAGAAGAAGAAGGCGAGATTGGACAAGGAATACGGAGTGTCCCGTGGTATCGACTTCCAGAACGTCGCTTGTGTTCTCAACTTCGACCTCCCCGCTACCAGCAAGAGCTACACCCACAGAATTGGACGTACCGCACGTGCCGGCAAGAGCGGAATGGCAATGTCCTTTGTCATTCCTGAGGCGCTTCACGGAAAGCACAAGCCCACCTGTATCCCCTCTACCAAGAACGACGAGAAGGTGATGGCTCGTATCACCGCCCACCAAACCAAGAAGGGCAAGGTTATCAAGCCTTACGTATTCGACATGGAGCAAGTCGAGAGTTTCCGATACCGTATGGAAGACGCTCTACGATCCGTAACAAGAACTGCGATCCGTGAGGCACGGACACGAGAAATTAGACAGGAGATTTTGGCGTCAGAGAAGTTGAAGAGACATTTTGAGGAGAACCCCGAGGACTTGAAGCATTTACGGCACGACGGAGAGTTGAGAGCTGCAAAGATCCAGCCGCATTTAAGGCATGTGCCGGAGTACTTGATGCCTAAGGATGGTAGCGCTGCTATCACTAAGGGACCTGAAATCGGAGGAGCCGCGCTGAGGAAGAGTGGTGAGAATAGAATTAGAAAGGCGAGAGAGAGGAATAAGAGAGTGCGCAAGCAGACTGGAAAGGGAAGGGATCCTTTGAAAATGTTCAAGGGAAAGACTAAGAAATAAGGAAGCGGGTGTCAAAAGTAAGTAGTTTAGTTATGGTTTAATGGCAAAAAAGGCGTTATGTATTATACAATTGTATGGTTTTTCCTTTCGCAAATTTTCGCAGACTCGATTGAAGCAGTTCATGTCTCTTTGTTGTGACGGCGAGTGATTGTGCAAAGGTCTTTACAGCGCATGAATGTTTATGATAGCAAGTCAAAACTTATCCGATTCAACATAACTGCTCCGGTAGCTCAGGGGTTAGAGCGGTCGATTGCAGATCGACAGGTCCCTCGTTCAAATCGGGGTCGGAGCTCGCTTTTTGCAATTTTTTACAATTTTTATTGATGTTCGGCAGATCATAAGAATCATTAGCGTCAGTGCCAGTAGTGTTTCAAGCTTTTTTGATCATCGTGGTGGTGTTGGTTAGTTGCGTGATTCGAAATTTGTTCAGCTAGGGTCATCCCAGATGCCTGCCAAATCATGAAAACAGACTCATCCTGGATCCTGGTTATCGTCGTGTAGGATATCCCCTCAACGAAGGAAATTAAGGATTCGTAAACTCGGTAGATATCGTTAAGCTTAAAAATAGTTGCGTTAGCTATGTGCGCAGTTAATCAAAGTATTCGTGTTGTCAATCAAACTCGGATTTTATGATCACGAATTGTCACTCTAATCTCGACTGTTCGAGATTCGGTAATTCATGTGATACAGCGGAATTGCGACGCCGCTGAAATGCTTCCGAAATATCAGGATCAGCATAAATTATAACCAATTTTAGATTATTCAGGCACCATTGATAAATTATTTCAGCTTTGTCACCAAAGTTCAGCCTGATGCCTTCTGCCTTGCCGTTTTTTACCGACGGCCCGTCCAGAGCGTTGGGTTTCGGTTAAGCACGACTTCCGTTTCACAATAATTTAAGGCTAGTCGGTGAGTCGGGGTCGGTTCGGGCTTTTGCCGGCGGCGCAGCTGGGAAAGATGCGGTCCGAAGTTAAGTAAGTTGCCGGTATGTTCGGTCGTTTGATGTCGTTTCCGGGGAGGAGAGGGCCAGGTGTGCATAGTGAAGAAGAACTGCGTTTGTATAACTGTCGCATATCTTGATTATGCATAAAATTTCTAAATAATGCTACCCGTTACATGTAAAATAATCGAAGAGGGTCGCTTGATGCAATAATGCCTATGCATACAAAGTCACTCGAGTTTTCCTCGGTTGCGCTGCTGCTGAGGCAGAGCACGTCAGTCCATAGTCTGGGAATTGGTAGTGTCACGCGTATGATATCAGCCAATGTCTTTGCCGTTCTCTCTTCCTCTCGCTGCTTCGCTTCGTGTTTTGTTTCACCTCTTGGTTTAAACTTCAACTCCACTTCCTCGCACCCAGTTCAACTTCACAAATCGCAAGCCTTTCACAGGGACCCTACAACAACTTGACTGTTTACAGTTGCGAGATTTTATTATCCGATTGAACCTGGTTCGTTTGCTAATCTAGCCTCTGGTACTTGTCAGCTTTTCGCGATTCGCCTACGATCAGCAACCCTTGCAGACCCGAATGATCATCTCTTCCATCCAACCGAAAGCTCTTCTAGAAAGTAACGCATATGCAATAACACAACGGCCTATCAATAAGCACTATTCATATTTTCACTCTATGGCCCAAAAATGATTTCAGATTATCGCTCAGGCTGAGGACTTCCAATTTTGCCGCCGGTCCGCAAATCCTGATGGGCGCTCCAGGGCATTGGGATTCGGTTATGCAGAACCTATAATGTTACACTAATGGATCGACCCGGACACCAATTTCTGATTGAACCGGTAAGTCGGAGCCCGGGCCGAGATCGTACCGTCGGCGATATCCAGTCCAGAAGTCACTGACCAGAGCGAGAAACCTACTTACCTTTTACGCATGATGTGTCACTCGTAATCTTCCGGACGACCTTGTCCCCACGCTTCCGCCCAGCCGATACTCTAAACCTTACGTGGCCCCCATCGAAAATTGCACTTTCTCTAGGTGGCCGCTGGTAACCGCCTGAGACGGAGTTCAAATTCATCGAAAGGTTGGGGAAGAGCTATGGCGAAAGCTACCGGTGTTGAAATTTTCCAAGTTTCACGATGTTAGACCCGGCCGTCAAAGATCAACAACTTCATCTCACGCTCCCAAGAAAACGGGACCTAGTCAATTGGGTTATTACTCACAACCGAGATATCGCATTGCAGCCTTGCTACATAGAGTACTGACATAATCTTATCAACTAGCCGATTAATAGTCTTTCGGGGTGGTCCCGAATTCGGCGGACCACGATAGCATTGTCCGAATGCAGATATCCTACACGTGAGCTTTGATGAGTTATGTTGATCCCCCAATCTCTCGATGGCCTTTGTGAATCCTCCACAAATGCCAATTCAGAGTTTTCGGTCCGTCAGCAGTCCGGTAAATTTCTCGTCCCGAATGACACTCGCGAGGGCTTCGACGAGCTTCGCCAGGTACGCCGCTCGTTGCTAACCGCTGACGCTACCGGACATGTCTTATTCCGCTGTCTAACTGTCACTGCCAGTGCTGCCATGGCCAGGCCACGCCACCGCTCAAGACCCTTCGGAAAGTTTGTTTCGTCACTTGTCAAACTCACGACCGTGCCTTCGCTAGGCACCAACATTAGGATCGTGTCAACATGTTGTCAAGCCACCGTCGAGATTGTTCAAGTCAATGTCACGACTGTCAAAACGCTATCAAGACTGTCAAGAACGTCGTCAAAGCACTCAGGTATTAACAATTCCAGATATGGTACTGCCCGATTTCTCTAGACATTGTCTCGCCTCTCCTAAAGGTTCGCAAAGCTGAAGCCCGAACGTAACGGTAGCGTAGATAAGTTACTTCGTTAACGACCCTATTCGGACCCCGACTCCGAAGGCTCCGGTCAGCAGTCTAAAGGGCTCGGCAAGGCTCGAGACCTCAAGCCACATAAACCGGAGCCGATATTGGCGCCGAGGCTGACGCCTAACTCCCCGACTACGCAACGCAAGTGTTATGCAACGATTTCTGGCTAAATGTAAGATGGGGAAACAATGAATATCGATGATGTTTTTCAGAAAACAAAGATCTGTATGTTTGGCTTCGGGATGCGCTTTGCATACGGAGATGCCGTCGAATGCTTCGCCGGACGAACGGCAGCGCTTACCGGGGGGAGTGTTAACCGACAATAGGAGGGGTATTTATTGAACCCTACCCAGTCGTTGTCCCCCCAACAACGCCTACACAACAGCAGAAACACGACAAAAATAATTACGAAAATGTGTCACGAGATGAAAACGAGTGAAATAAGGCCGAATTGATTCAAAAAGACGGAAGATGCCGGGGCTGGAAAGGTGGCTGAGGGAGATTCGGAAAGCACAATGGAAGAAGTGAAACAACAATGCGGAAAATCGCGGATGCGGTCGAAGGGACGACAAGAACAACGACAGACGGTAAACCAAGAACATCGACAGACATCAATGGATACCTCCGAGTCATTTATATACCCCTCTTTATAAACGAAAGAAAGTTCGAAACATGAGTTTGTCTTTGCTTTTGTGGGGTATCTATGACAGAATTTTTACAGATGGATACGCCATTACATCAGTCGATTTCATAACCGCGTCTAAGGGTCCACCACACAGTTCAGGCGCGCTTCAAAACAAAGTTCACCCAACCCCGAGGCCGGAGATAACCGCGAATCTGGATAGTTAGTTCGGATGCATGCGGCTCGCCCCACTCCCCCGACTGATCAACATGGACTTGGCGCATACCCGACCGAGCAGCAGAGGGCAACCCTTCACCGAAAGTGTCTCGTACCTGATTTCAGTTCTACCGCTGCTGCACATTGAACTCACAGAGTCATACATTTGATTGATACCGTCATTGCCGTCGTATGCACAGCTATACAAATCAATAATTATAAGCACCCGGTGAACCCACCGCCGATGTCGGTTAACCATGGTACGGTCGCTGTACCGAGGCCGAGATATATTTCCTTTGGACGTATCGATTACTATACAAATACGGTTTATACATCGGGAAAGTAGCTGGGGTTAAATCCGGAGGTGCCTTTGAATGATCTCGGATATACTAAGTACTGATGTTTTTCTACACAATTCGAAAATTTTCACTGCAATTATTGGAAGGCTGTTTTTGTTATTATGCGACCTTTCTCCACGTGGATATATCGTGATGGCACAGACAGTTGGGATCAAATCTGCAGTGCACGGCGATATCCCGATATTTTACCGGCTTCGTTTCAACATATTTTGTGATGTGCGGTGAGTGCATATGCCTCTGTGCGAGCTAACATAGAAATAGCAATTGTGCCAAGTCGTATTCACCGGTACTGTGAATGATTATCATCATCCCCATCGCATCTTTCTCCGAATTATCTCCATGCGTCTCGGATTCCTACACAATATAAGAGATGTTAAGAACTTAATTGGTGCCTTGACCACGGCAATGATATCATTACCTCGTAAAACGGATACTAGTCAGTCAGCTTGGAGACATAATCCCAGATTCTTGTCAATCAATTTTGTGCTTTGACAACGAAAATTAATGTCATCAGTGGGGACAGATTATATCGCAGGTCGTATGCTTACGTCCCCCAGCTGAAAATTGGTCGGCGCTGTCACGGAATCCACTTGATGTTAGGGCTGTCGCAGTCGGCTATGCAGGTGCATTCACATCTCCGTCCCGTACGGCAACTGAAAGTCAACTTCCGATGACAGTGGATGTTGCACGCTCAAACGACGCTTGATATGCAAATGCACAAATACATCGGTATCAATTCTTATTTTTCAAGATGCAGGCCTTGATGCAATTTAGATAACGATGATGGGGCGCAGATCTAGAGATCCTGTCTGCTGCCAAAGACCTGTGATCTGATAGTAGATCCGGTCTTAGGGCCGAGAAGGCTTCTTTGAGTTGAAAAAGATGCCTGATTCTCGTAAACGTATTGGCTAGCTGGGTGCCGCACATCAAATAGGACCTTGTAGTCTGAGACATAATTAGGGCTTATGGTTGGACCATCTGGGGAATTTTATACCGCACTAACAAGAGGATTCTTCTCGAGACTAGCGGAACCCATCCGACACTCCACAAAAGCGGAGAACATCGAAAGGGGTTTCTCCACAACCCACCACTGGTACCGCCGGGAACACCATTGTTTTCTCTGAAGGTTCGATGCTCGGAAACAGATTCTTGAACGTGTGCACCGGCGGGTCCGACGACCAGGTTCACTTGCGATCATTAGAAATCCCACAGGATTATGTACACACGTCTCCTCAGCCACTAGTAAGATGCGACCACCGTCTGTGGTAATCCATGCCCAAACAAGCGAAGTTAAATCGCGAATTGGACGGATAAAGTCGTTGCGTTGCCACGCGAGCAAGAGGAGAGTGCCGAGATACATGCGCAACACAAAATTAACTTCTGTGGCGTAAAGAGACGCTGTAGGCTCGACGAAACGCAACAGCAATGCAATTCCACGAAATAATTGCTGCTGCGCTCGGATAACGTTTGCAACTACTGTTGAGAAATCGTTCAACAAACTGTTTCGAGAAAGGGGACATATGTATAATTCAAAGTTTTATTACCCCACTAGGAAGGAGATGCACCCCCGAACGTCAGATCAGCGTTTTAGTCTGCCCGGCAGATTCAATCCCACCTTCCTAAGTCCTATCAAGCCCCAGAAATCTTGTGCTCTCTAACTACACTTGGCCCCAGATGCCGAATTCGCCAAACGCCCGTCCTCTTCTGGGAGCATCCTAGAAGATTCGGTTTAATCATCACATCGTACCTTCCTTGTAACGTGCGTCCTCCGGCCAAAGCTATGGCGTACATAGATACCCTTCAAACGTAGCCACTAAGCACGTATGTGGCTTTACGCCAGGCCGATCGATTCCCCTGAGTTGTTTTTATACAATTTACAGCTAAGACCAGTGGGTGGATACAACTTGCGTTTTATGGCTCGTTAGACCCTGACCGCACGCAGGGGACAGGCCGCGGGGCGGGGCTCTCTTATGATCTTTTGCGGGCCCAAGTTAAGAAAACCCCCGGTCCGTTATACATCTATCCCTTAAACGCGCAGGAGTTCCCTACGATGAGCCGGATCAAGAGTTTTAAGGCTGTTTTCGTGAATTTAGCGATAGTCTAGCTACATGTTTTATAGGATTTTCCGACATAGATAAGGTTTAAACGGGTTGTTCTAGCATTGCTTAGTTTAGCACGGCACCACGGCACACTTGGAACTATCTCCGGATCGGAGATGTCGCGCGCTGCGGCGTAGAATGCTTGCGGGGACTTTGTGGGTCAGCTCGGCAGCCCCGACTTCCATCTTGATTCTTTCAACGAGCCCGATCTTAAACCATACCACGGGCCCGGATACAGCGATTGGGGAAGCACAGGCCCTCGCATGAGGAAAAGATGTGGACCATCAATTTCTGATGGGATGCAGAAATTGATGGTCTACATCTTTTCCTTATAGGGATTAGCGCCGTTGTAGCGCTTTTTTATCCGTGATTTATCACAGGGGTCGGCAATAGTGTTTTGTGGGGTCAAGGTTTGAACGGTTAGTCTTCACGCTATGAGCTGCGGTTTTGCCATCGAGAAGTGCGGACGTGGCAGCTGTCATCAGGCGAGTGGGCGGGGCTTCGAAGAGGCGAAGGAGATATATGCACATCCCACATGAGATGAGTTCATCAAGATACTATCTTCAGAAACGGCGCGGCAGCCAGTGGCAAGGCAGTGGCAAGTCAAGGAAAGCCATTACCTATTATGCCGTCAGCCTACTGCCGAGCCGGGGGATTTCAGAGATCTATATGAATGCACCCGAAGCAGCATGTATTGCAGGCATATTTACATCGAGCAGGCTATATTCCAGACGTTTCGTTCGGCTCTCCACTTTGACAGAACGGGAAGAGGAAAAGATCAAACTTGAATCCCATCAGCTCATCCCAGAACATTTTATCGTAGCTAGCCATCGTCTCACCAGCAGTTGGTCTCAGAAACTCAATTCAGAGATACTGGTCGATCGCAAACACAATCAACAGCACCGAGGCTTCCAGGAATAGATAGCGAAGAATTGACACCCAGAAACGTGGACTAGTTAGCGGAGAAATGGGGAAGGCGTGACATGGCTTGCTTTTTTCTAATATCGAGCCGAACTCCCCGGACGTGCTTTAGCTGGTAAATGCCCACCCTCCAAATCCCAGAACCGGGTTTACTCGCGCTACACCTACATAAACTCAAGGCCACCCATCGAATTTACCAGCGGGGAAAAACGCTTAGTGAGTGACAATATTTAAGTATGTCGGAACCTCCCATATATTTACCGCGCCTCAGCCAAATACTGACGCTCTTTTAGCAGGAGGCCACACGATGGCCGAAGAATACTATCCATATCCAAAGAGTCTCGACCCAATACCGTCACACCTCAGGGCGGGACTCGCGGTTATCGCAACGTTCGGAATACTCTCACTAATCACCTCCGGCGGCGCAATCACTTTCATCGTCTACCGACTTACGAATAAGAAAAAATATCAAGCTATACCACTTCGCTACAACCAGCCGTTGATTCTCATTTTGAACCTTCTTATCGCCGACTTTCAGCAAGCACTTTCCTTCATCATTTCCATTGTTTGGCTTAAGAAAAATGCGATATTAGCACCGACAGATGCGTGCGCGGCTCAGGGGTGGCTTGTACAGGTGGGAGACGTTTCCAGCGGGTTGTTTTCACTTGGGATAGCCTGTCAAACATTCTACGTCCTTGTTTTACGGCGATCTGTACCATACAAGATGTTTGTATCTAGTACAATCGCCTTATGGGTATTCTGCTTGTCTCTTTCTCTTATTTCGCCAATTCTTCATCACAGAGATGAGTTATTTGTGTCTGCGGGAGCTTGGTGCTGGATTTCGGATAAATACAAGGATGAGGTAAGAGACTTTCGCCTTCGCCCCGTTCCAATTTCCCAATGATTATCTAACCTCAAAATAGAGACTTCTCGTCCACTACATCTGGATCTTCATCTGCGAATTTGGAACTCTCGCACTCTATGCTGGTAAATCCCTGATCTGCGGTCCCGGTGTTTCTACCTTAGCGGCTTGCTGAACATCATTTTTAGTGATCTTCATGGTCCTTACCCGAAACGGAGTCCTCAACAACGCCGCCGGAGTGCAGGCCCGAACAATTCAACGCATCGCAAGGCTCATGTTGGTATACCCGCTTGCATACACCTGCCTTACGCTTCCACTCGCTGCCTTCCGTATGGCCACCCAATCCGGAAAACAACCAAACGACAAATTCCTTCTCCTTGCTGGAGCCTGTATGGCTTCTTGTGGATGGGTCGACGTTTTGCTTTACCTCGTTACTCGACGCACTATCGTTTACCAACACTCCATTCAAACGACATCACAAGCTATCACTGGTGGAGTTGGAGGGATTCAGATGAACCCTGCGCTCCCTTACGGAAACAACACAGTGATCGGAGGTGGAGGAGGTATGACTATGCACAGTGGAAACCACGACTCTCCATCTGTTTCCAGCAGTCAGGAAAACTTTGTGAAGTTAGAGCAAGTGGTTCAGGTTACGGTTGAGCGTGCGACACCTGGGGAACAGGCGGCTGTAGAGGCTGCGCAAAAGCAGTTGCGGGGAAACCCTACGTATTGGTAACTTTAATTGGGATGGAATTGTTTTCTGGGACTGGGGCGTAAAGGATTGGATTGTTATTTGCAAAGCACGCAGACAGATACCGCACACAAACACAATACGTCTACTAATGTATGGATTGAAGTTTTTTTCTTTTGTATTACGGTGTTTTGGCTTTGTACATATACACCCGGTTTGGTGGGGGATAAAAGGGCGGAAACACACACAAACGTACACAGTGGTACTTTATTTAACTGTCACGTCAAAACGAAATGTATAAACGTTATCATGAACATCATTTGCAACTTGCAAGGAGCGCTTATTACAAAATGAAAGCCATAAAAAACAAAGATAGAAACGTCAAATGCCTAGATCCCGTGCCGAACGTATCTAGAGTAACCATTATCTCAGCCTTAAAAAGGAAGCCAATGAATATTATAAGCTTACCGAGATGTTCGCATGAGTTTGTCATGTTCTCCTTTTTAGCTGTGTCGGTTTGGCATCGATGAACCAATCCATCGGTGGGCCCGACCATCCCTCAAATGTGGATCACTGATGATCGCGATTGCCAGTTCGCAGCAACTCTCGAATAATTCCTCACTGCATTCTTCCGGGCCACATTGTGGGGCCCCATCGGACATTACCAACCGCAATAACGCGTTCTGAAGACTGAAAGAATCAAAGAATGAAGATCTGGAATCTCGCAGCCGTAGGTCACTGCCCCATCAGTTGCCGCGGAATAAGGTGCGGCTGTTTCACATGCCGGTTCAGGTACGCAAACATTCCCTGCGCTTGTCGATTCCTGGAAACCCGAGAGTCGCTAGGAGAAACGGTTTGACAGTTGCGTCGTATGCTTATGTGCGCCGGGGAGGGGGTTAGGAAAACATGTGTTCAACACGTGTGTATGCGCATGTTGATTTTTCGGCGTATGTACCGGCTGTTTTGCAAGCGCTTGAAATATTTGTATTCATTTTACGAACTACACGCAATGGTCACGCATGTTTCCGAAGCAAGCGCGGAAACAAATGAAAGACAACGATCCGATAATGCGGGGTACCCCAAGTTCCCCAGAATGCATTAAAGATCCCATCAAAAATTCACTAAGGTACACGATTTTCATAGCGATTGATAAACAATCCTCCGGTCTAGAATTCAGTTCTCCACAGACGGGACAACTGCCATGTTCCCCGGGCTTTCCCCGGACTCACCGCAGAAGTGGGTATCAAATCTCATGACACAGTTTTTAAGCTTTCGCCACTCATTCACTGTCTAGGACGAGTTAAGAAACTTTCGCCACTCATTCACTGTCTAGGACGAGTTAAGAAACTTTCGCCACTCATTCACTGTCTAGGACGAGTTAAGAAACTTTCTGCCATAATAATTTGCGATGGCTTGTTATCGGATAACTGTATCCGTAGTTATGGAAACTCTAAACAAAAATCAAGCTTCGTCGGGATGTGATGCATCATATCACTTCGGAACTAAAAAGTCAGCAGTCAAAATAAAGTTATCAAGACATGCGGAAGTAAGCGAAAACACTAGAGGACTTGGCCGTTGACATAAAGTGAAGTTTTATGCATTTGCTTTTTGCCCTTGCATGAAGTGAAGGAAAGGGCAGAAATTGCCGCGCACAGGTACGCGAAAGCCGCGGACGAATTATGTGTGTAATCTTCAAGTATCTCATGTGATAGGAGAGAACCATATGACCCGCGCAGCGCTCAGGAACGGAATCTTCATTTTCGTTGAGGGAGACCAAAAAATGTCTCAATCCCCGGTGGGAATCGAAGTGGAGCAAACAACATGCATGCGTTCGACCTCCAAATTCCGGTGAAATTTAAGTCGAGTCCTGGTACACCGGGCTTGAGGTTACATCCGAATGCGCTTGCCAAAAAAGAGCTGTCGGAACGGGATGCTCCATCGATGATATGCACGTGAAACAAACAAGGGAGGTGGTTGCGACAACGCCATGGATGCAATCGAAACAAAAGATTGGCGTCAAGGACAGGATTCGAACCTGCGCGCCCGAAGGCATCCGCTTTACCAAATTAGCAGGCGAACGTGTTAACCACTCCACCACCTTGACGTCGGTTGAGATTAAGTCATGAAATATATTTGTGTTCAACTATTATTGTACTGACTTCATACATCGACCGCCATCGACAGATCAAAACCCTCATCACCAATGCTGCACCTGCCTTCTAGCGGTAAATACGTAGATATTCTCTTGAAATCCCAGCATATTTGTGTCGCTCCAAATCATGCCTAAGACCCTCTGCTAGGGTAGAGCCCTATCTGTTTTCCGCCGATGTCGCACCGATTCGGTGTATCGTAGACTATGGCACTGTGTAACGTCCTGCCAGATATTAATGCACACGATTGCCGAAGAGCTGGTCGCCAGTAATTGCTGGTATATCTGAAGCCTCAGAGAAGACTCCAAGCCGGCGTTCATAATTCTTAATCGATTATGTAGAAAGAGCGAAAGTTTCTGTGGCAGGCTTCGCTGAATTTGTTATGTGTCCTCCGTGAAAGTTCGTGGTCCGAATCGAGAGTTGCCTTTCGAGTCATTGAATGCTCGTATTCCTTTTTGAGTCCAAACTTTTCGAGTGCGTGTTTCGCGTCGCTATCTCTTTCAGTTTGTCTGAGGTCGCTCTGGAGTTCTTCGCGGTGTTTTGTCCCATAGTTAGGTGCTGCGGAGATGGATGGAATTTTTGATGTGGGTTTCCGGTCAAGTATAGTTCAGTGCTGCCATTAGAAACGCGCTGTTTTGCTGGTTCACCGTCTTGATGTAGGGAAGTTGTGTTGTCGAACTTTGCTTTGTTGCTCTGGTTAACTCAAGCTATAGAGTAAAATTTTGCGTCAAGGTTCGGGAGCCGGAAAAACCTGAAGGCTAGAGTCTGGGCTCGTTAATTTAGGTCCACTAGAATGAAGTTTGATGATCAAGCTTTCGTAGCAGAGGTGTGCCTCGCGCACGATACGTAGATGACAATTCCACTGCACGAAGCCGAGTACTACCGAGTGATATTTCATGGAATAATCTTATTCACAAGGCAATTTCTCAACTGTCTTTGTCAAAACTATTCTCGTACAATTACCAGTATTTCACTCTGGACAACTTTGAGATTTGAATGATTACCCGGCATTCCCATCGCCACTGTGATCGCAAGAAACACAGCGGAACCTAGCTTACACGAGGCTGCGCTGAAGCACGCAAAAGCGTCACCGACAACCTCCCCATGAGGCAACACACTGAGTACCAAATATAATGCCTTACAGTTCAAACATACCCTAAAAGGCCGAGAACCCCCAAATTGTCGTATTGGCACACAGACAACGTCGACTCGATGAGCAAGACTCCTCAAACCGGGTTACTTCGATAACGCATGCCTGTAGTGGGATGTAAGAAGTATCTAGGGATTGCTGGAGAGTCGTAGTCGCGCTTCTAGTGTCCGTTGAGGGTTAGATTGGCCTGTAGGTACCAGGAAAGAGACGCAAGCTCCGATGCTCGTAATAGGTGCTTAATGGTTGAAGTATGGCGAGTCGTTGGTGACCTCCAGGTAGTTCGTCCAAGTTTATTATCATGTATTCTGTGGCCTTGTTTGTTCTCCTTCAAGCGACTGAGGGTAGTCAAACAAACGGGTTACTCGAATTCCAAGGACTGCTAAACCCTTATGGTTTAACATTCCTTAGTATTCGAGTAGCCCGTTTATTGACTACCCATTAGCCACTCTAACTCCCATCTCTGTTGTACTTCCTGAGGGAAGTACAACAATATGGGAGCCAGGGGTAAAAACATATCGAAAACCCTGTAGGCGGAGAAAGGAGGTGATCTCAGAGGCCGCTCTGCTGCACGCGAAGTGCCCACCTCAAACCTTCACCAGATGCTACCCCCCCGCAGGGCTACTATCGTACGGGGGAGTGCGCTCAGACACTCGAGGTCTGCTGGTTAAAGGCGGTGAGCCAACTTCTCCGCAGGCCACCCCCCACACCCTCCGCCATTATCCAAGGAGTGGCTTCAGACTCTTGGGGTCTGCTAGTTCAAAGACGGCCACGTTTACACGGATGCCACCCCCCCTCAGGAGTACCGGTCCTGGGAGGAGTGGACTCAGGCGCGAGTGGCCTGCCGCTTCCACGGACTTGTCGTTTTGTCTTTGCGCAGGGCGCCACCCCTCGTGATAGCTCGTGTTGAAAAAAAAAAAAAAAGAGGAAAGTGGGGAAAGATGGGTTACTTTTATATTGGGGGATTGGCACTAAGTTGGCCGCAAACCGACATTCAGTAATATTCATATGAGGACTTTTTTAGGATCCTAATTGCCGTGATGACCTTAAAGCGTGTTCCGTAGTCTTTTAGTGTGGCGCAGGTATCTATCTACCTCATAATATCAGAGCGTGTGCCGTGAATGAAATTTTGACTCATACCCGGGCCGGGGCGTAAACACCAATCGTAACAACGATGACCCGCGGAGAAATGGTTAGATGGCTCTTGGGTTACGGTAGTAGACAACCTGTCACGACATGTCCTTCAAAGCACATGCGTTGAAACCTCGCTCGAGTACTCATTGTTATTTGTCTCTCGGGTCTGCTGTCTGATCGATATGTTTATATTCTTCAACCATCAAATCCGTTGATAGTATCGGGAAGCTATTATCACCTTAGGCAACTCAACGAAAAAAAAAGGCCCACTCCCTCTCAAAACAGGGTGCTTAGTCCTGTTTTGAAAAGGAGTGGGCCGCAAGTCAAGGCACAAGTTACCATGAGGATAGATTGAATAATATGATATAATCCAAAAAATAATCGCGCGGCCCCTTCAGAATTGTGATGCATCACCGTGATCCTCGCCTCTTCACACAACCGCAATGCATCCTGTGAATCTTTCAATAACAAGACTCTCCGCATTGAATTCGCAATACTATCTGCCCCCATCCATCGCTGTTAAAACCCCTCCATAACATCGTCTCCATGCATACACCCACCCATCACCCATCACCCATCACCTCACGTACATAACACGACACCACACACGAATATCAAGTATCACCCCATCCCATCCGCACCCTAGGACAATACCGAACTTTCAACTCGTAACTACATTCACCCAAACCTACCAACAATGTGTATCTACATGATCTTCCAACTCAGCTGTGGACACGAAGAATCACATGTCCAATGGGTCTGTGGTAACCCAGCTGCATATTGCACGATAACCTACAGACGGGAAGCAGAGCCGCGGATGGGTATGTGCGGAGCATGTATACAGGCGATCAAGAGATTACTTGGTCCTGAGTTTGGGAAGAGGAAGAGTCGGTATTCTTAAGTTTTTGTGGTCACTGGTGTTGGAGCTGTACATAAATATTGCGGTAGCGGACCTCAGGATGATAACTTGTGATTGAAGCATTTATGGTGCATGGTTTAATATCTTTGTTCTTTAAATTTCAATTCATTTTTCTTTGAGAAATTAGAACTGCCTTAAATCCCGGCCATTCCAGCCATTCCCTTGGTTTCCGATTTCGACATTTCATGACCCATTGCCATCGCCACCGTTGTTGGAATCTTGGTTGAGATTTGGTTCTAATTTCTAGCCTACTTACTGCTTCAATTCCTTTCAAATTTCAATCTTAGTCAAAGCTGGAAGTTGGAACCTCATAGATAAGGATTTCGGTATGAAACTGCCGATTACTTTCAGTGCAAGTAGAGATCATGAGTTATCACACATCATTCTCACAAATTATCACACGTCGTCCGACATCATCAAGCTCAAGTTTCCTCAATATCCATGTGTCCACGAAACAACCCTGGGTATTTTATTACTATCAACTTTCAAATACCATAGCACCATTTCTTTAATTCATTCTTTCTATCTGCATCCTTAAAATTGGGTATACTACACCACCTCTTAAATAAACCATAAGATAAGAGACTATCATAAAAAACCACACACGCATCGCAAACGCCAACCCTTAAAGCAAAGCAACTTCAGGAAACTCCAAAAAAAGCACGCCACCCAAATGTGCACCATGTGATATCTAGCCTTAAAAAGAAACCCCTCCGTCAAAAAGAAAAACGTAACTAAAACTTCTGTAACCATCCTCCATATTCCCTCATCATCTTCCCATCCTCTCATCCTTTATCTTTATCCTTATTCCCTCATCCAGATCCCGTGGAGCCTCTACTTCCAGGCCTTCCAAAAAATCTCCATAGTCCTGATACTCTCTTGAGTAACCCATCTTCTGCTGCTACTGCTGCTACTGCTCCTTCCACCGCGTCTACAGTCGTTGCTTCCTCTCCTGTCGCCGCTGTCGCCGCTTCTGCTTCCGAGTCTTTCGTGACCTCTTCTCCGTCCATGACTCTTCTCTCACTCTCCGCCACTGCAGCCTCCGCCGTTGTCGCTGCTGTCGCTGCTACTTCATTCACCGCTTCCACCGTATCATCGTTGCTTCCACCATCCTCAGCTCCTGTACTGCACACCTCCACATCATCCTCATCACCCACATCCTTCCTGGTCATCTCCAAATCGCCGGGGGTAGGAACCACATCCACCTTCACATCACCTTCCTGCTCCATCATTTCCATCTCTTCCTCCCCATCCTCCCCCAGCGCCTCCCGTCATTCCCCACCACAACACCCAGCCTCATGCGGTCCATGCGCACCATTTCCAATCCCCCCAAGCGGCGTAATACTCATCAACGCAGTCGCCAAATCATTAGGTAAAATTGGTTTCGCAATATGAGTTTGCATTCCAGCCTCATGACATTTCTCACGATCAGAAGCAGTAGCATTGGCGGTTAGCGCAATGATCGTAGGCCGAAATGGAGGTGAATAGCGGCGTGCTAGTTCGAGAGAGGTTTCGATTCCGTCGGCGCGTGGCATTTGGATATCCATTAGGATCACCTAGAGAACGTTAGTAGGCTGGTGAGATGGGGGTTTGTGGGGTATGATGGGGATACACAAGGCTACGGCGGGTTGCGACTCGGGGTTGGCCAAGTCGGCCGCCGGAGCCGAGTGATAGGAACATCAATAGGGAAACTTACATCAAACATCCCCCCTCTCTTCTCCGCCTCCTCACACAATTCCAGCACCTCAATCCCATCCTTAGCATGCATAGCCGAATACCCCATGCGCTTAAGATGCTGCAACGCAACCCTAGTATTAACGACATTATCCTCCGCCAACAAAATATTCAACGGATGTCTCGTAGCAAGAGTTTTCAACATCTCCTGTTCCGGTTTCCTCTTATTAACCTCCATCTTCCTCAACGCCGGGTTCAGCGCATCATGCACAGCACTGACGTAACGATTCCTAGGAGCCGGCCGAACAAAGCTAAGTGTACATTTTTGATTCAAAATCGAAGCGGGGATATTAGCACCAAATCTCGACATCAAGATGATCTTGCATCCAGGATCGAATTCCGCAAAACGGTCGAAAATGTTACAGCTGTTATCAACCGATAAATCCACCAAAGCCACATCATAAAAGCCCTTTCCAGCGTTTTCCAAAGCGTCGAGAGTAGATTTATAATCCGAAGTACGGGTGACTTTAAGCCCCTCCACTTCTAATTCATTGGCAAGGATGTGAGAGGAAATCCTATGAGAATCTGCAACGATTGCTTTCTTCCCTTCTAGTCGTGGGTCGGGTTTCCAGACTTTTTGGACAACGTCTGCAACGATGGTGAAATGGAATGTAGCCCCTTTTCCTTCTTCTGATTCGAACCAGATATCTCCTCCCATCATTTGTGCCAATTTCTTGCTGATCGCTAGCCCTAATCCAGTTCCACCATAGGTACGGGAAGTAGAAGTATCGACTTGGCTGAAGGCTCTAAATAGACGACTAAAAGCGCCTCGGGGGATTCCAATACCGGTGTCTTTTACCGAAACTTGGATTCGCCATTTAGAATCGTTGGGGAGTTGCTCAGCTTGTGAGGTGACGACGATGTAGCCGACTTCTGTAAACTTGACCGCGTTACCGATGAGGTTTATGACGCATTGACGGAAGCGGGTTATGTCGCCGACTATGAATTCGATGTTGGAGCAGTTGTTTCGGTAAGCTAGTTCTAGATCTTTTGTTGCTGCTGGCTCGGCCACGAGGAGTAAAGCACCTTCCACGCAATCTCTTAAGCTGAATGGAGTTTTCTGAAGGTCGAGTGCGCTGGCTTTACTGAAATCCAAAATCCCATCGATGATAGATAATGTAAGCATAGAGCTACTTCTGATTGTTTCGACATACTCCCTTTGTTGTTCCGTAAGCGCCGTATCCATCAAGAAAATCGAACAACTCAATAACGCATTAAACGGTGTTCGAATCTCATGGCTCATATTCGCCAAGAAAGTCGACTTTTCCTTTGACGCTTCCTCCGCTTCCTTCTTCGCCAATTCCATCTGTCTATAAAGCCTTGCTTTATCAATCGTTACCGCCGCTTGTGTACAAAGCAAATTCAGCAACTCCTGTCTTTGCCGGGTAAAAACGTGGTTAATCAACTTATTCTCAAGATAAAGAATTCCCATTGTCTTTAGCTGATTCCGAACAGGCATACAGAGTAAAGATTTCGGGTTTTTGCCACGGAAATAGACATCGCGTCCATAAGTGAGCTCGAATTTTGGGTCATCGCCGTTACGGAGAATCTGTTCCCCGAGAGATGCGACAAGGTTGACGACAGAAACGGGAACTAGATCAGGGCGCGTGTGGAGAGGCTCGTGTTCTAGGATTGTTACTTGGTCCAGTAAACCGACGGTTTCGACATGCAGGTTTCCTTCTTCCATTAAGATCAAGACTCCGTAGTCGGCACCGGCGGTTTGTAGGACGCAGGTCATTAGGGAGACGATGACTTCCTCCAAGTGGATTCCTTCAGAAATAACGAGTGACGCCTTGAGGACCGTGCGTAAATCAAGCTCGGAACCAAGAGAGGAGTCGTTGTTCCTCGTCGACGAGCTCTGAGAAGCCACCTCATCGTCATGGGCTCCTGAGGCGGAAAATAAATCCCGCATCCCTCCTCCTCCGCTAGAAAGAGAGGCACCACTCTGCATAAAAGTCCCAGTATCAAATTCATAATCCCTGGCCTCCGCAATCCTCGTGCATCGTGGACTCTGTTTCGGTGACTGCGGCACAATTTCTCTTAGTTGCGACTCCGAATCAATAGAATAAATCGGCGGCCTATGTTCCTCCTGGAAAACCTCCTGCAGACTCGCCGACATCCCCGGTGTATTACTCGACCACTTAATTCCCATCTCATCCCCAAACTTCTTCTTAATCTCATTCGCCTTATGGGTTGCGCCCCATGTCATATAGCATCTAAACGCATTCTGCAGATAGGGGATAGCTCGTTTTCGGGAGATGCCATGAAGCCAAATACCGCAGCGTTCATTGATGAATGCTGCATCGTGCACGAAACCGGATTTGTTGGCTAGGGTAATGGCGTGGTCGTAGCCGTCGAGAATTTCGAGTTGTTGGGAGCCGTTTTGGATACGCCTCATCTCCACTTCGAGGAGAACGCTCTTGTGAAGCCAGGTATTCGGGGCACGGATAGACCATTCCTTGATGCAGGCGATGTTGTTACGGAGGATCTCGTGTTGTTCTTCGCTTAACTGGTGGTGAAGGGTCATGAAGGCAATGGAGCTGTAGAATGCTGTAAGGCCGGAGTAGAAACCTGTTACGGCGACGGAGAAGGGGCGGCAACAGTGGACGGCGAGGTCGGCGGTGAGTTCCCAGTATCCTGTTCTGTTAGCAGCCTTCGGAGAAAAGAAGGGAAGGGGAGGGGGGAATACCGTAGAGCGCTGCGATGATCAGGCGGTACATGTGGTACATATAAATATGACTCAAACTTTCCGAACCAGCTAGACGGGCAAGGTCTTTTGACGATCCCAAAGCCTCTCCTTCGAAACAAAGAGGGTCCGGGTTTCCGAGACCTCGTAGGTTAAGAACCATCTGTAAGGGTACACTGAGCCACCACATTCCAGTCTCCTGCTTGAATCGTCGAATATTCGCTTTCGCAGCCATCATCTTCGAGTGAACAATATCGAGGTTCTCTCCACTCATCATGCCGTAAGAAGTAAGTTCGACCATAGCAAAGGTAGTATAATCGACGTTGAAGACCGAGAGACCAGTTTGAATAGCCTGCTGAAGACATCTTTGAACTTCATCCATATGCTGATGGAAGACACCGATGTGGCCTGCGTAGACCTGGTAGATAGCTGGAGCCAACGGGTGTCTGGTGTTGCCATTCTCAATGAGCTTGATAGCGACTTGTCCGTATGCATAACTCCTTGCCAAGTTCTCATGCGTAGCCTCATTGCCTAGAAGCACACCCGTCATGACCAGACCCAAGGCACCGGCAGTAGAGATTCCGAATTCCAGGGTGATAGCGACACTAGTGAAACAGACTGCTGGGAGTAGAGCCGGACGGGCCATATATACCGGTAAAAGTAGCGTAGAGATGATCTCCTGAAGGAGTAAAAGATCTTCATTTTGCAGATGGTGCAACTTGGCGATAGCCTTGATATTTTTAACGTCGAGTAGAATCCTTGGACGCATCATTTCGGCGTGTTGTTGGGCTTCATGGTCATCTAATGGGACCTCCCAGGAGAGTACCGAGAGACCGGTTAATCCAGCTTCAATGGCTTCGTTTAATCGTCCTTGGATTAATAGGCAGTTCATCTTGGTAATAAGACATCTGACCTTGTCTTTACTCTGAGTACATCTTGGCAAAATTTCTGACGATAGTTGAATAGATTTCGCATATTTGACATCTGCGAAATAACCCTCCATCAAGCTAATATTGATTTCAATCCCTAGTTCATCCAGAGGGCGATTATGATCCATTTCGGTATTATAGGCTTTAAGAATCGCAGTTGCATCCCCTATTGTCATCGAGTTGTGATAACCGGAAGATAAGCGTTTTAGCGAATCCTGTTCGTCATCGTCTATTGCTCCATCAGGGTCGTCTAGTACTTTCTTAGCTATCAAGAAATAACTCAGCGCAGTCGCAAAGGCAGTTGCTTGTAGCGCCTTTTTTCCAGCTCGCAAATTTAGCTCCATCAGTACCCGCCTCTCCTGCCATCCTAGTGGTGACAACCAGTGATTCAGTTGGTTAACGATTTCGTAAATCATCCCATCATTCAATTCCTCCTCTGTTGCCTTGTCCAACATCCTAGTTCCAATCATACGATGTAGTCCAGCCTGTTCTCCTACGGGGATTAAACTATATGCCGCCTGTCGCACTCTGTCATGGAGAAATCGATACGTCACATCCTCCTCATCCGTATTCGGCATTCCCACTAATCGAACCGGTCTCTGCTGATGTTGCTGATGTGGCGTTTCCGACCCGGTCACAGTTGGCGTTTCGCTTCCCTCACTATTCCCTCTATCCATCTCATGATCCTCCAGCGCCAAATGAATCTTATAATTCCCTCCCGTTGGCAGGATTAACCCCGCATCCAGAGCCCCCCAAAGATCACTCGCCGTCTCCTCCACCCTTTTCCCAGCCGCAGTCGAAAGTGTCCGTAACGAAATCCTCTCCGTTCCAATGCAGGAAGCCAACATCATTGCAGTCCTAGTATCATCCGTAAGTTTCAGCATACTCTTTACCAGCAATTCCACCACAGTCGGAGGCAGATCACTCGCTTCCATTGTCGTCAAGTTGAATCTCCATTGGTTTTCCGAGAAATCGAAAGAGATGTGGTTCCCCCGATGTAAACTCTTCAACAGCTGCATTACGAAAAATGGGTTTCCCTGGGTTTTAGCGTAAACAAGTTCTACCAAGGTCTGCATTTCCGGGTCGTCTCTGACTCGCTTCGAATCTGGGTCTCGATGGAGTGTGTCGCCGATAATTCGTCGTACTGAATCCTGGTCTAATGGATGAAGGTGGATATCGACCACTGGAATCGACAAATCTCGCATATACTGCAGCATTCCGATAAGAGGATGATCCTCCATAACCTCCGAGTCTCTATACGCCCCAAGAATCAAAATACCTATAAATTATCACCTCATTCGTTAGTCCTCAACCCCAAGATATGACACCCATGAACAATAGAAAATGATTGGAACCCGAACCCCTATCCAGAGGGCGCGTACTCTGTCTCAGGCCGTTCCCTAGCGTTTTGTCGCCGGCTCGTAATTCTTCGCTACATTCCCATTCGCGAACTCTTCGATTCGCTTCCTCTGCAATACTTGATATAAGCATGAATTCAGCTGATGAACACCACTGTAAATCATCCAAAAATATCACCACTCCTCGCCTTCCAAAAATTGCCAAGAGTCGCCCAAATGCGTCACGGAATCGACTTTCTCTTTCCACCGGACCGAGGTTTGCGAGAGGCTCCACTTTGAAATCCGGGCCCAGTAATAGTTTTAGCTCAGGGATAACATCCATCAAAACTGCCGCATCTCCGTCAAATGCCCGTATCGTCTCTGTTCTCCATCTAATGAGCGTCTGCGGAGGTTCCGAAAGTACCTGTCGAATAAGATCCTGAAGTGTTTGAACGAGTGTAAAAAAACTGAAATCCCGTTTATACTGATCAAACTTCCCAGTCGTAAAAAAGCTGCCGTAATTTTCGTCAGATTCAAAACGCAACCAATAAGTGAACAAGCCGATAATAATATATGGACATAATAAATTAGCACAAACCCTTTGTTCTCCACCACAGGCCGTTGAATCTCCTTAACCAGTCTTGACTTTCCAATTCCGGGATCTCCTTGGACTGTTACAATCACACAACCACCGCGTTTTACGCAACCATTGTAAGCATTCAAAAGCATCTCCACCGCTTCTTCTCGACCGTATAATTTCTCAGTAATCACAAACTGCGAAGTCGTATCCAACTCTCCTATCTTTACCCCATCTAAACTCTTACCATCTGATAATCGCTGGATTATCAGATCCAAGTCTGCTTTTAGTCCTGAGGCAGTTTGATAACGATCTTCTGCATTTTTCTGAAGCAGCTTCATTATAACGTCGGAAATCGCGGTCGGAATAGAGGCGTTAACATCGGAAGGAGGTCTGGGGGGTTGTGCGATGTGTGCATGAATAAGCTCCAAGGGCTCGGAAGATCTAAACGGTAAGTACCCCACCACAAGTTCATAGAGCGACACTCCTAGCGAATAGAAATCTGATCTGTAGTCGACAGATCTATTCATTCTTCCAGTGCATTCCGGGGCGATATACTGAAGCGGCGCAGGATTTTCGCCTCGTAACATCGCACCGCCTGCACTTCTTCCAAGCTCTTGTCGTTCCAGTCTTGACGCCAAATGCCATCCTCCAAGCTTTCCCTGGATACCAGTGGTATTACTCGTCGCCCGTGTCACCAATATGGAGTAAGAATTAACTATAACGCCGCTTTAGTCAGCCCCACATACCCCTATCTTCCAACAAAACATACTATTGTTATGTGTCACGCCGTTTTTATGGGCAGTTTCCAGCACCGCAACCACCTCCGAAAATACACTTAGCAGCCTTATAAGATCCGACTGAGTCCTTGGTTTTGCCGTCGGGGTCGCATGAGGATCCGATCTTCCTGTTGGCTGGTTCTGGACCAAAAACGCCTCTTCTAATGTCATATGCCCATGCTCGTCGTTATATACCAGGGTTAATCCTCCGTCTTGTAAGTAATCCCATGCAAATGGTCGAACAATATTCGGCATGCTTGCAAGCGGCACGCTGGCGAAGGAGCTAATAGAGCAGCCATAGTGTTCTGAAGTTGGGGTTGTAGACGCGGTAGCCGAGTGGAGGGATGCAGAAGCTTTCGAAGACACCGCCGCGGTAGTCGCGACGTCTGATAACATCTTCCATTCTAAACGGAGTCGAGCTAACGTGTCGAGATGGTTGACTGTGCACAGCTTCAGTACTACGGGTTTTCCGGAATATGATGATCTCGCTCGGAATACATGAATATGATTCTATCACATTTAGTAACATAATTTTTTTCGCCACAAAAAGGGGCACAACAACATACAATAGCATATATCGGCGATAAATCTGTATATCCAGAGACATGAGGAATTTTTAATGTTGTAGGCACCTTTTCCGCAGCCGCAGACGGATGTGAATGTCTCCTCATATCCTGTAACGGCATAACACCACTCATTAAACCACTTGCTATTCCCCCAGCCTTCCTTCCTAAAGTAGCCGCCTGTTGTTCCCTCTGTTCGGTCGTTGCTGTTTGCTCATTTTCTACAGCGTTATCCGAAGCTGCTGATACAATCATTCCATATGGGGTTGCTCCTGCGGTGGCAGCATTTCCGGATGCATTCAGTAACTGTCCCACCAGGGAATTTGAGCTTGTTACACTCCTGCTAACCAACACTGGTATGGAATTCGAACTCGGGGGTGGTAGGGCTGTATTCGGAAACTGTGAAACACTTCCAAGATACCGGGAAGTTCTTGGACTGGGCAGCGACGCGGTGTTGGAACCTATCGAGGGCGAGGACCCGGTGGACATCTGTCCTCCGTAACCGGGTGGAGACTGAGGCGAGGGAGCCGGGGTAGTTCTTCTTCGTTTATCTCTATGTTCGTTTGATGAAGCGGCGGTAGAAACCGAAGTTTGGGAGTTGTTGTTAGTAGTGGTGGTAGTGGAAGAAGATGACGATAGAGTTCCTAACGAGGGATCTTCAACAATGTTCTGGTGTGTAATCGATGCGGGGTGTAGACGAGATTGTCCGCTATCCTTGCATCGTCTTTCAGATGATGGGCTATCTGACACTACCCGTGATTGCAGGGGGCGTAAAGGCTGAATGATGGGCGTCGATGAGGGGGGATTTCTACCGGGACACGGGAAATGAAGACTTGGAGGTCGGGGGGGCTGCGGGAGGTCGGGGTCGGGGGTTGGGGGGTTCGCCTTGGGCGCTGAGAAATTACTCTACGTTGGAGCTACTAAGTATTTGTGATGTACTTTCTTGAGGCGGTGGGGGGTGGGGTGGGGTGGTTACGGGGATGGGGGATGGATGGTGTGTGGTAGTTGGTCGATGGTGTCGATATTTGCAGTAGCAGACTCAGCAGCAGCAGCTGTAGCGGATGCTTCGAGGGCGTAGTGTGAGCAGAGAGAGCAGGGCGAGCAAGGCGGAAGTGTAGGATGCTCACAGGGCGGAAGTGATGCTGTGGAGGTTGTGGCAGAGTAGCCGTCGGAGGAGCAGGAGCAGGATGTGGGAGGAGCGGTGGTAGGAGCAGAAGCAGAGTAGGTTGACGCAGAATAGGTTCTTGTATCCTGGAATGTTGCTTTCTGGCGTCGTTGTAGCTTCTCCTGCCGCGTCCTGGTTCTGGGTTGTACTCTTGCTGTTCTGGCTCTGGGTTGTACTCTTCCTCTTCTGGCTCTGGTTTGTACTCTCCCTCATACCCTTCCTTCTCTTTTTCCAGATCTCGGACTTTGATCTCGTGTCTCCGCCTTCGGGAGTGGCTTTTCGTGTCCTGCCCCTTGGGTGCTTGGATGCCCGAAGATTGTCCGCTGTCTTGTCTTGCTTGTCTTGCTTGTCTTCTAGGTGAGACTTGTCGTTCTGGATGATCGGGATCGAAGGCAGCGTAAGCGTCAAGCGTGCAAAGTTCCGCAGGGGACGTAGGGACAAGACCGCAGGGTACTCAGAATGCTAGACAACGTCTAGTAGAATATCTAGTACAATTAGGGCACCCTAGCGAGTGCTGCGATGTCTCTAAAACTTCAACGGGGATCAAGAGGGCCTACAAAGCGTTGGTTTAACGCATCACACGAAGCTTTTTAACAAAAGACACGAATAGTAATTCGTTCGTGCGTTGCACGTTTCCAGTTTCCTGGAAGTTGGCGCGTTGAAGCGTTGGAGTGTTCCCTAGCAATTCCTCACGCGCTTCCATACTCTTGCTCCCTAGAGTACTCTACTCTACGCACCTCGAAGCTTCTTCTAAAGTAATTTTCTGCTTTCTAATTTTCGGCTTCCAGATACCCATAACCATCATAACTCTCGGCATCACATCAACAAAAAGCTTCTTAATCCGCGTTTCTCAATCCTCAGCGAGGTGGGACTCAGAAACTCTACTTTCTGTGTGACAAAACTGATCGACATCGCTACCTTCCGCACGGCGATAGTGTGGCTTGAAAGGTAGCGTAGCATAGCGTGGCGTAGTGCGGTATAGCGCAGCAATAGGGTAGACTAACAACCAGCTAGCCTATCTTATCATTCGCCGGCTGTCTATGACGTTGATGTTGATTCTAATGCTTCGTTAATACGGTTTAGCGCACAAATCGGAATGGTGCAAGCCCGCAACGCCAGAGACGCCCGGTGTCCCGCGAACATGAGGCCCTGGGAATCCGCAACAGCCGCAAGCCAGCGACGCCAGTTCCACCTTGGTGACTTCTTGAACTGCTGGAAAGGTGCAACTCGAAGTAAAGTGGCATCTAATGACATCTATGGCTTCCTTAGCTCCGATGCCTTTCTCACCTCCGTTTCTCATAAGCCATCGGTGGAAGGAAGCGGTGTGCTCGGTGTAACCATCAGATGTAACCTGAGAAATCGATCGATGGCCGGATGTTTATTCCGACGTGTTTGGATCTAAGTTCTAAATGCTACCAAAGCTTATCCTACCACGAGCACCGGTGGTCCCGTGAATCGTGTAGAATCGGTATCGGCGTGTTCAAAACTGCAGTGCAGGGTAATCGGAGGCAGCGGTATTTCGGGGTGTGGTCCCAGTTAATCAGTTGGTTGGTTGATCACCGGGACTTTATAATTTCTATACGACCGACCATATGAGGAATCGGAATATTTGTGCGGACCAGTCGTATTGCGAAAATCATAATTGGGTGCGAGCCCATGAATTAAGGACACCACATTTCAAATAAAGGTCGCCAAGAGGGTGATTAAACTATTGGGGGTTGCCAAGGTGATTTGAGATTCCTCATAGACCCGGAGAGACGGTGGGGGCTGACTCTAAACGAACCTCCAAGACTTACTTCCGTGGTAGAGTAGACAACTCCGACTCCTCGGGACACACTGAATCTTAGATCTGAGTTTACGGTGATTTGGCATGGGTAAAATCAAGAATCCCATCCCGCGTGGAAACGACCTTTGTTATCCAATGCTGACGAAACTCCCATACCCCTCATGCGAGCGCAGTACTCAGCCATCGGCTTTCCGGAGTCTAGGGTACTGCGCACTCGACATGACCGGGTGGAAGACTCCGCACCACACTCCAGCAAAGACATCAAACGCAACAACCTGAAACCTCACAGATTATGTACTCCATTATCGGTTTGTAGCCCTATGCGGGAAAATCTATTTCCAACCGACCGGTGAAGCGTAAAAGAAGCGTAATAATCTCCTACCTTGTATAAACCGGCGAAAGCAGAATTCACTCACGCGAATTATGCTTCCTTCAATAAAGATAATTACATCATCATGTCATACAACTTGTTACAACGGGTCATATACATAAGGCCTAAGTTACATCCCCACAGTGATAAGCCTAAATGAAGCGGGAATTGGAATATATATTTCATTCACGGCGAGCCACTGGTCAGTTAAGAATAGCTAATACGCGATACAGGCGCGATACGATGTCGTCGCCGGTCGTCGGGAAGCCCTGCTCTAAGCAACCGCCTATGTATCGCTGCCTTAGGGAATCGTCTGCTTTGACGCTTTGACGACCATTACATGTACTCTACTCTATGCATGTACTCTTTCGGTAGTCTTGAAGAAGCTATCCATTGGCACGGCAGTTCACCATGATAGTATGGCTGAGACATTGAGATGGAGACAGCAATGACAACTGCTGACAGGTTGTGACATCTCATCCAGTTATACTTTCTCGGTAATTGTGGCTGAAACAGACAAGTACCGCATCATTCTGGACACTTCCATCGAACGAATTATGGAATAACCTTTCCCGGTAACTGTGGCTGAGACAGGTCAAGAGCGAATGGATGTCAGCGAATGACATCCGGTGGGAGGCGGTAGAGCCCTATGGCTGAGATATTGAGATGAACGAAGCCCGAAAGACGTAGACAAGACTTCCGGTAAAAGTTCTATCGAGAATAATCGAACGATATGCAAAGGAGGTACTTTATCGGGTACTGTGGCCGAGACCTTACGATAGAGGCTGGGGGGATTTGTTTTGTGTCTGTGTAATGATCAAATATCATCAGAAGTATATATCATCATATCATAAAGCGGCCTCTGTGTCATCAAATGCAAATTGTTTGAGGTTGCGCTGCTTGCCTTCAGTTTAGATTCGGTCTATTCGTTACACGCTAACCAATTTCGTCAAGCCTTCCAAGCCGAGAGAGGCACGCTGAACTGGTAGACCGAAGCACCATCGGATGCTCCCGGTGGTCGGTGACTCGGTGGCATCCCGTCCCGGTAGTATCCCGTCCCGGTGGCATTCTGGCGCGCCGTGTAGGCTAGGGAAGCCTTCCGCTCCCATCCCGTGCTCATACCATCGCCAATTGGTTTAAACATCATGACAAGCACCATCGCTCATCTGTACAAGTACTCTAATTTCTAACATCACCAGTGGAGTTAAGCCTTCAACTAAGTCCTACACCTAGGGAAGAAAGACATCCCGCGAGGTGCCATCACGAGTTTGTACAAGTTTTAGCCCTAATTTTAGGACCCTCGTTGGCAAAGTCCGATCACGTCCCCGACGTCTTCGACGGGAAGTTTTTTCATCTCCCAGGCCATCTTAACCTAGAGTAGAGAGAAACCACATTCAAACTCTACTCAGTATCCAATGTAATTTACGTACTATGTACGATAAATTCCCCGACTTGTTGGTATGTATCTAGAATAATCTTATCTTCAAATTTTATCTGCAGAATTTGGGGCCGATGGTTTCCTGGGTCCCCGTTTTTTTTTTCGGTCGCAGAATGGTTGTTACAACATGAAATTACATACACCTCTTATGCGGTCACGAAGTTCCTGCATCCACATCCCGCATCCCCGCTTGTGGTTTCCCTGCGGCGCTTGCGGCTAGCCAGATTTAATACGATACGATTGGACCCGCCAGATTTTACGTGGGGGGCATATCACTACTACTCTTGGACTCCCTAGATTTTGCTTAAACGCACTACTCTAGGTATGGTGGTTATGAGATGTAAGTCACGATGTACATAGGAGTTACTCTAGCATAACGCTTACTGCACTCGTGATGGCTTCGTGGTGGTTGGTGGGTAACAGATTTGATACATAGAAGAGATGAAAGGTGAAAAAAATTTCCCGTCGAAGATGTCTGGGACGTGATCGGACTTTGCCAACGAGAGCCAAGATATAGACTTGCAAAGCTTGACAACAGCATAAGTTCCAGTTCCAAGGCCGTTCATTCGAACTTCGTGACTCCGTCAGGTGTTGTCGGCGTTACTGTAATTGCCCGCCCCGCCGGACCCTTGACAGTTTAAACTTCAACGACCATTACGATGCTGTCGCAGGTCACATGAGAAACTTCAAACTTGTTATATCTCTATGTATGTATGTATGTATGTATGTACCATACTCTGACTTTCGTGATCTTTGTCCGATGTCGTAGTATTCGAACTTCAGGGTTCTTGAAGGACCCATGTTGACCAGTGACACCCCTAAGTCTGCAGCCTGCTAGACTTGGCACGTGGGGCGGTGGGGTTAGATGGGGTAAAGGGGCCCGCGAGCGATACTCTACTAAACTTCAGATCGCGGCGAAAAATCTACAATTCTTCTACCAGTCCTTATGTATCCTAGTTGCCTTTAGTTCTAGTTCCAAAGCTGCTGGAGTGGAGAACAGGGTTTATGAAAGCTCAAAATAGGAGTGTGACTTGAGTGGTATTCTGATGCACAAGTCCTCCAGTGGAAAGATGAGAAGGGCAGGTAGAGAGTCGTCAGTACGGTCAATTATTAGGTGTGTTACTGAGCCAGTCAGGAAAGGTGGTGTTTACTCGACGATGGTCATAGCATTTTAGAGTACAATTCGTATCTCTTCGGAATCCCGTTGTTCTACGGAGTATTCCACACGAGTTTAGCATGTCTAATCAAAACTCCATGGAACAGAATTCCATTTGAGCTTCTTTGAGAAAAGGAGGGATGTTTCAGTGTGTTGCGCGTTGCTTATTTGGAAGGTCATCTCTACTCGGTAACACTCGTCACTCGTGGCTTGGACAGCAACACGTTCTCGGGAGTCGGGGAATTTTATCCAGCTGAAATCAAAATGAGCGGGACGGACTCCCGATTCCGAAGTCTCTAGTACCCAGTTCGGTATCCCGGGCAGGCACGTTGTCGGAGGATAAAAGCAGCTGTAAAGTAAGTATCCAATTCCGGTATTCCGGTATGTATATCACAAAATATCCCCCCGTGCGTACTGACCACTCGTCCCCACAGATATTCAATCACAACAAAAAAAATATATATTATGCAATTTTTTTTACTCCTATCCCTTCAATACATCCCATTCTTAAACCATCATGCTAGTTCATGCAAAGATGCAATTTAAGCAGACACCTCCTTCTTAGCGGCCTTCTTCTTCTTCTTAGCATCCTGCTTAAGAGGAAGCTCAAGAAGCTTAAGAATCTCCTCATCCTCAATCTTCTTCTCGGAGGTGAACTTCTCGAGGTCAAGGGCGGGGGGAGCGGCAAGCTTGGTGATTCCGTTCTTGGTGATGGCTGCTGACTGTTAGCATCTTTTCGGTAAAATAGCGCGCAAGGGAACCTGAGAGTGCGCTGTTAAGGTTAAGCGACTTCAGGGTCTTTAACCACTCTGAAGCGCGACAATCGCACTCGAAGGTTCTACAGCGCGCGGCTTGACTTCGCCGCCTGATTTTGTCTGACTTTGTCGAGTCTCGCCACGGGGTCTCGCCACGGGGTCTCGCCACGGGGGTTACTCACCAGCGGTGATGTAGATTCTGGAGATCAAAGCACCGTCCTTGTCACACTGGACCTCGAAGGATCTCAAAATGTTAGAGCGAACGAGCTCAATGACTCCCATCTTGGCAGTCCTCTCATCCTCGAGCTGTCTGAGTCCGAAGGGGAAAGCACCGAACTTCTTAGCAATCTCGTTGTAAGTCTTTCTAGCAGACTCGCGCTTAAGAGAGCACTTGACATCGGTCTTCTTGAAGAGAGTCGCACGCTTTCCAGTCATGTTCTTGACCTTTCCAGATCCCTTGGACAACCAGATCTCAACTCCCCAGACATCGTTGACCTCAGGGGATCCCTCAGAACGGGCCATGTTCTCTCCAGGGGCCAAAACAACACGCTTCTTTCCCTCAATCTCGTTGTGGGTAATGTCGTAGGAAGTGGTGTTCTCAACAACCTTGCATCCGTAAACATCGGCGATCTTCTGGATGGTCTGGGTAATAGCGTAAGAGGTAGGAGCCTTGTAGGGCTTCTCCTCGGTGTGGTTGGGGTGGGCCTCAGCGGGCAACAAAAGGCGGAGGAGGGCCTCGGTGGCGTAGTGGGTGGCGAGGAGAAGCTCCTTGGCCTCGTCGCTGGCGGCGCCGACAACGATGGTGTCGGCCACGATTCCGGGAAGTCCGTCAATCTGGGCTCCGAGCCTGTGGACGGTTAATATCGATATCAAGATGCGACAGGGTAGTCGACATACTGGATCTTCAAGACATCTCCCTCCTTGATGACAATCTCGGCCTCGGCGGCGTCGGAAGCAATGGGGGTGTAGGGAGTAAGAATGTCGTTAGGGGAGACGGTGGTGGGAAAGGCAATTCCTACGCGTTTATCAGAATTTGCGTCGCGATAAAGTTTCGATAGCCCATACCCTTGGAGATCTTCTTTCCCTTGTAGACCTTTGCGGTCTCAGCCTCAAGGAGCTCATCTCCCTTCTGGCAAAGAGAGAGGATGGTGGCGCCGGGAACAGCGGCCTTGGTGACCTCAGCAAGAACACGCTGGGCAATCTCGGAAGCGCTCTTGTACTTGGTGAGGGTGTCGGGGTTGGCGAGGGTGTAGTCTTTTTCGCGGTGGTCAGTGATTTGTTCTATCGCATTTCGACCGGCAACCAAAACTACTCACCAACCTCCTCGGTCTTGGTCTGGGTCTTCTCAGCGTCGGCCATTTTGTTTGATATTTTCGTTGATGGGGTGAAGGATGTAACAAGAGAGTCGTTCGACGTTGGGAGGGGTGTTGCACGAGCGATACTAGGCGGGGTAGAGAATTGCCAAGACTTGGAAAATTCATGACGGAATTTTTTGCGCGGGCCCGACAGAGCCACCAAGATGCTCAAAGAGCACAAGCGCAGGCTGTCTAAAACAGGAAATCGCCATGTACGGATGTTTATTTTATCCAGAGAATGCCCAAGTGATATAAGTGCGAATGCTAGATGCAAAAGAGATGCTTAAAAATGATAAATTCTTCGTTTGCGGTCGCAGCGAGGCGTGACATGATGCCGGATTTGGATGGCGATTGGCGAGGCCAAGCGAGCGACGCATGAGTAAGCGATCCTCGCGGTGACTTTGGGAGGGCGGCACTCTATCTTTGAGGTCAATTCCAAAGTATCATACACACTCATTTGTACTCATATTTACAGTTTGATTTGTGCAGATTGCTGATGTGGGGAACAGTTGTAGCACAGCAGTTCCCACAAACACTCGCTCGGCTCAATGAGGCCCATGCATGCGCAGTTCCAAACTTGGGACACGATCCGAGCCGTAGCGACACATGACCGGCGTGAGATCTGGCGAGGAGGCAAAGAGGTCGGATCTCAACAAGAAGGTTTCCGTGAACCGACGTTGGCGTGCTGCCATAGGCTGCCTTGTTTTGTTTTAACGTTTCAATCTCTGAATTACGCAGTCGGATACACAATTTCATGATCCGATTGTTGCAGATATATTATTCCAATTCCAGCTGGCGAGATCTTAACGATCTGTTTGGCTTCTGGGGTGCAGTTGACTATCTACTTCGGTCGACGTCGTTCGGCTTCCCCTTATCGTTGTACAACTCATAGAAAGCCATATGTCGTCAACTGATCTGGTTACATTCTTCAGCCCTGTGCAGTTTATTTCATGATCTTCAATTTCCAATTACACTGCTACATCAGCAAACAAACTCGCCGGTAAGTTGACAGCTGTGTACCGTGGGCCAAGTAGGGAATCTAATCGGAGTGATCGCGCTCCGCGCTTACGACTGTATAACAACACCATACTAGATTTCTGTAAAGCACGCTGGCAATAGTAGATTAGAAACGTATACGCGAAAATCCAATTGATAGCGTCAATAAATTATTTTTTTTTTTTAAAAAAAAAAATCGCGCTCCGCAACATTACCGATTCACCAAATGCATAAATCTCCCGAACGAGCATCATGATCATTTTTAGGTTACCAATTTAATCCGTCCCTTTCGGATCAGTCAATACTCTTCGAAGCATTTTCTACTTCATTTCTACAGTAAGTATTATCGACAGGAACCAACTGTTTCCAATTGAGCTGCAATTATACCCGTCGGAAGCCCGAAAGTCGGGCGTTGCCACCCCGCGCCCAGTGCACCGCCAGCGGAGCGGGGAGAATCGGCGATTTGAAGCTTCAGCGTTGTCTGTTCGCGTTTCGTGATGCGGGGAAGCCAAACTAGCCGTTCTCAATTCACGCGAGCTCCGTCGCCGAACCTTCATTAGTCCCGTGAGCTCTCTTGTAGACCGTTGCTTTTGGAATCCGAACGTGCACCTGGTCTTCATGATGTTTCTCCGCCGAGTATCCCTTCGCCGTTGTATCACCCCCGCCACTACACCGAGATCACTTCCATCTCTAACCGCTCGCCTATCATCAACCTCGCCTTCTCTTTCCAACCCTAGCCCCCAAACTCACCTGCAGCAACCCCGCATCACCACCCGTCAGCTTCGTGTACCCAGAGCATCCCGAATCCCCAGCTTCTCCGGTCGTCACTACAGCTCCATCATCGAAGCACCAGAATTCAAAATGGCACCAGTCACAGACCCCAATACCCTATCCAACTACCAAGACGTAGTGACCCAGCACACCACCGTTGATGTCGCTTTGGACTTTGACAAGAGCTGTGTACACGGAAACGCTACGCTTAAGCTGAAGGTTGTCAAAGACATCGACGAGGTGGTTCTAGATACCAGCTACCTCGACATCTCCAAGGTCTTGGTCAATGGCTCTGAAGCGCAATGGAAGCTCGTAGATCGCATGGAGCCTTACGGCAGTGCTCTCAAGATCTCTACCAAGGGTCAGGCGGGAAGCTCAATTGACGTTACCGTAAGCTTATCCTATCCCTAGCTACCCAGGGCCGTGAGCTCTTGATAGTGATAGAGTAGTGATAGTGATTAATGATGGCTCTAGATTCACTACAGCACGACCGACAAATGTACCGCCCTCCAATGGATGGACCCTGCGCAGACTTCGAACAAAAAATACCCCTACATGTTCTCCCAATGCCAAGCTATCCACGCCCGCTCCTTGTTGCCCTGCCAGGACACCCCCGGCGTCAAATCGACTTTTGACATTTCTATCCGGTCTCCCTACACTGTCGTCGCCTCCGGACTCCCCCGTGGTGCCGAGGAATTCGCCGCCGGTACTCTAGCCTACAAATTCCACCAATCCATCCCCATCCCTTCATATCTCTTCGCCGTCGCCTCTGGGGACATCGCCGCCGCCTCAGTGGGCCCGAGATCTATGGTCTACTCCGGCCCTGAGGAGCTTCTCAAGTGTAAACAGGAGCTAGAAGGGGATGTCGAGAAGTTCATTGAGATTGCTGAGAAGCTAATTTACCCATACCCATGGACTACCTACAACGTCCTTATCCTTCCTCCTTCTTTCCCTTATGGAGGTATGGAGAATCCCAACATCACCTTTGCTACACCGACGATTATTTCCGGGGATAAGAGTAATGTGGATGTTATTGCACATGAGCTTGCACATTCCTGGAGTGGTAACTTGGTTTCTAATGCGTCCTGGGAACACTTTTGGTTGAATGAGGGATGGACTACATACATTGAGCGCAGAATCCAGGCGGCGCTTCATGGGCCACAATACTTTGATTTCTCTGCTATCATCGGATGGAAGGCATTCAAGGAATCCGTCGAGTTACTCGGAGCGGATCACGAATTCACCAAGATGGTTGTGGACCTCAAAGGACAAGACCCCGATGAAGCTTTCTCTTCCATCCCCTATGAAAAGGGCTTCAACTTCCTTTACTATATCGACAAGCTAATCGGCCGGGAGAAATGGGATACCTTCATTCCTCACTACTTCAAAACCTTCCACCAAAAGTCCTTGTCCTCCTACGACTTCAAGGACTGCTTATTGAACTTCTTCGCCTCCGATGCTGCCACCTCAGAGAAGCTCGCAACCATTAATTGGGACGAGAAATTCTACTCCCCCGGCTTGACTACCCCGACTCCGGAATTTGATGCCACTTTAGTCGACGTATGCTACGCGCTCAAAGATTGCTGGGCTAACATGGCTGCGGAATCTTTCTCCCCCTCCCCTTCTGATATCGAGGGGTGGTCTAGTGGACAAATTGTTGTCTTCTTGGAAGCCATCACGGATCTCCCTAGCCCGTTGTCAAAGGAGCAGGTGGAGAAGATGAGGACTTGTTATGGGTTCCTTGATAGTGAGAATGCGGAAATTCTTAGCAGGTTTTTGACGGTGGGATTAAAGGCGAGGGATGAGGTGATGTATAAGAAGGCTAGTGAAGCGCTTGGTTTGTGGGGGAGAATGAAGTTTGTTAGACCGCTTTTTAGATTGTTGAATGAGTGTGATAGGGAGTTGGCGGTGGAGACTTTTAGGAGGAATGAGACTTTCTACCATCCTATCTGCAGGGAGGCGGTGAGGAGGGATTTGAAGTTGTAAGGTGCAATGGGATAGGAAGGAAGATACCTGATTGTATGTAGCTAGTGGATCGAAGAAGTGAAGGAAGCCTAGAAATGAAGATATTTTGCGAGTAATAATGCTGCTATGGGTTCGTGAAGTGCGATGAGTGACAACAGATGATTACGGAGTCCGGTCGTGATTTATTGTGGTGGAGTCGACTCGATGCGGTACTCTGTATTCGCCGCTAAAGTGATGCACATCAGGATTGGCGGCCATGAGCGTAACTTACAATATCGCTCGACGATTATCAGGCCCTCGTCCTGTCAATCTCATCTTCCTCCACCTTCCTCCACTTTTTTCAGCGCACCACAGAAGAGTTTTCTCATAGCCTACTCTCCAGTTTGCACCACATTGTTTTGATGTAATGGTTAATGCAAGTTGAAGCCGATTGCTTCGCTTCGCCTAACGTTGCCCATTTCTATCAATCCGAGTCACTCTTTAATGTCTGTTCCACTCGCCCCCCACCAATTCAAACGCCGTTGAATGGCAGCGATGGTTTGGTTCCTCCTTCTCAGATAATGCAATATGCGGTTCGTATGCCACATTCTAAAGCTGAAGAAAAAAAACTAATTCAGAAGATGAAATAGAACGATGAATCAGGCTACTTACACTATTCGACTTCGAAACCAAATTGGAACTCCCCCTTCCTCTCCTCCTGCATCACAGGACCTGATCTCTACCGAACGAATCTTCCATCTTCCATAAAATATCCTCGATTAGAATTCGAGCACGGGATTTGGCAAAAGCATCTCAACCTAAAATCCTTTAGAGAAGATTCCTTTAATACCTCGGAGATAGCCGGCCATACATAGACCCAACTTCAGAAATCACAGTATCCACCAGAAGTAGCTGGCGACAACTCAATCCACTTTATGGATTATGGTTGAGCATACGGTAAGAATGGCGGTGAACTATTTTTCCACCGCAAATGCAAAGGCCAGGTGACGCAGTCCAACAAAAAAGACGTCGAATTGTACCTGCTCCGAAAGGAAGCCCGCCTCAAGGCAATAGGGTTTGCGTTGAACGGGGCCTTTGCATCGAGCCACCCAAACACCTCGAAACCTTCAGCTTTCTTCTGGAACATTGCCCGAGCTCATGGAAAGATTCCTTCCGGTAGTCCTTTATGGACGAAGGTGAAGAAGAGCAATCAGATTGTAGAATAAACAATCACCTAAATCCCAGGATGACAAACATGATCTCTATCGACTACATCAAACGGAAGCGGCAACCAACAAAGCCGCGTGATGATGACGATTTTGCCAATCTTCTCCGCGAGGGCTACCAGAAGGATTACGACACGCCAGTCCTACACTTAGGAAACCAACCTTTTGTTTTCTACACAAAATTAACCTATGTCGACCGGTAAGTCATTGACAGCTGCCATAATGCATTTGATAATTTTTAACATCTATGTAGAGAAACGGAAAAAAGGATTGTGCTTACCAATGGAACCAACGTGTGCATGCGCCGTCCGAACGCCCCAAACAACCAGCTTCAGTATGGCAAGATCCTCTTTCTCTTTACCCATGAGGACAATGGAAATGTAAAGATTTTTGTTGTACTACAGCCAGCTTTACACCACCATGAGCAGCGAGAAGGGTAATATGGCAAGGAATTACAGTAATGGTTTTTCGCTATTACTGCTAACTCAGAGCCTTATGGCTTGCCGGCGATATTGTCTGATCGGCCGTACATCATTCCGACAGATGATGAGAAGCCTTACAATGGGCTTCGCTCGGATTCATTTCATTAGTTGTGTCTGTGGGGTATTAACTTTATGTAGTCTAACTGTATTTAGGATCATGAATGATAATCTTGTGTGTGTGTAAAGCGTATATGAATTGAAAGCTCGCATGAATAACAATCTACCGTGAACTGAAATTTTGCGTGAACTGAAATTTGAGATGCGTGGATATCTCGCGACGCTGGATATCTTGCCTGTATGGACATTTTGCATGTATGGAGCTCAACAAGAGCTTTACAGAGCTCGCGTTGAGCTCGATAGACAGCTTTGCCAAACTTTATTCAAACATGAAAACTACCCAACGCAAATAAGGCTCGCTCTCAAATTCTCTCATTTAGGGGTGATATTCCGATTTGAAAGAAAACAGAAGCGGGCCTGCTTGGCGGAGGCGTCAGCTAGCTAGCTGGTCGCGTCCCTAAAAATACCGCGTAAAACAAAGGCAAGATATGTAAGAATATGCTAAATGATAAACAAACACACTTAACGCAAAAAAGGCCCGCCCTCGACTTCTCTCAAATAGGGGTGCCAATCCTATTTGAGGGAAATCGAAGGCGGACCTTCCTTACGTGGATGACTCAAGAGCGTACCCTCCGCATCCCTAAGTGCATTAGGAATAAATAAGGAAGAACAAAAAACAAAAACGAAAACGAAACGAAAAGAAAAAGAAACAGTACACAGAAAAAAAAAACGAAAAGAAAAAGGAAAATAAAAAACAAGAGAAGGGACGGAAGGCACTAAAGGGACAAGAGGAACTGAAGGGACGAAAGGCACAAATAAAGTCTGGCCGTGCATATAGGGGGAAGTTAAGATTAGTTATATACTCAGCCCACGGCAAAATTTTGACCGCTCGGCTTCGCGGGTAGTAATGGCGAGGCTGTCAGTCGATAACTTGATCAGGCCAGGATTCTTTCATAATGCTACGCTTCCGATAGCCGTAAAGCGGAAAACAGCCATCTACCTTATTAGTCCCCGGTCCTATAGCCGTTGGGATTGTTATTTCGATAGTCACTCACGATTGACTGACGTGATATACCATGACACTAAACACGCCGCTAATCGGAAAGCAAATTCATTCGGCTCCTGATCCCAGCTGATGTTGGAATCTCAAGAGCTTGCCAATACTAACGGATTAGAATACCTACAACGCTAGCTGCATGAGTCATATACATTTGATGGTACAGTGTAGTGGAGCCCTACTCTATGGTAACGGCTGCTGGCGGACAGCTCTAGCTAGTATGACGAGCTCCCGCCAACCACAAATGGTTACAGAAGTGCAACGCCAGCATATTCTATTTTGTAAACGGCGCTCTGGGATACTCATAGCTGCTCTAGGTAAACGTGAGTTTCAACATGAGCTGGAAAATGGATATATAAATGATACCAACTTGTCGCATCTGAAATAATTTCCATCATCTATCACAACTACTGATCTACTATTATCCAGAGTACTTCTTCCCAACGGAACTCCACGTCCCGGATATCTCACAATAAGCTCGAGGTACCGCGCACTCTACCTCTACCGCCTCTCCGCCCTCTTCCCCTTCCATTCCCACCATTACGGACATTTGAATTTTCTTGGGGGCCAGAAGTAAGTTTGTCATAAGCGTCTGCATCTATAACTATCCGCATGATAACCTCTAAATCCATAGGACTTGGCTTCTTGAACCCATCAGGCAACGGTAACGGTCGCCGATCTACTTGAGCTACATTCATCTCCACATTGTGAAGAATTGCGCGTTCGAACTCAAATAGCAGCTGTTTGTAGGCCCAATAAATGAATCCACCCCTTTGTCGTTCCGTCATTTCCGGATCAAGCATTAAGGCTTTCTCCCTGAACGCTTGATTGAACGTGGACGCTGACTGGTAGCGGCTACGGAACATTGGATCCTTCAGCTCACGCCGTATCGTCTCGTGGTCTGAATCGGTAGTATATCTGTCTCGCATATGCTCCTTGGACTCCTTCCAGGTGAATGGATAAATGTTTGACGACGTTGCTGGTAATTTGTGTCGTGTCGTGTTTTCCGATTAGAATTTCTTTTTCGAACGGCTTATAAGGAACAGAGCCCAGGTATTGGATAACCAATTTGATTGTTTCCGGGTTGTCGGCTGGATCTTCGTTGAGGCAGAGGAATATTGCGGCTAACAATCGGTCCATCTGCTGGAGAAACTTGGTGACCTCGGCAATGCCACCGTCACCTTTGAACTTACCTACCTCTGCAACATGTCGCTATTGACTTATCTTGAGAGCATAAGATATACGGCCTTCCCGGGTCGACAGACTGTCTACCGAAGATCGAGTCCTGCCTAATTGCGTTCGAAAATTCTGGATTTCTGTCTTCATTTGCTCGTGGTCGCGGCGCAGGCAGGCAATTTCGGACCCGAGACGAAGGATCTCGGCTTCATGATCGGCCGAGGCAGGTTGCGGTTGAGGTTTTTGAGGGTCTGTCGACATAGCTGCTTGTCAGGAAGTGGGGTATCGCTTCAAGTGGAGGGTAAGTCGCGTGTGCTTGTTGAAAACACGCGGAAGACGCGAATTCGGGTAAGCTAAACAACTCGATTGAAGATTCCGTCATGAAAAATCACTTTCGGATTATCACCATGTCAGTTTTTCTAGTCATAAAAAAGCGCAATACCTACAATACCAGAAGCCTATTAATCTTTTAAGTAGTTTTATAGATGTTTTAAACTCTTAAAAGAAGTGTCTAGGTCAGTCACTGGTTAGCATGTAAAGTCTCGCCACGAGTGACGAGATTAAATCCGCCCGCTCAATCACATCTAGTCAAGGTCGGCCCGAAATATAGAGAGTGAGCTCCCGGCGCGAATGTTACCAATGATAAAACTTTCGACCCGGTTTTTGGAGGATAGATTTCACTGTATTAAGTAGAATATTATTTCCGACAAAAGAAGATCCAAAATTCGCCTCTTGTTTCTAAATCGCAGTTCTTAGGTTAAAAAGATGTCGAACTTCCCATATCAATTCCTAAGTATGAAATGTACAGAATATGTCAGGCATTATTTTCTAGTAGACCGTATTCGCACTCATCGCAAATGACCGAACCAAATCTCCATGTTCATGCTATGCAGGGGATGTTCGGGGATCGACATTCCTACGGGGCTATCTCCTGCATTGTGCATAGGGAATAATGCATAGGAACATCCATGCATACCAACCCATAGTATGTCACTCGCCCTAAACTTCCCCTTGCCGTTTCTGTGTTCCTGGCTCTCGGTATCTCTAGGATACGGGATGTTCGTAAAGAATATTTTTTAAGTAGGTGCAATTAGCATCACAGTGACAGTTTCGCCGGCGAAACAAATTAGTTAAGGGGTGTTTTTTTACCGAGGGCAGGAGCTGGGGCGGGTAAAAGTTTGGGCGACGGTAAAACACCATGCATGAAGCCGAGTAAAGCGATCATGTACCTCTAATTCACCACCATTCCTACTCAAGGTCTTCTGCCGTTTCAACACCTGCGGAATTTGCCACAAAAACAACAATTGAAATGATAACTATTCTTGCATGACACGAGTATCGGAAGCTAAGGAAGGAACTTTCATCAATCTCTCACCGACTTTCATCCCCGGCTCGGAGCCCTAACCTTGCTCATCGCTGGCCGGTAGCTGAAGAAAAGAAAGAGTCACGAATGAGGTGAAAGATAATCGCATTACTTTACATACAAGTGCTTGGCTTTTACGCCATCAAGACCCACTCATGCGCAGTCACTCCTGGTGCTCAAACACATTTGACCCTGTCTCCCGGCGCCCGCTACTGCACGAAATAAAATTACCCGTAAGCACGCTTGTTCTAGAAGGATTCCGAAGATCATCATATAAAACGCATTCTAGCGTAGTTTGGATGATTCTATGGTATGGTATCGTCAGCTGTTGCTTCCCCTGCACCGCAGACATCTCCGACCCGATGGGGGACCACTTTAAACCCGAGCCACTATTTGGAAGACGGCATTAACCGACGCATGATCGCCCGTCACCTTCCCGAATCACCCGCCGATGTCGGTTGGATATTTACAGGGTACTAGCCGGATTTTCCTAAGTTCGTACACAGTTAACTTCGTAACTTCGTTTTCGGCACCGAATTTCCGAGTCCGGATTCCGCTCACAACCTTACATACCTGCGGTCACAACACGGAGTTTAGGCAGGGAAACACGAACCGAAGCTACAGCCAATGTATGCCTTCTCCGCCGATGCATGGAGCTGATCAAAATACGACATCTAAGCTATTACATAAGGTGAAACTATAGGGAAAATACACCGCAATAATTTCCGCCGACGAGGCTTGCGCTCGGAGCTGGATCAGACGGAACACCTTTGTTGGTCTCCTTCTACCGACAGCGAACACGAGATATCACTCATGAATCCGAAATGGTGCGTCTAGCGCGTCTCCGATCATGTCGATCTATTGATAGTAAACCACGTGGAATACCCATCCAACCACTGACACGGACGATGTGGGGTATCATTGAGGATCAATAATTCGAATTGCGAAAAACACCGGCGTCAGGGGTAAACTGTAGGGACCATGACCATCTCGGAGTATTAGCCGGATATCGGGCTGTAACGGTACAATTGGTCATACGGGGTTTGAACCCCGAATCACGACACTTGATTCGTACTCCTTGGTACGTATTCCCAATTTATATTGTCAGTAACGGAAATATTGCCAAGCCAACTCTGTCTCGACGTTCTAGAAGGTCTTGCGACATCAGCAGCTTTTGTGTAGCGAAGGGATGAAACTAGTGGGGGCTGGAAATAGCTCTAACCCTCGATTTGAGGGATATCATGACTTACCGATGTTTGAGCCCTAAATATTCTACGGTATCCTGCCAAATCCGATTACTCACGACCAGGACTGTAGGAGCCTAATGCTCGGTGACTGTGCCGACATGTATGGTATCGTATATGTCCGAAAGCCCTAAGAAACAATTCCGTGGCTTCATGTTAAAACGTTTGACACCCTATCCTTGAAGTTCACGATTTGCCACTGTTTCCTGTCACCGGATGTCAGCCATCGCTTAAGACAACCGAAAGGATAAAGTTCTGAGACAACAACGCCACTTAGCGACGTTCAAGGAGAGCTTGCGCAGTAGCTGTAGTTATTCTAAGAATGCCATGCAAAAATTCTGTGCTAAATCAAGTTTATAAGCTTGCAAGTTTGAGATTACCCCAAGGTGTTTTGTGAGGCTTGTTTCGCTTAAGAAATATATCCAATTCGCATGGACAACCCTGCGTCTGTTTACCGGATATTGATAGGTTACACTGTGCCGTCTACCGCGTGATGAACCGATGGAAATACAGGGCGTCAACCTAGCGGCGTAGCGGCGGCGGTTGATGAACCAATTAATATCGAGCTTCTTGCAAACCTCGATTCAGTTAACAATTCCAGAGATAAAAGAGCCGTTGCCAACGTATCAATTCATCCATAATTAACAAAATACCGGTATTCCGTTCTCGGAAAACTCGAACGAGATCTACCGCAGTCGAAAACAGAGTTTGATAACTCGTTAATATCGGTTGTTCTCGTGTAACTATAACTTCAACCGCAGCTAAAGACTTTATGCAAAATTAAAGTTTCTCCTTCGGGCTCGCCGCAATTGGCCAACCTGGTTTGTTAATTGTATCACGAAAAACATATTACCAATTCCTAGGTCTAGCTCAACCCTCAACCCTAGATCTCCAATGACCGTGACCGTGCCAATCAGACCGTTCAGATTACCGTGAAGTTCACAACTTAGGCCCAGGAAGATTTCTCCGAGTCGATTAAGCATCAATTCCCAAATCGGAAACCTTTCATCCATTACTTGCATCCGATATTTGTAATTGTCCACATCGCCACCACCTACAGCCTTAATTCTTCTGCGGGCATCCCATCGCATCCGCCGCCTCCTACGCCACACTCTGAAACCTTCTCCTTATCCCATCTGCCACGATGTCCGGAATTTGCTTGGATGCTTGGATGCTTAGAACTGTAGAACTCTAGCCCTAAGGAACTCTAGCAGTCTAACCAAAGTTATCATCTCCGGTGAGAACTGAGGCTTGAGCTGAATCTACTCTAGAGTAGCTGCGCATGCCGCATATGTAGTCTTGGCTTGAAATATGAGAAGTCTACTGACGTCCGTATGGCTGGGCAAGACATCCGGCCCCGACAAGGTCCGACAAGGTCCGTCGCCGGGTGCGCCGGGTCCGTCATCGGAGCCACCACCAGCATCATCGGCGGCGCAACGATGCGGTGATGCGGAGTAGCGCACCGCACTGACAGCCATCACTCCGATCCTCGGCGATGACTCAAAGACCCGTGATACCTCAACTCCGTTCCGACATGTAAAGTGCATCCCGAGTCCCACGAACTAGTTAACGTGTGCCTCATGCGAGGTCAGGTTCGAGTCCCGAGTGCGTGGTCCACCGTCATCAAAGGTCCGAACCCCCACGAACCCATGAGAGCCCATGGGGAACATCCCCGGACCCCAAATTTCAAGTGCACTCCCCAGGTCCGGTACACCTACCCCTCGGGTCCCCCAACACTTCGGCTGGCTGCCCCGACTTTACCTGACTTCACCTGACTTTACCTGGCGTTGCCTGACTCTACCTGACTTTATCTAGCCGACTGCACAAAGGGGCAATTCACACAGGGTTCTCTACTTCTAAGTTTTTAAGCAAACGATACCTGACGGATACCTGCATCTCCCATCGTCATCTGACGTTCGTCATCCATAAACCAGGAGGTTGTACGTGATATCAATCCAGCTGTCTTTCCAGCACATTGAAGCATCGCGGGTAATTACATTGCGCAGGGTGAATCGCATCGCGTCCATGGACCATATGTAAGGGTCTATTGGTATCTGTCATTACTCTGTTTACTCCGTGTGTACATCTCGATTTGGTGGCCTGTGGCCGCGTTGATTTGGCAGTTGTAGTGGCATGGCAGTGGCAGTTTCGTAAGGAGATGGGTTGCAGCTGGCATGTTCAGTGCTGAGCGAAGTGATCTGGTGACGTCATAATGCGGCTTTTAATACGCCGTTTTAAGGTGATGGCTTGAGACAAGTGACGGTGTGACAACCCTCCGGTCGGGTCTTTAGCTCAGGTATCCCCCCCCCCCCCGGGGGGGGGGAGACGTCGCGACTTCGCAAGCTTTGGTGTCCTTCTTAGGGCGGCCAATGACTTGTTATTATCTCGCCGTGACGCCGTGGCTGCGGAACTCTCGGAATCGGACATCAGGCTGTGTTGACTACCCCAGGGACCGACACATACACTTGTTGATGTCCGATGTCGATGGTGTTTAAGGCGGTTCCAGGTAATGACCCCTAAGGTTCCTGGTTCCTTAGACTCATGAACTTCGGCTGTACATCCAGTAGTCGGCAGCGCTGCTCAGCGAGTTTGCGGCCGGCACATCGTTGAACGGCACGAACGACAACGTCAACATCATCCCTCGCATTACGCTAGCGTACCAAAGGTAGCGCAGCCTGATCTGCTCGAGTGATTAGATATGCCGATATTACCCCGGGGAGCCCGGGGGAGCCAAGGGGGGCACGGGGATACAGGAGAAGTGTCGTTGACGTTCGCATATTATTCTTAGGGTTTACATGGAACACCCTAGACCGCGTTCGACACTTGACACCTGTAACGAACTACAGCTTGCTACATACGTAGATTAATTACGTATGCTGGTACTGTTTTGGGGTTTGATATTTCTGATATTTGCACCCCGTGATTTTCATTAGCGATTCTGGAAACTGTTCAAGAACAATGAACATGCGCGAACGACAGGAACGAAGTTGACAGGGTGACAGATTGTAAATGAAGTACGGTAAGTAATTGTCACAGAAAACATAATCTTCTCTTACATAGTGTCACTTCCAACTGACTTGCCCAAGACGGCTTTTACAATTATGACGCTGTGGTTGGCTGCAGAGAGAAGATTACACAGTTACCCAGCTATCCAAACGCCGGTTACATACAACAACGTGTTTCTGATTTACCGTTTCGCAATCTTGGATGTCCTACCTATCAATCAGTACAGTGTACTTAATATCATAACATTACGGCGCTTAATCACAGCCCACAACCCGCAGACTACCCTTGTACTCTATTAGCGACGCCCTACGGGAGGTACTACACAATCTTTGGTCCTTCCATGGGACTCGCCGCTCGGGAGATATCATACCACGTGAGAACCATATTTCTTTGGTGCCTGGCGGCGGGCGCTGCTATCCATTATCCATAGACGGCTTCTATGCCCGTGAGATGTATCATGTCCGTGTCAATAGCCTCGGCTACAGCAGCCACAAGATTTAACTACACTTATAGAAATTTTGTACATCTTGTACATCTCGTAAACCCCCATACCCCAATACCCCACCCCGTTAAACTCGAACTAGAACACCGTATGTAGGCACCCGAGATTGGTAATGATACTGAAGTCTGACATATCAGCACATAGCCTTCCTGTAGATTACGGCCATATGATATCTAACTTGCGCAGGTAGGGCTTTGATGGGTATCTACCCTGGTCTATCATCTATGGGAAATTGCCGGGGCGTAACGTGACAGTGATGCGACTTCAATCTGCCGTTTCGAGCGAACGACCTACCCCCCCTTCCGGAGCCCGAAAAAGCTTATTAGAAAAAGCTTATTACGGGAACGGAGAAGCTTCCAATAGATACTTCCCGCGGGTTATGGTTTATAGTGGTCTGATAACAGTTTGCATTTACCCGTCGATGGAGCGCCTTTTTAATATGAGATCTGCAGGGAAGTGTGGGTGGGAACTGTTTTATCGCGAATAAGGTTCTTGTTGTCGAAATCCCGAGCGGGAACAGAGTTACTAGACAACCAGTGATAGACAACGGGAAGAGGGTGGAAAAATAGCAATTGGATAATGAGCGAGTAAAAAAATATCTCGGGACTGGTTGTCACTTGATGCTATTTTCGTGTGTGCCTGTACTTGGCTTGTGAAAAGAAACACATATATGCCATCTGTGTTGTCTATTCTACGTTTTTAAACTTTTTTTTCGACTTTTGCGCCTTCGTTCCCTAGACAGCAGATGCCCAGGGCGCCTTAACTGGCAGTTCATGCGGATTATCCACGGAGCCTTCTTTTCTTCAACGCTGCAGTACTGCTGCAATCACTGCAATCATTAACCCGAATAAGTCTCTCCGTCAAACAAGGCTGAATGCTTCGTCCACCTGACTTCAAAACCTCAAACGCAAGCGCCAATCCGGTCCTCCCCGATGCAACGGAGATGCAATGTTGAATGTATCATGATACAACATCTTCGTACCGTACAAGGTGAGAAGTGTAAGGTAAGAGGTGCAAGATGATTATCAAAGCTGGATGCTGACTGAAGTAATCAGATCGCAGATACCCGTACTGCAATATGTTGCGTTACTCATTGAGTTAGGGATTGCACTGCTCCTGTTTCATGCGGCGAAATATTACATACGTACATGCGGCGAGCACAGATCCTATCGACATACATATCAACAGCCGCGTAGGACAGATTTCAAGTTCTAGGCGCCCGCCCAGGCGACGTCTCCGGTCATGACTCGTCTGCGGTAGTCTCCGGTTCTCAAATGGCCGACACCGCTTCCGGGGCGGATTTCGATATCGACTCACCGCGCGCAGTGGCTTTGTCAACAACATGTATCAACCAGAGTGATTGCCATCGAATTTCCATACCAACCTGCCGCTGGCGGCGTTGTTGCGGCGTCAATAATATCAGCGAGAGTAGTCCGCTGGGCTTTGTTCGGCTTTGTGAGTTTCGCTGAAATGTTGTGGCTTCAAAAAGCAGCATTTTCCCTGGACGGCGGAGTTGAGTTGATCGTATTCGCTCTGCCTTCGTACGCAACACGCTTGCCCGCCTCACTCGCTATGCCTGTTATGCCTGCATGCTTTACTCCGTTGCACGCTTTTCTCGCGTTGCGCTTTGCTTCAGCCCCCACATACAGTAACGTGGAGCTGTGAGCTGCTGTTGCACGCAGTAATTCTGCATATCGGTGGATCGGATCGGCAGTATGCGTGTGATCGCCGAGCAATGCGCACCGACCTACGTACATATGTGTGCGCGTCTGGACCCTGCCCGATCGATCCTAACTGTCCGCGGTGATTCCCGTTGGCTCAGTTTGGTTGCCGTTGATTCCCCTTTGATTCCCTTTGGTTCGGCCCGACGGAGCTCCGGATCTGCCATCTGCCGCCGCGGTTGTCAATGTTACCGTCGGAGTCCGCCGTCGGATGGGCTCGTCTGACGCCGAGGCTTAACGTCTGACAAATACTGTATCACTCTAGAAATTTAGCAAACAGCTGCACCAAGATGACTGGACAGCTTAGCCTTCAGCTTCGCGAGCTGAAGGGCTTGGGATTCTCAGCCATCGATTCGCGCTACATATAACCGCTTCTTGCACCTCGCTTGATGGTATCATAGCTCTGCTTTTTTCCAAGCGGTAACCGGCCGGTTATAAAACAGCTAAGGGCTTCAAACAAGGCTCTTTTCGAAAATCTCCATGACGATGATCGAACAATTGCAAACGCCATTTGTGCTATTGTTGCACCTGTTCTGTCATGATTTACGGGCCTCGAGGCGTCGAAATTCCCTCTCACAAAGCCAGACAAGCCCACAGAGTACAATTCTGGGTGTACGCTGGCTCGAGTGTCATCGAGTTCAATGCAAGGCACTCGTCGATACAGCCAACCTTTGCAACTGACGTTGCACGTCCATTGTCCAGTCATTGTGCATATGATTGTGGCATATCCAGTCCTGGTTCCCGGAAACTGGGATCCGAGACATGTTGAAGATGATGGATGGCCACGGAGGATTTGCACTTTCAGATTGCTGCCTTTAAGCCTTGATACACATTCACAATTGAGCAGTTGCCGACTGCGAGGGAGTACAGAAGCCATCCAACCCGCCAGCCAACCAGCCAGCCTTGCAAGTCAGCAGTTCAGAAATCGGAGATCAAGGAGGCCAAACCCCAAACCAAAGCAAAGAGTGACTGTTCATGGCCGGCGTTCGGCTAGGCCGGTAAGATGTAGAAGGTGCACCTGGTGGGCAAAACGTGAATCGGTGAGGGGAGGGGCTGCGTCAATTCCCTTCACAAAAGAACGGGTTCGGTAGATCAGGCGCTTCGATGGTTGTTTTTTCCTCCTCCAGCTTAGATGATGCAAAGCATCGGACAGAATTGGTCTGTGAGAGAAGGAGGGGGGAAGGGAGGGGGGTGGTTCGTATTACCCAGCTTCGCGAGCCTTGCCGCCGCCTGGATCACGGACGAACGCCATGTGGGGCGATACGGTGGCAAAAACCGATAGCTTCGACTCAACTCTCGCCATTTTGGACTTGCTCAACAGCGGCTGAAAATAAAACGCCAAAAGTGCAAGTTACTAGTACGTTTGCAAAGTAACAGAGGTGTACGTACGTTCGAACTTTAGGCGGTACTCACTAATAACACGGCCCGGCTATGGTGTGTATCTGCTGTAATTCTTTTTCCTGGTGGCTTGCTGCTTCTCACCTGTCATGTCATGTCATGTCATGTCAAGTTAGAGAATGTTGCGGAGACTATCACACATACCAGTGGGTTACCTAATGCATCTCCGGCCGGAGCAGTGACAGCCTGTCAGGCGTTGGCATCCACGAAGCTGGGTCTACCAGCAACCAGGTGATGAGTTTCTTCAGCAGCTCAGCTATACTGGGACGAACACAGCCCGCATCGGCAACGTCTGGAATAACCTTCTGGCCGCGGCGTGCACGTGGATGCATGCTCGAGTATCTTCCAGCGCCACTGACATCGATGGGGCATCCGTTTTTGGCCCCACAGCTTAGTAGGAACAAAAAACTGGCTGCATGGGGAGACTTATTTTGTGCACAAGACGGGTGAGCACCTTCGTAATCGGTTAGTATGCGCCAGCTGTCATCCAAGTTAGGCTACTGTTCGCTGCTGATGTGCTGAACAACAGCTTTCTGGGAGTGCTGCAACCCCACCGGCGGATTGAGAATAAGCTAGTTCCCCAAGCTAGCTGTAAAGACACAGCTTTTGGAAACCGCTGACAGTTGCAGTTCGCCTGTCTCGGCTAGCTCTGGACGCTTTTGCCGGCGCTCCATAGATCGGTAGCTTAACTCGGATCCATTGACATCCATGGGGATCGGCAACACCTCATTGCTCTGCAGCAGCAACTTTTGTGCAAAAGAAAACTGACGATAGGCTGGTGGTACTGTCTGGATTTTGAGTCTTCCGGGTTGTCGAATGAGGAAATACCGGATCTTCGATCGGAAACTTTACCGATGGATTTCGTCAGCGAGTCGTTCCCGTCTTTTCTTCAGACCATACGAAAATCATCCCGAACACCACCACTTATCAAGCTTGAAGCTTCCAAGCTTAAAAAATTCCAGGCGCCCAGCTTCGGTAGCGTAGGGCGACCATGGCAGCGGCACACTAGCTAGTGCAATTCTCGACTTTTTGCATTTTAGTCTGATGGATTACGGCACTTTAAACCTCCAGCGTTCGTTCATTCGTTCCATAAAAAATCTTGTCTGAGCACAAAAATCCGATATCAAACTCCCGTGGAGACAAGAATAGCATTTCCGTTGCTGGCAGTTGATGCTCGCCTATTGCGTATGCGCTTCCCATCACCCGCTGGTACCCCGCCCTAAGATCGTTTCTCAATCAGCCCCGTAAGAATATCAACAATCAGCACAATCTACAACCGTGGTACCTCATGACGGAGTACTGTCGCATACGGGACATAGCAGTACTCTGACAGCGACACACCAGACAGCCCTATGTTTGTCTTATCCAGTGAATCGCAGCAGACAGCCAGCAACTTTATGATGACCTTCCTATGTGAGATTGTACAATAGTTGCTCGCAATGACATGTGCTAGACATTATCGTTCGTCAGTATGCCGGTATTTTTTCAAAGCTTCAATATGTACAGAAGCAGCACTCAGCTCCGTTACCAGCAATCGGACTCCGTCAAACTCCATCATTCTCCGTGCCTGTCGTAAGTAAGGCTATCGTATATCCATGGCCTTGCGTAGTCTGCCGGGGATGTCGAAACAAAACACCACATTTGATATTTATTGCTGCTGTACCATGGCCAGGCCGGCAGGGCAGCACAAGGTAGGCGGTGATAACACTTTAGCAGTTAACAGATTTCCAGGTTTTCGCATGGAGCAAGGCAGGCAGGCAGTGAGTAAGTAGCAGGGATAGATTTGCCCTATCCACGACCTGCCCAATCGGAGCGTGGATCTGGATTGACAAAAACACGAGGACCCGTCCGTCGATCGCCGCGGCATGATCTTGTCTTGATACCAAGAGCTTCATCAATCTGTCATCCGGACTTCTTGGTTCTGACTTCGCTTTGGCCCGGTTCAGGGTAGGGGTGCTGGTAATTTGCGTTGAACGGTGGGAATAAACGTCAATCTTGCCAGGTGAGATTCATGCGTGGAGGTGGAGAGGATGCTTCGGGGTGTTTGTGGAGGTGGTGGACTGTGGTCGGTGGCCCTGACCTGGTGGTCTTGTGCAGTCCATGTCACCCTGCCGTATGACAGCGACAACACGTAACGAACGGGAGTCATTCGTGCCTGGAAGAAGACGAAAATTGGTGTTGCCGGCATGAAGAGGTATGGTATGGCATCAGCAAGATACGGAGAACACAGCTTTTCCTTTTCTTTTTCCTCGCCCAGTACCTTGCAGTCCCTTGCTTTTGCCTTGCAGCCCCCACAACAATTTGCCGAATGTTGGACTTGTGTGAATTAACACCGAAAACTGGGGACTTTTGTGCGCCGCCCAATCAATCCGAGGAGCGAGAAGCTTACGGAGTGCATGCGCCGTCTTGACAAAGGTTGTCGGCGGAGGGTACTAGACGGTAGCCAGACCAGGCTCGCCACGGAGCTACACTGCCATGCCATGTCAAATCAAATCACCAGCTACATCGGCACCCACAGACTCAAATCAATCCGCATCGGATGATGCACAGCAGCTTTCACGATGTGCCCGTCAAGGAGCAACATGAGCAATGACAAACAAGGGCCAATGAGATGACGGATGATCTCGTGTGGGGAACGGGGTCCGCATTCCTTTTTCTTTCTGACAGGCATGACAGGCACCGCCCCGTCTACTTTTACACATCACGAGTTCGTAGCCATATTTTGTTTTTCTACGCCACTGCCAGAAAACAGTAGTTGTATCCAGACGAACAGCCAACCTCCGTGCTGTTTCGTCTTGTATCACGGGAGAATCACAAGGCTGGCGTGCAAAAATATCAATTGAAACCGAGTGGTAACCGAGATATCATAGTCCTTCAAACGGGATATTCCATTGATTGAATTGCCTTGGGCGTTGATGCGCTTGTCTTCAACCAGCTCGACCTGCTGGATCCTAACCCCCCCCCCCCCCGCCTACCCCTTTCGGAGGACTACACCCCAGCCAGCTTCTTCCTCTCCACCCCGCCTGCCAGGCTAGTTTAGGTACCGGACTATCGATTGGCGAGCATCCTTCGGAAATTAGCTGGGCAAAAAACGTGAAATCCACGCAGGGAGCACGAGATTCGAGAAGCGGTATGTAGGCGGACTGTCCTGACGAGTGGGCTTGTATGTCAACTATGGCTGCGGATTGTTAAGCGGAAACGAGAAGCTGTCGACTACTCTAGTCTACTCTAGATACAGATATAAAGGCTAGCAAAATCTCGGGCTATTATCTTCTCGATGCTGCGTGCATACAGGAAAAATTCCTCGCGTTCGGTACGGCTTGGTCGCAGCTGTCCGGCTACACTCTAGAGTAGTATTTATTCCCTCGCTGATGGGATTTAGGAGTCCGTAAATGCGAAATCCGCAGCCAAGAAACTATCATCGTATACTTAAGGGGCGGGTAGCATAGCAGCCGTAGCTTGAAATCATCCGGTGGTTCATTATGCAAGTCCACCACTAGCACGATCCTTCAGATAGCCAGTCACAGCGGCGCCCAAGGGCTCACCGGAAGGAGGATCCTTTGACTTCAAATTTAACAACAAATTCAACGTTTATGCGAGCTTTGCGAGATCAGGAGGTCCCTTCTTATGTTGTAGTTTTGCTAACTTGGGAGTAATCACCAAAAAAGACTAAAGTCTCGGGGCTGGGCTGGTTTGTCTCGGAATATGAAGTGTCAAACTTGGGGACCTCAATTGCCACTAGAGAAAAGGTGGAGGAATTGCGGCTGACGATAGTATCAAAAGTGGAGACAGACCATAGTAGTCTCCTGTCATGATCGCTGGTGGGGAATAGGCAATCGACCCAACTGTATTTCCAATCCATCGCCACCGCTGATGGAGAGTGAGTAATTGACCTGACCGTATCACAACCACCGTGTCGTACCGAGGGCCGCTCTGACCCTTTGTTTTCTGCTGGAAATCATGCGGCGGAAGTATCCAAAGCCTCTGTTTAGTTGGCGCTGTTATTTTTAGCTCCATCGTAGGCAGTTGTCGTTGGAGCAGAGGGAGTTGTAAAACGGCGCTCAGGAACGTCAAAACCCGGCAACCGGCATCGTTAAGTCATATTTTCTACGGGGAGATAAAACCATCGCGCGCGGCAGCGTGTGACGTGACAGGTGTGAGTAAAAGCAGAAAAAGAAAAGATCCAAGACAAAAATGGCAAAAATGGATATCAGGGATGTAAGGACGCAAATCTGATTCAAATTCCAAAAGCCAGCCAGCACGTTGCTGATCGGATCGCGACTGTTGGAAAGGTTTTGCAGTTCGGTTCGGTTCGGTCGTCCATGTTGCATATGAAGTATATTCACGCATTCGCATCCGGTCATGATTATCGTCAACCTAATGGAAGTATAGCAAAACTCCGAATACTCTCCGAAGGTCCACAAACTCGTACATTGCTTTATCTCCGTTCGACCTGCTAGGAGAAGCGGGCATGAGCTGCTGGCGGTGTCTCGAAGTCTACTGTCGGTGTGGTAGAATTCCGTGGGTCCTTTTTTTTCTTTTTCTAAACCGAACCAGATTCATCATGCACCACTGTAGCAGTTAGCAGAACTCCCCTGTGTGGCACAAGCGCCTTCCACCTCGTGGAGGCGGGCGCAGGTCACGTCTGCTTGCTAGCCTTGACGCTTTGCTAGGCAAGTTCGGGGACTAAGCACTGGAGTACTCTAGGTGAACGTCGACGGTATTCTAGGTACAGCGATGATCCCTGCGCACGATTCCCCCGTTGGGCGGTGTCTCGGCTCGCTACTCAACCCCGTTCTGGGCCGCGTGCATCGCTGTCATCATCATTAGCGGCACCGTAGCAGCAGCAGGCAGCATGGCATCATCGTCATCGATCCAGCCCGCCAGCAACTCTCCATCGCCTGAAAACGCAGTAGAGCGACCTTAGTCGGCCCTGATCTGTCACTCGGTCAGTTTGGCGTGCGTTCTGCGCCAGCCGCGGAAAGGGCGTTATGCGTGGAAGCCTGGTCGGCGATAGCGGAGGGGAAGAAGTGGGGGGACCGTGGTGGGCTGGGCTGGGCTGGTTGGGCTGCGGCGCAGAGCAATGGCGGAATACGTAACGAAAGTGTCGCATTCAATCCCGCGCTGTTCTGTACTTCGATTACACAGATGTTTTCTTCTTTCTCGCCTGTGAGCACGGCAGTGCAGTTATCCAGGTGAATAATGTGCACCGAGCACTCGGTGTGTTTGATACTGCTCGGAGCATGGTGTGTGGTGTGTGTTGTGTCTCGGTATGTTGGCGTTGCTGCCTGTTGTGTGCGTTGCTGTGCTGTGCTCATCGTCAGCGGTTCCTGAAGTTACCATACCGGATATGCCATACATACATCATGCTCTCCATCACCCAGGTCCACCGAACGAAGCTGTCAAAGCAAGGGTTGCAGTAGTGTATCTTCCCACCTGCCTACAACAGCCTTGTTCGGCGTGGTAACACATGCTGCAATGATACACCGACCAGATCACGTTGATGTTTGGAGATTTATGCACCGGGAAAGCCCAGGTAGGTGAAATAACAGACCTAGTCAGGGCGGGGGCAGGCGAGACGAGAGGCGAGAAGCGAGAAGCAATTCGTGGTGTTTGTGAGGAGGAAAGGTGGAAGTGGAAGTATGTGATAAAACAAAACCGTCTCTATTCATCGCAATCTATCACCTCGCTCACCGCCAAGCTCCGGCTTTGGCCGCACAATGGCTGTGCTATTGACTGAGAGATGGAGAATGGAGAATGGGAGATATGATGAGTGATCAAGCAGTGAATGGGTCAAATGGGTGGATATCAGCAGTTGCAGCTCGCCACCTTTGATTCTGTTTACTGCTCCATCACCGTTGCTGCCGGGCTGGCGGTGGGAACTGATGAAGTCGAGATGGAGCGCTAGTCAACACAGGCTAGTCCCTACTTATCAAGATCGCCTGCTCCGTTTTTGGCGATCGGATGTGAATGACACCCGTGCATATCTAGCATAGCGCTTGCTTCCGAATAAGCTGAAATCGGGGCCCAGAGACGATCATGCAATATCCACAACAAGCGGGTGGTCAGCTCTGTTACATGACTGGCTGGAAAGCAGAACATAAACGACGCTCAAAATAATGCGAGTCATGTCCGATTGAACAATCCCTCTGACACGGCTTTGACAGGCGGCGGCGGAGATAAATAATGGAAGGACGGTACAAGCACATCGCCCATCGTAGTGCGGTGGCAACACATGCATGAGATAGCAGGTTCCTGTGGGGCGGCGTGCCTGCTGAGTGGAATACCGAATATCGTATTGATCAATACGGCAGCCGCAGTAGTTAGTCTTCTATGGTAGTGTGTGTGTGTGTGCAGCCGCTGTAGAGATGGTGTATTTCGTCGCTAATAATCATCTAGTCCAAGCAGGAAGCAGCTGAGCAATGCTGCGATGTGGGTGCTGATTGGTAACCTTAACAAGTCGTATTATTATTACTCGTCAATACTCGTCAATCGAACCTAGGGAACCCCCCTCATCCAAAAACACACAGGCAATGCTTCTTTTTTCCTCCTTCGTCCTGGTCTCGCAGTTGCTATCGTCAGTCGTTTTCCACCGTCGTCTCGTATGTGATGCTCCTGCTGGCTCCCAATCCATCCGGTTTGTCCGCCAGCGAGCCTCGCTCGCTATCCGCCTTCTTTCTTTGCTATCCAGTGCGGCTGTTACGCATCCCCTGTACCCCTCGATTCTAGAGTACACCATAGTGCTGGCGTGCAAGTGTAGAAAAGCGGTATGTAGCGGCAACCTGCTTCCCTCGGCGTTTAAAGTACGCAGCGTCGCTTCGGTGACGACGACGATCATGATGTCGAGCTCGGTCCTGCTGCTACTGCTGGCTGCGGAGGATTTGACGTTTTGAATGCACTCCCGCAGTCCAGTGCCTGTCTGTTTCTTTAAATGGGATCCGCAACGCACGCACATGCGGTGCAGAGCGTACAAAACCGTGCTGTAGGAATGGGTACATAATCTCGAGACGTCAGCCGATCGATTCCGGGTTGGTGGGAGTCGTGAAGAAAACTAATAGCGGAATGGCCCAACCCAGGCTGCTACCCACCATCTCTTCAAGGCCTAAAGGACCCACTGGCAGTAGGCACGGCGGGCCCAGGTGTGACGAGAGGCCGGCGCTGGAGCTGCCCAACCAGCCCCGGCTAGAGCGCGATGCATCTGAGTACGTACCCATGGTCGTCTGTCATGACCGCAGTTGGGATGTGGATGGGGAAAATGAGCAGCGGTGGGCAACTGGAAGGAGAAGGCGAGCAAGGCGCCGGGATGAATTTGGCACTGGGAATGGGGAATTTTTGGGATTCTGGTGCTGCGAGACACACTTGCACTTGCGTGTCGGTAACAGAAGCGCGGGAGGAGAAAAAGAGGTCATCAACCATATCCTGGCAGCTGGATGTCAGCAAATGTTGACATGCGGCGAGCAGCAGCACAAGAGTAAAAAAGAGGGCAGCAGGAGAACCATAACCGTACATATACGAAGCACAGAAATCCACAACAGCCAACTCCCCCATCCGATGCCGCAGCCCGGTCTGGACTGACCGGAAGATTTCAAGATAGCTACCATACGTACCTGTGCTTCTCCGCTGCTTGCTGCTCCTCGCTGCTCCTCGCTGCCTCTCGCAAAGCATTTGTCGTAAACACCGCCAGCACGCTGTGGCATCCGAGGGTGTCAGATTGTCCAGATTGTCGTCGTCAAAGGTTGGTTGATTTCCGGGGAGCGGAGAAAGAGGGATCCAAAAAGAGAAAGGTCTAGCCAACGGAGGCAGCAGCAGTCGACCTGCCAGAGCTCCCCAAGCGAGACAGAACAAAGACTGACAGGCCATGGGCTGACAGAACTCTACGTCCTCCACCTTACTTCCACCTGGGAAGAAGCTGTCAGGCCAGAACGCAGCGAGGAGGCCCAGTGTCAGCCAGTCACTCCGGCCGTCCGTTGGTCATCAGTCACAAACAGACACCGGCAGCTCAGACAGGACAAGACAAGCAGATAGGGCAGTCAGTCATTCAGTCGCTTCTGCTGCTACCCATCCTCCTAGTCCCACATACCTGTCAACACTCAAAGAACAGACAGGGAAACCGGTCATACCTCGGAGAGATTTGAATTCCAAAATCCCACAAACCTCTTCCCCCACCACCCCTCCTCCATCTCCACTCAGAATTTTGTGTTTTCCCATTTGTGTTTCCCATTCTTCTTTGTCCATTCGTCTTATCCCATTCGACTGACTCGTGTCCCTATTCTTAACTTCTGCCCTTCTGCCGTAACCTTTCTCTGCCCATTCCTCACTCCGCCTCCTCCCTCTGCGTCTCCCACGTCGTCGGCAGCATCATCGGACCTCAGATCACCACCACCAGCATCTGCCCCTACCGCTTGTTCTGCTGCGGTGCGGTCTGCCGGCGACGCCGTCTCAGCCAATACATCCGTCCGTCGTCGGATACCGTAACCGTGTTCTGTCTCGCGCGCGGACTTGTGCTGGTACTGGTGCAGCTGTTAGTCTTCGTTGGTGGGTGGCGGAGGCGCAATCACACTTGTCCGGGACCTTTTCTCAGCCTTGCTGTCGCTCACATAGACTTGACACTCTGCCAGGTCCGCTCTCCCGTTCCCCGACCCCGACCAACAGGTCGGTGTACCTGTCCATCTACATAGACGGGCTAAAACGGTGACGTCTATCGAGAACTCTTGAGCTAGATTCATCGAGGAAAGAACGGCGCCAATCCCACCCTTGTCCTAGCTAAATATTGTGCACTTCGACATTTTGTGCTTGTATATCATCACTGCCGCACCCGCCAGTTTTCTAAGCTCGACACAACACGGCACGAAGCTTCCCACACACCGCACCGCACTCACACCCGCACCGACACTCGATCACTTTAAACTCCGTCGATAACGCACACCTTTGCACTCCATTCCCAACAACCGAATAAAATCCACTGCGGTACATAAGCAGCCATCGAGATTGCCATCCACCCCAAAACCCGCTTAAAGCCTACCATCGAACGATACCGCTGAACAATAAACAATCGAACTCTACCACAACAACTTTACATCACAACAAATAATAATCAGAAAATCAACTGCGAATTTCCAGACAACGATTCTTAATTGAAAACAGCCGGAATACCTACAACTACGTCTAATCTAGCTGGTATGTTTCCCCTACTACACCTCAGCTTCTACAAGGCCATTTAATTCTCGCTCTGTACTTTATTCAATTTGTTGCGGGCGGTGGGGTTTCCGGTTGTAATGCTTCCATGTCACTCAGGCGTTTCACTCCCAACCCTTGCGTTTCGTTCCCTTGTCTGCTGCCTGCAGCCCATCTCCGTATGGGTCCAAATATTTTTATTCAGGGATACCCATTGCGTTCGCGCCTATTTCCTAATGCTTTCTTTGGATTTACAGATGTCAAGGTCAAGTTCAGGGGTTGGTCTGTATGATCTCACCTCTGATCTTAACCCTGACAGGGATGCTGAGCGTATCAGGAACGTATTGTCATCCGGCTAACTAGTTTTTGAACTGCAGACTACTCGTTCAGCTCCAACAAATAAATACCTATCACCTAGGACCCCGTCATTCATCCAGTCCACCAGCTTATTGGTTACCAATGTACATGGAAACATCGTCTTGGAATCTTGAAAACAGACAGACCTTTGAACATATTGGAACAACAATGTCTTCATCACAATACGACCCTCGAACCACCCTCCCGCCGCTTGCCCAGGTAATACAATTACCTCTATCACTCGTAGACGACATGTTAATAGCTTTACTTTTAGGCGGTGCCGGAATTTTATACCACTGCTCCACACGAAAGGCGATCGTCCAGTGTCCCTAGAAAGTTTGCTGATCGGGCTTCACCATCCCTCCGACCAATTCAACGTCTTTCTCCTCGCTCCTCGCATTCAAACCCCGATGTCTCTACGGCCCCATCGGAGCCCATGGATGTAAGCTACGATGCTGCGTCCTACCCATTTCCTGGACAGCTCGACTCTCGACGAGCGGGCAGCGTATCTCACCACCCTTATGCTCGTCCCGCAGTTCCGAGCTCCTACCTCCCTCCGGTATCATCTTTAACCTCGTCGCGGGATTCGTCTCTCGATATGGAACGTGATCGTCCTGCACAACAGTTACCTCTCCTTTACGGTGGCAACCCACCCTCTCAGAGCCAAAGTTACCAGCCTTTTGAGGAACAGCGACAAACTCCTCCAGAGTACGGCAGCAACCACAGGTATACCGGCTCTACTGGTTCTTATCAGACTCCTAGCCCGGTAGCCCACTACGCACCATATCCCAGCTATTCCCAACAGCAGAGACCGCATACTTCGTACAACCCAAGGCCTTCTGGAATGGGTGTGAATGGCGGAATGTCTGGAATGGGAATGAACGGAGGACTCGGATCACCATTCCCTGGATCAGGCCACGCAGAAGATTACGACAACCGGCAGGTTAAGCGGAGAAGAGGAAACCTTCCTAAAAACGTGACGGATTTGTTGAGACAGTGGTTGAACGACCATCTGAATCACCCTTACCCAAGCGAGGATGAGAAGCAGTGGCTCATGACTCAAACTGGTCTAACGATACACCAGGTATGTTTTTCATCCTTCCAATGAATCTGGAATTTCGGCTAATCATACGGACAGATCAGCAATTGGTTTATTAACGCCCGCAGACGTCGGTTACCGACTATGAACCAAGACAAAGTCGGTGGCAACAGAAGGCCGAGCGCAGCACAGTAATTGATGTCGTTCTCTTCGCCTCGCGTTTGCTTGTTGTATAATTCCAACTTCTGTCTCCACCGAGATATGATAGTTGATTTATATTTTTTTTCATTTGTTTTCAGGATTGTGATCATAGGTTTGCATACAGGGCCCAGCGACCGTTCTACGATTGTTTACTTGCTTTTCTTTTGGTTCATTTTGGTTTACTTATTTTACGAGGACTTGATGTTGTGGCTTTTTACGGCGCATTTTTAAGGGGATGGGATTGTTGCAATTGTAGCGATTTTTGATATTCTATTTTTCATTTGTTTTGGTTACGGTGTCAATTTTTTTTTCTTTTGTCTAATCACTGATCATCGTACGACAGTTGATAACTTTGTATGGATTAAACGGCGTATATACTTAAACGAAATTATATTTCTTTCCACAATTCCAACCCGTGCACGCTATATCCTGATGGCAACGGCGATATATCCCCATCTGGTGGTGATGTTCCTACTGTAATAAACCCTCTTTCGCATCTCAGCTCCACCCGCAGGGGTTAATGACGTTGCGAAGTCTCGGAATATTTCTTGCGCAGCATTGCGCTGTGTTGCGTTGTGGAAAATAAGGGATCTGACAAGATAGATTGCCGAATGAGATCGCCGCCCCGCCGGAAAGTTTTTGTGCTAGGGCATACATTCGGAAGGTCTTGCCGTGCGGCCACGTGTGAAGCGTGGTATGGTAGTCCCGTTTAGTGGCTCCGAGCACCGGCGCCCCTAGGGCCTAGGGACGCGACCGATGCGAGACCGTGCTGCACCCTGTGGCTGGGCCCTAGGGTTTATAAGGTGATGATAGCTGTAAGGGGGTTTTCGGTCCAGATCCCTTGATCCTGATCACCTCACCAAAAAAAAAACAGCGAAGAGGGTCCAACTTTGTTCCCTATGGTCGGTTGTGTTGGCGTGGAAGGTTCTTCTAGAAGGTCGGACGTAGCTGCTGAAATGCGCATTCACCTTCTGGAAATGGAACCGGAGACGTTGCCGGACGGTGGGCGGAGGGGCGCGGAAACGGGTGGAAACGGACATAACCTTACAGGTTAGCCGCCAAGCCGGGATCTTTTTTGTTTTCTCCGATCGAAATGTTATTAGACTTCGGTTGATTTGTGGAGGAGGATCATCTCCGTCGAAGCGATCTCCAATTTTGATATAACTGCCATGTTGCTTTTTGCCCTAGCCCTAATTTTAATTGTATGTACATGCTTAACTAAACAAGGCGCGAGATTGAGTTTGGCGGCTGGGCAAGCAGGGGTTGTACAAGTTGTCTTGATGTATCTATCTGTACTCAGTGACATCGAAATTTCGCGACATCGGCATCTCTGTACCAAAGGCGTACCAAACCCTAAAGTTACGAACTTACAAAGTCATGGCAAAGCAGCTAAACAACGTAAGTAAGCTAAAGCACCTTCATCTACAATTGGATTCGGACTACATAAACTTTCTGCAGGGGCAAATTTCGTCCGGGACAACAGTACGGGAACTTCCTACGCAACCCGGGGCTCCTTCCAGTTTATGCGCACTCTATCTGTGCTAACAAAATCCCCGGAACCAGGGCTCGGGTCAAAACAGCGACGACTTTGATGCAGGTCATTCACATACACGTCTGCGCCACACGTACGGCACGTAAGTAATATCAGACAACCGTTTCATTCCGTCGCGTGGGAATGTTTACCCGGGGGATCCGCCTAAATCTCGCCAAGTGTTTGCCAAGTGTTTGCCAAGGGCCGCAGAGGGCTGTCATGGGCCTTCCGTACCGACATCCCTCGGTAGGGAATTTTGTAGTCTCCTTGAAACCGAAGATCCGAATCAGTGAGCCTCAAGGGAACCCTAGAAGAATCCTCAAGGAAGGCGTGTGGAATACGGGATAAATTTCTTGGCATAATTTCTATTTGCGCATACAAAAGTGTACATATCTGTATCTATCCATCCGCGCCACCTGGTGCTTCCCGGGCGCTACCGACTCACCGGCGGCTGCGTGATAACCGTATCAGCCGCAAACGGAACTCGAGTGAGAAAATATGAGTAACATATAGCTGTGTGGATACCCGGTGTCGATAGTGTACACAGATATGTAGTTCACCTTCCTGGAATGCGGGGGCTGTCAGAAAAATTTGTTCGTTTTAGTACCCCCTGTCTGGGAGCCGACGCATGACATATTTCTACTTTAGAAATTTAGATTAAGAACGTCCCTGGTGGAAGAAAATACCCGAGGCCAAATCCGATACAGTGTCGGGTCGTATACCGAAGGGGTGAAGGAGTTTGACATGTTATGTTCCTTCTACCTAATTCACCCCCCGGTATTCATTCGCCACTCAAACTCAGGGCCCCCGTTTTAACTTCGCCTTACTTCGTTATGCCGTGACTACGCCGTTGCTATAAAAAGATTAGGTGAAACGGTAAGCCGTCAGAGGTGTTGTGGGGTAGCTGTAGAGTACCTGTAGAGTACCTGGCATGCGCGCATGAACTTGCTGACTAGCTGAAGCCTGGTTCATCTGGGATGGGTCGGGAATCCTTCAGGTATGGCATGTCGGCAAGGTTTGCAACATCTGCATGAACTGGCACTCGTTGTTTCGGTCCGGGCTTTTCATCCCGGTGATGCTATTTCGGTGGTCAATAAACCTGCATGGCATCGAAACAACCCCGTCCCCGCCAACGTCTCCTGACAGTTTTTTTCGGCCAAGGAAGCCCGATCCTAGCCGAAGGCCCCGGTAAACAGTAAACTTCAACGCCTCAGACTAAAGTCCCGGCGGAGACCCTGGTGAAGGCACTGATAGAGGCACAGGCGAAGGAGTTCAGTCACCGGTATCACGAGCGCAAACTTGTAAGCGATGTCAATGTTAAGCTAGTGGAGGATTCTCCGCTAGGATAAAGTAAAGGAATCACCTTGGTGGGTTCGACTAGTTACAGTCTTGAGACATCGTGATGGACTCCGGATGATCTGCGTGGAGGTTTGTGTCAGCTGTGATCCGTAAACACATCATGCGGGCTCCATCAGACAGGAGGGGATTACTTTGTAGGGGTTCGGATACATACCAAGCATCGATGAAAGCTTCGCCGTCTCATAAACTAACGGATGTCAGTCCCGAGGGATTGTTTTACTTGAAGAAAAAGTCGGCAAAACTTGTACTTTTGACGGAAGGAGTCGTGTGTCAGTAGGACCCTGAGGCTTTCATCGAGAGGAGAGAAACTATGCACCAAAAGTTAGAAATTATTGAAATCTGCGGCAAATTTCTTGGCGACCTGGAGATAATTTTCGAGTTAGCAAAGTGGTAAGAAATGGTAAGTTTGAAATAGTTTGTCTATCACCAAAATGTAACATATATTTTTGTAGTCATGAAATTTGGCCTCGACGATGATTGGGCTTTTTACAAAGCTCTTCGCAAATTTCCATTCCATTGAACAGCGTCAGATTAATGAGGTTCCTTTGTAGGTTTCCTCACCACATACCCTAACCGTGTACTGCGTATAATGGGCCACCGTCGACGTGGTGCCGAGTGTATCATCGGGCATGAGAAAAATCCCAAGTATTGACGTCCTCCAATTAGTGACCGCGGAGGAATTTGACGAAGAGTTACCTCAAATTACTCACTACTAAGTTTGCACTTCTAGTGAAAAATTCAGCAAGCGGTAGAGAACAAGTCGAGCGCTACATACGCTCTTTAGTTTTCCAGGCAAGCCGGAAGCGCGAGTGATTATTGATGACAAAAGCGGGTGACCTTGGAGTTTCCGGTAGCCAGCCTGCCTTGCTATTGAGCTCGATTCTTTTGGTGTAAACTTTGAAATGCAGCATGACAGCTGTAGCGTACCTGATTGGTGTGGAGTATCCGGTGTATGTGGAGTGTGATAAGCATGGACGATGAGCGTTGAGCTTCATGACCGGTGTAGACAGCTGCCGGACTCGTTACCCATCTCCTAGAGTTTACGGCATATGATGATGTACCAACAACGCGGTGTTCGATCCTAGCAGAAGCCAAATGAAGGTCCCGATAAAGCCCCAGACGAAGCTAAGTAAAGGCGAAGGAGTTAAGCTACCGGCATCACGAGTGAGAAGAAGCTAAAGCGAAAGAGCCAGTGAAGGAGTCGCGCTGGGATATAGAGTGATGAAAACACCTGGATGGGCTCCCAGGATTCTAGAAGATGGAGTCTTGAGACATCATGAGATGTTTACACCGGATCTTCATGTCACTTGGGTGCCAGCTGTGATCCGCGAGTACGTCTTACATTGTAGGACTAACTAGATCACGGTTTTGTGTACAAACGAATACTTGTAAAGTTTCATCGTCGTATAAACTAGCGGATCTCACTTCCGAGAGAATCTTCAATTGTTTCCTTTCGATAAAGTGGGCGGTTTGGCCTGGGTGATAATTTGTGACGGTGGCAGGCATACCTGGGTGATAATGAGTGATTCGCATGAACCGGATGCCAAAGCCATCCTGACGATAACATGAGGAGAACAAATGAGACAATAAGGAATATCAAGGTTTAGTAAGACGCCAATGCACTCTAGCCGACGATTTGGCAGGAGAGAATGTAACCGGCGGTACCAGGCCGAGGTAGTTACTGTTGATCTGTTTTAACGGTCGCATGTAGGTATTCGTTTGTCACCCGTATTGAAGATTATCCATTCCGACGACCCCTGTAACCGCGGCCACATAGAGTACTTACTTAAAATGTGCTTCTAGCCACCGCGTACTGATGGGGCGTCCTTCTGCATTCGTCACACAAGAAGTAAGCTATCATTGGTTGGCTATAGGTACCATCTTTCAGCTTGAACAGCACATGAGATGATCTCTAATGATCATCTGTTTCGGGAGTCAGATCGGGAGCAAAAATATCAATAAGAACCTCGGATAATGTTCGCCCGAGTTTCTCTCAATAACGAACCGAAACTGCACAACAAGTTAACCTGCGAGACTTGTACAGACTTCGTGGTTGATATGTAGGCAAAGTAAAGTATTCTGGAACATTTTAGTCCAATTAGGAATCAATGCATGCACACCGAACCCATGAGCGATAGCAGCCTGTTAAGCTTATCTTTGTGTTGGGTGGGGTACGATGGGTGGGGTACGGTGGGCGGGCGCGGGTACATACGTCAAGTCGGCTTGGCTTGGCTGCATGGGCGCCACAAACGCGTCGCGACTTACGATCGAGACACCGACTCGCGTTCTGAACATGATTCTCTTCTACCTCTATAATCAATATTTTCGGGTTTCGGGTTCTTTTATACTACTATCTAACATGAAGATGGGCTATTTCACATCTAAAGTACGCATTCTTCGTTCGAATGCATAGTCGGAGACACGCCCGACGAACGGCTCGAATGCGGTCTTGTCTGCATATGCTGTGCTATCAATTCATTACCCAATGATGGGTATCGCGAGGGGATTCTGAGACATCAGGCGTACTGAGAAGCATCGTATCTTCACACCACCTACACAAATTTGTGCGGCTCTTCTGCATAAACGCCAGGTTATAAACCCACAGTCGGTGTGAAGTGGTTTCTCCAAGGACAATCAATATGCGTCGAACCTACCCGTCCACGACTAGCCCCCGAAACAGAACCAGCAAGCTTCCAATGGTCTTCATTTTTCTCTGGAGAATAATGCTCGCCATCTACACAATAGTGTCAGGCCTCGGAACGAACAGCCTCGCTATCTCAATACTGTTCTTGACACAAGCGATGGCGGGCCCCGCTATTGGCGTACCTCCAACTGTCGCGCCCGCGATGTCGTCCCTTCAAGATACCGCTAGTTCAAACCAACGAGATGGCGAGGAGTTTTCCAATAACCTGGTCTCCGATCTCGCACCGTATGTCATGAAAGCCCGAAAATTGATAACTTGGTTACTGATGGGTATTTTTACTGTTTACTTTAGTCTCTTGGCACTATTTGGCGAACGCTTTGCCCAGCAGTATATGAGTGTTTCTACCAGCTGGGTAGACAGCTTGATATTTGCTATGGCCCCTTTGGGAATGATTACAGCGATTGTAGGCGCTGTCCGCGTCGGCGGTTCTTCGTGGCTCAAAAGTCTGGTTGGCCGCGCAAGGGAAACCCGTGCAGCAGCAGAAGTTGAATTGATGTCCTCAACGTCTCATGAAGGTACAGAGCATTACGAATTCCATTGTGCCACCGCACAGACAATAACTATTTTTAGTATGTGAGATTTGGAATGGCGATGCTATTGTTCGTGTAATGGGTACTCCTGATATCGAGCAGTTTCTTTTCTTCGACGATCTCCCTGAGCAATTCATCACTAAAGAAGATCTTGAGATCGAAACAGAGAATATAGAGAATATACCGACCATACAGACTACAAATGCAGAAGATATAGAGAGCGCAGATAATACAGAAGACAGACAGAATCTAGATGGTGCAGATAATACAGCGAACAAATCGAACAGAGCAGGTGTCCGGCCTCCCAAGAAATGGGCAATATACACCCTAAAGAAAGCACAGAATATAGGACTGCTAATAAAAGAAAAGCGAGGTAAAAAACGAATACCGAACACGAATTATTGAGATTTCTAATCAAGGTATAGGACAGTCAAGATTTGACCGATTCTTTATGAGGATTCAGGAAAAAGTTACGAGTCTTACAGAAAAAGACGATCAAAGCAGTGATCATCGCGAAAATACGGATACCGCAACATACGTGAAAGAAAATGATAGATCTAGTATAGCTGAAAGCTTGAGATTACGCAATAGGAAGTCCCAGCCAGATGTGGAAGAAGGCACAATTCGCTCTCCGTCTTTGCACCCTCCAGCTCGAAGGCCCTCGGAACCCACATCACAAATTATGGCATTATCAACAAACTCTTTCACCGGCACCAAGGACGAGAAAGATAAATCAGCACCGAATGTTTCTCTGAACTTAGGGGCAACTAGAAAGCCATGGGAACTTTACACTACTGCAATTGTGGGCGTGCTGGTTCAACTCGGCGTTTTGGTTGTGGCTGGTATGGCAACATATCATCCACGCTGGAAATTCCGCAAAGGGGGACTGACTGTGAAGGACTATGCGTATCGTGAGTATTTTCTAATTTAGAATGCTTCCGAGACCTGACGTGAGCGCTAATCGCCTATACACAGCATTGTGTGGGGTCGGAATTCTACTTCAAAGTCTCGGCATGTTTATTTGCGCGAGTGTTATTGAACAAAGCACACACGAGGATACCTGGGTAAAGACAGATGCTGCCAAAAATGCTAAAATGACATGCTTATGGCTGCAACGTCGGCGGGTTATCAATGATCAAGAGTTCGACTCGTTCGCCTTTTTTGCTAAACAGCCGACGGATTGTGTGATGACATCCCGGCGCCAGAAGCCACGAAACCAAAGCGGATCATATCCTTCACAAATAACGCGCCTTATTACGGCTGTGGGTATGTCTATAAGTGTTGTAGGGTTCATTTTAAATTTCATGGGTCTCAGGGGATTACACTGGTAAGCCGTTTATCACCATATTCTTAGCGAAATGAGACTAAAGTTGATTTCTGTAGGTCTGCAACCATGGCACAGCTATCAGCAACTGGAATTATGACACTTCTTCGAGCAGTTATACGACGCGGGATTTCTGCAAGACCAACTGCAATAAAACTAAGGAACACTTTGAGTTAGATTGGCTTGCGAGGGCGATTCTTAGGAAGCCAGAAGATTTGCCACCATCTACCACGCCAAAATCAAACCCAGAAAGAGCACAGCAAAAGACAGAGTTCGAGTTGAAACCATCTTTCCGGGTGGTTACTGGGGGCGACCCAATTCCAGAACCAGGGAAGTTCGACGAAGCAATGCCTCTTATACGTAACCGACAATCCTTGGGGCGCCTCAGTCACTGGAAAGGCCCGGTATCGCGGCCGGCGGTTGCTACCGCCAGCGCAATCGAAATTGTGATGAACACTCTCTTCGCGGACGGCGAAGAAAATGAGAATGCTCTAGAGGCAACACACTTCTCTTGGGACCTGGATGTTCAATTCAAAGATCGTGGTGAAAACAAAGGAAACGGCCCACGCGAACAGGTCCGTCTATCGGTTAAGAAGATAGATGGCTCAAAGACATGGGTGGCTGATGCCACCGAGATAGAAGCCCTTCTATCGCTTTGGCTTCAACACGCTACTGATTATGAAAACGAGAAAAACGAGCAGAATCAAGCCTGCAGCAAAACGGATAAGGATTGGCTTCGTCAAAAGCCGCAAAAAAAGAACATACGATTTTTGGGACCAGATACTGTGGCATTACAACGAGATTTGCAATGGTGGTTACCCAGCGGCGCCTTGGGTTTATTGCAAATTCAGAAGGGGGAGAAGGTGACCCGCCGTGGCGATCCTACCGGAACCGAGCCAAATCATCATGTCATTGATTATCATCGTATTACAGGCTTCTACAAACAGGACTATCTACCTGATCTCTGTTTAGCCGTTTCCTTCCAATGTACTCCGATAATGCCGGATAGTCTGGAATATATATCGAAAGAAACCAGGAAGCCGCAAACACCGTACCGCAATGACGATGAACTCGCCTTCGCCGAAAGACCAACAATCCAGAAACGGAAGTTAAGTCTTGCCAAGGCAACTTGGGAGGCGGAAGCATATCTTGGTGAGACCGCTCTTGGAATGGTCACCGTGAATGACCGAGATATTTTATTTGCTCAGCATGTTTTTACGGCCTTCATGTCTGCTGTGGCTGACAAGATTGACCGGATTCACGGAAAGTCACAAGCGTTTCAGGGAGCAATGAACAATCGACCTACCGCATGGCAACTTTTCCGTCTCGAAAATACTGTTGTTTCGACCTTGGCATTGGCAATCCAGAACGCCGGTTTGGGGACAATGGAAGAAGCACTTTTATGCATCATCCCTCCCTTAAGTATTGCGCATAGACTGCCGTTAGGTGCCGCAGTTGACCTGGTCCTTCGAAGTATGGAAGAAGACGAGAACATTCTTAACTGGGAAAGATCTGCAGAAGTCTACGAGGAACTCTTGAGGTTTGGTTATCGATTTCATTCACCATCCTGTCTATTCACGGTTCGCGCAGCAGCGGCATCGGTGGAATGCTTAAAGCGGATGAGAAATGCAGCAGAGCTTTATCACGAGAACCGGCAAGACTCTGATGCAAAATTACTCTTCAATGCACAGAAGAGCCTATCGGACGCATTAGAAAAGTTAATCCGTAAGAACGTAAAGGCATTGCTTCATACCCTCTACAGGAGACAAAAGCGAGCGAAAGAGTATCGCTGGTTCATGCGGCAAAAGGCTGGAACCCCGGGTACTGAGTCAACTACTGCCCGGCCACAATCACTCCTACCACCCGATAATAGCGCCTCCGAAATATCCAGCGCAGATTCTCGGCGAGTTTCCTTCGGTAGCCCAAAGGCCATGCGACCAGAATCCCCCAGCGAATCTGAAACGGGGCATCTACCCATTGGAGATCAATCCTCCAAGGATCTTGGATATTCACCTTTGCATAACTATGTTATTTCGGGAATACGTCAATATTTGCCCGTTCTGAAAGCTCATAAGAGATATGTATCAGAAGGCGATATTATGGGATGGACACCTCTTCATTATGCAGTGATGCATACCAATGATGCAGAGTGTACCTACGTGCAGTAAGTAACCGCTAAAATATTGGCAATGTTAAGTATGGGAACCAGATGCTAAAAATCTTACAGTCACCTTATCGATATCGGTGCCAATCAGAATCAAGCGGATATTTTTGGATACACACCAATTCATTACGCATCTACGATAGAGAACTTCCCACAATGGGATTTGCTTCTTTCGAATACAGGACAAGTCAATACGCGAGCACGTGACGAAAGTACAGCGCTACACATAGCAGCCAAACACAGTAATGTCACCGCGGTTAAGAAACTTTTGGATCGCAAGGCGCAAGTCGACATCCAAGACAGTACCAAGCGGTCGGCACTACATTGGGCCGCATATCGTAAAAAGTCGGACATTATTGATCTCATGCTAAAGGGTGGAACGTTGGGGGTCGCGGCTCACTCACAAGACTTTCAACAAAAAACCGCATTACATCTCGCTGCGGCCCGCGGAGATAGAAAATGCGTGCAAAGCTTGATTGAACACAGCAACAGGGAAGCCCGAGATAGACAAGGCCACACAGCACTACATATCTCAGCGCAAAAGGACCACCATAAGGTAGTGCAGTTGCTATTGGACCACAGCGCCCATGCAGATGCGACCGACAATACAGGCTCTACACCATTACATCTTGCCGTATCTCTTAGCTACGTGACTACTGTCGCACTATTGCTTAATCGCAAAGCTAATACAGAAGTTCGGGACATCTCAGAGAATGCAGTACTCCACATTGCTACCGCCAAATCTCATCATGCTGTCGTCACGTTATTATTGAAGTCGGAATATAATGTTAACATAATGTCTCGAGACGGGAATGGTCGCTTGGCACTTGAAATCGCCGCTGAACGAGGAGACTACTTAGTATTTCAACCCCTCTTTGAACGCAAGGAAAAATGCCCCGAAATCGACAAAGACGAATATCAGTCTCTATTGTGCGCAGCAAAGCAAACACAGAACGCCGAATCCACAAAAACATCTGCTCCCCGAGGAAAGGATCACAACCAAATAATCGAGTCATTGCTGCAACGAGAAGTAGACCGGAATGTTACCCACAATGTCGGCATCAAAACTATGCCATCGCGTCGCGGGTCAACCCATATAACAAACGGCGCACCCCGAAGCGGCGAATTCCCTGACCTCGGTCAACCTGGAGAAGTTCAAGAAGCTGGAACTTCTTTTCGAAAGACAGCTCTTCATATTGCAGCAGAACGTGGGGACTCAATTGTTGTACAACTGCTACTTGACCGAGACTTCGACACAGACGGCAAGACCGACTCCAGTTCACAGAATCAGACTGCACTTCATCTTGCCGCAATGAATGGGCGTTCGTCCGTGGTTGAATTGCTACTACAGAAGGATGCCGACCTGCACCAAGCCCAAGATAAGAATGGTAACACTTCCCTTCATCTTGCAGTGGAGCAAGGCCACTACAATGTCGTTCGTCTTCTACTAGGATTCGGTGCTGCTGTCGATTCCGCCAACAAGCTTTTGAAAACGCCTTTACATATTTCCGCGAAATTCAAGGATCCTAAGATCGCTAAACTGTTGCTCGAACACTACGCCTCTGTTTCTTCCATCGATACGGATGGAAACAATGTGCTCCATATGGCGGCTAGTTACGACAACCTTGAATTGGCAAAGATAGTACTCCTTCGAACTGTGGATATAAATGTCCTCAATAAAGACGGTTGGTCGGCTACAGCGCTGGCGGTTCGAAATGGTCATAAGGATTTCCTGGAATATCTCTTCGATCAGAAGTACGACGTGAATCTAGCGATCAAAGACCACCAAGGTGATACGGTTTTGCACCTGGCTACGTCCAAAGGAAACAGAGACATTATCCAGCTTCTAATTGAGTCTGGCGCACCTCTAGAAGAGAAGAACAACAATGATCGAACACCACTGCATCATGCGCTTTACGATCCTAACATGCACGATTTACGCCAGGATCACTTGGAAGGCTGGCTATACGGTTCGGACCACCGCACAGCAGATTTTGATAATTCCAGCACAGATCCTCTAAGTATCCCAAAACAGCTCCTAGATGGTGGTGCGAACGTAAATTCAACGGACAAGAACGGCAACACTGTCTTGCACCTAGCTGCGGAACAGGGTCAATGCGATACTCTAGAGCTATTCCTGAAAGTAGAATACCACGCAAACATCGACGCTAGAAATTTCAAGGGGATGTTGGCCCTTCACATAGCGGCGGAAGCAGGTCATCTAGGAATCATCCAGCAGTTGCTAGCTCATGAAAGGAATGCATCCATTTTAGATTCTCCAGATTCTGGTGGTAATACGGCGTTACATTTGGCCATCGAACACGGGCGCGAAGAAGTCGTCCAATCACTTCTTGATCATGGTGCCTCTAGAGATATAAAGAATCAAAAAGGGCTGTGCGCAAATATAGAACTTGTATTCAGTTCTAGGTGGAGTCCGGGGCAAGAAAGTGTCTTGTGTTTGCTACTTGAGAGGCTTGAAGACTCTAATGAATGCAAGTCCGCGTTCAAGAAGCGATTTTCTACAGCATTGTATTGGGCATGCGCAAGGTCATATTACTCAGCCGCAATGATGTTGTTTGATTTCGGATATGAAATCAATGCTCAATACGATACTGGGGAAACGGTTCTGCACATTGCAATCCAAGGTGTTGAAGATCGATTCTCCGAAAGCGATGAGGACGACAAGGATTCTCCAGAGTTTCGACTATCACAACCCAAGTCTGTTCAATTTGTGGAACTTTGCCTTGAAAAAGGCGCATCCGTTGAACTCGAAGACAACCTTGGACGGAGCCCGTTTGTCCTGGCCGTGATGGGAGATCTCAATTCCATCGTCAAAGTGATGTACCAGAAGCGCCCCAACGATCAAAAGGATTACAACATCGCCCTCCAAATAGCTATCCTCAGGCACAATCTTGGGATTGTGTTTGAACTTATCAAGCTGGGAGCCAACCCTTACGCCGATGACGAGCATGGTTGGACAGCACAGCTCTGTTGGGCTCAGTCAGAACCAAACGCATCCATATCCGAGATTATTATGCCCGGTTCTTCACAGGATCTCCAGGATTATTGTCCAACTTCCTCCATTTGGCCAACGGGCTTCAGTAATCGCAGAAAAGATGCTCGTATTAAATTGCACGAGGATATACTGGAGCTTTCATACGAAAGTACGGGACCCCTTACTGCCAACAAAATGTCTTTCTGTTATGCTGATATGAGCATTGTGACTCCAGATATCGATGAGAGTTTTGGGCTAGAAGAAGCTCAAGCGCAAGCAAATCATCCACTACCGCCTATATCACAGTTTTCGGATGCTTACTTCGAAATGACCGTCATTAAATCCGATCCAAAATCGTAAGTTTCTCCGTTAAGACCGAGTTTCGTAACTTAAGTTCCTTTAGGACTGTTGGAATTGGTCTTAGCAATGGCCCGATTTCAAGATTCGATCGATTTCCCGGGTGGGAAAATGGGACCTGGGGGTATCACGGTGATGATGGTCATAAGTATCGATCGGGATCCGGGGAAACGTGGAGTGGGGAGAGATACGGTGAGGGTGACACAGTAGGATGTGGTGTTGATCCGGAAAGACGTCTGTTTTTCACAAAAAATGGTAGTTATCTTGGTAAGTTACCTTTTACCTATCTAAGTACCAGCTGTGCATGTATCGGCACTAACATCTACTGAACTGCTCAGGGATTGCATGGGAAGGAGTTTATGGAAAGCTTTTTCCAATCGTTGGGCTGGTGAAAGACTGCCACATTCGCGCCAACTTTTCGGGACCCTTTGTATACGACTTTCGCACACAAAGCAGTACCACAAAAGCTATAGAAAAGAGGTGTGAGATTGGTTTGGGGGATGGATTTGAAGGAAGTGAACCAGATTTGGAAAAGCGAACGCATTTCTCTGAAACAACCTTGGAAGAAAGGACCGAAATGCTAAAGGATGCGTCAGATGGAAATGATGAGCATGATGATGGTAATGGTGGTGATGTAGGATCTGATGTAGCGGAAAGTGGCGGTTCTAGGGGTTCTTGAGTCTGAAAATATTGTACAGTATTTGCTTGATTTTTTTCCTGTATTCTGAAGGATGGCTTTGTTGTATGGGTCAAATGTACAAATGGTCTAAAACATGTTGATGTGATGTTTTGATTAAGTACACGCGTTGACCTTTCGTCATTAAATGAGGCTCTGCGGAAGATTCGCTTCTGGCGCGATTTTAGCGCGTTGCAAACCCGCCGTCCAGCGCTTTGCCTTTCGAAGATTGACAAAATAGGCAACGAATTTGTTTACTCATCAGTACGACAGCATACACAATTGCGCAACGTTTGAGATGAACTTCAAACTACTTGTAAGCGGGCACCAGGCGATAACTAGCCGCCGACATTGGTCATTGGTTCAGGGGAAGTCTGCCTCGACCGAAGTCTTGGGATTTCCCCTGTATAAGAACATCACAAGTTGCTCGCTTCATCAACCTGTGGCATGTGTTGTAACTCAGTTTTTAGCCTTTACACTGGTTCCTACTACTTGAGCACAACATCCAAATCAACGAGGAGTGAAATTGAGAACCACACTAGGCTAGAACCACACCGAAAACCGCATTAACCCAGATCCACCCGCTGAAGCTATCTACATACCACTAAGATGAGATGAAGCTGCGTATTACTCTTCAAAATTTCAAGCTGCATATTCACAAACCCCGCAAAGCTGCCTAGCTACTTACCACCTGCCAAACTTGTTTACCAACCGATACAGCCCTCCGCCTCCCGCTGAAGCTGTTCCACCCTTAGAACTTGCAGGCTGCAGCTTTCCAGCGCCCACTTACATCGTCCAGGACACCTCTGAGATGAAAAGTGAGAGATGAACGGTGGGAAATGGACATTGGATGGTGTGGATGGAGGTGGACGAAGGAGAAGTTGGTGCGGAATGCTGTCATCGTGATTTCATCACGCTCGGCCAGCGGATGTTAAGTGGGAAGCGGACAGCCTCACGAAGAGGTGGAATTCGCAGAACATCAAAGTGTTCTTTTGGCCCTCATCCTGGCAACCAGGATGAGAAAAACAGTTGTAGACACCATATTCTCACTCGATGGAATGGGACTACTAGCGTGGCCTACCGAACGCGCCCTAAGTGTTGCAAGATGCATTCTCATGAATCTTACACGCACACAGACAGGTTGATCACAGCTTATCACTGGTAAATGTTCTAACTTGCACACAATCTCTTCATTATTCAGGTTTTTCATCCTTATGTACGTGTATATCCATAGCTATATCTCACGTATTCTGTAAATCAATCGAACACACTTTTTACGCGCACTCTATCTCTCCTCATAAACATCTCCACTTTCGTATGATACTCATACTCAGTATTTGAAAAGGTGCTTCTAGCCACCTCGTACTGATGGGACTTCCTTCTACATTCTTCGCTCAGGAAGAGCTGTCATTGGTTTGCGATACCAGATTTCAGCTTGAACAGCACATGAGATGATCGTTAATGATCATTTGTTTCGGAGGTCCAACCAGAAGCAGCAATTCGGGCGAACATTTTCCGAGGTACTCATGTTTTGATTAGATTAGACAGGATTCTCCCTCCAAAACGGGAGCAGGCTCAGTTCTCCTTTCTCAGTCTTCGCCTGCATTGCATTGCAGGATGCGTTCTTCGTGGCTCTGTTAATTCAACAGAGGAAAAGAAGGAGCTGATTCATCAAATATGATATGCATATTTAGAACTCACCTTCCTTTTGATGCTGCATACTGCAGATGTACAACAGCTGTACAGCAGCCAAGACGGAGAAATAAGAACTGAACCTGTTCCCGCTTTGGAGGGAGAATCCTGTCTAATCAAAACATGAGTACCTCGGAAAATGTTTGCCCGAGCTTCTCTCACGAACGAACAGAAATTGCAGACATCACGGTTGACACGTAGTTAGGCGATGTAAAGTGTTCTGAAACATTTCAGCGGAATTGGAAATGTATTACACACCGAAATACAGTTTCACTTCATGAAGCTTATCTGTTGTAGTGTTGGTGGGGTTGGCTGTTCGTTAGAGTAAATGTGGGCGCGGGTACGTCAAGGCGGGGCTGGCTTGGCTGCATGGACGCCTCAAACGCATCGCGACTGACGAGCGAGAAACCTCTCCAACATGCTCATCCATCAGGTCGTTCTCCATCTCCACCATAAATCTTTGCCCATAAATCTTTGCGCATTTTGAATCCTTTGTACCGACGCCCAAGATGAGCGCCTTTCTTCCCAAGATATGCGTTCTTTGCACGGGGGAAACACCGGAGATCCGCCCGACGAACGGCTCGAATGCGGTCTGGTCTGTATATGCTGTGCCACCACAGGCACTGATTGTCTCGGTACTATCGCGAGATGATTCTGAGACATCAGGCATGCTGAACAGCATCGTATCGAATATTTCTCTTCAAACCACCCAGACACAATTACCGTGCGGCTCTTTCGCATAATGAGAGGTTATAAATTCGGAGTTTGGAGGAATTTGTTTTGCAGGCGCAAAGCGTTTCTCGGCCGAAAATTCCTACCAAACATGATCTTTACGGCGTTATTCACCACTATGCTTGCGCTGAAGACAATAACCTCCGGTTTTGGAACGAGTCGCTTCACCCTCATTCTACTATTCTTCGCCCAAACAATGGCCGATCCTGCTATTAGTGTTCCACCAACTGTTGCCCCTGGGGTTTCGTCCTTCCAGGATACGAGCCAAAGTAGCCAGAGAGATGGAGAGGAGTTTTCCAATAATCTTGTCTCGGATCTAGCACCGTATGTCTCGATTCCCCCGCCGTATCACCGGGATATTGTCACTGGGTTAAATCCCGAACTAATATTGTAGTCTACTGGCATTGTTTGGTGAACGTTTCGCTCAACAGTATATGAGTATTTCTACCAACTGGATAGATAGCTTCATATTTGCCATGGCGCCACTAGGTATTATTACGGCGATTCATCTTGGCTCAAGAGTGTCATAGGACGAGCTAGGGAAACTAGGGCAGCTGCTGAGGTGGAACTCATGTCATCTACCTCCCATGAAGGTATTCCGAATCATGTGTTTTCATTGGGCTTTATAGTAACACACCTTAGTATGCGAGATATGGAATGGCGATTCTATTGTCAGAGTGATGGGCGCCCCAGAAATTGAGCAGTTTATATACTTCGATAGTCTACCCGATGAATTTGTCAATCTAGATAATTCTAGTTTTAAGGAAGGAGAAGCGGAAGAGACTCGGTCAGGGCGGAATCGGGGCATATACACCCTAGAGGCAGCAAAGAAGGCAAATTTGTTGGTTCGGAAGGAACAAGGTATGCAGCTGGTGTGTTATTGTTCCATTCTGCAGATAAAATTAACCGATTGTCAGGAAAACTTGGTGAATTCTTTTCGAAGATACAGAGAAATATTTCAACGTTCACTGAGCAAAACTTTTTGACAGACAATCACCACGGCGATGATTTCGATCCACCAGATACCCAGCAGAAAGATAGCGCTAGCTTTTACGGAATTAGAGCCCGGGGCCTCAGGCGACCCACCAATAGAGATCCAATGGACGAGGAGCAGGGGCCCGATCAAAAGAAATCAAGTTCCAAGCAAGATGATCATGTTTCTCTGGATGCTGAATCACCGACCAATGATTCCGCAGAAAGTACCGAAGAAAATGATAATTCAGCGCCAAACATCTCATTGAACCTAGGGAACACAAGGAAACCATGGGAAATATACACAGCTGCTGCTTTTGGTCTATTAATTCAACTTGGAGTATTGGTTGTGGTTGGTGTGGTCACCTATCACCCACGCTGGAGGTTTCGTAAGGGCGGCCTAACTGTGAGGAACTATGCTTATCGTAAGTAACCATAAGTTCCATCATGTTATTATTATAAATTAAACAACACAGACTAACCTCTTACCGTTGTAGCTTTGTGTGCGGTCGGTCTGTTTCTACAGAGTATTGGGATGTTTATATGCGCTAGTGTCATTGAGCAAAGCACCCTCGAAGAGACCTGGATAAAGAACCACAATGCGAAAAACAGCCGGATGGTTTGTTTATGGCTTCAACGGCGAAGGGTTATCAACGACCAAGAATTCGACTCGTTCGCTATCTTTGCCAAGAAGCCAGTGGAGTCTGTCATGACTTCGCGCCGTCGTCAACCTCGCGGCGAAAATATGTCATACCCGTCTTCCATTACTAACATAGCCACAGCTTGTGGATTGGCTCTAAGTGTTTTCGGATTCATACTGAATTTCATGGGTCTCCGTGGCTTACATTGGTAATAAACTGCATCCTTTACTTCTCCTAGACAGTGTGAGACTGATCGGTATTTCGCTTATCAGGTCTGCAACAATGGCACAGTTAGCGGCGACAGGCATAATGACGATACTCCGAGCTATCATACGGCGTGGGATTTCGTCGCGACCATACGCCGTAAAACTGAGCGAACACTTCGAATTAGATTGGCTTGCAAGAGCGATTCTCAAACAATCACCAGGCTTTTTGGAGGGCGAAAAGTTTGAATTACCCCCATCCTTCAGCGTAATTGCAGGAGGTGACCCAGTCACCTCACAAGAAAAGCCCGAACGAGCAACATCACTAGTTAAGACGCGGAAACATCTAGGACGCTTGAGCAAGTGGAAGAGCCCAGTTTCTGGGCCTGCGGTTGCTGCTGCTAGTGCAATTGAAATGGTTATGAATACTCTCTTCACCAATGGGAGGGAGAATGGAAACAATGCCATGGATCCATTTACGTGGGATATGGATGTACGATTCCATAATCCAAAGGCTGCACGCAAGGATAACCAGCATACAAAAACGAATGCTCCACGGAAAATCGCGCAAGATGAAATTTCTTTACGCGTCAATGTCTCACACGAGGAGCATGACATGCCACAAGAAGGAATCGCTTTACCCGAATGTAGTCCACCCGCAGAAGTCACGACACCTAACAGACGTCCTTGCGAAAAAATCCGTTTGTCGGTAAAGAAGGCGAATGGCTCGAAATCCTGGGTGGCCGATGCAACCGAGATTGAGGCTCTCTTGTCACTCTGGCTGCAACAAGCCGCGGATTTTGAGAGTGAACAAAACAAACTCCACAAATCATCAACCAACACTGATAAAGACTGGCTTCGCCAAAAGGAACAGAAAAAGAATTTACGTTTTCTGGGTCCAGATACAGTCGCATTACGAAGAGACTTGCAATGGTGGGTACCAGATGGTGCATTGGGGTTACTAAAAATACAGAAAGAAAAGGAAAAGAATGTCAATTCAAGTAGTATCGATCTAAATAATCATGTCATTGATTACCATCGGATTACGGGCTTCTATGCACCAAAACACCTAAAGGATCTCTTTTCTGCCCCCGAGAAACCTCTCGTGGAAGTTTCTTTCGAATGCACACCGATAACTCCCGATAGTTTGGAGTATGTACCCAAAGATACACCGCATAAAAATCAGTCCTCTTATCGCTCATCTCAGGATAAAAGTCTCTCAGATCAAGCACTATCTCCACAAAGGCCCCAGAGCCTCATATTATCAAAAGCGCCTTGGGAGACAGATGCATATGCAGGTCCAACGGCTCTTGGAATGATTACCGGAATCGATCGAGAAGTTCTTTTTGCTCAACACATATTTACTGCTTTCATGTCTGCGGTTGCGAGTAAAATGGACAGAATACAAGGGAAGTCCGAAGCATTTCAAGGAGCAATGACCAACCGGCCCACATCCTGGCAACATTTCCGCCTACAGAACACCATAGTCTCTAGACTTGCCCTTTCTGTGAAGAATACTAGCCTAGGATCGCTAGAGAAAGCATTTTTTCTGCATTATTCCCCCATTAAGCATGGCGCATCGATTGCCATTAGGTGTTGCAGTTGATTCAGTTCTTCGAAGCATGGCAGAAGACGAGAATATCCTCAACTGGAAGAGATCTGTGGACGTCTATAGCGAGCTTTTGAGATTCAGTCATGAATTTCATTCGCCGTCCTGCCTTTTTACAGTTAGAGCCGCGGCAGCATCTATCGAATATTTAAACCGAATGTCAAACGCCGAGGAGCTCTACGCAGAAAAGCCTTCGAACACAGACTTGGAGTTACTGCGAAAAACAAAAGATACTTTGCTCGAAGCATTAAATAATCCAGTCAGCGACAATGTGAACATGCTCCTTCGAGTTCTCTACAAGCGACAGAACCGAGCGAAAGAATACCAGTGGTTTATGGGGGAAATGACCGAAAGCCCCGAACTGCCCAAAGACCCTCAGAAGCTACGAGCCTCAGAAACAGTTGTTCCCGGAAGCTCGAGCACCAATTCGTATCCTCAATCACCTGCTAGCCCCCCGGCTGACCCGCTTTCCACTGGCGATGGCTATGCTATGATTCTTGGCTACTCGCCTCTTCACAACTATGTAGTTTCTGGCCTGAGAGTACCACCAGACCCAAGATGGTGTGAATATGTTACAGAAAGTGACATTGTCGGCTGGACGCCCCTTCACTATGCAGTAATGCATACCACCAACAATAACTCGTGCAATTATATAGAGTAAGTTCTTGAATGGAGACACTGATAGTGGAATGACTGACTTCAAAGGGAAATACTTCGGATTAAAGCCGATCCTAATGAGCGCGATATATTCGGGTTTACGCCATTACACTATGCAGCCAGTAAAAACGATTTCCAGCTCGAGCAGTGGGATTTGTTATTATCAATAGGGCAAGTTAACGCACGTGCCCTAGACGGAACAACTGCATTACACATCGCAGCTAAACACGGCCACTTTGACGCCGTGAAAAAGCTTTTGCAACACAAAGCGCAAGTGGACGTCCAGGACAGCACCAAACGCACAGCGCTACATTGGGCGGTATATCGACGAAACCCGCAAATTGTTGACTGTATGTTGGCAGGAGGTACGTTGGGGGTTGCTGCTCAGTCACGAGATTTCCAGCAAAATACGGCGTTGCATCTCGCGGCCGGACATGGCGACATCGATTGTGTCAAGAGATTGATTGAACACAGCCATAGAGAGGCTCGAGATAGAAATGGCAACACAGCACTGCATATATCGGCGAAAAATGGACACCATGCTGTACTGAAGTTGCTGTTGAACTACAATGCTTGTGTGGATGCAACAAACAACAGAGGATCAACACCCTTACATCTTTCTATAAAACATGGCCGCAAGGAGAATGTAGAAACGTTACTCGAGCATCAAGCCAACACGGAAGTACTGGATGTAGCAGGAAACACAGCTCTTCATATTGCAACACTCAAATCCTGCTGTTTTGTTGTAAATTTATTGCTCAAGCCGGAATACAAGGTAGATAAAATGGCCCGAGACAGGGAAGGGAGATTAGCGCTTGAGATTTCCGCTGAAAAGGGTAACCACGGTGTCTTTCAATTGCTCTACAAAATTACAGCAAAACGTGCCACAATTGATAAAGACGAGTATCAAGCACTTTATTGCGCAGAGGAGTGTCTTAGAAAATGTGTCGAGATTGCCACTAAAGAGGGTAACCGCGATGTATTTGAATTGCCCCACGACAATACAGCAAAACGTGCCACAATTGATAAAGACGATTATCAAGAGAAATTAATTGCAGGTTATAAGGAAATCATCCAGGAGCTGGTGCAAAGAGAGATTGATAGAGGGGTGGATAGAGAGGTGGATAGAGAGATGGATAGAGAGGCGGACAGAAGGGTCAGAGAAGTACTGGAGGGCCCAGACGTTGAGAGCACAGTTATGCAGACACCACTGAACGAAACCGATTGTGTTCAACCCGGCGATATTTCGGCCTCTTTGATCTGGAATTTGGTATCCAACAAACTACCAACGTGCCAATTGGAAAAACTGCCCTCCACTTCGCAGCGGAAAACGGCCACGATTTTGTTCTGCAGTTATTGCTTGATAGAGATCTACTTATCGATACAAGGACCGACACATATTCTGGTTACCGCACCCCTTTGCACCTATCGTCCATGAATGGACACCACTCTGCTGTTGAGGCACTGCTCGACAGAAGGGCTGATGCTCACAGTCAAGATAGCGATGGGAACACTCCGCTTCACCTTGCAGTTCAGCAAGACTAGAATCTTGTCGTGCGGTTGTTATTAGATCGGGGCTCTAGTCTCAATTCTTTAAACAAACTATCGATTACCCCACTACGTCTCTCCATACAGTCGAAGAACTCGGAAATTGCCAAGATCTTGCTTGAACAGGACGACTTGGCCGATTTTTTGGATACCGACGGCAATACAGTCCTTCACCTAGCTGCGAAATACGACAAGACCGATATCGCGAAATCACTGCTCAATAATGGGAAGGCCGATATCAATGCTATTAATACCGAAGGTCAAACGCCGATTGCAACAGCGGTTATAGCAGGACACCTCAAAATCACAGAGTTTTTACTCAGCTCCCGATTCAAGGCAGACTTGACGACCAAGGACTCCAGAAGCGGTGATACATTTTTGCATCTTGCCGTGTCGAAAAGAAGGCAAAATGTAATCGATCCTTTGATTCAAGCTGGGGTTCTCTTGGACGTACGCAATGCCAACGGGAAAACCCCTCTTCATCTTGCACTCCACGACTTTGCTGCCGAAAAATATACTGATATTCGACGTTATCAACTTGGACAATGGTTGAGAAGCAAAAACGAGCCTAGAGATACTTCAAAAGAGCCTTCGCTAAGTATCGCTAAACAACTTGTGAATGCCGGGGCCGATATTAACGCAGTGGATAAAGATGGAAACACCACTTTACACATTTGTGCGGAGAGGGGACAGAGGGATTCCGTGGGACTTCTCTTGGATACGAAATACAACACAACTGTTTCCCTCGCCAATTCCACTGGAAGACTCGCCCTTCATATGGCGTCGAAAGAGGGATACTTGGAAATCGTTGAGATGTTGCTCGCTCATGACAGAGAGGGATCCGTTCTGAAGATTAAGGACTTTGATGGCCATACGGCCTTGGACTTAGCAATAAAGAATGGTAAGGGGGATGTTGTCGAATGCCTACTTGAGAATGGGGGTGCCAGAAACGCGACTCATGTCGAATGGTGCGCATACTTATTGCTTGCAATGAAACACGACACATCAGGTCAGGAACGTACATGTTGCTGTCTGTTAGAACGAGTGAAAAAGAATACTGCTGGGCTCGAACTCACAATCCGACATCACTTCGATAGGGTTCTACACTGGGCATATGAGATGAATTATTACTCTGTTGCAAAGATGCTGTTTGATTTTGATTTTTCTATGGATCAAAGAGGTGTCGGTGGATCAACCCCGCTTCTCTTGACAATCTTACATTTCGAGGATGAGATGGTGGAGAGCGACGATAACATAACGCAAGGTCTTTCAGAAAAGCACGCTTCTCTTGATCTAGTGAAACTTCTTCTTACCAAAGACGCATCAATAGGGCTTCAAGATGACTACGGACGAAGCCCGTTGATTCTCGCTACCATTAGGGGGCAGATATCTATTCTCAGAATAATGTGTGAAATGCGCCCCAACGAGACGGAGGATTATCACACCGCACTTCAAATAGCAATTCTCAGGAACGATATTGCAATTACGACAGAACTCATCAACTTAGGGGCTGATCTTTGGAAACAAGATGAGCATGGCTGGACTGCTCATCTGTGCTCGTTGGAATCACAGCCAAACTTACGCATATCCGAGTTAATCGCGCCTAACATCCCCGAAGGCTCTCAACAATACGCCCCAGATTATACCTTCAAACCAACGGCTTTTAGTCATCAAAAGAAGGATCCACGTATTCAGGTTTCTGAGGATGGATTGACCGTTTCATATAAAAGTCTAGTTACCCGACCTAATAACTAGGAATCATTTGCTGACTTCAATAGACGAAGACTGTGGTGGAATGAGAGCCAGACAGGCCCAAATCCAAGCAAACCATCCGTTGCTGCCAATATCGCAGTGCTCACATAGACTATCAGATTCTGGATGCACTGATATGTATTTTGAAATCGATGTCTTAGAAACCGACCCAGAATCGTACGTTCTTCTACCAACCTTGTTTCAATGTCACCGGGGCTAATATGCCGTAGAATTGTTGGGATTGGTCTTAGCAATGGGCTTGTCGCAAGATTCGATAGATTCCCTGGATGGGAGAATGGGAGTTGGGGATATCATGGCGACGGTGGACAGATATTTAAAAATTCGGGATACGGCCAACGATACTGCAATGAGAAATATGGCAAGGGGGATACGGTAGGATGTGGTGTTGATTTGAAACGACGTATTTTCTTCACTAAGAACGGCCGTCATCTTGGTACTTTCCCTTGATCTACCCTCTGGCGTATTTGACTCATGGCAAGCTTTTTAGGAGATGCATGGTACGGAGCATATGGGAAGCTTTTTCCTTTGGTTGGGTTGATTAGTAACTGCCGCATTCGTGCCAACTTTTCGGGGCCTTTCAAATACGACTTTCGCGCGCAAAACGATACCAGAACGATCAAAGAAGCGACCGAGGTTGATTGGAGCAATAGCTTTGAAGGAAGCTCTAACAGTGGCGAACCGGCTTCGAAAGAGCGAACAAATTTCGCCGCCACAACCGAAATGAACGATGCACCGGATGCACATGATGAACATGATAGTGGCAGTAATAGCGGGGATGTAGGTTCTGATGTGGCAGAAAGTAGTGGTCCTAATGGTCCTAGAGGTTCTTAAGTCTAGAAGTATTGTATATATTTTGCTTGAATGTTTTACTGTATACATAAGGAAGGCGTTATTTTTGTTTTTCGAAACAGTATCGCGTGATGTTTACGCGCGTTGACCTTTCGTCATTGCATCAGGCTCTGCGTAGTTACGAAACGCCCCAGCGCTTTGCCTTTCGAAGACTGATAGCGTAGACACTGGATTTGTTTACTCATCACCGCGATAGCGTACAGAATTGTGCAACGCTTGAGATGAACTTCAAACTAGTAAGCGGGCACCAGGCGATAGCCGCCGACATTGGTCATCGGTTCAGGGGAGACCTGCCTCGACCGGAGTCTTGGGAATGCCCCTGTGTAGACCATCGTAAGTCCCTCGCTTCATCGACCTGCGGCATGTGCTGTATGTAACTCGGGTTTCGGCCTTTACAGTGGTTCCTCCTTAGGGACAATGGTTGGAGTGTTCGCTTTCCGACTCCCGAATCCCGATTTAATGTCGTCACATGTGTCTCGTTGTTAGTAGCATAAACTAGTGCAACTAAGGCTCACAACTCAATTTTTACTCGACACGCAACGTCACACCGGGGTCATCTCAATTGGAGACTCGACGATGAGAAATATTACCGCACAGCATCCCTTTTTGACAGCTAGGTGTAACCGCAACCGTTTGTTGTGATTTGTACGGTCGCAGACTCGCAGATGTCTCTAATATATCCTTATTAAAACAATCATCCAGTGTTACTTTTCATTCGGTAATCGACTTAAATCTATAAGAAACAAGAAATCTCGGGGTGTCTCAACAGAGCTGAAAACTTTAGTAGCACTGGAGCCAGCACACGACATGTCCTACACATTTGCATTGAAAGCCAGTGTGGAGCTTTAGAACAACCTGTGCGAGGCGCGACATCGAGATTCCACGTCAACCCAGTCGGCCCTAGAGAAAAGAGCATAGGCGAGGCTCAAAAGCGATGATCCTTCGTCCGGCATGTTCGTTGGCGTGATTAGCTGCAACTCTGATTGGTCACTCGTGCAGCTAGTCCGCACCACGAATACAACTGGCATGCTTGCAATAGGCATCATGCGGCCCATGGGTTTCGATAAAAGCCCCGAGGATCTTGAAGTTTCCCAATGCCTCTTACTAACTGTGTGTCTCCGAAAAGTCGAGTCGCGAAAACTAATCTCCGAGTGCAGAGCGTCGAGTGATTCTAGATGACGTCGGCAACGAGCATCAGCTTTCTCCTACTCTTCTTTTCGGTATTCGGTATCGCTTCCGGTAACCCGATTTTATCGTTAACACAGATTATCGCACCGATCAACAACTCTGCAATCGATGCCGAGCCATCGTGGGTGCGCGATCCTGATGGTCGGGGGACGGTAGGGCTTATGCTCTCCTGTGTGTTGACATTGGGTCTTTGTGTATGGACAGGTTACTATCGTCCGTTTTCATGATCGGAGGCCAAGAAAGACTAATGCGATTAACTCTAGCCGTTCACCTAAACGTCGACCCCGAAGCAACCGGAGGCAGGGTGTTCAAACGAAAAGTCTTGTGGGTTTTCATCGGGCTCTTCTGTCCCGAGATAGTCTTGACTTCATCGTTTGAACAATGGAAGAAGAGCCGGACTCTTCATAAAAGAGTGCGAATTCGACAGGGTCCTAAGGATATTGAAGACCCGGTGGACAGTGATTCGTCAATCTGCAATCATGTTGAAGATGCAGTACAGCCAACCGGGAAGCAGAGAATTGTACAACCCCATACAGCGTTGTACACGGGAAATACTAACGCCCATTTAGAGCCAATTCTTTTCAAAAACGTGGCAGCGATTAAGGTATCCGCACCAGCACGCATTCAGTATGACAGTAAGCACACATTAGAACGACGGAATCGTGCATTACCTAACATAACCCCAAAATAGTGCAGCTTCTTCATCGTTATGGGCGGCGTGACGATTCCTCAGGACAACAGTGGGTGCCTCCATTGATTTAGTAATTGAGAGAGTTGAATTTTAACATCTGGTGGCAGGGCATCAGAGCACTTTAACGCCAGAGGGATTCGAGTATCTTCTAGACTTGGAAATTCTGAAATCTGACTGTGTCGATACCGCCACCATTCTAGACAAGGGAAAAGCCGACTTTTTGGCCAAGTTTCTGGTCTGCGTACAAGCAGCATGGATGGTTCTGCAATGCGTTTTACGAAAGATGAACAGTCTTCCCGTCACCTTGATTGAGTTAAATACTCTGTGCCATGTTATTTGTGCACTGGTAATGTACTATTTTTGTGCGTAGACTCGCTCCTTGGGGATCAAGCAAATTCTAACTTGCTACTAGGGTGGAAGAAACCGCTCAACATCGGAAAGCCGATAATGGTTTCCAAGGATCCGGACCTGTCCAGCATGCTCTTTGCAGCAGAGATGCGTCGTTCACAAAACATCACTGTTCGATTGATGGGCGAGAACGAGACACTACCGGACTTTGAACCCGGCGAGCTCCAGAGATCATCAGAGACTCTTTATGATCGATATCAATCTCTTAACTCAATCTTCAATCTCGCCCTACCCAATCGATGGAAAATCGCCGGAGCACCACCTGAAGACTGGAAGGCACGGGAGAACCGGAAATGGGCGCTGTGGGATTTGGTACGAGCCCGACGTCGCACAAGAGAGAAATCAAATGCTATCATGCTTCTTCCAACACAGTCGATCAAGGATAACTCGGAAAGGGAACCGGAAGGATGCGAGACCTTTGATTTGAAATTGTTGGAAGCGCGGTCTTTTTCGGACGCCGAAAAGAAGGAGCTACATCTTTCCGAAGACGAGAAGCATGAGGCTACCGCAGTAATCCAGGCACCTAAAAAGACAGTTACCCTTCTCGAGTCGGAGATTAAGACACTATTTGCCGCAGCAAGAGCATTCGCAAAGCCCGGGAATGAGAAACTGAAGAAAGATTACGAGGATATAGGAAACCCAGGAAATGATCAAGGATATCTCTCTGGAAAGGATAAAGACACTCAGTTACGGACGAATCGCATCAAGAATCTTCATTTCGACCTGGACATTGTAATGTCCGATATCGATGGACTTAGCGACCCCCACATTCTCCTATCTTGTCTCAACATCATATACGGCGGTGCTCACGCTTCTGCGTGGAATAGTCACTTCCCCACCCTCCTCGAACAATGGATGTGGCGATCATCCTGTTTGGTTCTTGCTCTCCCCGCGGTTGTTACAACTTTGAAGATTATCACACAGCACATGCCAGACAGGTGGCATATGGATTATTATGTGAATATTGCAGTTCGTATTTTGCTGCACCCGATATTGTTGGTGTACTTCTGTGCCCGGATTTTTGTGGTGGTGGAGAGTTTCATTAGTATCAGGAATCTTCCCGATGGAGCATATAATACTGTACAGCTCTCGGAGTACTGGCCTCATTTCAGGTAAACTCTCTTTTGTTCTTTCACACATTTGTAGGTGTGCGTCATAGAAGCGAATAGGCATAAAGGTGGAATCTTTCGATGGAAATATGGTGTATTATATCATAACTATTCGGGCTTTATATGTCAATATGTTGGGCTTTTTCGTGAATAATGTTTGTTGCGGTTTCTAGCGGTACTTCTACTGTACTTTCTCTGCTTAATAAATTGAAAATCGATGTTTTATTTGTTTTTTTGAATCCGCCATTGGCATTGCAAAGTCGAAAAACGAGTGAATTTGTCGTGAATCTATGCATGTGGGTCCGTCGAGTTCGGTCGATGCAACATGATACCCCACTACGACGAGTGAGAATTGAAGATTCTGGCTGATACGTAACAGTATTTGCCGAGATTGGCCGTTTGAAGAGACTAGCGTAGTTGGGTCTTTGCCTGCCGGTTGGTCTCCCTGGCCAGTAACGTAATCCTGGTATGGACATCGATTCTTTACCCTGAGCCCTATGTCGCACGGCAGGGAAAAATAATGCAGGGTTAGGTGAAGGTGTAATGTGATCACATTCTCGTACGTCATTTATCGGCCTGTGGCAAATATGTTGAATTATTTGATTGTTGAAGTGTTTAGGACATCGTGAAAGTTGATAGGCAGGCAAAAACTACCATCGCAGAAAGGTGGAGCACGAAACAAGTATGAACAAGGGGGCTCATCGAGTTTCCTCGCGGCAAAGCTTGGACCCCGAATTCCCGAAAAATATTCCAATAAAAAAGTAGGGATAGTTCATCCGAGGAAGAAGGCCGATACTTTGGAAGTCGGTTTTGTCGACGCAGAAAATATTCGGGAAGGTACTAATCCAAGTTTCTCTCAAACAAATGTTTTGATTTCCGTCGCAGTGGCCTGGTGTGGTTGTGATTCGTCAATCAATTTCGATACGAAACATAGTAAATCAGTTGTTTTTACAAGAGGCCAATGGAATCTGCCGAACTTCGGCTCATGCATTTAGACGATCGAAAGATGGTCGCTGTAAAGAGAAACCGGGATCGTGCAATAGCCGTCGCGAAGGATATTCCGTGGAATCGTAAAATTGAAAGACTGTTGCGCCTTGAAAATACTGCCTTTTCAATCGTATAAATAGGAAATTAGCTAGAGTAGGAGTTACCATGGTACGGCCATCCCGTACCGAGAGTTCGTTACACGAAACACGGGTTAGGTGTGGGCCATAGGGTCGTGATCTTCAGAGGTAATATTCTCACATTCAAGTATGCCTAATAGTCTCCATTTTTCTGCCGCATGTCGCACGTATTTCGCATAACGACGATCTGAATGGTGGTTGCCGAGGTGAAGTTGAATTTCGCGGGCGAATGTCGTGGAAGTTCTTGGAAGAGGTCGGACGCAATGTCGATTTCTATCTCCCTCCATCAGGTTCCACTTCCACGAGACCCCGCCCTCGGAACCGCTTCCTGACCTCCTGGACCCATCCAAAACTTGTATCCTACTTCTACCTCCATCTTTCGCCAGCCGGCTTGAAATTTTCGTTTTTGGCGTCATTTTTGAGTCCGTGATCCGCAATTTGCACCCGGTGTCCGAAAGACTTCCGACGTTGGTGCAACGAAAAGACTTTCCAAAGCTCGCGGTGTTCGACACGAACTTTAGAAGATCTACAGCTTAGCGAGTTCGAATCGTACGAGGCCGAAGTATTACGCGTCGTCAGGTAACGTTATCGACTACCTACTCTTGTTTAGTGTCTGTTTTGTTCCGGGCGCGGTTATTAAGCCGTCGGTCTGATGGTCTGTCGTTTACTGATTATTCTGTAGATATTTGGCTTTTAGGAATGGTTGCAATCCCTTTTTAATCGGTATGAGGTGGCATTTTTCGAACCATTCTTGACAGGATAAAAGTATGAGGTGGCGTGTTGTGTTGGCAGCAGAAACGCATTTTTCTCGGCAGGATGATGGTTGACGTGCGAAGAAAAACCAAGCCCTCCGCGGTGAGTCCCTTCGGTGCTGGTTGACGAAATGAGGTGCAAAAGTCGTACGATTTCTTCCCCAGTATATGCCGGAGGAAGGCTCTCCGGCGGGGGTTCTTGAGGTTGAAATAAGCTTCCCGGAATTGAACCCTGATTTGCATACCCTTTTCCGCGCGGAAATGTCCGATGGTCTTTGCCACCGGAAGGAAGATCCGATGCCCGTCGCCAGCTGTCAACATCCTTAGCGACTATCGTCCCCGGTACGGATACTCGCCAGGTCTTGTCAAAGATGCATATGCAACCATCACCATTTACGGTCATCTCAGGAATCTTCATACAGCCTGTGTGTTATCGGACATCTATGTGATTATGGGGATAGACGAGCATCGCCGCCTTGCCGCCGTGGCCGCTAACGGCGTGGCAGTAGTTTCTCGTTACCCAGTATCGGCCAACTCTCCACGCAAGATTGTGACAGACAACAGCACCCAACCGATCACCAAGACAATGCGGAGATTCCGACGATAACAGGCCCTGTCAGTGGCGTGTCAGTATCAGTGGAGTCACAGTTACGGCAACGAACAACGAGTGCATTTACCCAAGCGTTTTTACGTCGTCTCCACCGTTTGCGTGGTATGTCCGCACATGATTTTGTTTTGGACATGCACGGGTCAGCTAGTTTATGCGCCATAACGAAGAATCTAGACTCTTCCACGATGGCTTCCATTGTCAATGTTTGGACTGTCGCGAGAAATCGATCCACGCAAGACTTGAAGACTTCAAATCCGTAACCATCTCGCACATCAAACCATCCATGGGCTTAGAAGTGGACGGGTTACTACCTCAATAGGAGGGCCGGCGACCGACATTCTCAACTGGCATGGAGATCAAGTCTATAAGCACAAGTATCTTACGATTCGCCTGTCAATGGCTAAATCTCACAGCACCGTTTATCCATGCTGTATGGACCTCAATACGTACCCGAGAAGGCTGCCCACTAGCCAAAGATGACAACAACTCGCCATTTCCGCATTCGGTGGCAATGTTTGCGGCCTGTGCGGGCCCCGCGGTTACATAAGGATACACCCATCAGCGACCGTGGTACGATTCAGATGTTCCATGAGTCCAGACTCCCCAGGGATATATCTAGCCACGGATGTACGATGCTGCACGGCATATGCAACGTGCTGGTCTTGCATGCTCGATTGCTATTCTCCTGTCCACGAGGTATCGGCAAAGCTGACGCACGAACCAATAAATTTCCTAGTAAGATTTCCGCTGCTTGCATTTGTTCGTCCCGCGGAGCCACTCGCAGGAACAGCATCTCGTATATTGCCCTCATCGGGATTTTCATGGGCTGACCACGTTGATTCTGCAGGGCTCTCCCGTTTGTCTGAGACTTCTGTTGCAGAGTTTTCACTTCGGCCATCATGTCGGTTCGTTTATGCTGTAGCCGCTACCTTGCAGTGTCGGTATCGGCTGCTGGTATCTTCCGAGACTGTCGAGAGCATGGAAGACAGACTATCCCTTCTTATATTACATTTCGAGTAACAAAAGGGAAGTAGTCTCCTTGTGCTTGGTCCTTTTCCCAGTTCCGCGATTCTGAAATCGAGTGATTTGATTTGCTGCCGTATAATTAGAACTGCCGAGCCAAGTCCTCTCGTATGTCCAGAAAGGAACTATACCGAGTGAGACTTTGAGATTGGCAAACTTTGATCATCTCTGGCACTTCGCCACCCGTTCACTTCAGCCTCACCACGTCCTCCAACTGAAATTCCAGCAACCGTATCAGCCGCAAGTATTTCAAGAAGCCGGAATCGAGGCAATGGGTCGGAATCTAATCAGGGTGCTGCATCTGTCTAGTGCCTAGACCTTATTACCGTACAAGTAACCACCCTAGGTCCTGCAGCAAACATTAGATACGATCAAAGACAGCAAGCAACGTCGCGGATGTGTGTCCGGTCATACATAAATTCCTTACAGGACGTGGTCTGTCCCAATGGGAGTGCGCACCATATAGACGTCTCTTCACACCCGCGGTTCCAATAGATATATCAATCGATGTCACGACGCCGTCCTCAATGCTCAGGTCTGTTACAGAACCTCGCGTGGTTGCTAAGGACTCCTCGATGGATGTAAGCTTCGGCTTCCAGCCGCCAGAAGTAACTGGCATAATCAGAAAGTCAGCGGCCGAGTATACATCTACAAGACCCATCCATCCAGACCGTAGTTGGTTGCTAACAATTTCTGTCATAGTTTACAGTCAGTCCCTCTATCAGAAGACCGCTGCGTGGGGCAGTGGGAATTCTTGCGCAACCGACGCATCTGGAACACCAAAGGCAATGCTATTTGTATTTGTGTCGAGCTCATGACCATCCACGCCTAAATTGTATGATGCGGGTTGAACAGGCGTGGGATGAAGAAACGTTTGCAGGAATACGGTACCGGTATGTCCGTATGAGAATCGAACGACTTCTGTTGCGGTGACGTTAAGTCTTCTTACATTGGAGCTACGCAACCAAGGGACTACTGGTCAACCGGTTTAGCGGGGAAACTTGAGGACAGCTGGAAATCGAGTACCGTTAACTTCGTTCACGACTCTTTGCAACTTCACCGGCCTCATTCGTCTCGTCGCCCAACAGCCATTAATATGATATCTGGCCACCCATTCGATGGGACTGCCGTCAGAGCCGCCAGCTCTGGCTTCCCCAGCGGTCCCGCTGGACCCCGTCGCTCCTGACTTGGCATGCCCGGCCTATCCTCTGACACCACCGCATGCCTCTCGCGGCACTACTCTGCCGTCCACCGCCAGATTCCACTCAACGTACCCCGCCCCCTCTCCTAAGGCACTGCAATGGGCTCCACTCTCTCCACTCTGCTGGCACCCTTGCTGCTCTTTGCTCTGTTTTCCGAGCTCTCACTGATAATTATCAGACCACTTTTGCATCCTCGGGAAGAACCCTAGCCCTGTAAAGAAGTGGCAATCACCCTGGGCTCGCTTTCGGGAACGAAGGCCGGGAGTGAAGTCCGAAGAGACTTGCAAACCGTCGCCGCCAATCTGCACTTCTATCCATGTCGATGCAACAGCGTGGTGCGTCTAGAGACGAAATGCACTCTCACGTTTCGGGACGACATCCCACGCGTTCCACGAGAGACACCTGTCTCGCGCCAGCCGATTCGCTGCTGTGGCGATTGGGGCTAGCATTTGGAATCATTGGAGCTGGTTCGGGCATTCACCGAGAAGCCATTGGGGACAGCAGCGTGGTGAGAGCGTTTCTGATGGATTGCTGCTCGAGCTGCGAGGAGCTGCCAGTCACTGCCAGACCCTTTGCGACGAGATTCGCCCATTAGTGCGATGCAGCGCAGTTACGAGATCGATTCGTGGAGGGATTTTGGATCTACTACCCCTGCACTTCACTTGGGCACATGGCGGTGCGCTCTATCTCGCGAGTCTAGAAGCGGTAGAATGCCGGACCAGCACCAGCTACTCAGCCCTATTAGCAGCTAAGAGAGCGAGCAACGAACGGAAACGGATTCCACTGTCGAGTTTCACGGTTGCACCGTTCGAAATGCCCATGCCGCGTCCCCCGCAGTCGTCATTGCCGGTACTGTGGTAGCGGTACAGCGGTGCTCACCTCCGGTCAACGTTCTAAATCGGAGGCCTGCGCGTAGACGATCCGCCGTCCAGACAAAGCCTCGACAAATGGCTTCCGTGAGCCGTGGAAGACCGTTAGTTAGCCGCGGAAGCAGGCTGTAAAAAGACGCCATTGCTCTTCTCTTGCCAGATTCAACCGCAGTTTGCAAAACTGACTTGGTGCGTAAGTACTTATGCAGCGGCCTTTTTGACGACAATATGTATACGTCGTTGCAGTGGTATTATATTTGGCGCCCTAAGTTTTAAGGTTGCATCGCGGGATGTTTGTCCGAACCATTTGGACTCTGCAACGATCTGCGACCCTTGCGGTCTAGATCGTCGCTTTCCCTTTGGCTCCGAGCGTGTGTCTTCTGGGACAGCCATGCTGCGGAATTGGGGACTGCGACCTGCGTCACTCCTGCAGCATGGTGTTTAAAAGAAGCTCTAGACTCAGTATGGTATGCCTATTGCCTACGCTCCCTGCACAGTTGTTTTGGAATATTACAGCAAGCGTTTGTGATATGTACCACTTTTACTGACTGACGGAACCGACTGACAGATTTGGAGCCTGCCTAACATTGCAACCACTTTGGACTCTGCCCTCACTCTTTGCTCACCTGCACGAAGCTCCAAAACGGTGGCCTTTCCCCCTCGGTTATTGATTGAATACAATTCCAACAAAAACGCTTCCTCAGCAGCACATCAAAAATTAGTCGGGGCTGCCGACATCATCCGTTGTCAGCTTTTGGTGGTAAACAGCGCGAAAAAACGCAAGAATATAAAGTAGTTCAGGGGAGGCATGGAGCAGCTGGTAGTGGATAGGACATATCCGCGCCACTGGCCTGGGAGCAATCGGGCCTCGTACCATACTGTCAAGAAAAAAGCTAGCAGAGTCAAAAAATCTTATGCGACGCCTTGTCGTATAAAAGGCCGGCATACCCGCAGCTTTTCCGCATCTTTTTGGAAGGAAGATCGAGCTGGAGCAGAAGAATCCGATATAAGACCTGACCCCGATATGTTCTCACAATCCCCGCCGTCCAAATCACGGTGGCCTAATACATCAGTACGAGCGGATTCCGACACCTCGGCCTCATCTACAAGCAACAGTTCTGTTTCAACATCATCTTCAGGCACTGGGAGACCATCTTCAACAAACACTGGAAAACCATTGAGCTTTGATTCGTCCCCCGCACCACGACACCCACCCCCTCCTCCTTCGTCAGACAGAGCAAGCCAGGGCCCAGGGACGCCTGCATCACTGCATTCCGACCAAACAGCCTTGGCCTCACCCATGCGGACGCTATGGCTCACGATGCCGCCAATAGGCGATAGCAATTCAGACTCTAGAGCTGCAAAAGGAAGTAAAAAGCCTCCGACCGAATTTTACACGTGGGAGAACCTTCCGCCTCTCAGTCTGGTTCGAAAATGCCTAGATGGCTTCTACAGTGGTCGTGGCATGCCAGAGCTGATGTGCCCGGTCCCCCAGAATGAGGCGCTTGAGATCATGGAGAATATCTACAGCAACAGTACTACAACACAGGCGAACAATCATACCTACCCTCGACCAGCTCCCCGTACGGCCGATGCAAATTATCTGCTCTGTTTGATGCTGCTATTGGCGGCATTGGGAGCCCGTTACCTCGCAGACAACGAGGTGACCGACGACGAGCAGGCAGCATTATTCACCAGCGGACGATGGTATCTGGACATGGCGTTCGGAATCAAGGATGCCAATGACCTGCAGCGTCTTCGAGCGAACGTCCTCGTGGCCCTCAACCTTATCTTCGAAAAAAGAATTGTCTCAATTGAGTATCTCAGTGTGTAACCCTAACCCTGTGCATATGCTGCACTGTTTGAATTTTCTGTGGCTTTTTGCTTTGTTTCTTCCGTCGTTTGCATCTTCTAACGTCGGACCCGTGGTTGCCGGGGCATCTGTTAGACCGGGCAATTGCTATCGGACTGGCGCGAGGCCTCCACCGCAGCGCTCCCCCAGCAGCATCACGGACGCCCCCCCGGACGGCCACGGTCGGCGCCGAGCCAGACGGTTATGCGGGCAGCCGAAATAGGCAGCAGACAATGGGCGACGGCGACACTCAGCTCTTCGACTATTGGCCGTACTGGAAACGAATCTGGCAGTCACTGGTGTTTGTGGACGGGTATGTCGTCTCTGCCCCGCGTGTTTATCTAAGCATGACGCAAGCCAATGCAGCTACTGGCTAGCAAGTTGGCGGTTCTCGTCGAATTCCTGTTTTTTTGGGGCCTTTGTTACCCCCTGACAGAATTTATGGACATTGCTGGCCTCAGTAATTCCACGATTCTGTCCATCGCTCGTTTTTTGCGTTCTTTTTCACGTTTCGATTATTTTTGCTCTTCAAGTAGTGAGCTCAGGATCAACTCTAACTATGGGCGGAAATAGATGGTTATCCACTTCGGTGGGCGGCGTCCCACAGGTGTGCAAGACGTTGGAACCGATCTCCGAGGTAGGACAGACCGGAGCCCCCAGCTTTGACTGATCGAGCATCGACATTTTGCAAACGCATCGATCGCGCACACCACCCCCGATCTCGATCGCATGCTAATGCTAACAAATTGGCCGTGACAGGACTTGGGGCACCTGGGCAACCCGCAGCAGCAGCACCACCTCGTCGTCCACCAGCATGGGCAGCATGAGCAGCACGGGCATGGGCAGCGCAGTCCACACCATCCGCACCATCCCCCGCAGCCCCCCCCGCACCCCGACGACGGCGGCGACGGCGGCTGTGGCGGCGCCAACAGACCCAGCTCCCGTGACCTGGAGGGCAATCTCCATGCCGAGCTGGCGCGGCTGGGCGTCCTGATGGGCGCCATCACGAAGGATGTGATTGCTCCCGAGACCGTCGAACTGAACATGGTGCGCGTCTACAATGACCGGCTCCAGGCGTGGCACTCGACCCTGCCTGAGGCCCTCACCCTGCAATCGGCCGTGCGCAACCAGTACGAGCTTCCTCACAAGAATAGCACGCTGCTCATCCACTGTGCCTACCTGCTCTCCATAACCCATCTCACTCGTCGTCTGCTTGTCGAGACTGCCACGGCCCAGCTGTCCGGGTCGTCTAGTCTGGCTGGAGTGCGCAGCGGTAGTGCGTGCAGCGGCAGCAGCAATTCTGCCTTGTCAGCTGGACCTGGAGCATCTCCTGGAGGAGCAGGAGAGGGCTTGTTAGCCGAACCCACTGCGACAGCCGAAACGTTCTCGACGATGTGTGTGGATGTTGCCCATCAGATAGCGACGGTAAGCAGCCACCCACCCCATTGGCCCTGACCGTCTAAAACGAAAAACGAAAAAGTGGTCTGATATTTACATCAAGAGTGGTTGTACTGTACATGGACGTTTATGCTGATGATCACACACCTTAGGTCGTTGGGATGCTCCGTGCAGAAGACAAGCTAACCAGAAGATGCTGGCTCATAATGTAAGTTTTTCCCGTCCCGCAATATTTATCCCGTCCACGGCCTTCTGGGGGGGCAATCGTGGTGTCAGAGATATCACGCACTGGCTCCCCACGTCGGCCGCCTGCGTGGACAGCGTCTTTGCTTGTGTCATGAAAATGCTCACGTCTGTCTTCCATCTAGTCAATCGGCCTACACGGCGGCCATGATTATCTGTCTGGATCTCGCCCGCAACCGTGGTCGTCCCCAGCTGGAGTCTAAGTTCAACGACAGCCAGGTCCACATCTCAGCATGCATTGACACCCTGCATCAGAGTGCAGGCTCCGACCCGGTGTCGCAGAGATACCTGGAAATTATCCTTCCTATATACCGTACCCTGACGATCCCGGATACAAGCCTTGCGACTAAGCGCGCCCGCCTCTACAGAGACCCTCTCAGCGGGGCCTTCGGCGACCCTGGGTCGGAAACCTATCCGACTAACGACGCCGTGCTGGACACCATTTTAGAATATCTGAAAGCCCCATACGGAGGTGAGCGTACAATCATGGACCAAGATTTTTTCTCAGCTGGTGGAGCCGGAAACTTCCCAGAACATTATAGATTTTTAAACCCTCCGCCATCAAATACTAGATTTAATACCCCTCGCCAGCCGAATGGACACTCCCAGATATATGCCATTTCCAACGGCAATGCGACGCCGTCCAACGGCACTCACGACATTAGAATGGGGAATAATCCCATGGATCATCATCAACCCTCTCCTCCCAAGAACCGATATGGTGCATTCAAGAGCATGGAGGAGCTCGAAGCTTTTTACCGTCGTGTTACGTAGTGGCCAATTCGTTCGACCTAAGCCTAATACTGGAGAGTTTTCCTTTGGTTTCTGCATGAACCCAACTCAAACGATTTTCATTTGTTTTTTCTTTTTTTTTTCTTTTTTTCTTCTAGCATTATTCCTCATCTCGGCATCACACTTTACGACTGTTACGAAATATTTGTTCCCACTTACATGTTTATTGCAGCTTGCGCTCTATACGTTCCGTTCCATTCATGACTTTTATGGGCTAATGATCATCTTGCTTTTTTCCCCGAGTTAGACACATTAAGATGTCCAATGATTGTTTGTTTACTTTCACCAGTTATTGGCGCGGGACTTTTTACAATGTGCTTCTTTGTTCGTGGGTCTGTTTGTTTGGGAGCGGGCGCTGGGATGTTGGGATGGAGTTTCTCGTGTTTTCCGCTATCTGTCTCGTTTCTCTGATTGTTTTCCTTTTTTGCTCTTTTCAGTCTATTTAGCGGGGAGGACGCATGGATCTGGCGCCGTTTGGGACATGGTGTTGTTTCCTTTACCTGGTCTAGCTCATCAATCTACACGGGGGGTTCTTCTGGGTTCTGCTTCCATCAACGACTATGATCGTCGTTTTCACAAAGCGGATAGCGGGTGCTCTGCCGTAATATTTCCTTGCAGACATGGATTGCTGAAGATCATCGTGCTATGCATGCACGCCGAGTGATTCCTAACGTTGGACGTTCCTCATCACGACGATCGCTGCACTGTGCACACACGTCCCTTACCAAGCCGATCTCAGACAATGACGACAGCCTCGTACGATATACTCCAGGCCCTCTAGTCTCGGACGCCAGTGAACCGTCCGAGACTACGCACAGGTCGGATACCGGACGTTAACCCTCGCTCGCAGGCCAGCGTCCCCCAGCGGTCCCCAGCCGAATCCCCATTCTTCTCCCCGCTATGCCAAGCCAGTCCGGTTGCTGTCAAACTGGAGGCTTACCCGTTTCCGAGGCTGCTAAAGGTATGTACGAGCATCTACGGGCATGCTAGAGATATCTACGACCATGCTAGACATGTAACAGCATGCTAGACGTATGTGATGGGTGAATGAGACGCGATGACGGTCCCCCGCGGTAGTGCAGGCAGCAACGCAAGCAGCACCCAAGCAGCAACGGTAGGTGCAGAAAACGACAGAGGGCAGGGGGTAGGGAAGAAAATTTGTGCGGAATCGATTCCGCGTGAAGAGCAGTTGCTGATGAGATGGGCGTGGTTGCTGATTTTGAGCGTGGTGATTGTAGGCCCAGAGAGGCGACTGTTGTTGAAAGGCAGCAGCCTTCTGAACACCCCGCTCCAAAATCAAGGATAACGAAACAGCGGACCAAAAATCTCACCACCCCCCGCCAGCACGTGCCAATCTGATGCATCTGATGTTGTCCCAAAAGTCACCATCATGGTGCCGACTGGCGATGCCGACCACAGATCGCTCCAAGCCTGGACTGTCCTGGAGCTTGAACCAAAGGGGCGTACATGCGTATTAGCAGCAGAGAAATAGACAGCACTGCTGTTGCAGAACCAGCCAACCATTGTCAAATCATTACCAGACCAGTTCAATATACCGGAAACAGAGTTTCCGGTGCCGCCGGCGAGGGCCAATCTTCAGCAACACACCAGCGAACGTAATGTGTATCCGAAGCTAGCTGAGACGTTCTGTTAAGTCGGGATTTCATCCGCGTTTGTCCTGCCGCAGACAAATTCTGGGCCGAGTTTTGCAGGAAGCGGGGCGTGGGGGCAGAGGAGATATCGTGCTGTCCTGTCCACTTCACATATGCCGAGTGGAATTCAATGAAGTTAGTTAACGAAGTGACGTACTTACGTACTCCTCGGTTGCTAGATTTTGCTTTTGTCACCGGCCCGATTCCCGTTTGCACTTTGATGGGGTCCAGGACGGCCGAAGGGAGGCTTTCATGGCTTCTTTTCTGCTTCGCACTTTGCTGAACTTTGTTTGGTTAAATTCAGTCCCGTGAGAGGGCATTAAAAAAGTATTCCCGGATATGGAAATTTTCAGCGAATATTTTTTGAGCTATGCTTTTTATACATTCCATAGCGATTGTGTAACATCCGGCCGAAACTTGAAGAGATAAGGAATGACTCTTTGTCGGATGAGGAGCATAAAGGTAGTGTGCGCCGCATTAAGGAGAGCTTCAGATGGTCATTCCCCTTTCAAAATCTTCATAGATTATCGGATAATTTTACTGCTTCGAGGTTTCAGCTGCGATGGGGAAGAGATTCGGATATGCAATCCGCCCCCACAGTGTATGTGTCCAGTCCCGCAATTTTTCAATCCCCATGGGCAGCATGCGCATTGAATGATCAACACTGCGCTGCATAGAAGCGCTACTCTGCTGAAACATATATCACAGATTTCTATACGAGTCCCTGATCTATGCCCTTTTTGAGATTGTGGGGCACAAACTTCGTGTTACGGATGGTCGATGATATAATTTTGATATCACTTTCATGAAGCCTGCTGCAACCCGCCGCTGCACGTTCTCGGCGTACATACAGCAATAACAAAATTTTGCTATAGGGATTCGCGACTAAAGAAAAAATGGTTCCTCGAAAATCTCCTTAGATACATCTGCATGAGATACCCAGCGTGTTGGCACAAGCGATAATCGTTGAGATGAAACTCTAATTCATCAAGCTTTTCACGTGATTTTCAGTCTTAGTCACATATTTGGCGTTACATCATCTCAGTTGGTTCTAGAAGATGCTTCTATTCGATTCGTCTAGAAAAATAGCCCATAGTATCGTCGTGGCATTTCAAATCTTCAACACTTCGACTCTGGCTCCGGATGACATCTCCGTCATTCACTCTCTCTAGTCGATGGCCACATCGTCTTGAATAGCAACGATTACCTCATATCTAGGGTGCACAAGTGCAAATTGTACGCATCCACAGCATAATTTTCCGTCCTGCTAAGTGACGATGCCGAATTTGGCTATGGGACGCCAATGCTTCGGAATTACATTACACCGGTATCTCTTTCTGTTTGAAGCCAAACCATATCTAACAAACGCATGAACCCGACGGCTTGTTACCTTTGAGTGATCCCTTGTCCCCGGAGCCAGACTTCCACCCCATATGTTGGCATTTGCGTTGACGTTGGAAAATCTAGAAGAGGCCTTCGGCTTCGTACACGGCATCTAGTGGATAGTCTCGTTCCGAAAGGTTTTGAATAGGCACCTTACGCGATCATTGCCGGCTCGTTACTCTAGAGGCGAAATTATGGAAGTACCAAGAGTACCATCCCGTAGCCTCACCGCCAAGCTAAGACCATAAGAAAGTTTATGTATTATACCGACAGCCAGTAAGCGAATTGGAGCTCGGGAAAACGAATTCGGGGCTGGCAGCAAAGCCGAAGACTCAACGCCGTGCATATCCGGCTGCATCTGCACAGGACGTGTTTGTTACCAAATTACCACCGGCGGGCGGTGATCATGACTTGGCGGAATCCGGACACGAAGTTCCAGTTGGTGGCTCCGACGCCATTCCGTTCGTAACGCTACTTTGTTCTGGTTCCCCGGCAGGAAAACGTGGACTCCTAGTTCGGAGCCGGCTTCGGCGCTTCTCTCGGGGAACCTTCTGTATGTTTGCAAGCCTGTACGCGATGGCTTTCGTGGCTCTGGGATCAAGTGATATCGTGACGTTGCATGGAAGCTTTGGTTGGTTTGTCCAGCAAACGATTTGGCTCGGCTTAGGCTCTACCTAGAAGTTTCATTAGCCTGTTACAGGAACGGTTCTAGTTAAACTAGTGAACGCTCGGCGATCGACTCTATCAAATGAAGATTGACGCCAGAAGCCAAATGAGACATCTACACCTAGAATGTTCGCGTCTAGGGACCTCTTCGAGCCTGACAACGTGTGTAAGAAGAACTCCGAGGTTTCTTTGAAGCCGATGGGGAAAGATTTATCCGGGATTTGTCTTAGTTTTTGGCACGTGGTCGTTTACAAGCTGTTCCCTACAATTCATGTTTACAAGCCCCGTTAGCCGGCAATTTCTTAGGCTCATCGGCCGATTCACTGGCGAACTTGAGGGGTGAGTAAAAATCTCTGCGGCCCCATCTTCAGTCTACTCTAGCAATTTGCGTTCAGCTGGAGTCTACTCCTGAAATTTTCTGGGATTCCGTGTGATGGTTTGGGATGGATTAAGGTCTGGATAAGAGTCCTCATCGATGCATCGGCTATTTTTATCAGTTCAGATGCAGGTACACCTTTTTTTAACTCCCTTGCAAGTGCCATGAATGTTTTGATAAACTCACGCTGACTGCGGGTGCGGGGAGGGTGGGCGGCCTCGGAGGGATGAAGGCCCGCTTAGTGCGTGATGCTCCTACTTTGGCTTAGCTCTGCAAGCCCGGACGTAACATCCGTTCCCAGTCAGTTCCTTGATGCTTCAACGCTTCACAGACGTCAAAAAGACGTGATCCCCAAGAGTAGCCTCGGCCTTCCATGCAATTGACGTTCGGACGGATCACAACACCATCTGCCATCGAAAGAAACATTGCAGCGCTACGACGTCTCGCTCACAATCGGTCAGTTTCTCAGACGTGGAAACTCCATCCTACCTTGGTTACCGGCGGAAGACCTGCAGAAGGTCAATGAGACACCGAATGTCTGGGCGATGACCCGTCCGGTTTCGATTGCATTTGCTTTGAAGCTGGTGTCATCCACGCCAAATCGATTCACGTCGATCGCAGGCATGGTATTCACGCTTGTAGCTTATCCTGACCGTGGCGAAGGTTCTTTGCACAGCACATGAGCAGAGTGTGTTTTTGGTTGTGACGTCGGATTGGCTATCTCCGCGGAAATGAAGGGTGATTTAGGCATTTCGTTCCATGCCAATAAATATGTTTCTTGCAATTTGTCTTGACAAATATCCTGCAACTCATAGTATTTCACAACCCAGAACCGAGCTCTTATCTTGGTCAACGAATTGTCGACAGCTACTTGCGGTGATTAGTGCCAGTTTATGCTTCCTTCGCTCTGGCGCCCCCGCAACGCAATCTGGATCTAGATTCCAAACTTTCTTGTGGTTCGCTCAATTTCGCAAATTTTCATTTGGCCGGCGCTCCATCGAACGGCGCGTTGTGCACCGTTAATTAGCACACAATCAAGCTGTCTTTGGATTGATGGGCCGAAGCGAGGCCGAGCATATTACAATTTCTCGGATACAAGCAAATCTGTGCGATACAATCACGGCTCACCGATAAGATGCGTTTAGTCGATGGAACGTGGTACGTGGTGTTAAGCGACATATCCGAGCAGGTCCCAGAAGCCACAATTAAACCGGTTTGGCTTTGGTAGCTAGATAGTGTGACCCTCAGGAATGCCACAACGTGTCTGTACCTGAGAGAAGTCTAGGCATACGACAGACGTTTGAGCATGTGATATGCAAATAAGTGCAGCGTTGCAGATGAAATGTTACAGACGCAGTTATGTGATCTGTTACACAAAGTGAAGTTACTCGGATGTCAACACCAGCCAAGAAGATGCAAAATTGCATTTCGGTGGAAGTATTACGTCCTGGGCGGTTTTAGGGCCAACCCTAGGAGATTTCGCTTCATAGCTATCGCCGCCGCTGCAGGGGGAAGTGGGGTCCGTACTAGCCGCAATAGGATTCTAGAAGCACAACTCCAACCTAGAACGAAACAAAAAAAATCCAGCGAGATATTGTGATGCAACCAACCTTGGAACCTTCGTTACATACTATCATAGATAGTTTCTTTAGCGGCTCATGACAAACAGCTTACGTATTTCAGCACTTCGGGGCTGTTTAGAGTGTAAACATCATCAAAACGGATAGTACTTCCGGTATTGAACAAGATCTCACGTGCCAAGATATAACCCTTCAAATACTTAAATTTTAGACGATGCATGGAGTTCGTTCTTGGAGGTTTCGGTGTTTCATTCTCCAAACTGTTTACTCCACGGGGATAGGCTGTCTGAGGCGGCCCACTGGCGTTTATGTCCGCCGGACGTATCGTGTCTTAAACCCCGCGTCCGTTCCAGAAACCTTTCCCTTAGCGAGGAAGCTACAAGTCAAATGTACCGAGATTCCCCCGCTAATCCAGTCGATCCTACTAGTCCTGATCATAAAGCTTGGGCGTCAGCGACGCGATTTCACAAATAAGCATTCGGCCTTACCGCCTCATCTCCGGAACCCTATGGAACTATTTTTCTAAGGGCTTTCCACGCACCAAAGTAACCTAACCACGTTTTAATGCAAGCCTTGCAAGCCTTACTTGAGCAATCTTTGGTTGGTTTCAAATCCAACAATCTATTTTATCGATCCTATCCCCGCTTAGATCTAATCGTTAGGAATTAGCGTACCCTGACCTGGGGACATAATAATATGACAGAACCAATAATCTAATCGTTATGTAGGTCTAGATTTTCCACTTCGGATTTATGATGGAGCTTAACCCCGGGCCGATCTCATCATCACTCGGGATTGACGGCGGTTATCAAAACAAACGCGCCAATAAGATTATGGAAACCTGTTATCGACAATTCATAGTTTCCTGGATTATCTGCAAATCACAATCAGATTACGTTGACTGTTGGTATTGGGGTTCGCATTGGTGCTCAAGGCTGACTTTGAAGTTTTATGGAAGCGGGTACGCCATCAGCAGGCAGTTAACAGCGGAGTTTATGGAGTTTGTGTGGAGATATATTGGAGTTCGTTAAATCCTCGGGCTCAAAATCTAACCATAAAATACCATCAGTATTCTCGTGAGCGGAGACTCCGGAGAGCACAAAATCTTGGCTGAAACCCCAAGCCCCAAGCTGATCATAAATTGTCGTCTGAGCCCACCTGAACTTTCATCTGACAGGAAGGAGGGCATGAACGACAACGAAATTCCTTGGAATTGTTACATTATCTACGGACATGTTACACTTTGAGATGACACTCCAAGCCGATACTTGGCAGTGACAACAACAAGAAGAACTTTTCGTACATAATCTGGACGGATCCGCAGACTCAACTACTATTCCAGACTTAAGCTCGGCAGTCTCACCGGAAACCTTGGCTTATGCATCATAACATCATTCAAACCCCGTGGATTTCTTCAGCTGGGTTCTGCGGTGTCGTCGCGGTGATCCCGTACAGAAATATCGTAACGACTACTCAGTCGGAATGTCTACGCTCCGAAGAGTGCACACCAAAATCTATGCACGGTATCAGACTCTTCAGTTCATTGGTCAATCACCCAACCCACGTCGGGTTTGGACTTACATTAATGATCAGCGTGTGTAAGTCTCGCTCCACTTGACTTCAGGCGCTGAATAGGCAGGAGCGCCTGGTCTCGAGGCTAGTAGTGAGTGACCGTAACTACCATTGGCGGTCCGATAATGCACGATGGCCGTCGGGCGCCGTAAAACGCTTTGAGCCCAGCTGAGAATTGATCACCGCCGGCGGCCGATATTTCTCCCCGGCCACGATATGATAGCCGTAGATGAAGCTCGGCTGATTAAATGCAGCTACAAACAGTAAGGGCTGAGCCCTGAATGGTATCCCCTGCAGGACGACAATCTTCAGGAAAACGACAATAAGAAAGCGCGGCTCAACAGACCCTGTCATGGTGGAGGACACATACAAACTCAGCGCCAGATCCTGGCCCTTCCACCTCTCCCTAGTCTCTTCCCCCATACATTTATCCCTGCGAAGTGCCTATCTTGGCGCGCTATTCCTATTTTCGTTTTCCTGAAGATTGTCGTCCTCCAGGGGATAAGTTATAACGACGTGTTCTCTCAGTTATAACTACAAGTGATAACGGTGCTTAAAGACTTGGAAACTATTGGTGATATTTTATGATTCCGTTATGCATTCCTAACTTCGTCCTCGAAGCGGAAGATTCGCTCTTGGCTTCGAGAACACGCTCCAAACCAAAGATACCAGTGCCACAGCTTGGTTTAGCTAGAGAATTCCTCCATGGTTCCATAGTATCCTCTCGGCAGCCTTATTTCCCATCATTACCGTGCTGCTGTGGTCCGCGCATAACGTAATCTGGTATTCTTGCCTATTTCAAAGATTATCTCACCAGGTACGAGATTGAGCATCGTTACTACTTTTGCAATGATCAGAGATGAGTAATCTTAGGTTTATATATTCCCATAGCGCGCGGTTTAGATATGTATGCTTCGGCCAGCAGTATGGGGGGTGTATTTCCTTCAGTTTATTTCGTTACGATGTAGGCTTCGGCCCGATTACCGGGGGTGTTTCCTTTGTTTGTTATTTCTACCTTTTATTAGGCGGTCACGGGGGTCGGCGGGGGTGCCACAGTTGACGCCTTATTGTATTAGTATGATATAGGCGGTGGACAGGATCTATGGGGAGGCGCATGGAAGGCCCCTAACGGGGCGGGCCCCCAAGCGGTGCCATATTCTAGATAGAATACATGCACCGCTATAGCAAATATATTGATTCAAAACAAACAAAAAGCACCTATTCCATCATAAATAACGATGGCCTTCCAACCCCCCCCCCCCCCCCCCCCCCCCAAAAAAAAAGGCCCCGATTATCTACCTTATCTCATGATGCACACCCGTAAACTCCTCTCTAACAGTAAGCTCTGTGGCGACGATGGGAAATGCGTCACGAATTATCACCCTTGATCCTACGGGCCGAACGCCAACGGGCCGGGGTTTGACCACGCCAAAGAAGTTTCCTCAGTCAACCAGTTTTAACACGGCAATTTATACAGCATCCTCATAATGTTTTCCAAAAACCTTCTCGAATTCCATTATTACCTTCTCTCTCTGGAGTGCGAGTGGCCATGAGGTTCATAAATCTTCGCGTTCTGCCAAGCCTCGATAATCGGTTCCTTTCCGGTACTGAGGCATGAATATCCACCTCTTCGGTTCTCGATGATAATCCCACAGTCCAAAGCCCACTCGATAAGCTCCTGATCTTGATTCCAAGCGTTCTGGATAACATCCTCTCCGGTAGAAATAGCATTCTCATAATGTCTTCCAACATGCTCCATACGCTCCTCCCAGCTGTTTAGTCCTTGGAAACGTTGGCCGCAGAATCCACAAGTTGAGCTAGTCGGCAGCTCTCTTCTAATCCTCTTGCAACGCTCCTGAATCCTCGGAATCTCAGTGTTGATAAAGTGGGTCATCTCCGGCGACTGTTGGTTTTTTTAGAGACCATGTGGGTAGTTGACTTGGATCCATGCATCCTCTTCAAGTGCTGACCGAACAAGTCCTTTCTGTTGAAAGTGGCGGTCTTACGGTCGATACAAGATGGGAAGTCGCAACGCCAGTAGCAGGGTTGTGTGTACGCTCTGTTATAATGACGCTTCCATTCATTCTTGCTGGCAAACGTTTGCTGGCATTCAGCGAAGGTAAAATCGCAGTGAAAGGGGCGTTTGAATTCATGGCGGCCTCTGGTGTTTCTCTGGCGTGGCGGAGGAGAAAGAGTCCGACGATACTTGTCCGGGGAAATGATTGCAGGTTCATCGCGGGGACGCTTTCCGAGGGAAGATTGCGGGACGTATTTGACGGGTTTAATGACGGAACCACCACCATCGCGGCGGTATTGGCTGTGACGGCAGTTGAGTCTGCTGGAAGTTGAAGCAAGAGCTGGGTTCGAGGGAAAGATGCCTTGCCCGCGGGGGATGTATTCGCAGTTAACCAGGTAAGGGGAAATAGCGGGATCCTCACTGGCATAGGCGGCGAGTGCAAGTTTACTATCAACCGCGGCGGGGTTTACGGTATCGGTGATGTTGAGGGATCCAAAGCAGGAGTTCAACTCTGGGACTGACGAGGCATTCATGCTTTTATCCCAGTGTGGTTGTGGTGTCTTTTGGCGCTGACTGCAAGGGCTTGGAGATTCACCGAAAGAAGTAGTTGGGGTAAGTAGCACTTCATTTTCGTCGTAGAAGTCTCGACTCTCCTCGCTATCCCCAAGAGAGGTTTGAGGATAAGCAAAGGGCATGACACTGCCAGCGGCACTATGAGCAATCCCGCCCACTTTACCGCCATATTGGACGTGGTGTTCGGAAAGGCGAGAACTCTGGGGGGCGATTACGCCATGACCAACTGTGTCTTTCTTGAAGCCATATAAAATCCGCAAATCTGTTTCGGTATGAAGACCGAGAAGCCTGGGTCCGGGAGCTGGCATGCATAAGTCGCTTCGGTATCCAGGGTCCGAGGCTGTATAAGAACCATGTTCTAGTCCGAGTGTAACGTTAATGCGAGGTATGCTTGAAAGACTCTGTTGAGCCTGTATTCTCGGAGATACGTCGGGGCTTTCGTTATTGTCGCTTTTTGGGTATCCTGAATTATATGACCCCTGGGTGGAGCCGTATTGATATACGGGGCTTGCCGGTGGTGATAGATTCTTCGACAGGTTTGGGCTGGTGTTAGCGCTTTCAGTAGAGCTTGAGCTGACCGCATAATGGTTATAGTTGTCAGGAGCCGGTTGCGGGGATCTCATGGTTTGGCGAGTTGGTGCGATGTCTGTGTTGAAGGGTCTCACGCTCATGGCATCGTCGCTTGTGACTGGCGCAGAGGTCTATTTTATCGAAGAGACATTAGGTTAGTCAAGGTCTACTGGATTGATGGGTAAAACTTGGGCGATTGGAATCATGCAATGGGGTTTTGGTCGGGCAAATTAAACGAAGCAAAAAAAAACGAGAACGATTTCATGGAATTGAGGTTATGAATCAGTGTCATCCCTACTGGACAGAGGTATTGTTATTTACTGCTGCTAGTAGTGCCTTGCTGGTAATTGGCAATTACGGGAGAGAACTATGCAGTCGTGGTAATGGGAGCTTTGGCGGCCTCGTTTTTTTAAAAGGGAATCGGTTCATGTCAAAGTAGTTGTTGAGCTCTGAGTATAAAAATGCGTTCCGGAGAGGTTTAGAATTAAAATTTTGAAATAATGTGCTTCTAGACGGGTGGTGTTGAGATGTTTCATAGGCGCAGCATCATAATGCATCGAATTACGTAGTCCCAACGTGTGAAAAGACGTGGCAATATCAAAAAGGATCATCGTCACAAATATTCGAAGCGTTTGCTCACATCTAAAAGCGCGTGGATGATGGAAAGCACAATACGGCAACCTTCGCGCGTGATCAGGGGATTGACCGTTGAATCATAGGTATTCAAACACTGAAATCGGTCCGATTGGCTCTATATTTAAGTATGCATATCTGTACAAACAAGCATGACGAAAGTGTTCTCCCCGCTAGAGTGTCCTTTCAATATAGCCGGCACATCTATCATGCTCGAGTTGATGAATAGGGCTTAGGGTTCGGGGTCGGCTTGATGCCGTAGCGTGCGCATAGCTACATATCGAGCCCTTCGTATCTCTCGCGTCATACAATGTCAACTCTCTAGATCAGTAAACGAACGACTGCAATGGATTTTATTATCCTTGACAAACCCAATCATTCACAGTTGATGACTAAATTTCCTTATCTCCATTTCTCTTTCCTCTCAATTTGACAACCGAAATTATCACCGCTATCAATTACCCTCGCCAAATTCCAAATCAACACTCCGACATGGGCTACAAAATTTCCCTCACACTAGCTCCCGCCACACCGGATCAGCCACACCCATCGGGACCCGGTTTGCTCCCCACAATTCCCGAAGCCCACCAGTCGTACATCTAAAAAAGTCACCTTAATACCTTGTTCTTAGCCACCGCCCCCACCCGAGGTTCTCTCTAGCAGTGGCGTCTGGTTACCTCGTTTCTCGTTCCCCCGTCCCATCATGCCTCCGTTGAAACTTGGGCCGAAAATAGCTTTCAGCCACCTCAATAACCGAACCGAAGATTAGAGTACTGACGCCACATTGCGGCGCGGGTCTAGGTAGAGTAATAATCCTTCCATCAAGGTGCTCTATTATCTAAGGCCCTAGACAACTCTAGGGTTCACTGAGTTCCCTGAGGGTCCCCAAAAAGGTCCGTGCCACACGGCTACGCTAGGTTCAGCCTTACTGTGCGAACCAAATCAAGGAACTGTGAGGCCAGAATAGAATCTTACTCATAGTTTCACTTTGGGATTTGACATGCGCAAGCCTTTTGGCAGTCATTTTGGCAGGTGCAAGAAAATAGAGTAAACACACTGGAAGGCTAGTAGAAGCCCGTGCCACGATGCGATACGATGGCGTTATGGCTGTACGGAAAACCTAGGAAACCTAGAAAGATTGTGGGTCTGGTTCTATTCTGCCGCCTGCGGACATTCCACGGACATTCTGCAAGCTGCGAGCTGCGCACATGGCGAGATGTTTGCACGCAAACATGCAGGTTGCTTTCTCTTAGTTTCTTCTAGAAACTGCATGGCTGATGTGTGTTAGGGTTGGCTGAAGGGAAATTTTTCGTTGCGATTTTTGGATGTGGGTTGTGATGCAGCGAGAGCACTTGAGAAGGCTTGGGATGCTCCGCTCTTCCACGTTGATAGTCGCGGTGAAGAGATGGATCATGGATTTCAACTCGGAATTGAGCCCGCTCGCTTCGCTCCGCACGCCCGCACACAGCACGCTTTTCATACTCGCTTTGCTGGCGTTGGACGATTTGCTGAGCTTCTTTCGCTGGCTTCTCTATCTAGCTACTCAAGCTGTCTAGATCCGCGCACTTTGAGTGTTTGGTACGCTCTGTATGCCGCCATACGCGTTGCACGCGTTGGACACTTTGCTCTCTTTGCACGCGTTTTCCGCAGTGCTTTGTGTTCCTTTTGTTTTGCAAGATGTATCTACAACTAACCATCGCCCGTAAATATCCTACACAGCCTACTTGGGTTTACCGGGCTTTTTGTACTTTGCTGTAACGGAGAAAGGAACTGATTCGCCTGCATCTGTGCTCCCTGGAATTCCCTTGACAACACCGTTTCGCTACCATAATCAGCGCCCGCGGAAAGATTTTTCATCTTCAACCCCAAAGACATTTACATACCTCTCGCTGTCTATACACTCATTGACCTTCTCCTCCCCTAATGCTGCACCGACAGCCCGTAGGAACGCCTCCTCCACTGCCTTTCCCTTCCTTTGTCGCCTCAACATCTGCCATCGCTCCTTCACATCCCACCCCTGTGCAATCCCCCACGCGGCTAATACCTCCACTCCAGTACTCCAATTCTTCCGTATCGCCCCACTAAACGCCGTTCCAAACGTGCTGGTCTGATCGATATCCGCTCCAGCCTCCAGCAATAGCTCCATCGCATCCACCGCATTCCCCTTCACCGCATAATGCAACGGTGCCAAGCCCACTCCATCTTTCACATCAATCTCTGCTCCTGCTTCTATCAACAACTCCACCAATTCCACCCGATTTCGCTCCGCGGCCCGGTGTATTAATGTTGTCGGTTGATCTGGCGCGAGAGTGTTGGGATCTGCTCCTGCCGATAATAAGAGTTGCGCTATGTTGGGTAAGTTCGAATTTACGACTTTATTGAGTGCTTGTTGTAAGTGTGCCTGGCTGGGTGGCACGTAGGTTAGTAGCCATGAAATAACACTAGCACGCTTTTCCTGGACTGCGTGTTGGAGCGCCCGACCGACTGCTTCGTTTACTTCTTCTTCTGGATATCGTGCAAAAAGATGCGAAAGGAGGAGGGAGAATGTCTCAACATGACCATGCTTAGCAGCGTAGTCGAGAGGCGAAAATAATGAATACGGCTGGCGACCGCCTTTGCAAACGTGGAGATAGGCGCCGTAGTTGAGTAGCGTTGTTATGATGTGATTGTGTCCCAGGCGGGATGCGATGTCGAGACCAGAAAAGCCATAAGTATCTGTGGTGTCTGGTGATGCGCCGTAGTAGAGAAGGTTTTCGAGAAGGTATGGCGATGATTTAGAGGCGGCTTGCAATACGGCGGCGGGATAGGGTGCGGACAGTCGATAATACACGGGTAAGAGGGTTTGGGCGAGTTGGCGGCTAGTTAGCACTAGGTTGAAGATGGTTTGTGGTGGGAAGTCGGCCGTAATGCAGTAAATGAGGTCCGGCGGGAGATGCGAAAGCTTCTTTGTGTCGGTGGGTTGCATGTTTCGTGTGTTTCTAGTCACAATATGGGGAGTTGTGTACCCTTTATCGTGATTGTGGATCCCTTCCCTCTAGTGGTGCTTCGTGGTTCTGGGGAAGTGAGGAGGTGGAAGGAGGAAGAAACATTCTTTTTTGATGGATGGCTGATGGTCGACGTGTTTAGAAATGTGTAGGTCTGTCTGTGATTGAAGTTTATCCACCCAACCACTGAGCACGGTCCACACCCTCTGCAAGCGCCAGTTCTATTTATAGCCAATTACCCCACACGAGCCAGCGATATGAATGAATTAACCCCGCGTCAGGAATAGACGGAGTGGTGAGGACCCGACTATTGAATTCGACTATGGAATCCGACAGAGCGGACACGAGGGATCGGGCATAAGATGGTTTGTTTCGCTGGTGAGCTGCTGGTGGAGATGGAGTGCAAGAGTAAACGAGGAAGACGAACACAAGCTGCAGTTTCGATTCTCGCCAGGAAGATTCCCCAACTGCATCGGCCTTGGTTCGTACAAGCGGGCGTGGCGCCAAGCGGACCCGAGTGGGGTTAGGGTTGAGGGGCGATAGGGCATGTCACCGGAGACGTGTTAAACTCTGACGGCGGAATGTTTATTTGCAAGCCCTTACGACGCAAGGCTGTGTGAGAAGGCTAAAAATATGAAGTGCATCGTGTAGGCGGGGGGTGCTGTTGTGAAGCTAAAAACGGGGTGACGAAGAACGGAGACAAAAACGGGAGGACTAAGAACAAAATACAGCAGAAGCAGCATGTAAATGGCCTATCAAGATGCTTTCGTCGATCCAGAAAAAATATCCGAATTCGGAACAAACAAGACTCAATTGCGCTCATTGCGCAATTGCCGTCATTTGCACTCCGCACTCCAACACAGACTTGCGAAAGGCTGCCAAAGGCTACTACTATGACGACATACCCCCGAACACCGCCACCTCAAGTTTGGAACCCGTTTGACAGTAGCTTTTAAAAGTAACGTGCAGAACGATTTAAGGTTTAGACCCGAACTCCGATGCACTTGACATTGAAAAAAGTCATTTTTGGTACACTGCACAGTAAAACAAAGTTACAAAGTCACGAGCTTCTGGGGTTCATACAAAGACAGACCGTTTATTTTCGTCAAAACGAAGTTAACGATGCTCGGAGAAGTCTGGCGATACCTTTAATCCCCAATCACAGCGTCTCGCAAGGGCATTTAGTCGATCGAAAGGGGTTTCACGAATGCCAGACGTCAAAGAAACGCTCGGCAAAACCAAAATATTGACAAACAATTCCATTCCACCATTCCACCATTCCACCAGTTCGCCGGATCAGCCTACGTATCGGCAAATAATTAACCATAATGCCTTAGCGACAGTTATCCATCCAGATACCTTCTACGCCTTGGTGGAATGTTTCTGTCTAACTCAGAAATCTGCGACGAACACAGCCTAGCAAAGTTTCGTTTCACAAACTCCAAAATCTCGGCGCCTGTGCATAAAATCTGCACGCAGCATCCTATTCACCCCTCCATCCAGTGCCCACCGTAGTATGTATTCTCCTCAACAAAACCCCTCTTATCGATATCTGCGCGCGCAAAGCCCCTAGACTTCTCCTAATTTTAGAAATATTGATACCCGGAACCTCTATCCATACCTCACCTTCTCCGTTCGTTGAACATTTACAAAGCGTTGAAGCACCTACGGATACTCTAACCGGGGAAGCAACTGAAATAATATGCATCCATCGTTAAATAAGCCGGCCATTCATCTCAAGGAGCTTGAACACGCGGGGCAAAGAATTCTCTACTACCGCTTCGTTTGGAGCCGGGATGTTTCACCAGACCACTCTGGAGGCGCTCGCCAGCCCACAATCCATGGCCGCCGGGATCATAAAGAACCATCAATGGCCGCCAAGCCTCCCGCTAGCTCTGGTCGCTAAAGTTTCGCTAAATGGTTGAAACAATAAGAACCAAACAAACGCGAAACCGAGCGCAAAGCTTTAAAGTGTAATTTATTGTATATCCACCCATTACTAATTGAATTAAACGATGGACACTTCCTTCACCAAAGTACTGTTGCCATTGCCCAATAACATTCTTGGTTCATGCCGTCATATTCTTGCTTCCATACCGTAGAGTAGAAAAGCTCACGCCCCTTCCACCCCCGCCTCTTGATACCATAGGGCATGAATTATATTTAGAGCGGGAAAGGACTTCACGCAGGTGGGGAGGTGAAGATATGTGGGATACCAAGTGAAAGGCCAGGGAAACCCTAAGTTTAGATATGGGAGCTTCGCACAGCTTCGGGTACGGGAGTGGCATGGGCCGAACAGATATTTGGCCTTGTTTCGAGAATTCGGAATGTTTGTGGTGAAAAGCTTTTGAAGGCGATGAAAAATATTTTGGAAAAACTGCAAAATGACAGCTCTGACCCCGATTTGAACGAGGGACCTGTCGATCTGCAATCGACCGCTCTAACCCCTGAGCTACCAGAGCAACTTGATGTTATGCTAGTAACTTAATAAATATAATTTTGTAGCTTAAAGCCAGCATCGAAGAGAATTGACCTCGGATATCAGTTGGGAGTGAAACTGGCAGTTATATATGTATGTGATTGGGCTACAATTATTGGATCAAAATAGTAGTCCGCCAGCGTGCAGATTAGTTGCCTTTTCGATATGCGGGTAGGCAAACAAGTTATGTCGACAAGTCTATTTGAGGACAGATAACTTGCGTGAGATTCCGTGAATCTGACTCGGGGGCTATTTTGGTATATATGTACATCCGAGGGAGTTGATATCATTTCATAGCTGCAGCTGTTTACATAAATTGGACAAACATAGATGCCATGAGAAATCATGAAAACTCTTCAAGGTCAGGCGAAGGCCAAGTTTATGTATGATTTATCGAATTTAGGCTGCAGGTTTTATTGGGTTGTACAATTCGTTGCTAAGATAACGAAGTAACACAGTCAGATAATAAATTCTGTATCTACGCTGAAAATCTTCGAACTTTAAATACTTCTTAAGATCTACGCTGACTGGGATCAATCGGGGCAAGGGGTCCCACTCTTCTGCGGCATTATTGGCGTACATTAGGTACGATCCTGCAGAAGACTAGCAGATGACAACCTCAGTGAGGTACTTTTTCGGTGAAACAAAGGCTCGAGTCGTCTCTGGTTCTCATACATTAGATACGCGAAATGCAAGTGTGGGTCGCTGGCGGGCTGCAAGCTGTGGGCGGATGATCCAAAGGGCAACCTGGCCCAAGCATGCACTCTTTGAACATCCTTGTAAGCTCGTGAATATGTCCGCTGTGAGGGTCGGGTCTTCGGAAGAAGATCACAGAAATCAGACGTCTTCGGCTGCGGTGGTGTCCTTGGGATGCGGGTTAATTCTGTTCATGTGCACCCATGAGGAAAAGTGAGCAGCAGTCAGCCATGTTGAGTAAAATCAGACGGCCATGTGCTTTCATGACTCTGAAAATGTACCCAGGATATCATTTGATGTGCGTCTCCGTTTCTTTAGATAGTTGTGTTCCACATAGAGTAGATAGAAATTCGTTATAGATACTACGTGAGTTTATCGGGGTGAATCGAGGGAGAATGGCGTGTATGGTGCTGAGGAGAGAGCAGTCTAAACATCGTTTCAACGCTACAATTTAGCTGGATATTTATCCTAATCGTTGCAGACTACCGTTATCGATATGGTGATACTCCTCGCTAGGCGGACCAGACGCTCCCCCAGCCTACAGCCAGACCAGTCCGTGCGTAAACATCTGCCCGCCCTAGCCCCAGCTACGCCGCGTCCAACGATGCACTCGACCACTTGCGGCTTTCCATGACCTCCGATATCCCACCCATATCCCAATCTGCGATGGTTGTCGTTTTGTTTCGTCTTTCGGAAGGTGTTGCTGCAGCCTTTCCCTCGCCCGTTGCCCAGTTCAGCTGAGCGAGCTATGCAGACGTCGATCCCAGTCATACCTGCAGTGACTGCCAAGACAACGCATCCTCCCAGCTATTTGCCACCAGACCCTCTGTTGCTCCTCCACTTCTCTCCGTTTCTCACGGATTATCGTCGCCCATAAGCTCTGCCAGTCGATTTGCGAGCTGCTGAGCGCATCCTGCCCTCACCACCACAGCAAAAAGAAGCACCACGATAGCCAGTGAGTACTGCCCAAGCTGCGACAGCTCCAGTTTCCGGATAGTGCCACGTCAGTGCAGCTCGACTTACATTTCTCACCTCCACAGCACCTCACCTGCACCTTCTGCCGCAAGAAAATCAGCAACAGCACATCCGTCGCAGCCTGTCCAGTTTTTTTTCACACCTTGGACGTTACCGATACCCCTCCAGTTTAGCGGGTGCTCCCGTGGAGAAGCTACTGTGTTTGGCGAAAGTTGGACAGCACTTGGAAGCTCGAAAGGACAGCTACGGGCTTTTCAACGATTGGCAGAGCTCAATTTTTGATTGTAGCTGGTGCATGACTCTACTGCACGAAAAGGTGTGTTGCGTTTTTTCTCCTCTTTACATATCACCCGGTGTTCAATCACAATCAATCTATTATCTGAGCCCAGTGTCGCAATACGACGAAAGCTTGTACACTTCTTTTCTTCACCGCTCAGCTTGCCTGGTTCATATCGTGCGGTGTGATCGGTTACATGTTGAAGTGCTTCGAGCAAGTTCGATCGAAGTGAGGGGTCCTCTAGTTTCGAATGCCCGGATATTTGTCTCTGGCAATTCTGGGTGTGATCCGGAAGCGTCTGCCAACGAAGCAACGTGCGAGAGACAGAAGCTGTTAAACCTTCGAGCATAAAATCTGTGTTATTACTTATGCATTAAACTTTTCAATGATCTTCGAATCGTAACAACTAACCTATTTCCCAAGCTCCTCGCTAGAAATATCCCGACCCTTCGGATACCCCACTACAACCCTAGATCTACGGGAGAGCTACCTACAAAGCAATAACTCTGTCGTTCCCACTACACTTTCGACTCCACTCCTTCGCGAGCCGGATTATGAGCATATCGTGTCGATCACGCCGTCCAAAACCACCATACTCTCATTTTCCAAACCTCTGTCGACTTGCAGGATAGGATAACCTTTGCATTGCTTTTACCTTCGTCAACCGCTAGAATTTTAACTATCGAGACGAGGATCGCTATCTGAGACATTGTTTCAGTCGTGACAGATTCCAGCCACCTAAATATCCAGCTACCAGTCCGAAAGTAATAAGTTGCAGCCGTTCTTCTTTGAACCTACATTGCCCTCACTTGTCTATATTGAGTCGAAAGAAGTCCCTTACAACTACTACACAAAATGCCTCCCGACAGTTCAAACTTTCGATACTTCAACACTCCCGCCGACACACCGGTACCATCCTGGCTAGGTAACTTTGTTCTAAAAGCACAGTAAGTTCCGCAGCATTTCTCATCTTAGAGCACAGACTAACCAGCCCCTAGTTGTGGTACCGACCTTTGGCGAAAGCCATCACGCGAGACCTTCACCGCCCCCGTCCTCTACACCTCCTCCCCGCAACACTTTTTCCGCGCCGAAGTCACCGTCCACATCCGGCTACAATCGGCATTCGAATGGGACCAAGGCGGGCTTGTCATATTTGCCGGCCCAACTCCTGTAACAACAACCTCTACTGCATTACCATCATATGACCAACCCCCCGCCGGAAAATGGGTCAAGGCGGGGATAGAATATTACGACGGCCGAACAACGGCATCATCCGTCTCTGCTAGCTCCGACGGTGCAGATTGGAGTTTAGTAGAGCTACCACATGGGGTTAGTGAGCTGAAAGTACGATTTGAGAGAGTCGACCAGGCACTGTGGGTATGGTTTGACGACGGATGTGAGTGGAAGAAGCTACGAGAGGTGACATGGTTCTTTTATGGGGTTGATGAAAAGAACGTAAGAATTGGGGTCTATGCCTCGAGACCGGCAAACTTTGTAAGCGGAGGACCACTGGAGGAACTGGTTGTTGAGTTTGAGGGCTTGGAGATTTACTAGGCTTAAGAATTGTTGTTTGATACCCGGTGCTTTTCTGGTGTTTGGTTTAATTTGATCGATGGGGTGCTGGGATTGACTGCTTGGAATTCTGAGTTCAGTTCGTGATTTGGAGTTGTGAAGAATCGCATCTTAATCTATGCGTGGTAATATACAATACTTGTTGAACTTTGTGAAGCTGGAAACTTGAATTAGGTGATGAATCGAGATGGATACATTGGATGGTTCAACATAAGTATGCATAGTGGGAGCATTCGCCACCCCCGCGCCGGAGTTTCCCGCCCTACTTATGTACTCTACTGTAGAGTAGCTATGATAGCTATGTTTAGAACTGCATGTAACGACCTAGTGAAGTCTAGTAAAGTCTGGTAAAGCCGTACGAAGCCGCCGCAAAGCCCGGCGAGGTGTCAAGAGCTGTTAGAGGAGCACGTGTAATTCCTCTATTTATCTACCTCTAGCATCCATTATTGGTTAAATTCAAAGACTGCTTCAGATCGTGCCGGACTTGTTCACTTTGTGGGTTCAGTGATGGGTGGTTTTTTTTTTGTTTTGAATCAAATTTTATTATGCGATCTATTCACTCTTTTCAGAGTATGAAACCGCCACCTCCTCGCCTCTCCGTTCTCCCGTCGACTGCCTCTAGGGCATCAACTATGGCACCCTTTCTTCCCCTTCTCCGCCATAGATTTTTACAGAAAACAAGAAACAAATAGGCACGATAGTATCTCCAAGGTAGCCTATTCGGTCTGACCCTCCCACTCCTCATCACTCGGCTTTCCAGACACTTCTTCCCTCGGCCCACCAGTGCCATTCATCTTCCCCACCTCCGCTCTCCTGAGGAACTCTAAAACCGCCTCCTCAGCTCTCTCCTCTCTAAACAGCCGTGATATGGGCTTCCACCGCGCCCTCCTCCACCCCACGTCTCTGCTTACTCGTTTCCAGAGGTCCCGAATTCTGGAGGTCCAACGGGAGCACTCCTTAAAGAGATGCTCTCGGTACTGCCTCTTTCCTGACTCACACCACCAACATGCATCGGAGTCCCTCTTTTTTAGCTTCTCCTTCAGGTACGGTGCGATTACGGCAGGTGATGGGTGGTGATCAATACACCCACCTAGCGATACGTGATTGCATGCATGTGGACTCGCATGTGACTTGAGATTTGTTGGTTAACGAAGATATGAGGAATGTGTTGTTGTTGTGTAACTCGAATCAGGATAAGTATGAAGATTGTTAGTTTTACAATAAGTGGTGCGTTAGGGAAATGGAAAGGCTTTGTGTGTTTCATAATCCGTCTAGACGTCCCGGTAGGAGCTTAGATACCAGTGAACAGGGCTGAAAGAACAAGCACAACTCAAAGAACCTTTAATTTCAGACTACATGAAAAGAAAGAAGAAACACCCAAAACCAATTACACTGATCGCCTACGCTATGAACGTAATCCAGTTCTAATCCTCCCAGAACACTTGTAGATAATAAAAAGCAACCACTAATGCCAACAAAGGAAAACACCAACTCTTATTCCCTCCGGACCCTCCAATCATCCTACTTCTCCGCTGATCATGGCTCTCTACTATGTCCCACTCTTCACCGACTATGACAGCTAACAACTATTAACTACCCCCCGTCCCGATCCAGCTCCTCGTACACCTCAGAATCCTTGCAAAAGAAACACCATCAGGGCATCCTCCACAGCCTTATACTCCAACCTCATCACTAAATCCTTCTCTCCTGGACTACTGCGGCCTCCATCACCTTCATGACCTCGGTAGCAAATTCCTCATCCGCTTCATCCCTCGCTCTGAGCACCCCTGCTTCTCCACCCACCCTCCGATTCCTCCAAAAGCCAGAAATGTATAGACAACCAGCCCTGTGGTAAAGATATTAGATCAGGAGTTGAATTGCATCGTGCATATACTCTTTGTAGACTGTTGAATCTGCGTATATATTGTGCTTTTTCCTCAAATGCTCTGATAATATGTCGCGTCTATTATAGCCTACATGGCCAGATTCTACGCAATCAGTGACCAGACACTTCCACTTGGGTACTGAATCTTTGTGTATGGATACGGATCTTTTATCCATGAGATGTTCGTAAAGATTGTAAGTCGTGGAAAATTCCGACGTACAAAAGCGGCACTGTACTGTTTCTGGTAGTGCAGTTGTCATAAATTTGATCGCTTTGGTTATATCGCAACGCTTTTCAGCCTCGTCTCTTGGCATATCATGTTGTCTTATTAAGTGACCTATAATATTTTCTGGTTTAGAAAATCGACGAAATCCATCAGCTGTTACCCTTTTGCCGCATTGATCTTCACAGATAAAGAGACAGAATTCAGGATGGACGAAAAGAAAGTGATCAAGGATGTCTAGGAACTCGAAGTAGGAATGCTTGGGCCCACAGTGGCGACATTCGTATCTTTCATTGTATTCAGGTTTGGTGCCGTCAGAAGGTCTTTCGTTTCCTTTTCCATGATGATCTTCGTCTTCCGGGAAATCTTTCGGAATCTCCTCGTCAGAGTATTCCTCGTCGTCCTCTGAGAGACCTTGGTCTAGATCCTCTTCATAATAATCTCCGTCTCCGAGATAATAATTCGAAATCTCCTTGTCAAAGCGATCCTCATCAGTGACCGGCATAACGATTGCGGTAATATCACTATCGGTATCGTGATGGTAAGTCATTCCGTCAAGCCGCCTTATTATGTTTGTTGACATGATGATAATAAGTAGAAAGCGTGGGACGAGAAATCCGGTTGCCGTGGGAAGCTAGCCGCTGCCGTTGTGTGGGTGGAATATATAGCACCCTTAGGTGATGAACTGAGGGAGATAGATGTTCTGCTGAAATATCGCGGAGTTTTTGTTGGTAGTATGTAGCGGGAGACTATAGATGGTGGATAGTGTTTTCTGATGGTAGAGGTGATAGTGATGGGAGTTGTAGCTTGGTCTAAATGTGGGCTTATATAGACCGCTGGATCGATGACGAAGGCAGTCGTTAGACATCGCTATGCACTTCAGGCGTTTTCTGTGACAACTTTCAGTGGGTTCACTGTACAGCATTCGTGGTTGCTTTGGATAATTTCCGTCTCTTGATCTGTCTTGGCGTTTCTGTGCGAGTGTATTTTTAACGCACTTTTTGCGAAAACCCTGGGAAAGCCATTACCAATGGAGGCCCCCGGATAAGTAATTTTCATTCAACCATCCGTGATGTATGAGTGCTGATCCTGCTTATTTTCTGCTCCTTCCCTTGTGAGTAAATTGTAATACGACACCGAATCACCTGTATATGCATTTTTTTAATTGGATTTTCCTGGTGGGTACCAGCTCAACTTTTGATCCCAACCTACCATAACCATGGGTCTTGACCCGACTACCTATGATGCCCTTTTACGTAGCTTTGAGGCTGGCCGATTTGTTTAAAGTGCAAATATTTAGGTAGCAGTCAGTTGTTGAGCTGTACTCACACTGATAACTTCGCTGTTAGCTAGCGGTCTAAGTGCAGTGTAAATGATGTTTGTGAAACTGCGATTACGCTGAGCCTGACGGCATAACACAGTTGCGGGATAGACACAAGAAGGTACCATAATTACCGTATTACACAGCCGGGTGTACACTGTACCCCTATAAGCATTCGGCGGGCTACATTCAATATTCCCAAACCCCGGGATGAAGCGTTGAATAGTTGTCTCCCAAAATCAGGCTTGCCTACCCGTCGGCAGATAGCTGAACTGCACATTGTGTATTCGCTACCTTCACTGTCCAACCTCAGTCCCAGGTTCGACCGGCGTGAGCATTCGGCAAACTTCGAAGGAACTGTTCATGCTGAGCCACCCCTCTTCAACTGTTACATGACGATCTTGAGCCCAAATACCGCAGTACCTTCGTATTTAGTTACGTCGTTTGAATTACAGGAGCTCTACGAGGGAGTGGAGTTTTACTGCAGGTAACTTCAATAGACGAACTCAGGACTTGTTCGACGAAAATAGCCCCATACGCATGGAATATCACTCGTGATCTGTCTAAGTAGCGCACTAACGCATGATGGGACGGCCGTTGTCATGACAACGCTAAAGCGGATATGATTTCTGTCTGTGTAACTGTTCCACTCGTACAATTGACCAGGGTTAACGAATCATTCACCCCTCTTTCTCCGCAAGCGCCGCACTCCACCTCGGCCATCTCTATCCAATCGACATCCTTCCGACATACCACCCTTCACAGCACCCGTGATGCTCTTGGAATCATTCCCCCTTGAATTGCTTCTAGAGATCACCAAATCATTCGACTTGAAGACTCTAGTATCGCTTTAGTTAGTCGCGGCTTCTGTACTGCCTTTGAGCCTGTTCTTTACGAGAGAGCCATAGCTATCACCAACGCTCAGAAACGATCACACCGAAATTTCGTTCAAACTTTCGGATTGGTGATAATATGACTCCTCTTGAGATTGTGTTATCCAATTTAAAAGTGGTAATTCGGAAACGAAATTATCTCGATCAGCTCATTCAAATGATCAATGTGCTCCTGAAAAATGGATCAAATGTCAACAATGGAGATCAAGTTGGTAGGGTCAAACCGCTTCGTATTGCGGTTAGTTTGCGTTGTCCGCAGATAATTACGATTTTGTTAAAATCTGAAGCGGATATAAATGCTGTTTCTTTGCGGGGAGAGACTCCGTTAGACATTGCGAGAAGCCGACTACGAATGACTACTGAAGGGGGTGAAAGTTGGAATCAGTGGAGAGATATTGAAAAGATGTTGCTGTACCATCAAGCATGGATGAACTAATAATATCTGTTGTGGGCTGGGTTCTTGTACATATGTGTTGATAATGTTACGGAGCTTCTGCTTTATAGAGTGTACCTAATCCATCACCTCACTATTCCACGCTGGACAGCAAGCCAGTAGATTTCTGCAACGTCTTCATTGGCTGAAAAGTTGAAGCTCGGTTTCCGGACGCCGTCACATATAGATATGCGTTATGCTGTGAGCGGGGTATGTACATACATGATGAACGACTAGGATTTTCTAGCCTCGTAAGTATGCACCAAATTCCATGTAGTACGAGTGAGTATCTATGATGGCCAGACAGCTTGACAATGCGAGCCAGCACACGCCCAGCTGAATCTGATAATGTTTTATGAGCTACTGGATTGGTTTACTAGAAATAAACTACGTTTTATAATAGGCTGATTCAAGATGCGTAAGTAAACCTGTGGTGATAAGTGGGTTTCCAAATCTTTCTAATTCCGCTTTGCGGCTTTGCGGCTATGCGAGCCCCACCGTTGGGTAACGCCAGGGCAATGGTAGTCAGTCCGCACATGAGTTCATTTCAATCTCTCGCTACAATTCTGCCATCGTTTTACAAAATCCAATGATTATTAAAATTAAGAAAAAAATCCCATTATTTCAAACCATCATAACCTCATAAAAAATCAATCTGGGTATATATAAGTACGTAATATCCCATTCCCACTCGAAGACCCATAACTTTTCTATCCCATTCCCCATACTCATCTCCTTTACCCGTTCACTTTGGCACCGGCGGCACCTCAACACCCTTCCATGGCCTCCCCTCCGTCGGTCTAGGTTCCTTCATAACCAGCAACTTCCTACTACCACAGAAGCCACCCTTCCCCGCAACTCTCTCTCCCTTCTTCCATCCTTCATCCCCCCAAACCCAATCCTTAACCTTCTCACCCGCCTTCTCCGTCCTCCTTTCAGAGCCCCATGGCATCCCCGCGAACCACCCCGCCACTCTCTGCGGCCCCGCAAGCATCCTCTCAACCCTTCTCACCCACGGCAACCAGGCAAACGTATCCTCATCATATGCGACCCTGATGAAGGGATTCAAATAAGTCCCATGTGGCATCTTCTTATCCGCATCCTTGGTGTTCTCATCCCCAGCCCCCGGTAAATCAGCATGTATTAAACAGCACTCACTCCCCTCCCACCAACTTTCTCTCTCCGCCCGAAACCTCACCGCCTCCTCTTTACCATCCCCCTTCACGAAAGGACCCGCTGCAAACACCGCCGCCCCTCCCCAACAACTCTTCACCTCCACCTCTGCTTTCCCATCACTCACCTTCTCCCTCGCTTCTCCAGCTGGCGTGAACCAAGGAAACAACGGTACCCCTAATGGCCACCCCTGCTCATCTCTCGTCGCAAATGTGTCGTAAAGCTTAACAGGGTTGATGAAATCAATCGCACAAGCGCTTGCATAATTCCCTCCTGCTGTGGAAAACAGAAGATGGGAGATCTCGCGGGGAGAGAAGATAACATCATTTAAGAATAGAATCTTCTTTACTTCCTCTGGTTTTTCGACCCAGGTGGTAGGGAGAGCAGGGGCACCCATATCAGCAGGAAGAGGGGGGAGGATCTCGTTGGGAGCAAGCTGCAGAGAAGGGCCGGAGTGAAGACCGGTTTGATTCCACCTTGACAAGCTGGGGATGGTGCCAACGAGGGGGAGTAAAGCGCGGTTGCGTACTTCGGCGAGGTAGGTGATCCGCTTAACAACGCTCTCATCTTTCGAGATCTTTGTTCTCGGTACCCCCTCCAGTGGGAGAGTGGTACTGATAATACTAACCCCCGCCTTCGGAAGCCGTTTCTTAATCCTCTCCTCCAATCCCTTGAGTGCATCTTTTGTTGCTTGTCCTGAGTCGTTTTCAAAGATCGACAAAAATACATTCTCCTCCCCCAGGATATCCATTGTCTCCAATAACCTCTCCCCCCATTCACCCGAGATCAAGCCCGCATCCACAATATTAGCCGCAATAAAGATACGTTCCTTCCCCGGGTTTCCCCTTCCTCCCACTGTATTCTTCTTCTCCTTCGGCATCTCTGCTGATTTCCAATACCCTGGCGGATTTGATCCTCCCCCTTTAGCTATAGCTTCCTCCAACCCCCTCCATGACTCTGGGTATTGACCCCTCGTATAGCTCGGCATGAACAAAGCGGTAAAAATCGTCAGCGCCAACAGCGCCAACCAACAGAAAGCAGTCGCTTTACAAGACCATCGTAGCAATAGCCGCCGTTTCTTCATTGGTGCTTTAGGGCCATCTCCGGCGGCTGAACGGAGTTTCAGGATAGCCCAATGAGCGCTGGCGGAGGTGATGTACCAGATTTGCGAGAGAAGGGGAGGGAGGTTTAGGTTTCGCCATCGGGCTCCGCGGTTTGAGTTGGAGGAAGATGAGGTGAAGGTACGACGGGGTTTTGGGCGGTGGTTACGTTCAGAGGGTAGAAGGAAGGCATCGTCGTCACTGTCTTCGTCGGCGGAGGAGTCGGAGAGAGCGAAGGCGTCGGGGTTGGAGGGGGTACGGGGGGTGAGCTCGATGTCGTCGGGCATTGTGGTGATGTGTGTAATTGGTGTAATTGATGCCGCTATGGGCTGTATGTAGTATATGTAGTTGTGTCAACGAGGCTGTGAGGTCGTGGGTTACTGTCGTTGTGTCTGTGATTGCTGTTGAGCTGTAGTTGTCGAAGCTGTGTGGTAGCAGTCCTAGCTTCGTCGTGAATAGCAGTTCCCGTAACTGAATCGTAAAGAGCTGTTGTGTCGTTTAATTCGTAGTGGTTGCTGTAGAGCTGGTCATTTTCCCTATGTCGGGCTGTGGGTTGCGTGTAGTCGCGATGCTCAGCAGTTGAGTTCGTGTAACTCCACCAAATGCACCGGGATGATAGGCGTAGCAGGGATACTCTACACCGGGGTGACTAGAGTAGGCACGTAGGGCTCAGCTTCGGCTGGTCGTGATCCCGTGTGTGGGTCTATGTACGGTTGCATACATAGCCTAGAGAACAATGAGTCCCGCTTGTTCTGTGTTTGGAGGTGTGTCCAGAGTGACTGTTTACCGGTTATCTACGGCCTAGCTAACAAGGTGTTCTGGAGTTTTACCCCAGAAAAAAATATCGGGCGTGCTCAGTTAACTCAGTTACTCAGTGTCCAGCCAATCAGATAGAACGCTATATAAGTGCTCAGTCGGCCTTTAAGCCTTAAGGCTGTGGGGTGGTGGAATTTGCTTCGCTTGTTTCGGTTGTGTCGGTTCACGCGTATTCCGCCGTCAGCCGAGATTGTGAACCACCGAACCATACCAACCTTCGCAACGTTACACCACGAGATGACATGTTACACAGATCTAGTCAACATAAAAAAAATACGGAAGGTAATATATGCTCTGGTAGCTCAGGGGTTAGAGCGGTCGATTGCAGATCGACAGGTCCCTCGTTCAAATCGGGGTCAGAGCTTTTTTTACTAGTTTGCGACATTTTTGTACAGGTGCGATTCATCGATCGTATTTTTGGAAGTGCAAAAAGGAATATATTAGGGAATTCAAGGATTGAGAGATCTTCTTAAGGTATTCTTTTTACAGCTTACATAGAGGAATAGCGAGCTTAGGGGATGGTGGGTGGGGTTATTGTTGTTAACTTAAGAGGTATTTTGAATGGCTTCGTTTCATCAATTTCGGTGTCAAGTACTCCTGTTAAAAAACTATTTCTGATGATGGTGTTCTCTGCTAAAGCTACTAAATATCTTCAACATGAGCAATTAGTCTACCAGAAGTGGCTTCCCCCAAGAGCCTATTGGGAGATGAGGGGGTAGTCGGCATTATACCGCATCGCCCCCCTCACCTCCCCAATTGATACTTGGGAGAAACCCCTTCTGATGGGCTTGTTACTTATGCTGAAAATATTTGATAGAAGAGGTAGTCAGGGGGGACCATGGGGTTTAAATACATGTTAGAAGAAGAATTTCCTAGTGTATCAGCGGCATAATGTTGGCGTGATGAATATACCGGCCCGGGGAGCGGCAATGAAGATGTTGGGGTGTCCGATATTGATGGGCTTTACTACATAGCAACGGCTCACTGATGTGAGAGGAATTTCGGTGATTGGATGACGATTCCGTAGTATTTAAGCCACTTGCCGCTTTTCCGTCAATAGAGAGTCACTGAGCCGGTTTTGTAGATCACAGCTTATGCCGTTGCGTATCATCAAGTTACATCCAGAGCTTACCACTTTGCTCCTAATCATAAGCCGATAGCCAGTAGACTATCATGATCGTGAAGCATTTGCCGCGTAAAACCCAAGGCCGGTACTTACTCTGGTTACGTACTCTAGAGTACGCTAATCATATCTAATAAACTCCGATATATATAAACGTCCTAATCCCCCGACCTCTTCCTCGATCAAATATGTTCAGCATGAATAACTAACCCACCAGAATGAGGTTCTCCCAAGCATCAATTGGGGAGGTGAGGGGGGCGATGCGGTATAATGCCGACTACCCCCTCATCTCCCAATGGGCTCTTGGGGGAAGCTGCTCCTGATAGACTAGTTGTCTGTGCTGAGTATATTTAACTAATAATAACAGCTGTAGCGGAGAACATCATCAGAAGTAATTTTTAACAAGAATCCATTGGGGAGGTGATGAGGGCGATGCAGTATGACGCTGACTACCTCCTCATCTCCCAATGTGCTCTTGATGGAAGCTACTTTTGACAAATTATCTACCTTTTTGAGGATATCGAATAGCTATAGCGGAAGTTGTTCTACGACTGTTTATATCAAACAGAACTTCTACAGTGTGCTAAGCATCACTCGCCTTGTTCTCCAGCGCTACAAAACATCACTCATAGCTATCAGCCAGCTTATAACATGAAAACTGAACATATCATTAAACTCCTAACTATCGTATATCATATCATTACAAGCCCCCCTCCCCCTCTTAAACCAAAATATCCAACGCCGTCTCAATAACAAACGCTAAATTCTTCTGCTTCAAAGACCTTAAACCACCCAGCACCTCAACCGCTGTAATCTTCGCACTAGTCTTGTAACCAAACTTACCCTGTACCTTTAGATGTCCATTTCCATACTAGAAAGTAACACGGGGAACAGCCTCGGACAACCTAAAGTGCAAGATACTTAGTGTTCAATAGAGCTTTCGCCTTCTCGAAGTCTTTCTAAGGAACTGGGTGAACTTATAGTCACAAATTCCAAGGGGTGATGTAACCTTTTAAAGCTGGCCTTCGAGAGATATTTAATGTGTTTTAAGTAATACCGAAGTGTAAGATAAGGCAGCGATTGTACATACGACTTTTCAAAGGGTTGCGAAGTTTTGATGAACGTCTAAGACTTATAGATTAGAAAGTGGGGCGGGAGTTTGATAGCGGTACTCTAGTATAGGCAGCTATGTGAACAACTTATCTACAATCGTGGCTTGAAGATTCGCCATATAATTTGTGTGGCTGGTTATACCTGATATTGACCGTTGATTAGCTAAAAGCTTATCTAGGCGCATTGAAAAGTGCTATATCCATATGGACAATTGAAAAAGTGCTAAAAAGAATGTTAAAGACAAAGCGTGATTTGGGTAACGTCCCATGAAAACCCGGACTTTGGACTTCTCACGCTGCTTAGACAATTAAATGCCGCTAAGTAGACTGATTAGTTTGTATTTTTGGGTTTTTACGAAAGTAGCAAACCATCCTTTGCAGAGTTCATGGTAGATACTCAGGTTGTAACCAAACCACTTGGAGCTACTGTAGTTCCGACCTTTCCAAAGGTCAAACTAACACGATCTTGCACTTGGTTATCGAATGGCTGTATTGATTAGGCACGATAGAAAAATCGCTCATATAGTTTCATATGTAGACTATAAAAAAGCTTGTCTTGTTATCCCTTGCTAAATTTGAAAGCTCCAAAACCTTAAAAAGACCTCATGTTGTTTTATTCGCATCGTTCAAGTTTTTCACCAAATGGTAAACATGTGACGTTTAATACTTTGAAAAGGTTAAACGAATGAACGAAACGTTTTTGCACTTTAGTGATAGCCAGCCACAAACACAAAAGCCAATCACACACTTGCATAGAGTAGGCTACACAGTTCAGACTATGTACGAAAAGCTTGTCATGCCTCGGGGTTTATTCAAGTTTTAAACCCAAACGCTGCCTAACCTTGCACTTCCATGAACTCACGTGAAGGATGGAAGTTGGCTATAAACGAACGCAAGGTAGGTATCATCAATCCACTTGTAACATTCAATAAGACCTAACTAAGCTAACTCAACTCATTCAAATTCCCGGAATCCCCAGCTAGCTAGGCAGCAGGCTCCAAGAAACCTTGTGAGTTTTGAGGTCGAATGTTCAATGGAGGGAAGCAGCAGGCTAGACCTAGACCTGCCGAGGTGGTTTCAAGCTTTAAGCTTTGAGTTTGAGTTTAGCACATCAATAATCTAATGGGCTCCAGAGGGTTCGTTAATCGATCGATTAAACCACCAAGCGGCAATCTTTCACCATGGTAAGTACTGTAGCGAGTAGAATCGAAAATGGAGAATGGAAAATACTTGTCACGATAGCAAGTCACTAAATATTGTACTCTGTTTCACTTCACTTACAAACAAAAACACAACCATAGTAAAAGCAACACTGCCTTATCTCCCTAGACTCTATCAACATCAAAAAATTCCTCCCAGCAAAATCACCAACATTAAACTTCACCACCAATCCAATCCAGCACAAAAAAAAGAATAAACACCAAGCACCTCATGAAACGTAGAAAAAACACAAGAAAAAACAAGCATAAAAAAAAAAAAAAAACAGAATAAGATCAAGCTACAAGATGCGAAAGAAAAACAAGATTTACAAAGTGTGAAGTAAATATCGTTTGATCGAGGACCACTGTTGTAAACATCCGTGAGATTTGTAATCTAGATATTCAATCCACTTTCCTTACTTTGAAATCTTTCCTTGAAATATTCACTTATCTTCACCTCGCTCCACCTAGCTCCTCCAAATCACCATTGCACCCACCTCGACAGCCCTCCTTGACAAAAGCCCGAATCTTCACCTTCCATCACCTATCCCATCCCTCGCAAGTTGCCACAAAAAATCACCAAGCCGCTCCTCCTGCTGCCACCCTTCAAAACGCCCAACTATCGGTATGTGCTTCCTCTTCGCTCAAAAGTTTGCAAAAAAAAAAACAGCTTTGTTCCAACTAGCCGATCAAAAGTCGCAAAACTGAAACTTAGTTGGTAAAAAAAAGGAAAAGAAAAAAGAACTAAACATAGTCGACTTGGAAAACGGGCAAAAAAAAAGGAACCGCAAGATTGAACAAGTTGAAACAAGAGCTGGACGAGGATAGGTAGTAAGTACTAAGAAGAAATGAACTAATTATCGTTGGATCAATCAGCTCTCATTTCATTTCATGTTCACTCGCTTTCTAGGCATCCAACATATATCGGAATCGAAGCCCAAATGTTGACAAGGGTGACAATTAATCGATCGAATATTGATTTGATATAAATAGATAAGATAGGAGGGGTATTAACATGACGAGGCATAGATAGGTGACAGGTAGATAAGATAGAAGAATTCTTGTGTTGTGGTTTGTGGTTGGTGTAACGTATTTGGTAGGGTTGTGAACGCGGTAAGACGAGGAAAATGGTTGAGGGGTACCTTTACAACAACACACAGCGTTTCTTCTTCTTATCTGCGGGTGGCTCAAGGGCTGCGACGATTGCCTGTGATTCATAAATGAGCTTCGGTTCCCAATCTTCAATCCCCTTCACCAGCCCCTAGTTGCTGGAGGCCCGGGGAGCAGGTGGTGCTGTTCGCCCAGTGTAACGGAGTGAAACTCACCTCGTCGAAAACATTCTTGAGACCCCGCTGAGTAAGCGCGGAACACTCAACGTATTTAACTGCATTCAAATCCTTTGCCAACTGTTCACCCTGCTTTCCGGTAATTGGTGCTTGGCGCTGCTTGTTGAGCTTCTCTATCACTGCGGGATCATCCCTCAAATCGATCTGGGTACCTATGGCGCCATCAATACCCAATTCATATCTCAAAGAAGCGGCGCAACATACCAACGATAAGGCAGGGAACACCGGGGCAGTGGTGACGAACTTCCGGAAGCCACTTCTCCTGCGCAAATATTAGTTTCTAGTCCTCTCTTCGTGTAACTTGCAATTGATATCGTACCTTGACGTTCTCGAACGATGCCGGGGAGTTTACGGAGAAACAAATGAGGAAGACATCGGTCTGGGGGTAACTCAGGGGACGAAGACGATCGTAATCCTCCTGTCCTGCGGTATCGAAAAGTCCCAAGGTGTAAGGCTCGTCTCCAATCCTAACTTATTGTTAGCCGTAGTCCTTTGTCTGCGCGAATCAATTGCTCCGCGGGTCGCGCGCTTGGCATCTGCAAGTAAATAGACGAGCCAATCGGCAAGCAAACAGCTCATCCCTGGGAGCCCTGAGGCCGGGAGAGTCCATGGGCCCAGAAAACAAATCCCACGATTCGCTTGCGTCTCTCTGTCTCGCTTGCTTCGCTTCCCGCCCTTCCCGCGCATCGATAATAACCCGGAATTGTGGGTAGTTGTGGTGGTGGTGGTGATGCTTACATTACGGTGACCGCATAGTTATCGAAAACGGTAGGAACATATTCGCTAGGGAACTTGTTTGTCGTGTAGGAAATGAGCAGACAGGTCTTTCCAACAGCTCCGTCACCGACTACGACACACCTTTTTGCGGGGCGTTAGCTGTCATTCAGATTCATCCTATCTCCTGCCTCCCATCCCAAGTAAGGGACATGCTCGGCAACGTCAGGCAAAGCCAGGAAAAGCCAGTCATTCAAAGCCAGCCAGGCAACACCAGACGACGCCCCAACAACAATGAACATACTTGATAGTAGCGACAACCATGTTGTTCTTGTAGTTACTTCTTCGGTAGTTCTCGTTTGTTCTTCTTCTTTGTCGTTATGCGTATGGTAGTCGGGGGGGTTCGTCTACGTGATATCGGAGCGTTCGTAATCTAAAGTCGCAACAAAAGATGTGTCAGTTAAATTACTTGTTACGCGCGACGCGGTGGTTTATGAGAAGCAAATAGAGTAAGTAATGGGGGGAGGACGAATTGTGCTTGGCAGGACGGACGAAGCGAAGCAGCGAAGGAGCAAGCAGCAAGCAGAGAGCGGCGAGCAAAGCCCTGGGAGCCCGGAGAGAGCCCAAGGAGCCCAGCAAAGTCCAGTGAAGCGAAGCAATCCGCAGCTCGCAACCCTCGCCGTCGTAACAAGCTTACGGATAGGAGGGGTACATTCGTCTCCTGTCCCTCCCTCCCGTCATAGCCACAACGGTTCAGCTCGGTTGCCAGCCATCACTTCTGCATTACGTCCTGCTCGTTCCGTCCTTTGATTGTGTGGAGAAATAATTTGTCGCGAGGGGAATATATATATTTTTTGTGTGTACCTGATGTGATGGATGTTCACTTCTTTCCGGGATTTGGGATTATGATCGACCGCTTCGCTACTTTTGTGTGTTGCACCTGGATGATGTAGTTCGGGATGTAGTTCTGGGTTTCTGGTTCTGGTTCTGGTTCAGCTAATCTGCTATGCTCGCTATGCTCGCTATCGCTGTCTGCTCTGCGCGCGCGCGTCGGTAGCGGGTGCTGATCTCGGCGGGCGGTGGTGTTGATGAGGGGAAGGGTGGTGGTTTGGAGATGGGGGGTGGGTGGAGTGTTGGTGGTTGTGGGTTAAGGGTGGGTTTCGATGGAGCGTCCGATGGAGCGGTGACGGTGGACGTGCGGTGCTTGTGGTGGTGGTGGTGGTTGGTTTGAAGGGGGGGTAGTAGGTAGTAGGTAGTAGGTAGGTGGTAGTTGGGTAGGTGGTAGTGGTAGTGGTAGGTGTAGTAGGTAGGTGTATGTACGGGTTTGGATGATGGACGACTAAGTTGTTAAGTGCTGCCCGTGCAGGGAGAGAAGGGCTCGTCGCCAGGAATAGATTGGATGAAGCAGGCGTGTTTGGGGATGGGGAGCTTGGGTGCAGTGGGAGGGTGGACAAGAAGTGGGAATGGACGGACAAAGCTTCTTGGGGGACGATGTGCAATGGGCGATGCTGAGGATGCTTGGGAATGGGCAATGCTCACGGGGGACTGCTTGGGCAATGCTTGAAATGCTTGGACAATGCTGTTTAAGGGCAATGGGCAATGCGTCTGCTCGTGGTATTGCTGCTGGGCGTGGCTATTGCGCGGTAATTGCTCGGTGGATATGTGGCAGAGCAGGCAGAGGGAGAGTGCGAGAGCAGAGGGAGAGTGCGAGAGCAGAGGGAGAGTGCGGGAGCAGAGCAGAGAGCAGAGCGCAGAGAGCAGAGAGCAGAGAGTAGAGAGCAATGAAACAATGAAGCAATGAAGCAATGAAGCAATGAAGCAATGAAGCAATGAAGCAATGAAGAAATGAAGCAATGAAGCAATAAACCCCAAATGACGAGCACAAGCAATGAAGCAGATAAACCCAGGTTACGAGCACCGAGAAGCTTGAATAACCCTTCACAGCAGACAGCAGACAGACAGACAGCTTAAACCCGCAGGAAGATGGCTGGCAGCAGCAGGACAAGTATCCAGCAGGACAAGTATCCAGCAGCAAGTATCCAGCAGCAAGTAACCCTTCAGCAGCAGCAGCACAACCCCCAGCAGCAAGCGAAGCGAGACGGACGCTCGGGCGACAAGCTCTCACGATCAATGAAACTCAGTAAACGTACTCTCTTGTGTTGGAAGCAAGACGAAGCAAAGCGTGCAAAGCGTGCAAAGCGTAGCCAAGTGGGCAAAGTGACAAAGTGACTTCACTATCTGCAATCACCCGTTGTACATGTAAGCAACTGTCTCTTTTGCTGACTTCACCGATACAAAAAAATGACTGACTGACTGACACTTTGACGGCGGCGGGCGAGCAAGTAGGGTAGATAGAAGGCTGATCTATCGTCACGGGGGCGGGCGGGTAGATGGCAAGGAGGTGAGGGAGAGTTGCAGCAGCAGCAATGTGTTAGCGGTCGCAGCGACAGGTCCAGCGACGGGTCCAGCGACAGCGGTATCTGGGTAGCACCAGCAAGCAGAGTAACGAGACGAGACGAGACGAGGCAGGCAGGAAGGCAGGCAGCAGCAGCGAGCACCAACCAGCAGGGGAGCACCAGCACCAGCAAGCAACACCACCAAACCAGCAACACCAGCACCACCAGCAACACCAGCACCACCAGCAACACCAGCACCACCAGCAACACCAGCAAGCACCGTCAACAGGTTGAGGGGAAACGGTACTCCTACTCCTCAAGATCCCAGTTCAAAAACCGAATTTCGTTTTGTTTTTAGCAAAGCCTAGCATCAACCCCATCCCATCAGCCTTCTTCCATCAAGCTGTTTAGGTCGTTTAAGTCGCTGCTAAAACAGATGCCAAGAAAGTATTTCACCAAAAGGGAGGCGAGGCACGGATAGTCCAACGGTGATAGGTGGATACTCTACAAGCTACAAGAAAGCCGCTCGCTGAACCCCGGAGACGCGAGAAAGACAGGTGAGCTAGAGTTACTCTAGAGTAGCTAAACACTTTGATAGCTTGATAGTCTGATAAACGAAACCCCGAAGCGTAACGAAGTACTTGTTAATTAACCGTAAAAACAAGCGGCAAAAGTTTGTTTGTTGGTAGGCTGCTAGGTAAAGAAGGCCGAAAACCGAAAAATTAAAGGGGATCGGTAGCTACACTTCTAATGGAACACACACCACACAGCCCATGCTAAATCATATCATAGCGAAAACCAGAAGAGAAAAGGCAATCAAACAAAATAAAGTGCAGCCTACCAACAGCGGTCGGGTAGCCTCCACTGTTGCTGCCAACCTGGTCAAAGCACCATACCGTAGTACTCTAGATGGGGTAGATAAATAGCAGCATCAAATGAAATAAATTAGAATATCAGCTACAGCACCAGGACAGCAAGTAAACAACTTCGCATAGCACATGGTATCTACAACACAGAAACATACTCGCTCTCGTAATAGCATACATACGCCGGCAGTTGACAGCGGGTGTACTACTCTATGGTTACTCTACATAAAGTGCTCAGCAGCAGGTGGGTGGTGGTGTGTGCAGCAGCAGCAGCAGTGCGCGGGCAACGCTCCCGCCTGACATGAGCTTGATAAGTAAATGATCAGGGTTTTGCCGAACGGAGGCCTAGGACGTAGGATCCAATGCCGTCGACTGAAGATCCTTGGCGCCACCCTTTCTATCCATGTTCTCGAACATATCGCCGAAGAATCTTTTGCAAAAACAGCAAAATCATCCCCCAAAAAACTCTGTCGAAAAGGAAAACCCTTTCATCGATATGCCCAATGCCCAAACGCATATCGACCTAGGACAGAGTAGACAGAGTGAAACACACTCAACGCATCCCACAGGAAATTGCGAACCGCACACAGACGATGGCGTGAAACGTCATGCGGAGTTCTCCTTGACACAGCGTTGCAATTTATGATTCACTAAATATCACCCGAGGGGCGGGCTAAACCCAAACCCAACCCTTGAAAACATCCACTTCTAGACTTTTTACTTCACAATCCCCTGTTCAATATATTTTGGTATCGACGAAAGCAAAGAACGTTAAAATCAGATGCGGAAAATGCCAATCAACAAAAGGCAAAAAATATACAATCAGATGCAGCAGGATATAAAACCGCACTGACAATCACGGGACGATCCGCTCTGCAGGAACAGAAAAATCCATTGAACGACGCAAGCATAAAAACAAAACGCACCGAAGACAGAAAGAGAAAAAAAAAAAAATATCCATAACATCGTAAGCATGCAAAGGGAAAACAAGAAATGAAAAGAAAAGAGAAGAAAAAATAAAACAACCCAACCAGACTTTCCTATACTGTGTCATCACTTTCCTTTCCCCCATAGACACCAATCATCACGCTCATAAACACTAACGTACACTTTATTTACTCGTTATCATAACTCCTATGATGAACGTGCCGCCTGACCTCCTGCTGCTCCGTTCTTCTTCTTCCTCTGAAATATGCTACCAAAGAACCGCCCAACTCCACCTAACCAACCAAAGAAAAATACCTGCCAGAAAGTGTGCATGATGTTGCGATGCGTTCTGGCAGAAACAATATCGCTTCCCGAGCTTGTTGGCCTGTTCTGAGGTGTCGAAGTGCCGGCAGCCTTGCGTTGTCTGATACCCTCGGGGGTGTTTTCTAGGGAATATTGTAAGAGGGGACTGACTGATTGATTCCAGACCGAATGTGCAAAGAGCTCACCTGAAGGGTTAGGCTTGACAACTTCCACAGTGCGAGTTTCTGCCGAGCTGGAGGAAGCCTCATCAGCCGGGGGAGATGCAATCACAATAGGAGCAGCCGCGTCCGAAGCCTTGGATTCCTCAATAATCTTGGGAACCTCAGACTCGGGGACAATGTCACCATGGATGGCAGAGGAAGCAGCCTGGGGTGCAAGCTCAGTAATCAGCTCCTCTCCGGCCTTGCGGTGAACAGTAGACTCGTCAACAGCCTCCGTGACCTTGGATCCGTCGGGAGCGTGGTGGACAGCAGACTCGTCCTTCAACGCAGCGTCGGTCTTCTTGTCGTCTCCAGATCTGGAGGCCACGGCAACAGCTGCAGCACCGGCGGCAACTGCAACTGCGGCGGCACCAGTAAAAAGTCCGGTCTTGTCAAAGCCTTCGCTAGTCTCCTCGGAGTCTTGCCTAGATATTAGTTTCCGCCCAAAGTAATCACGAACTGGACGAGGGGTATTCATACCTGCGACGGGAGTCGCACTTCTGGGTCTGTGCAACAACTTGAAATCACCAGTGCGACGGTACTCCTTAAGCAGAGCATCTGGCGTCATCGCAGGTGCCTCACGGGGACCATCCAAGTGTTGAGCAACCTCGGTTCCCTCCTCCTTAGGTGCCTCCTCCTGCTTGGGTGCCTCCTCCTTAGGTGCCTCCTCCTTAGGTGCCTCCTCCTGCTTGGGCGCCTCCTCGACAACCTCAGGAGCAAGCTCGGTGGGAGCGACAATGGGCTCAGAGGATTCGTAAGCCTCCTGGTCCAACTTGACGTTCTCGGTGATGGCCTCGGCAGTGAAGTCTTGGGGGACGTTGTCGGAAGCAGGGAGAGGGGAAACCTTGACTTGCTCCTCGACAGCGCGCTCGGGGACGGACTCATGAAGCTCTTCAGCGACATCGGCAACCTCGGCGGCAGTCTCAGCGACCTCGGCGATGGGGGTGTCGGATTTGCGCTCCTCCTGAGCAAGCTCAGCGGGAGCAACGGTAGGCTCGATGCTCTCGTACGCAGCCTGGTCGAGCTTGACGTTTTCGGTGAGAGCCTCGGCGGTAAAGTCCTGGGGAGTGTTGTCGGAAGCGGGCAAAGGAGAGACCTTGACCTCCTGCTCCTCCTCCTGAGCAAGCTCAGCGGGGGCGACGGTGGGCTCGGAAGATTCGTAAGCCTCCTGGTCCAACTTGACGTTCTCAGTGAGGGCCTCGGCGGTGAAGTCCTGGGGAGTGTTGTCGGAAGCGGGCAAAGGAGAAACCTTAACCTCCTGCTCCTCCTCCTGAGCAAGCTCGGTAGGGGCAACAGTGGGCTCAGTGCTCTCGTAGGTAGCCTGGTCGAGCTTGACGTTCTCAGTGAGAGCCTCGGCAGTGAAGTCCTGGGGAACATTCTCAGAGGCAGGGAGAGGAGAAATCTTGAACTCCTGCTCCTCGACAACGGGCTCAGGGACGGACTCGTGAAGCTCCTCAGCAACATCGGCAACCTCGGCGGCAGTCTCAGCGACCTCGGCGATGGGGGTGTCGGATTTGCGCTCCTCCTCAGCAAGTTCAGCAAGCTCAGCGGGGGCAACAGTAGGCTCGGTGCTCTCGTAAGCGGCCTGGTCGAGCTTGACGTGGTCGTGGACTGTCTCCGCATCGGCGACGGGGACGGGGTCAACCTTAACGGCCTCCTCCTCGACGACGGGCTCAGCAGCGGGAGTCTCTTCAACGGCGGCAGGGGCCTCAACAGCAGCCTCAATAGCGGGCTCAGGAACGGACTCGTGGAGCTCCTCAGCGACATCGGCGACCTCAGCTGCAGTCTCAGCAACCTCAGCGATGGGAGTCTCGGATTTGCGCTCCTCCTCAAGCAACTCGGCGGGGACGGTGGGCTCGGAGCTCTCGTATGAAGCCTGGTCGAGCTTGACGTGGTCGTGAACAGTCTCCGCATCGGCGACGGGGACGGGGTCAACCTTAACGGACTCCTCCTCGATGACGGGCTCAGCAGCGGGAACGGCCTCATGGAGCTCCTCAGCAACGTCGGCAACCTCAGCGGCAGTCTCGGCGATCTCGGCGATAGGAGTGTCAGACTTGCGTTCCTCCTCGAGCAACTCAGCGGGGATGGCGGATTCGGTGCGCTCGTAAGACGCCTGGTCAAGCTTGACGTTGTCGTGAACGGTCTCGGCGTCAGTAGCGGGGACGGGCTGGATCTTGACCTCCTCCTCCTTCTCGGCGGGCTCATCAATCTCCTTGGCGACGTCGGCGACCTCGGCGGCGGTCTCAGCAACCTCAGCAATGGGAGTGTCGGACTTGCGCTCCTCCTCAAGAAGCTCAGCGGGGATGGTAGGCTCAGTGCTCTCATAGGACTCCTGGTCGAGCTTGACGTGGTCGTGAACGGACTCAGCCTCGGCGACGGGAACAGGGTCGACCTTAACGGAATCCTCCTCAACGGTAGGCTCAGCGGCGGGAGTCTCCTCGGCCTTCTCCTCCCCCTTCTCAGCGGGGGTTTCGGCGACAACGGGGGTCTCCTCCTCCTTCTCGACGGGGGTCTCGGCGAGTGCGGCGGGAACGTCGGCGTGGAGAGCGATGAAGGGAGAGGCGGTCTCAACGGGTGTCTCCTCAACCTTCTTCTCCTCCTCGGCGGGGGCAGCTACCTCAGGCTCCTCAACGGGGTAAACAACAGCAGCCTCGGCAGCAGCGACATCCTCGGGCTTGGCCTCGTCGTGCTCGACAAGAACGGGCTCCTCATCCTCCTCCTTGGCGGCCTCAGTCTCGACAGGAGCAGCGGTCTCGGTGGCGGCGGTCTCCTCAGCCTGCTCCTCAACGGGTGCGGGAGTCTCAAGAACGGTGGCGGCCTCCTCAACCTTCTCCTCCTCGGGAGAGAAAGCAGGAGTTTCCTCGACCTTCTCCTCCTCCTTCTCGGCGGGGGTTTCGGCGACAACGGGGGTCTCCTCGGCCTTCTCGGCGGCAGGTGCAGGGGTTTCGATAATGGCTGCAGCCTCCTCGACCTTCTCGTCCTCAGGAGCGAAAGCGGGGGTCTCGTCCTTCTCCTCGACAGCAGCGGGAGCCTCGTCAATCTTCTCCTCCTCAATGGCAGGGGCAGCGACGGCGGCGGCGGCGGCAGGAACCTCCTCCTCCTCCTTCTCCTTCTCCTCCTCCTTCTGAGCAGGGGTCTCGAGAGCGACAGGAGCCTCGTCGACCTTCTCCTCGGCGGCGGGAACAGCAACCTCGGGGACGACAGGAGTCTCCTCAGTCTCGGCTTTGGGTTCCTCCTCAGCAGCAGCGGCAACCTCGGCGTAGGTATGTTCGGGTTCGTCGACCTTGGGGGCCTCCTCGGTGATAACCGCGGAAGCCTCGGGGACGGCAGCAGCCTCAGCGGCCTTAACTGCCTCCTCGACGGCGGGAGTTTCAATAGGTGCTTCGTCGACATTCTCCTCCTCGGCAGCGGGAGCAATGACGGCGGCGACGGCCTCGGGAACCTCCTCAGCCTTCTCCTCCTCCTCCTTATCGGCGACGGTGGGGGTCTCCTCAACCTTCTCCTCGGTGGGGGCGGGAGTCTCCTCCTTCTCCTCAACAGGCGCAGGGGTTTCGGTAACGGCGGGGGTCTCTTCGACAGGGGCAGCGGCGGACTCGGGCTCTGTAGATAGTTAGCAAATAAACTTCGATATAAACTTCTCTTTGCTTACCCTTTGCGGTCTCCTCCTCCTTAGGTGCCTCAACTTCGGCCTCCTTGGTGGGGGTAACCTCCTCAACGGTGACGGGCTCGGCGATGACCTCGGTCTCCTCTACCTTGGGAGTCTCCTCGACCTTCTCCTCCTCCTTCTCGACGGGGGTCTCAGTGACAGCGGGAGTCTCCTCGGTCTCAGGCTTGAGCTCCTCCTCAGAGGCGGCGGCGGCGGTCTCGGCGATAGGGGCGGACTCCTCAACCTTCTCCTCCTTCTCCTCGGCCTTCTCCGCAGCAGGGGCGGGGGTCTCGATGACGGCGGGGGTCTCCTCGACCTTGTCCTCCTCCTCGGCGGCAGCAGCTGCAACCTCGGCGTAAGAGTGGTGCTCGGGCTCCTCAACCTTCTCCTCTGCCTTCTCGACGGGAGCGGGGGTCTCCTCGACCTTCTTCTCCTCCTCCTCGGCAGCGGGAGCCTCAACGGCGGGGGTCTCTTCAACCTTAGTCTCCTCCTCAACCTTGGGAGCTTCCTCGACCTTGGGCTCCTCCTCGTGGGTGGCGGCGACTTCGGCGTAGGTGTGGTGCTCGGGGGTTTCGGTGAGCTTCTCAGCCTCAGTCTCGGCAGGTTCCTCCTCGACCTTAGCAGCCTCAGGAGCAGCCTCTACTGGTGCAGCTTCCTCAACCTTGGGAGCCTCAACCGCCTTCTCCTCGGCCTTAACCTCAGCAACCTCCTCGACGGCGGGGGCGACTTCACTGTCATCGATGACAGGGGCGGCGGTCCCAGCCTCATCCTTCGCAGGGACAGTTTCCTCCGCCTTAGCCTCGACAACGGGAGCAACGGGCTCCTCAGCGGGGGTGTCGACAACTTCGGCTTCGAGCTTGGAGTCAGCAGTAGCCTCGGGGGCGGTCTCAACCTCGGGCTCGATAGCTGCGGGAGTCTCCTCAACCTCAACCTTCTCGGGCTCGGTGGTAGCTGGTGCCTCCTCCTTTGGTGCCTCTGCAACGGACTCCTCAGTCTTGGTCTCCTCGACGACGGAAGTGGTGTCCTCAGTCGCGGGCTCGGCCTTAGCGGGGTGCTCAACCTCGACATCCTTCTCGGGCTCGGGTTGCGACTCGGTCTCCTTGGGTGTCTCGGTGAGTGGTAGAGGCTCAATTGCTGGCTCGGCAACCGCAGGGGCAGCCTCGGCTTCTTTCGTGGGTTCGGCAACTGCCGCAACTTCTTCGATTGCGGGTTCCGTGTGTGTAACCTCAGGTTCGGATGCAGGAGTGGCCTCTTGTGCTACCTCAGGCTCGGTTGCTTCAACCTCCTTCTCATCCTTTTCTACAACGACAGGCTTCTCCTCGGCCTCCGGTATTGACTCTTCGGTAGGCTCAACCTTCTTCTCCTCTTCTGACGCTGCTGATGCTACCTCCGCATAAGTATGCTCGGTCTCCGTTTTAGTCTCCTCAACAATAGGCTCCTTCTCTTCCTCAGCGGCAGGTGCTGCGGTCGAAGGCTCTTCTGTCAATGGGAGGATGCCGCTAGCGGACATTGGTGTAGGGGGTAGGGTTCCATTTTCCTTTTCTCCGTCCGGCGTCGGTGGGGTGGAATCTGCCTCATCGTCCTCTATACCCAGACCCAGCAGTGGTGTAGAGGGGGCTGTGGGAGTTCCTGGCGCCGTGGATAACGTGGGTGAGGCGACGCCATCTGTGGTGGTAGCGGACTTCTTCTTCTTCTTCTTCTTCTTTTTCTTCTTCTTCGGCGATGTGGCAGTAGTAGAAGGGTCTGGTGTTGGTAGGTCGGTTGTGTCGAGGGGTGATGGCATGAGCTGCAAGACACTGGTAAGCTCTCTGCACGGCAAGCCGCAGCACTCAACTCGCGGGAAGACAGCACAGTCATACCTTTTCGGGAGAAGAAAGAGAAACGGGATCTGCAACAGACGACATCGTTGCGGCGGGGTATATTAACGACAACTTTTTGCTCCTGGATATGTTTTGTTGGTTCTCGGGGTATCAATCGCAGGGCGGGTATGTGATGAAGAGAGGTGGCGGGTGGGGAGGATTTGAGGGAGCCTGGATGGCAAAGATGGGATGCTAGGTCTCGCTTTTTCCCGCCGCCCGTTCTCGGTGGGTTGTTCGTAAGGGTCGTGTCGTAAAAGGTGGGGAGGATGGGATGTGAAAAACAAAACCAACTAGACGCGTTACGGTTAGCGGATCCTTGTTGGCTCAAACCAAGGGACGAACGAGGAGCGGTGCAGGTCAGCGTGCCAGTAGTTTAAGCAGCGCACAGACAGACGGCGGGCGAGTAGACCCAGCCAGACCCGGCGTTTAGGGAAGACAGCAGAATTGTCCGAGGGAGATGACGGTTGAGATGGGAGTTTAGGATGACAGATTGAGATGAGGATGGGGTGGAGGGGAGAGGTGAGTGGGGAGCAGAGAGCTGTGGGGATAACACAACAAGACAGTCGACGATCAGCAAGTCAAGACAGGAAATGGAGAGCTCGTTGCGGAATTATGATGGCCGGCCGGGGAGCAGCAGAGCTCTGCAACACTCGCACAGCAGCAAGAGCAATCTCCGTCCAGTGAGACTCGAGTGAGTAGCATGAATTATAGATCAAAAGCAGGCAACATCAATTACGAACGGTGATCAAGAATCAAAAAAAGACATACCGGAGTGTATCTTGACGCAGGGCTCCGGGTCGAACAGGTACGGAGAGTGAGAGTGTCGGAGGAGGTGGAGTGAACTCTCGAAGAATCGATCAAAGCAGCAGAATGATAGCACGACTGACTGGCTGCGTTGAGTGATGCTACAGACTTATGTACGGGATCACATATGCGAGGGGTTGTCCTGCAACTCGCGCGCGACACCCTCTTAGGGCGGTTGGAGGGGTTTGGGTGGTCTCTTGGGAGTGCCTTCTTGGAGGGTCCTCAGAATTTGGGGGCGGATTTTTGTTCGTAGACGGGGAGGAGGGGGTTGTGGCCCTGCCTTGAGTGATGCTCCTGTGTGATTGGATGTGCTATGCGGGTGCGATTTACTCGTTTGTGTGAAAGTGGAGTGGTGTGTGCTCGTCCATGCAGAAGTGATGTTTTATTTATGCAGATATAGGAAGCGTGACCGGAACCAACGAGGATACGGTTTAGAGAAGGCTGGAGATGGGGGGGTTTATGGGGGGGATATGAGGCTTGTTATGGGATAGACGGGGCGGAGGAGGAGGGCGTCTGAAACATAAACAAGCAAGCACAAGCACGCCGCATCACAGCACGCAGCAGCCGAGCGAGCGAAGACTGGAGCCGAGAAGACGATGATGATGGAGATGCAGTAGATTCCAACACTCTAATGAGCTGAGATGGCAACATAAGAAGGGGAATACAAGCCGTCTTCCGTTAATAGTTGTTGCATGAGCAGAGACGGGTTGAAGATGAGGCTTCCATCTGCTCATGTCAATTTGTTGGCGTTGTTGCTCTTTCGATTACGACACGACGGCTTCCATCTGCTCATGTCAATTTGCTAGCTTTCGATTACGACTCGACACCTTCTACAGTACGACGACTTGACCGATACCTTCCACAGTCCACCCTCGACACGCCCCCTCCTCCTCCCCCTCCCCCTCCCCCTCCCCCTCCCCCTCCCCCTCCCCTTCATTTTGCTTCATATGCTATTCCTGTCATATCCACTCTATGCCTCTTCACCGAGGCGTGCGGTCGCCCGCTAAAGCTACTACACTGTACCTGGGTGACAGCCCCCCTCCCTCACATCCATCCCATTCCGAATTGACATCATCTGGTCCGTCTCCGAAGACCATCTCGAGAACATCTCTTTGCCAATCAATCAATTGCACGGTGTGGAACGGTAAGCAATGTCGAGTCGGGTCGTCCAACCTATCGAGAACCATCAGCCTAAGAGCATCAGCTGGCTCTTCAAGCTGTCCGAACCCCGGGCCACTGATGTGGAAGACGAGCGCCAATCTCGGAAAGTCTGGCGTTCTTTTCGGGAAGTCGCTTCGTTTGGCCTTCTTATCACACCCCTCCCCCCGCCGCCGCCGTTGGGTTGCTTCCTACACTCCCCGCTCCAGCAACACACCCTCAACTCCATTTCAAACTTCCACCTTCAACACCAGATGCTCCCATATCACCACACTGGTCGTCGTTATAAACTTCAGCATTGACCACATGGTGCACTCGCCTTTAACGTCAGAACATGAGCTTCATCTCCTCGCTTTCTTCGTCTGCTTCACACTGCTCGCCCCGTGCACCCCCACCAAGCGTCAATCGGCACCCGAAGCGTCATCCACCTGCTGCAACTTACATGAACCTCGAACCCTGTGTGGCCAAGGTGCGCTAATCGTAGGACCCGTGCACACCATGTCGATTTCTCACGCGAGAAAAAAACGGTGACGGTATTGGTTTGTCTGGGATTAGGAAACAAAACTGCAAACAACTTGCACGGCATACGAAATTTTGCTGCAGGGCTGTTGAGATGGGATGGCATGATGAAAGCCAAAGTGAAAGGTTCGCAATTATCACAAGCAATTATTTATACCGTTGCTGTAGAAACGGGAAAATAAGGCAGCTGATATGGTCCGGTAATCGAGGTGCGCATCGGGTGGTTCAACCGAAGCGCGAAAAACTGCCGAGAGTTAAACGAAAGGGCGAACGAGCAAGCACGAAGCCTGAAGGGGCCTCAAAGTTGGTTCAAAATCGACTTTGGTCCTATGAGTTGTCACATCCGCAAGTGCAACCTATTTCATCCAAGTCCGGTATCTCTTTCCGACACGTCACGCAAAAACTCGGAACAATTATCATCTTTATCACAGGCAAAACAATATTTCTTAATCAATCGAAACATAAACAACTTCTTTTATCTGATTCCTTACCTTAGTTACATGTGGTAATTGACACCTACTCTAGATATCGTCTCACGCAATGAGCATCTGATCCTGCTACTCATTTTAATCACCACGAAAAAAAGTGCGGCGGGGTAATTGTGACTGGTCGGCGGTGGGGTACCTTTATCGCATGGTGCACTTTATCGATTTGTACGCCGCGGCAGCGTATCCAATTGCACGAACCAAAGGGAGCCAAAGTGAACCGCCAGGGAACCAAAGGCAAGTGGAACTCTGGAGACGCAACTTGTCATCGGTTACATGGGGCGCACTAGCTCGGAGTTAAAAACTTCGAGCTGCCCGCCTTGGGGAGGGCAGGACCTTGTGGTTGAACATGGTTGGCATATGATAAAGTCGGCTTAGTGCCACGGAACGACCGGTCGCTGCTGAAAGACCAGTTCTCTTCTTACAAACGTACTCACTTCTAAAGTCACAAGTGAAATCATCACCGCCCGTGAAAATCGACTTTCGTTCATTCTTGCGAGCACTTTCGTTCAACTGCGGATCTGCTGCGTTGGGGATCAACAAATTTAAGACATTTAATAAAGCGTTAGTGGCGGCGATGAATGACCGTGCGCGCAATTTGTTGAATTGCATGCCCGGCTGCGCGGGTCTTGTCTGATGATCTTTTGATGCAACCTCGCGACGTCATATTCATGGGAGGGTCACTCGGCCAGGGTGTCATCAACTTCGGCGCCCTCGGCACCCTCGGCATGAGACTGCCGTGTTGCGGTGGGCGATCGCTGGCTTCGCTTCGGGCCGATAGATATTCCGATCGTCGGGATGAATTGAAACAAATTGAAATAAGTAAGCGAAGCCGAACAAACGGTTGACGACGTGATGACGCGTGCAGTTGTCCATAATCAGAATCTCAAAATCTCAAAGAATTAATACCGTAGTAGCCATCATTGAAAAAAACTTTTATTGTACCCATTGTTGTAGCTGTATCTATGAAATTTTCGTAAACCGTACATGTAAACCCCCCAAACGCCGTAATCTAAGAAGAAATCCAAGAGATAGAAGTCAAGATAGCAAACAAACTCCAGCTAAAAAACTTTTCCACCAATTCCCAATCTTTGCATTGTCAACCATTTAGATCCGAGTTGAGTTAGGCAATGCGGTTTTAACTTCCTCCACCTCCGTCTTCTCCTCCTTCTTACCCCCACCACCGATGATGATTCCCTTATCCTCAACCTCCACGGTATCCAACTTAAGACCCCTCATAAAGACGCCCAAAGGTAGAAGCGGGATACACGAACAAATCGCAACAATGAGGAGCATATGCATAGTCTCATCATAGCTCTGTCTAACCGCAGTCCTAGTGGCCGTTTCCATACCATAACTCGCCGCCTTATTGAAGTCTCCATAAATCAGCTCCAACTCGGGCAGAGACTCTGTAGGTAGGTAATTCTGCAACTTCCTCTTTAACAACGAACTCCAGATAGCTCCCGAGATAGCGCTTCCTACTGCACCTCCAAGAGAAATCATTGTAAGGAAAACAGCTGTGGCGCAACCAACATCTTGGCTAGATACGGATGCTTGGATACCAAGTTGACATGGGACGTTGATGAAACCACCACCGATACCGACCATAATCTGGATTCCGATAATAGCACCGATTGAGGTATCTATGTTACGGAAAAACATCATAAGCAGGATACCGATGGAGTAGATGAAGATTCCGACTACAAGGTAGGGTTTGTAGACTTTGGTGTACTTAATGGCAGTACCGATGATTAGGACGGTTACGGTGCAGGAGAAGGAGAAGATTTGGGTGATGTGACCTGCCGCTGTGGCGGAGAGGTTGTGCGCGACTACGAGGTAGGAGAAGAAGTAGGGTTGCACAGAGAGGAAGAAGGCCATGAAGTAGAAGAAACCAAGGAGGCAGCCGCACATAACCGTACGGTTCTTGAAGAGGGAGAAGGGGACGATTGGGTATGGGGTGAAGCGGGAGGTTTCCCAGAAGGGGAAGGCGATGAGACAGAGGCCACCGAGAACTGGAGCTGGGTGTTAGCAGGTTGCTACGAATAGAGGAGAAGGGAGTGAAGGAAACAAAGAAAGACTTACTGAAGCACGCAATCAATCTAGGATCCGCCCAGCCATTGGCAACTTGCTTCCCCAAGGTGAGAGGACCAAGCAATAACGCGAAACCTGCTGTTAAAAGGATCATGCCGATGAGATCAATCTCTTTACAGACCACACCGACAGCCTTGCATCCCTTACCCTTCCATGGGTACTCAGGCCACTCTTCCATCTTCTTAGCCTTCACGGAGTTTCTCCACAAAGACCAGAAGAGCGGTGCAGACATGATAGGCGTGATGATGGCCCACATTCCGAAACCCCATCTCCAGAGGCCCTTATCTCCAAGCGGGCCTCCGATGAAGGGACCGATCCAAACAGTAGCAAGGTATGGAATATCGGGGACACTGGACATCAAGGCACGGTTAAGCAAATCCGAGGTGTCGGCAATGAAAACCTGTTGCAACATCCTGAGGGAGGTGTTTCCAGCAGCGTCGAAGAGCTTGGCGAAGGCGTACATCCCGATGGAGCCTGAGGTGGAAGCGAGAATGCAACCGATGATATAGAGGATAATGCCCAAAGTGAAGGCCTCGGTACGGCCAAAGACGTCAGCCAGTTTGGCGATGGGTGGTTGCATGACCGCATTGAGGATGTTGGTGATAACTGAGACAGTGGAGAGGAGACTGTGGGCCTTGAAAGAGGAGGTAGCGAAGGAGTTGAGGTTGATGGTGGATTGTGCGTCGAGGGAGGTGGAAAGACACATGAGGAACATTCTGTGGGGGGTTAGAGATTTGCGCCATAATGAAGCGAGGGTGGTTTGGGGGAGAGGAGAGGAGGATAGCTGCGTAGATGAGGAGTGTGTTTTGGGGAGGGCGATTGGAAAATCACGTCTAGGTGACGGTGATGTAGGAGGAAGTAACTTACCCACCGTACGCAATCCAGAGGGCCCTTCGGGTCCAGGTGCGAGAAATTGCTGCAGAGCGGGCCACACCCGTCTGCTGTTGCGGTACAGCTTCGATATCAACGAGAGTCATGGTTGCCTTGTAAGAAGTTGGCTTTACATGCGCAAGCTGAAGAGGAGTTGAGAGAACTGGGGGTGGGGAGGGGGGGAGGTTTATCCTGTAGGTAGTATGGGGGTGGCGGTGATGGGTTGTGTGACTGTATTTATGTGATGCAGGAGCTTAAGGGCTTGGGCTGCCGTGTGTTGCGAGACTGCTTCTTGCAGTAGATTGGAGAACTTTCGTGGCATTCTCCATGACGTGCGAGAGGGCAAGTAGGGTGATGGAGTAATTGATACCGGCTGCTGGTCCGTTAAGCTATATCGACTCGCTTAAGCTATGTTCTGAGCTCTAAGGGGCGCTAGTGCGCAGGTAAGGGCAAACCCTTGAAACTGAATGAGCACGCCAAGAATTCCATCCTTCGCTATGCGCTTGCTGAGGAACTTCTGTTTAACGAGTGTTAGAAAGCAAGCATATAGTCGGAAATAATGAGTTATTGGGGCAGACTTTCACAAAATGATTGAAATATCTGGTGTTATTTTGCGTTGAAGATCGGAAGGTACATAGCGTCACTTCTCCGCCATCCGCTAGTAACTTTAGATCTACATGCCCAGAAGCGCTATTTTAAGACATACATGATCAACCACAACTCGATTTCGTATTAGGTACTATCCCTGTGGTCACTACATGAGATACCAAGCCCCCACTAAACCCCACAAACCTCAGAAAAATTCATGTCATATCCATGTGTGTATATACACAGAATTGACAAAGACTCAGCATCTCCAGTATCTCCAGCATCATAACTCATCACTGCCGAGACTACCTACAAAATAACTAATACATCTCGCCTATTAATCCTCCCACGTCTCTCTACTCCCCTAAATCCAATTTAGCTAGCTCCATCATCGAAGTGTACTCTGCTGGTCCTGCGCATAGCCCCTTGATTCCCAACTCTCCCGGTACTAAGTATTCTGAACATAATCTATTTCTACTTCTATTTGTGAGTGATGTATGATGACTCGGTTCTCGACCCTCTAAACAACGACAACCCCTGGCTCCAATAAGCCCCCTCCCGCCGTTACGTCAAAATATCCACCCTTCGAGCCCAAATACTCTCAATTCTATCGCGATCTTCAGTTACTTTACAAATAAGTATCCCACTCAACCTCTTCTTCGTTCCTCCAAATACGATCGGGAACTACTTAGTATGTAATACTGAACCGCCATCTAAGCACATGCATCACCTTTAGCCATCTACGTTAAAAAAACTATTCATCATTTCCCATTAGACTATCATTTGTGCATTTCCTTCCTGTCTTTCCTTCTTGTATTCCCTTCATGTCTTTCCTTCCTGTCTTGCCTTTGTATCTTTTCTTCATCACTACCAATTTTACAACCCCTATGACAATCGTAATCAAGCCCATTTATCCTTCATTCCTTCATTAACTTACTCATCATCCAAGCTGATCACTGGCTCTAACTTCATTTTATAATACTGCCTTTTTGCAGTTGCACCCTTGAATAACCCATCAATACCCAGGTCCTTAACTCTATAACGTGCATCCCCATCTCTACAAGCAAAAAAATTAAGAGATCCAACTACTTTCTTGTCATCGGCAGGATCTGATTTCCGCAATTCAGGTTCTTTGTCTTCGTACCAGAAAGTTCTCCGCAATTCAGGTTCTTTGTCTTCGTACCAGAAAGTTCTGGGCTTTGTCGCAAGAGCACCGATTAAATCGTTCCCGCTTTTATGAAACTTCCCTTTAAACCCTAAGGGCGTTTTCTCGTATGGTTGTCGAATCTTTCTCCATACCACATCTCTGTCGGAGACTTGCGGTCCCCAATACGTAGAGGTGATTTCCACGTAATACATGTAGTCATGTTTATCTATAAAATCCAGAAAAATAAAACCGTTTTTCTTGTCGAATCGGAAGGTCCCTGGAGAATTGTTCTGAATATTTTCGCAGGGTCCAAACTTGACCGGTTGGGAGTCAATCTTGAGCTTCGTCGATTCTTCGTAGAGTTAGTCTAGAAATAAAAGATCAATCGTGGAATAATAAGTACCATTAGGCTCCAAGAGATATTCTAAGTCTTCGGGTGACGTTTCTGACTCCATCCGTATTTTATACTTTGGTAGACCATTCAGAAACTTTTCCTGTGCTGAAGCATCGGAAATTTTAAGAGGCCAATCTGCGTATCTCCAATGGAACCAGTTCGAGATGTAAAGCAACATTTTCCTCGACTCATACCGACTGACCATGAGATAGTAGGACGCTACAATCATAATCACCCCGGTTACTGGGCCCGCAACCATCCAAAACTTAGCCTGAGATTGGCTGAATTCTTTTAGTGCCTCTAGCCGACTAAAGAACTTTATAGTAGTTAGCAAAATTCATCAAGCTCTTCGACATGACCTTTGTTTTGGGATCTCTCACCTGTGCAAAAAATCCGAGTGGCAGAAAAAGAACAGTTAAGAGGGTAACAAATGATATGTTTCGTCCTTGAAAGCTTATCTCATCTGCGATCTTTTCGGCCTGTCTGATCTGCTCTTTCGCTGAAGTCTGAATGGTCTTTTGGAGCTCCTCCCTTTCCGTTACCTGGCCATTGAACTTCTGCAAAACCTTGGCCATCTGCGAGATTCTGTTTTGAAAATTGCTTATTTCTCCCTCTACCGTAGAAATCATCTGTAGTGTGCAATTTATCCTGGTCGAATTAATTGTAGATATTACAGGGATGTCGATTAGCTCTAGATTGTATCCGCTTTCGTCTTGACTTGGTCTCCAGTGGGAGATCCTACTCCTCTCGATTATGTCTCTTAGGTTAGATAGCACTTTTATTTGGTGATTTGTAACTTGTCGCACCGCAACAAGGACGGCTAGATCTAGAGCCAACTTTTTTTGCCAAAATCTGAATTGGTCATGTTCCTTTATAGGGATAAGGCTTTGCGTATTCTAAGACAGTTAGGATGTCCTCGGAAATAATAGCAGGTCTAACTATATGATTAATTCTTACATGGTAAAATTCGACCTCTTCGAATCTATCGATCATCTCTTGTCCAGATGACCGAATCATGTGTGAGATTACATGAATAAGGGCATGTAGAGCACTGTGTCTGGGCTGATCGGGTGCGAGAACTGGTCTATACGACTTGTTTTGGTTGGCATCGCGAAAGGATTTAGCCGTCAGTATTGCATCTATTGCGAGTTTTAGCTCGCGTACTTAATATAACATACTTAGATTGAGTTAGAGAGATACTGAGATGACGTACAGTCTTGAAAAATAGCGAACCAGACCTGATGCACCCAGACATGATCTTCTCCTTCGACGCTATTTTTTGTTTGGTGTGACATATATTTGGATAGATTTGTGGTGAATGGTCCATTGGCATTGGGTCCGTGGTTGCTCAAGTATGGAAGTCGAACGAAGACCAATGAGAGTTCCTTGCCTGTAGCCTTAACCGCAACCCCAGAACTTGTAGGAAAGCGAGCTTCAACAGGGGACTCTCGGGTTAAGAACTCCTGCTTAATATTAGATAATAAGAACTGTGGAAATCGATGTTTTGACTCACAGGAAACACCTTCATAAAGAGCTCTTGGCGTAAAAATTCCTGGTTGGATTGAATTAGATAACATCTCATTCGGGGTTCTTTAATATCTAAACTCATACCGTCAAATGCTCGCAATCAGAGAATTCCCTATTTTACGTCAATATAAAATCGAGGGTTGAATAGTTGTCCGCTAAATGTACAAAGTAAACTTACACTAATTGCAATCCCGAAGGTTTGACTATCTCACTAATAATCTGGATTTGATCAAGACCTTCGCAGTATGTGCCATATTCGCAGCTGGACTGCCCTGACTTGTCGTCGACGTCTTCCCGATATCGATAATGAATTACATTATCATCGATGGGTGCCAGTGGGAAGTTGAAATTGTCCAGTATGCTCGATGTTTCGTCCAAACTAATTATTTCATTCCTCTGAAGCTTTATTCTTTCTATCGTTTGCGTTCCTTGTGGTTCTGAGAGTTGGTTGTTGTCCGTTGGGGATTGCATTGTGTGCTGATCCAGAAGCAGGATTCAATTCGCGGTATAGAACCGTTCGAAAGGTTGAGGTAACGGTTGGGCATACATATAGGTAAGCTACGCAGCCAGAGATTTCCTCATGTATTGGATCTTGAACTAGAAATATGCCAAAATAACACTAGAACTCGCTAAGTTTTAAGATAAGACCGCAATTGAACACAAAGGCGATGAGCATCAAGAATACTCGAGAATAAAAAGAAGGCTGAGTATTTTTAGCTTTACCAAATTAGACATGACTTGGCTCATCTCCCTTAGGGATCTGCCTCGAAGGCGTACTAGGCAAACGTGCGTGCATTAGTTACCGCCATCTCGTAGAGTACAACTCAGTCCAGAAACATAAATGTGATGACACCAACGCATCAATCTCCACAAGCCAATGAGCATGCTCCTAACGGAAAACAACTACGTTCAAACAAGAGCATAACTCCGATAGCTGGCCTATGAAAATGAAGGCGCATTGTGCCGCAGCGGTGCCATTCCTCCATAGCGATATTGCTTTTTGTTAACGAACGACTAAAATGCATAGCACTGGGCATAATTATTGGACGGATCTTGCCCAGCTTAGCCACATTCCAATGGAGTTTAGCTCTGTAGGCTGTGCCCTAATCTACACCTACTTGCGTCGATCAAGTGACTTTCGAAGTGTCCATTGACAACACATAATCTAGAGCTAGTTATACAGGAACCAGCTGTGAAGTAGCCTCGAGACCAGTCGTTCTTACGTTACGCCAACGCCTCGCTCCCCTAAGCCGAAAGAAGAGTCTGGTATTGAGGCTAGCTGTGCAGGGGATTAAGCTGCCCCTCGGGTTCGTATGACAGATTGTTCGCCAATTCACGTTTTGCGATCTGCGCCCATGTCGCATTCAGCCGCTGATGGTGTCATAAGTAAAAAAAGACTTCTCTACTTTGACATTCTGAAGACAATTGATTCAATTTGGCTTGGGAATGAAGAATTCGGATTCTACACAGTGTAAGCTCTTGAATTGCTTAAAAATAGAGTTACTATGTGCAGTTTAGTCAGCTATCAAACCCGTGCAGACCTTTGAGTGTAGACGTTATTGGTCTTCCAAGTCCTAATACATACTTTGCGCATGCAGCTTCTGCATGCAACAACCAGGGGACACATTCTTAGGAGGACCTCGGAGCAATTGAGCTAAATATCTCATTCGCCTACATCACAATGTTTGCTTACAACGAAAGAATCGATGTCACGTATCGTCCGCCCTCGAAAAAGTGGGGTCGGTATGAACAATCTACGCGTCAGCAACAAGAAGCCTATAGGGAACCGCCATATGAGACCACCAATGCTTTGATTGGTTAATCGTAGAAGCACAATGCTCTGAAGGTGGCATCACTTAGCATTGCATTAGATTATCTCAAGGACTTAAGCATCACCTATAGTCTCAATTTGCGCCCACCCATCTTTGATAAGGATCGCTTTCTTAAGAACTGAAACACCCAAATTTGCTGCAAAGCGCACAATTGCACAAATCGACCACATCTGAACCACCTTAAACAAGACCATAGTAAGTTCTAGTCAACCGAGAAAAGAAATCCCAGACTTTACGCAACAGCTTACACGGACGAGATGTCTGATACGCCAGCTGACAAACCTACGCCGCCGCGTTCATCCTCACTCGAGAGCGAATCTCGATCAGCACCACAAGGCGGAGTTAGCGAAACTACCGATGGTCAAACTCACAAACCCATTGATCAAACTCAAATCAAGAAAATGCTCGAAGCCTTTATTACAACGGAAAAAAAAAGGCCTGTCGGAACGGTTTTATACAAGCGGAATATCGGATTCTGTTGCTGAAAAAGCGAAAACTGTAGCCCAGGGGTTGATCCAGATGAAATGTCCTAGGGAAGCGGCTCAGTATTTATCTACGCTCATCTTATATGACATTGCCATTCTCATCGGTTGGTATCCTCTGGCTCTTATTTCTATGTGGTAGCTGTCTTATTAATGAATAATAGATGATAGCCTTTCCATGTTGACAGAGCAGGAAGGAAAACGCATTGAAGACTTAAAAAAAACCCTGAAATTAGTGGCCCATATTTATCGGCTATACAACGATGACGGAATAAAGGCAGTCGATTTTCTCAATGATGAAGTGGGAGAAGTAAATGTAGCCGAAGAAGATGTGGATGAAATATTCAAAAACCATTCCTATCGTGGTTTAACACGAATAGGAACGGAATTACAACAGAAGGTTCTCAACGAAAGCGTACTAGCCACAGATAAGGAAATGTTTAAACCACTTCTTATTCTTATTTTCACTGACGGTGATGTAAGCTATATTCCATACACCGATTCTTCAAGCTGACCATTGCGATTATAGGTTGAGGGAGAAAAGAGCGGCCACCTTAAATGGGTGATAAAAGACTGCATTAAGGAATTAAACCAGAAGTACCCAGAGCATGGTGCACACGGTTTGTCCACTATTATTTGAGAATATCGCATGTATCTTTTGTAACATTTTCAGCCGTCGCATTTCAATTTGCGAGAGTTGGAGATGACGCAGGGGCGGAAAAACTACTAAGAGGCCTTGATGACGATAAAGATATTGGAAAGTACGTGGATACACTACCTGGTGAGTTACATGCGCATTTTTGCTCATACTATAAGCTTTTCTAGCTATTCCTGACCTTTGTTAGTGGGCATCGACCACATGTCAAACGAAGAGTTCAAATGGCCCATGGTATATATCTCCCATTGGCTTGGTTTGCAATATGTTCTCGCACTAAAACCTTCCAAGTTAACAAAGCTGCTTCTCGGCGCAATATTAATATGTAGGTTTTCAAATAAGTGAAGAATTTGAAATTACGGGGTATTATAAACTAATCCAATACAAGTATAGTTCGATGACCTACCTTCACTGTCTCAAACCGAAGCTAGAATTAGCGAGATTGTCACGTCACCAGTCATCAAGAAGCCCCGAAAGAAGAATGATCGCCGCACACAAAGGAATCCAGTTGCAGCAACCCCTGCAGCAACGTCATCATCGTAGGTCGCTTTTAGAGCGGTATTATCTTGATGTCAGATATGTTTGTGGCGCGGCTGTGTTGTGGGTAGCATTCTTTTCTTGGTCTCCTAGCATTTTCAAAACATCTATACTCTGGGTTTGGTCTGTGAAGAAGGACTGGCGGGATTATGAGCGAGCGAGGAACTATCAAAGAGGAAATGTTCGTATTTTTAGCTTGGGAAAGTAATTGAGAAATTATCGACATGCAATCCTCAGAAAAACTTTCTTTATCTATGGCTGAAAACTTTCCGTTGTCAACTCATGCGGCGCCTAATTAATGGATAATGGTATAATTATTCAACTAAAATATGTAAGATCTTATGGCCTCCAAATCATCATAAGTCATTGCCCTATTTAAGAGCTGTTCTCAATCTTCATCATGGCAATTTCAGCCTCCTCTGCTGCCTGCTTCGTTCCATCCGCGACCCCTTCGTTCACCTTGATAGCTCCGAACCTCTCCTTCCAAAATGCCCATCGCTCCAATGAGAATCCCGCTTGTCCAGAGTACAATCTGCCCTGAGACGCTACACCCAACTCTCCATCTTTACCACAGTCACCGCTGTGACGGTACAATACGTTTCCAGCGATGGTGATCCAATTGGCAGCCACAGGGATCCTGATATCCAGCTGTTTCCCGTGTTCTTTGGCCGCCTCCTCCCGTTGGTCTGGCTCTTCTTCAAGCGCCTCACGTAGGTCCCAGATTGCATGCGCAGAGCGATCACAGGTTCCGTCTCTCGTCAAGCGCGCACAAAACGCGTTGAAGTTTACCCAGCGGTCATCATGTTCCGGCCCAATAGCTAGCGACCACGTTAGCGCGCGCACAGACCACGATTAGACGACTCACTATGCGCGACTTCTGTCAGGTTCGGACCCAACAGTGGAAGGTCCTGCCATATCCTCGACTCGCTTCCCCAAATCGGTACTTTGAGCTCGCTCGGCAAGTCCCGAAGTGTGTTAATAAGCACAACGAGCTTATCCTGTCCTGGGTGTTGATATTGAATCTGTTGCGCGATCTTGAGGACCAGCCCCCAGAGCTCGTAGAGGAAGCTTGCAGGTTCTTCTTTTTCGGCGTCTGACGAGGGGCGATGGTAGGGGAAGAGCTGGGAGAGTTGCTCAGCTGCCTGGGATGCGGAGGGTCCGTCGGTGGGTTGTAGGTAGGAGTTGATGATGTCGAATATCTGCTGTTCAACGATCCATGGCTCCTCGCCCTTTGACTTTTCGAGAACCAGCGTAAGAGCCGCCATGGGTGTGTATTCCGTGATGAATTCTGGATACCGAGTCGAAGGAATTGATGATGTGGAGGATGGAGGATATTCGCGGTGTTGGATGAGGGCTGGGAGTAAGTACAGCTGTATCTGAGGACAGAACGGGTCGTACGGGCATTATATCACAAAGCACACAGAGCTCTTGATCGCTGCGATCGCCAAATTCGGCCTTAGTCTGCCAATAGGAGTTCCAACTACAGCTCGTCCGATACTTGTCAGCCAATCGTTGCATATCCGTGTGTTGTTCCAGAGCTGGCCGGAGCTGAAGCTAACCCGAGCTCCTGAGGAGCTTCCCGTGATCACGTGAGTTGCCGTGAATGACGTCGACGCGTCAGGGCAAGGTACTAAGCAAAGTATCACTCGACATTCGTCAAAGACCAGAGTTCAAACCACCACAGACCTCAATCTCCACTTCCACTTCTTCCAAAACATACATTTATGTAAATCTCTTTCTCCAACGTTACGCCTTCGCTGCTTAGAATCTTGTGGTGATGGAACTAACAAGTGCCCTTTCGCCCCAGAATCAAATTTGGTGGGAGATTTCGACGCCGTTTGTGATCCGCCCCAGGACAACATCTGTTAACATGCTAATCAAGTCTCATCAGTCTTTAATTACCGAAAGCTACCATACCCAACCCATACCGTTTATAAGATCTTTCCGGGCGAAAAGAAGTACTACACGGTGCTGTTTCTGAGACCGTTGGACGCAAACTGTGGATGGTTACTGCCCTCATGATGCTGGTGTGAGAGCAGGTGGAGGAGATTGAGCACGGGGTTCCCATTGTAGATGTTTAGGTGATCCATCATATCGAAGAAGACGCAACGACATTCTGGTGGTACATAACTTGGTGCTCGCACCTTGTGAAAAGCCGTGAGTCTATCAATGCTGAGTCTGTAGTTCTCTTTCAAGAGCACTATCTTTTCTCAAGCTTACAATCAGTCGCTAATCTGCTTCTTTCTAGCTTCGATACCAGCTTCACTGTTCACACGCGTCCTGCTAATCGCGTAACGCGTCTGAACTATTTCTGCAGCTAAACACCGCCAGACCTAAGCCCTCGTCCCACATGGTCCGTCCGTCACCAAATCTGCATGCACTCGCACTTCTTATCTCAGTTATCTACGCCTTACAACTTACACCAGTTAATGCAAATAATCCTCGGCATACATATGTAGGACTCCTTAACTAATGCGCACGCGAGAACCTCATTAAACTCACACAAAAGTGTAGGATACATTACACTACTCCACCAATGACGTTGGGCCACCGGGGCAGCCCCAAAAGATCTCTCAAAAGGGTATTCCATCTCAAGAATCTATGCATGCAGCAAAAATTTTCTTCAAGCCCGGGCTCGTCGGATCCAGCCTCATCGAGGCTCACTTCTATCTAGTACTCTAAAGCCACGATATCGACGGAAATCTCCATCAGGCGCCTAACTACTACGAAGATCCGACGTCATCTGTCGGTAAATCCACTTCCCTAACGGCCAGCCACCCTAAATCCAAAGTCCCATGTCTGGGTGTCTGGGAATTCGCGTCCGCGAACCGCTCGGAGAAAAAAAAAGTTGACAGTACGCATGATAAGTGCAATGCATCGCGCGCTTATGGCTTGCTTCTTGTGGCTTTCGGGGACTTTTGACCTGAGAGTCTGGGACGCGACGAATTTTGGGGACAGGAAAGCTTGAGTGTCTTGGATTTGTTTGCTTGTTTAAACCCGCGGAACAGAGGCAGGAAACTTCAAGCTGAGCTCAAAAGCACAGCGCTTCCAATTTCAATTTCGGTTGTGATAAGCCGGCTGACCATTGCGTGTTTTTAGATAGATTGAATTCGGCCCTTTTTCGGTAGAGGACAATGACAAGGATCATATCCCTTCCCGCCTTGCCGCAGCCCGGCAGCTTGCAGCAATTTACGACGTCCGCAAGTTACACCATCATCATACATACGGGAGTCAGGCCGCAAGTTTCAACGGTTTTTTTTTTTCTGATTTCTTCATTTCTGCGGCGGTGTCGTTCGACCGAGTCAACCAAAAGGGAATTCATCACTTTCTCAATTTCGGATGCAAGGAGTCATCTGGTCAACATGTGGAAATTTGTTTCTTGGACCATGATGATCAGACCACCACACTTGGAAGCGAATCAAGCCGGAATCGTGGATCATCCTTCAAACAACGTTTTTAGGAGCTCACGTTTTTCACACAACTTTTCGAGGAAGCAAGCCTACCTCAATCTCACGTTTTTATCACGTTTGTCAGGTCCAAAAATAAAGAAAGGATTCGCTTAACGTCAGATTTGCACCGTAAGAAGCCTAAATCCGAAAATCTTTTTTGTTCCGAGAATATTATTTTGCTTGATGATATTTAACGAATCTGTTTCTAAATAGTAATGCTGTCGGCGATGTCTTCCTCTTTACCGATGTTTCACGGGCAAGCTAATGAACTGCTGACAACAGAAGAACCGAGCCTGAGGCACAAAAAGCCAGGTACCAAACAAACAAAGCTGCACAAGAATCATACTATTTTGCTTCCATCTACCAAGTCCATGGGAAATTCGGCCTCGAGGTACCAAACAAAACTTGCACAAAATACTTAGTTTCCCAAAGAAAAGATCTTCTTTTCCATGTCTGGTATTCGGAATTCCTTTTCGTGTATCTACCGACTCTATGGTAAGTGGTAAAAATCTGGGAACCAAACTACCAAAAACAAAGCTGCACAAAAATGTTTACTTTATTACATCCAAGAATCACTATTTCGCTCCCGTCCACCAAGTCTATGGAAAAACCAGGTAACTAAACAAAGCTGCACATGATCAAGGCACTCACTGCACAAAGTTTTTGTTCCAAGAAATGATATTATTTTTGCTTGAAAGATCTGTCTGTACTAGTAGTAGCTGCCGAGTCGTGTAGCTACATAACTAACTATTAAAATGAAGGCCAATGACTCATCCTAGTTATCGTACATTTACAAAGAAGCTTAGATAAGATACATCCCATCCTTGTGAAACCCTTCCACCTGAACCTTCTCCCAGAGTTGACCGACCGAAAGGCCGGATAAAATACACGCACGAAACATCTCCTGATCCCCCATACTTAATTCCTGAGCTCACTCGCTCGCTCTCACCGAAACTTAATAAAACACAACCCAACCCTGCAAGTTAAAATATCATATGAAAGCCAAAACAAAAAATAAGCTAACACCCATGGAAAATAAATGAAAAAAATGAGATGATCTGGTATCATGAAAAAACACCAGTCTCCTGCTTGCTCCACCGGCCGAAGAACTCCGAGGTGGCTCGGGTTTGTCTATATACATGCCTTGCTACGTCGCTCAGCCAAACTAAATCCTCATAAAGGTCTAAATAAGTGAAATATGAAATATGAAATATCATCAACGCATGAAAACCACTCCAGAAAAAAAAAAAACTTATTTCCAAAAAGAAAAAGAAAGAAGAAACAATATTGGATCCAAAAAAGGTTAATACATAGCTCCTAAGTCGCCATAAAGAAAAGGTAGATGTCCAAAAGAAATAAGTGGTTAAGAAGTGTTGTTGGTATCCAAGAAAAAATTGAAAGAGGTTCCGGAAACAAAAAAAATCATAAACGCATTAAACTCCGATTCCCCGAGCCAACAAAGTAAACCCTAAAACAACCCCTCATCCACCCCATCTGTCAATGCACCCTCCTTATCCCCCGTCTGCCTGCCTCACTCGCTACTCCCACACCCAAGCTGCAGCCCGATGGAGCTACAGTTCACACCCCACTCACTGCTCCTGTTCAACACCCAACACAATCCCCAAACCCATCTCCTTCTTCTGCCTACTCCTTCTCTTTGCCCTCTTCTCCATCGCCGCCCAATTCCCGCTCACTCTTGGCATACTCTGACTCAACCCCTCGACCACTGGACTGGGAACTTTAGGAAGCGGCATTGACGGTGGTGATCCCGGGGGTGCATTCTCATCTATATCTACACTAGTAGCACTTCCATAACTTCTTCTATTAATCCTACTATCCGGTACCGCTAGGTGATTGCCGTAATAATCCACCGTATGCGACGGTATAGTCTGATAACTAACCGGACGGGGTCTTTGTCTCGGGGTAGAAAGTTCGCTTGTAGAAGGAGAACCATGAGCTGGGCCTGGGTAGGAGATACGATGGATAGGAGATGGTCTTGGGGATTTTGAAACCCCACCGACAACAGGAGGGAAGTCGCTCAGTGCGTCGACGGAATTGCGGATTTGTTGGTCTTGCAGGGAACGGCGTTTGTAGCTTGCTGCGGGGGTACGCTCGGGGGAGGTGTCAGGAGAGCGAAGGTTACGGTTGTAGTCGCGATCCCGTAGAGCGTCGAGAACTAGTTGGTCGGTGGAGATGACGCTGCGGTCGCCGTCGGTTGAGGTGTAAGTTGAGGCGCGCTTGCTGTTGTAGTCATCTGAGGACCAGTCATCGCGGTTGATAGTACCGCGTCTTGGATTGTATTCGCGATCTGTGGTGTAGCCTTCTATGTCTTGGAGGTTTTGTAGATTATTTAGGCCTTGTATTTCTTGTATTTCCTGGATGTCCTGAATGTCCTGCGCAAAGTTCATCCATTCATGTTCTGGGGCTTCGCCGGTGTCGCTGCGCATTGCTTCTGTGGTTGCGGTTTCTGGACGAAGGTCTCCCACTTTCGGGGAGGTGCTGCGTTTAATCCCACCTCCCAGGCGAACGGCTTCGGATCGTAGGATCGCCATCCACATCTCCATGTCTTCGGCTGACTCGAAGACTAGTAGCATGGCGGATGCGGAGTACTTTATGGCGCCTTTAAAGGTCACTTTAGCTACAAAGGCGTTTTTTCGATCAGGTAAATGGCCGCCATCTACACCTGCGCTTCGGTAAACCTGTAGTACCCATGGACGACCAGGAATCGCGTCAGAGGCAAAAGCAAGTGATGAAGCGGTAAGCTCCAAAATCTTCTCGGGTAGTCTATCATCCGTGCCCTCTCCGGAATACTGCAGTAGTAAGCCGGGAACCAAAACGAATAGCTTCTTTGTCCAGTCCAGATCAGTAGACTTTGTTGGTGCATGACGATTCAGCGCACGTCCTCGTCGTGATTGTGTTTTTGCTGCTTGCTCTTGGCGGAGGATTTTTTCGGAGGAGATGGTACAGGCGGGTAGTAGTGAATGCTTTATTGCTTGAACGTACGCTACGCATAATGGATACTGTTCGAGGGATTTGTAGACATTTGGTGAGGGGAGAGGTTGATCGACGATTGGAACTGAAAGACCGTCCTGCTTACTATTCGTAGTCAATGGAGTAGTTGGTACAGATTTCGGCGGTGGTTGCTTTGGTTCTTCTATGTTGATGCTAAGCTTCGACTTGTTCTTTCCTGTGAATTTCGAGAAAGAGAAAAAGGACATGATGTTGGAGTGTTTGCTGGCGTTGCTGCTGTTTTTCGAACTGGAAATACTGGGGGCCTCGTCTGTATCTTGCTGCGGCTCGACGGTCTTTTCGTGGGACAGTGGAGCGAGGGTAAGTGATGAGCGTTTTCGCGGGGAAAGAACAGCTGCATAGCCGTCGATCGAAGCGCGAAAGCTCTTGGTTGTTGAGCCATGGTGGCGCTCACCAAGGTGGACCATGGCCTCGTGTTTGGCGGGGTGGTGGGATATGCTGGATCGTTCGAGCGTTTAGGTTTTGTCGGGGTGTTGTTGTTGTTGTGGGTTGAATTGTCGGTTGTGCGTTACTTGAGCCTCGACGAGTGGATTCTCTGCTCCTTCACTCACAGCCAGCCAGCGACGCAGGGAGGTGTTGCAGGAGGTGTTAGAAGGGCGACGATAAAGGCAGTGCGGCTGCGAGATGGGTATCGTGGTGAATCTGTGTGAATCTGTATGAATTATGCCGGATCTGTGTGAATTATGCCGAATGTATGCTGAATTGACTGGTTGGGCTGCTGTGCTGCTACTGCTACTCTGCTGGCTCGACTGCGTGCTTCTTTGGCGCTCTCGTATCTAACCGCCAGCTGCTGTATGCAGTGACAGCGGTTGGTGAATTGTGACTTTTGGACGTTGTTGGACAGACAGGTCGACTAGACTGTATCATTCGACTCCGGGGGGGGGGGGAGGGGGGGGGGTGTTTAACTAATATGAGGTATAAGGATGATCCAGGAGAACTCTCTCAGGTATTGGCGTATGTATGTCAGATGCGCATTATAATTCTTGAATTTTCTCGAAATTATGCTGATGCTGCTTCTGGACTGCTGATATGATGTCGTACTGTAATTCTGCTTCCCTCCGCGTATCGATATTGCCCGTCTTGGAGTCAGGCTGAGCTGAAGCGAGATGGGGGAGTGCTGAGTGAACAGTGCTGGATAGAGTTGACGGTGCTAGATAGAGTTGACAGTGCTAGATAGAGTTGACGGTGCTAGATAGAGTTGACAGTGCTAGATAGAGTTGACAGTGCTAGATAGAGTTGACAGTGCTAGATAGAGTTGAACAGTGCTGACTGGAGTAAGAGCAATTCCAGAGGTAAGTTCTCTCCGTGTCGTTTCCCTTTGGCAGGCAGCCTCGTTCTCGGCCAGCCCCTAGTTTCCCGATCACACCTTAATTGGTTTTATTTAGGATTTGTCTTTCTGGGGTGTAAAATCTCTTTTTTGTTTACTTCCAAATCTCCTAAACGTCAGTGCTTCAACGGTACTTGCCTCGTCCACCACCACTCGTTTGCTGCATCGTTGGCTACACAAGTGGAAAAAGTTTCGCCCTCATCTCACGCACACCACACACACACACAGCACATCCCACCAAGCATCATCCCACGCCGACGAGGATAATCAAAGTGGGACGGATGCTATTCCGGGTTTGGAAGGGCGGCGGGGAGGCAAAGGGCCGCTGGAGGGCACCGAAGGACCGCTAAAGGAGACCACCCGACGACCAGCCTGAGCCCGATGACGACTAGCCAAAGGCCAGCCAAGAGCCAGTCAAGTACCATCTCAAGCCAGTCAAGTACCATCTCAAGCCAGTCAAGTACCGTCTCAAGCCAGTCAAAGACCGTCGAATCCAGCTTCAAGCCGTCAAAACACCAATTCCTCGCCAAAGGACGCCAAAGTCCTCTAACGAAAGCCTAATTCAACGGGCGTTAGTTTACATCTCTAGTTTCCTACGAGGGGTGGGAGGGCGGCCAGTCCCCGAGTTCAGGGAGCATGAAGGGCCACTCCTTTCGCTTCCAGCAATGAAAAAGCCGGACTAAGCGAAAGGGGGATTATTTTTGAATCCCTCCCGAAAAGCCGGGGGCCCGACGCAGGAAGCTGGTTTCAGAGACGGAGCTACAGATATTACCATTGATGCATGCACGCGCAGAGATCCGTCTCATCTGTAACTTAGATCAAGGCTCGCAGATTCATAGATTCACGACTTTTTGGCTTAGAAGATTCAACAAGGCGGACAAAAGTCATCTGTAGCACCGGTGACGAGGGTGTGTGGGTGGTAGTGGTCGCCTCTCGCCAAAAAACAAACTTGCCATCCACAGGTACGTGCGGTAACTAGCTTTGGGTATCTTTCACGTCGAATCACGGCCCGTAATCGCGGGATGAGATTCATCACCGTGCAGTATCCATGGTTCTTTATTTTCTGTTTCTCAACTCCTGATAAACAAACGAGATGTCATGTCAGCCACCCCGGTATGGCACGGGGCGGTTATCTATGGTAGGTATCCGGGTATCGATGGGGACAGAGACAAGAAGGGAATTGACTTTTGAGGGCGCATAGTTATCGATATGAATTTTTGTTTTCTGCAGGCGATGGAGCAGGGTACCGACAGACATCTCCAAGACTTTTTAATGTGCAAAACAATCAAAACAAAATCCAAGACTTTTAATGTGCAAAACAATCAAAACAAAATCCAAGACTTTTAATGTGCAAAACAATCAAAAACAAAACAATAAAAAACAAAATCCAAGGCTTTCTAATGTGCAAAACAATCAAAAACAAAATCCAAGGCTTTCTAATGTGCAAAACAATCAAAAACAAAACAATCAAAACAAAATCCCAGACTTTTTAATGTGCAAAACAATCAAAAACAAAATCATCATGGCTGGAACCTTTTTCACCTCACCTCACCTCACCTCACCTCACCAGTCATGATATGATCTGTACCGCCCCATACCAGCAGCCCAAATAGCAATCCGTTCCTGAACTGGGTGGATGGTGGGATCTCTCATTGTCCATCGGCCTATCGGTGGTGGGTTACTCGCAGCATCTCGATATGCGGGTGATCGATACCCCCCGTCCGCCTGTCCACCTACCTACATACCTACCCCCGTCTATCTACCTGCACCCCCGTTCGTACCTGTGGATGCTGCGAAGTATGTCTTGCCTTGTGATGTTGTGGGTGTCTTGCCCTGGGCTCCCCGGCATGCTAGGGAACCCACTCGCACACACAGAAAGCGACGGATGGGATGTAGGTATCCGTTATAAGTGAGTACACGCGAAGATGATGATCCTCGTGCTGTCGCATTGCTGCATGCATCCTCGCGTCGGGAGAAACATACGGGCATACACAGCACGGCGACAAAGTCCCCTGACGCGAAAGGAAGCATACAGCACAGCGGCTATAGATACTGCGGCGCGTACAGTAGCTGTATGCTTGATACATGGGAGGAAGGAAAAGACGAAATCAAACGAAATGATAGGCTGATATGTATGATTACACAGATGAATAAGATATGCGAATGCAACCAGCAGAGTGGTGACGAAACCAGCGATAAGTAGAGTAGCAGTGCATCAACATCAGCATCACATCACATCACGGAAAACTCTAGATGGCAGCGCATACCGACTTTTCGCCCAGCATGGCAGGGTGGGTGGATGCAACCAGCTTGTGGCACCGGTTGCAACCAAAACCAAACCACGGAGACACGTTTTTCTCGGCTCCCGATTTAGGAGTTTAGTTGGGTGTCACAGAGTTAGGGGGATTCACGGAGCCAACGCCGGAGCCGATGCGAAAACGGCCGATGGTCGACCATCCACCACGCCTTGCACGAGGGGTGTGAACCTGAAGCATCGATGCATCTTTCTGAACCGAGAGAAAAACGAACAAGGCTGCGCGTACCTGTCGTGTCGAGGGGCATCTGTAGAATTTGAAAGGGTCCATTGCGCAGCCCAGGTATCGGATACGAAGTGGAAGAATGCTTGAGGAAATCCGATAATAATCGCTTTCCGAAGATCTCGTCTATTCTTATCCACATCCTACTATATATCCCTATCCGTCCGGCTCGGTAGGAAACAAAATCTTGATTTTCATCAGGTGGGATTCGAATTTGCTCGGCGGCGGGCGCGAAATTTCACGACAGAATTAAAATCTTCAACGGAATTGGATTTGGCATACACCGGAGAGAGAAGGTCCCAACCACCTGATGTTTCTCCTTCTATCCAGCATCCAGCCCCAAAGTTTCTCCCAAACACGCTGTTACAAACGAAACTATGGCTCTACGACTGAAACAATCTATCCTACAAACGAAACTATGACAGAAACAACCGGCCAGGTGAAAAAAAACAAACAACCCACTACGCCACGCCAGAAACAAAAAGCAACTACAGAAACATCGTGGTATTCATATCCCCATCTAGCTGCTGAATCAGAACTTACTCTCCCATCCATCATAATTAGCAGCTAGCACGGACACTCTAATATCCCACTATAACCCACCGACCCGGTCCGGTGGTGGGTCATTAACCCCACGCCCACGCAACGCTCAAGCCTCTGAACCATGAATCCGAACCAAGAACCAAATTATTGGACCGTAGTGTATCTGGAAGTTTGAATGAGTTGGTAATCTGGTAATATCCCGAAACAAAGTGGCATTTAGCGAGTGCCTGGCGAATGCCTAGCGAGTTCATAAGCTGCTGGATGGCGAAGATTCAGCGAATTGAGTGGGTGACAGACATGGATTTAACGGAATTTAACGTTAAAATGCTTTTTCGAACGAAAGTGACTCCATGGTAAATCCATGTAGGCGGGGAAAGAATCAAAGGAATCCATGCATACCTTAGATATGTCTCTCGGCGTCCCGAGAGATGAAGACCCACAAATTCTACTACGAGGTCCCGAATAAATTTGACATCGATCGGCGCTTTTTGAAAAAGGAATCCCGAATGTCTCTACTAGAGATCTCTTGACAACTCTTGACAACTTTTAGACTGGCCTGAGAGATGAAAAACTGCCGAAGCCTGAAGGCCCCCATAGACCATAGACCATAATGAGACCCCCACATTCTACCACGAGGTCCCGAATAAACCAGATATCGGTGCTTTTTTGCATCGTCTCCCACTGCATCCATGTCTCTACATCTCTTGAAAACTCTTAGACTGGCTGGGGTGGTGGCCCGAGAAATGAAACCCCTTCTAAAGACCACCACGAGGCCGGCCGTCGATGTTTTTAACATTTTGGAGAAGATCCATGTAAACTTAATACCAAGAAACACCAAATGCTCCCCAATCAATACTTAAGATGTCTTTACGTTGGCCTACCACCAAGAGATGAAAAGGCCACTAAGCGGCCCACAAATTCTACCACAAGGTCCCGAATGAATCTTGTCATCGGTGCTTTTTGACATCGTCTCTCAAGGGCCAACCGAATCCATGTCTCTGTATCTCTTGACAACTCTTATCAACTCTTAGACTGGCCCGAGAGATGAAAAAAACATAGTCTCATGGAAACGTAATCTACAGCGAATCAAACTCAGCATCTACGGAGCCTATGGGACTCTAGACTATCGGCATTAACTTTTAGCACACCCGAAATCTGTGGATGTGATAGCGGGGGGTTCAGTAATGGGCTCCTAGAGGGATCCATCACTCGGAATGTACCAAACAAAGGTGCAATCCAGCGTCTCCATCCAAGCCTCAAGGGAACCACACAAACACTTCCCCTAGGTTCATATCCTACTACACGGGGCACCCATATCTCAGCACTGAGAAAACACCACCAAAATCTCATCACATACTGTCCCCTTCTCACTATCTCAACTCATCTCATATCATCGCAACTAAGCACCAAAATCCCACACTTTTAACTCCGGAACCAAAATCTAAATTCACTACAATAACTAGCTAGCTAAAATCTCTAAGCAAAGAAAAACTTCAACGCTAACGCGCTAACCCCTCTAGTAATTAAATAAATAACTTATCTACAATTATTATAATATACCCGTATACCATACCATAATACTGCAACCTGTAACCCTTGGCGCCTTGAAAAACCTTTACCGTTTAACTTTACTCTGAAACTCCATCCTAGTCTTTGCTTGTTTGTCGTATCGTGATTATCGTCTAGATAGACACCTTTACTCCTGGCTACTCCAACTGCCCGCTGGGGAACTGAATACACCTTACCGACCTCTTCCCCCCAGAAATCCCACACTCTTTAGCCCGCCTCAAGCCCGTCTCCTGGTATCCCTCATCCCCTCACCTATCCCACACTCCTCCTCCTCACACCCAGCTCCTGTAGCCTCCTCATCCTCCCCAGCATAACCACCGCCACCATCGCCCCCAACCCCGTAACCACCAACGACCCCCAATAAGCGCCTCTATAGCACCCATTACCCTTTAAACAAACCTTCCTTCCCTCCTCTCCAAGTTGTGAATTCCCATCAAAAACCCTCCCATACAATAAATTCAGAACATTACCCGCAATAACACAACTAATAGTCATAGCTCCCCAATTTGTAGATAGTCCATTTACTCCGAATGCTTCGGATACGATCGTGGGACTAACACCGAAGAGCATTCCGTAGGCTAGACCGTTGAGGGAGGAGACCCAGAAGAGGTATAAGGGAGAGGTTATCAGGATGGCCAAGAGGACAGCGATGAAGAAGAGGAAGGAGGAGAGAAGGATTAGGTAGAGACGCGGGAGGTTGTAGAGACGGAGGAGAAGGTCGGAGGAGATGCCTGGGGGTGGGTTAGCGGTTGGGACATAGTTGGAATGGTAGGCGGGCTGGCAAATCGGCGATTGGTAGGCACGGGATAGGGATGCAGGGCACTGGGCTTAGTGGGATCGGGATAGCTTCGCCCATAGGAACGTGGGGATCCGAGACGGCATCCCGAGTAGTGTATCCCGAGTGAAGCACGTGGCCCGATAGTTTAGGTAAAACGTGGGGTTCGGGTTCAGGAGCGTGGGGATCCGGGGAAAGAATAGTGATGGATATGAGCCGAGCCAAATAACAAAATAGTTACATACCGGACACCATTCGGCCGGTGAAGGAACCGATAGATAGAATGGAAACGTGCATGCCTTGCCGCTTCTGGACGTATTCGGGAGATTTTGTCGGGTCATATTCGGACCATAATACTTGGGCCTGTTGTTAAGTTAGTACGGAGTTGCTAGATGATAGCCCTATAATCTTATGAGGGCTACCAGGGCTAATAGAACGTGGTGATATTACATTATGACCAATATTGCTAATCAAATTGTTAGTATGCTTTGTAAAGCGTGATCTCCAGAGAATGCTTACTTGATTGTCATTAAACCAACACCGGTTAAAGCTCCAATCATTATGAATAATAACCAGAAATCGATGCTTTTCATCAACTCCCATCCTCGAATATCTAAACGATGAACCAGGTCACTACAGCCGTCAAGAATAGCACCTGATGAATCTCTTCTCCCTCTTCCTGTGCGTTGCGCGAGCTTATCATGCGTTGATGAATCCTCATTGGTGCTTGACCTCGAAAACAACGACGTTCGCTCATTCGGGCTCCTAGGCCTAGGCTCATCATTGGGGATGGGGGACGATGGTGACCGGCTGTGACGGGGATCTTGGCGCGGAGTGCTCGTACCTGGTTCATCATCATCGAATCGACCAGAGTGGTTTTCATTAGATTTAGTCCGGTAGAGGCCATCCTCATCAGGGTCACTGGAAGGTACGGAGCCATATCCAGTGGAAACGGGTACTTGGCGACAAAAAGGAAACAATAGCAGAACAATACTACTGGTAGCTACGGCCAAAACCAAGAGGAAGGACTCGGTGTTTCCGGGAAAGAGCCAGGACGACAAGCTGGAGAATACAAACGCACTCAGACCGAATGCGGCGAGGGGAATGGCTGTTGCTGTACCACGATGCTTAGGCCAGTTTACAGCCGCTGTATCCGATTCAGTACTATAGCAAGACACGCCGGACCGAAAGCACTTACCCATCTTTAGAGCTGCTCCGAACCCGCAGCAACTCCCGATACCCGTCAATAGGGCAAAGAAACATAGCGACCAGACCTCGAGATATCCTTCTCCGTTCACCATTGCTAACCAGTAGTCAGCATTTGTAGTTCCCCGCGATATCCGTGAATCACACCTAGGTGCATTGGGAAGTATCCAAAGAATAGCGTTACGGCGGCGATAATCAACGACGGCCTGGGTCCTCTGCTGTCTATGAGCATCCCACTAGGAATTCCTATATCCAGTCAGATGTATATCTCCTGTAGAGTATCCGCATTGCGCACCCGTAAGATACATCCCTAGTTCACATCAGCACAGTACAAACACGGTGGAATTAAGACGCGCGAACCGAGATTCCCGAAAAGGCCCTACAACTGTTGTCAGTCACGGCACGCGACACTGGTAACTCTATTCCCGGGTTGACCCACTATCATGTTACTCTCCGTCGCCGAGAGATTCAGGCGCTCGGCTAACTGGGGTGCATACGCAGAATACACATACTACTCGCTCGTGGAGTACACGCATCAGCAAGAAGTGCTTCCCTTCGATGTGGCTTCTATGGCTTCACTAACATTTGTTCCTGCAGCTAGAGAGATGAGAGTCGAGGCGATTAAGCTGACCACACGCGCGATGTGCAGCTTTTGTTCGTGGGTTGGCATAGTTGGAGCTTGTTCGTGGCACAGTTTGGAGCTGAGTTCCTGGGTTGAATAGGGGAGATTTCGCGATCTCTCTATCTCTCCGGCATCTAGGAAAGTAGTTGATGGGTTTGGTTGTATTTATCGTGTAGAATGAGCGAGTTGAAGGGCTGTGTTGTGGAGTTTTATCTGGTCTTGCTTTGCTTGCTTTCTCTCGATGCGAAGGAGCTGTTACATATGGGCTTCTCGCTTGGGACGCAGGCCAGACCTTCTCATCCGTCATCCTAGCCTACGCTCGAAACGGCAACAGGGGAGTTCTGAAAAGTCAGATAAGGTGGGCGACGACGCTAACAGCCAACAGCTCCCGAACTCTCCGACATATCAACAGCTTACGAATGGCCGACGCGACTGCAGCAGATACTGAATAGATGACGAGGAAACCGACAAAGCTGCACCCGGAATTTATCCACGACATCATCCGGTTAATGAAGATGTAACTCGCAAGTCATCAGCACGAATACGCGACGAAGGGCAGACCGAGACACAACCACGCGCGCATCTCAGCAGACAAGACAGGAGGGGTAGAGCTGACGCTTCCTACGCTACGAGCATCGATGGCCAGCAACAAGCAACTCCAAGACAACAACGCTACGAGCAAGCAACATCTCCAAGACAACAACGCACAAGAACGGCCACCCTCGGCCGATGAGAAGGAACATGCACCAGAAACAACGTTGCGAAAACGAGTGAAAGCTCTGGAGAATCCCGCTGCAGCTATTACCTAACACCTATCGACGGACCGCCAACGGGGCCAGAACTCCTGCCGGATCCAGAGTCTGGACGCGACAAAAACGTTGGCATTATACATCACATCACTCGAATTGTGTTAGCCGTCACTCGGACAGGAGTTAGGCAGTTAGGCATCACTCTGGAGTTACAAATTGTCACGACATTGGACCGCAGCAAAGGAGCAGAGAATTCGTTTCAAATACTTCATCAGATCACATTACTATCATTAAACCGAGCCACCGGATCTACTACATCCGCATTTTCAAGCCGCCTTCTTCCCCGCCAGTTCTCCCTTCTTGACATACCCACTTAACACCTCAAACACAACCTGCGCCCCCGCCAACGCCGTAATCTCACCCTGGTTATCATAAGCCGGAGCTACCTCTACAATATCCATTCCGACCAACTCGACATCCTCCGCCGTAGTAATCCCCCTAAGAATCCTCTTAACCTCCCTCATAGTCCAGCCTCCGACCTCGGGGGTGCCCGTCCCCGGCGCCACCGCAGGATCAAGCGTATCAATATCAAAAGACAAATACACCTTCTTCCCCTTCAACCTTTGTACAATCTTCTCAACCACCCCCTTAGCACCAAGATCATCAATATCCTCACTCCCAATCCTCAACCACCCCTGCTCCGTATCATCCCTATAATCCCCCATCCCAACCAACGCCGTTCTCAAACCCGCATGCACATTAGAATTATTCGAAATCAACCCCTCCCTTCCGGCAAGATTTAGCATAGTCCCATGAGTAAACGGCGTCCCAACATAAAACCTCGGATCCCAAGTATCAAGATGCGCATCAAAATGCAACACCGCCACTTGCCCATGGATTTTATTTACCGCCCTTAACGCACCAAGGATGATACTATGATCGCCCCCCAATGTTACCAGCAGCGGCGAACCTCCAGAGGGTGTTTTATGCGTCATTATCTCCTCAAATGCTGAGGTCATCTGGGCAAGCGCCAACTCGGAGGAAAAGGAAGTCAAGGGAATGTCCCCGCAGTCGGTGATCTTCGCCCAGGATGCGTACGGGTTGACACCAGTGAGCGCATTGTAGGAAGCGGCGGGGATTTGGCGTTGGGATCCGGCGCGGAGGGCGCGGGGGCCGAATCGCGCTCCGGGACGGTAGGAGGTGGCGGTGTCGAATGGGGCCCCGATTAGGGCGATGTCGAAGGTCTCGGATGGCTGGGAAAGACAGAAAACGTGCGGGAGGTGTGCGAAGGTGTTGATCCCGCCGTAGGGGACGATGTCGTTCCACCAGTTGGGGGCAAGGGTGGTGTTGGTGGGGTAGGTTGGGTGGGAGGACTGGGAGGAGACGGCGCGTTCTTCATGGTGCCCGCCGGGGTGGGCGGAGACGGTTGCTAATAGTAGGGAGGACAGCAGGATGGAGAGCTTCATGATGTGTGGTGGAGATGTGGGCGAACTCTGGAGGTTGAGATAAGCTTTTCAAGGTGAGGGATGGGGATCTTTATATCCATCTCGGCATAGTGTCTGGATGCCGTATTTGGATCTCTGCTCTGCAAGGCTCGAATCGAAGTCCGCAGTTACTCGCCAGAGGTAAGTTTTTTTTCTGGAAGCTCGTATTCAGAAATAAACCTTTCCCCTCGTAGGATTCTATCAACGATTGTCTTTCGATACAAGAGGGAGGAACAGAAGGTTTGTGCGTAAGATTTCTGTAGCCTTGTGTGGCAGAGCTGGACTGCCGGAGAATATGGGGCGGGAATGCCCGGTGCACCCTGGCAAAGCTGCGGATGATGCCTACGCCGTACAGTAGCCTTACGATGAGCCTAGTCGGGTGTGATCTACCTACCGTTTTCTAGATTCCTGCTGTAAAAGATCGATGTGCATGACATCAGAGTTGAGAAAGTGGATATACATATTTAATTGGCAAATTAACAAATAGAACCTCAACTTCGGACACGTATTATGCACTACAACAAACCTTAAGAACCTAGCAATTCAAAGTTACAAGCAACAGGCTCAAAAGCCATTAATAAACCCTGTCACCTTGTCCAATCGCCGTATCATTGCCTTACTCTTCAAGCGATTCCTCCGCTGCGGCCATTTAGTTGCCCCGCCCCCGCCGCTTTTAACTCGTGGCCTCGGAGTCCGCGGATCCGGTGAGCGATTGGCCTTCCATCCCTCCTCTCATAGCCTGCAGTCCATCAAGAGTAGAGTGGTAGTCAGGCCATCTGCGGACCTGCGCCTGCGGACTTCCTGCAAGTCATCACCGGCAGTTTCGTCCTCATCTGCAGCCCCACTGTCCCGAAAACTCGGGACCCACTCAGCGCCGAGGGACATTTGTTCCGACCAGTGACGTTGAGGCAAAGCAAAAGATCTCGGTAGGTATGCCGAACCCTAAGGCTTACTCTACGAGTACAACGTCGGGCAACAGTCAAATAGACGGATAGAAAGAAGAAGTATGCAGGCGTGCATGTATGAAGCGAGCTCCGGGGAGAGAAAAGGGAAGGTATACAAGAGGGGAGGGTGCCAGAGAAATATGGCGATAGTTGTTTCTATAACTCCCTCTAATAGGTATGAACGAGTGAACGGGGTACGCTGGTATGTCAGCCAACTACCTCTCGGGACAGAATAAGTAATACAGTGGTGTGGTTATTTGGCATTAAATTCTCTTAATGCTATAATGAATAAACTTTCTATGGGCCCCCTTCATAGATCCTGATTGTACTTCTTCAACATATACACTTCCCGGTGCTTGTGATGGCTCTAGCTCTGTCTCCGGACAGTCACGAAGGTTTTTCGACTGCAAAAAGTGCGTTGGCGTCAAAATTTGCTCGATATTTAGTGTTTGAAATGGCTTTGTCTCTGTCTCCGGTGATGTACCACGGTTTTTCTGCTGCCAAAAATTCGCTGGCGTTAAAATTGGCCGAAACTTTAGAGTTTTTGTTGTGACACTGTGCGCGGTGCTGCTTGCTTGAGATGAGCTGCCGTTGTTGTTGGATTCATTCCCATATTGTAAGCACTGCCGTTTATCGGGCACGAGTCGAATATTTCCTTTGCCTGTCTACCCATGTTGATTTGGAGAAAAATACCCAATTGATAAAATAGTGGGAAGAAATGAGTAAACGGCTGCAGTTTTCAGAAAAGACATCACCGGTTACTGTTCTATGGACGCAGAAAAATATTTCTGTTGCGAAGTGCATCTTTATCTGTTCTCATATTGTTCCATACTCTCTCTGCATCCTACCTCTGTATCATGTTGATCTCTATCCTGTATCCACACGCTTTCCTTATTTCAATTCCTATAACCAATTTAATGCACTTTTCTACTTTTTGCGTGTTTCAACAATTTCCAGTTTTCAGAAAAGCATATGCATATGTACAACGTTTTCGACTACGCTCTTTCATGGCTGTAAGCATCTGGGGTCTGAGATCCCCTAAAGCAGATAGTCGAAAAACGTGTGCAAAATGCGGATAAGTAGAGGATCGGACAAAGATTCAAAACAAAGCCCCAACAAAGCCCCAACAAAGCCATTATTACAAGTACAAACACTTAGGATGTTAGCGAGCTTAACGAAGATGCTAGACTGTTGCTGGCGAAGAAACATTGTAGTCCATTCCAAGAGGCCTTGCTGGAACAGGCTTCATGAGATCTCTCTTATTCTGGAACGGTTCCAGAGTCTGTTACAGGTTACATGGGACAGTTATTTGCCTTCTGAATAGCAAGGGGAACGAGGAGGCGGTGATGCATTTCCATGATCGAACTAGATCTGTCGTACCCTGTAAATTAATCTAACACACTCAATACTGTACAGTTACAGTACAAACACAACCTCTCCTCACCTGACTCGAACACACTTCTCTACAAATCTCCAAGTTGGTAAATTTGTGGCAGCTTCTGCCCCAGCCAAGACACTAGACGCGCTAATGTGATCAAGTAGCAGTCACTTTGCGCAAAACTTAGCTAGGTGATTCTCGTGAAGAGTTGCGCTGCAGTACACCCACTCACATGACTCACCAAGCCCATCGCTCGAGACTACGTCAACGCAAGCATTCCTTCCTTCCTGCTCCACCACCACCACCACAGCAGACAACAACCAGCATCCAACTTGTAGCACCACAATTGTGGAAGAAGTTCTAACCAAGCAGCGAGGTAAGTCTACTCCCGGCATACTTTCTGTATAAAAACCAGCGATAGATCTTTCTTATTCTAACAGAGAGTTTCAGCTAGACAGCGACTATACACTACTCTCAGTAAATGGCACCAGCCAAACTTTCAAAATCTTTCTCGTGCCATAAACGCTGTGGTACAAGAATTCGAATCAATGGCGACCCTCCCCGTTATTGATATCGAAGCACAACTGCGTCCGAATACGGAAGCCGTCGAGCAAGTCCAGCAAGTCCAGCAAAGAATGCTGCATTCGATGGAGAGAATGGAGCGCGCACAACACCAAACGAATGTAGCAATGCTGAAAATTCAGCAAATTCAACCAGGATTCCACAGAGAACTACAGCAAGTGAAGCAATTTGTCCATCACACGAGGGATGTGCAATGGGAGATGTACCAGCAAATTGGGAATATTCGCCACGAGATGTGGGAAATCCGCCAAGACATCTCACGTAAGTATGACCACTTCTTAATTTTTGAAGACCTAGTGACCGATACTGATTGGATCTAGTGATTACAACCATCTTGCGAGGCTGCACAATTTCACAGTCAGGGATCCAAACTTTCCCCCCGAAGCTCTACGGGTTGGAATAACGAACCTGTCCAAAATTGACAGATTCTGAATTCACTGTTGATCTTCAGACCTTTGTTGCTATCGACTTGATGTTTATTCGTAGATAATAGAGCTCTATATATATACATAAATAATGCCGTATTGGCCAAATACAGTCGGAGGAATAATCATATTCTTTCCGATAATAATCCTCAAACACTAACCATAAACAAATAAACTATCCGTGAATAATAAAACCAATAAACCCAATAAATTAATATCAACTGATTTCTTCCGTTATCTCTTGATATCTCGCCGGATACCAGTATTCCGTCAAAAATTTCCCTGGAGCAGCTGGAGCTATCAGCGAACTCACTAGTAGGCACCCTTACCCTAAGCTACTACAAAAGTTTAATCTGAGTACGGTGATAGGTGATCAACTAAATGCTCTTCTCGTTGCCCTCGGTGTCGATACCACTGGCGAATTCATGGACTGCAAACGGCGGTTTGCCAAACACATTGGCTTGGTTACCCTGTTCTGATTGGGTGCGCTGTTGCTCTGGTTTTGTTCGGCTCTGGTTTGGTGGTATTCGGTTCTGGTTTTGTTCGGCACTGGTTTGGTGGTGTTCGGTTCTGGTTTACTGTTCGGTTCTGGTTTGCTTTTATAAAAATACACCAACAAGTTCTTCATACTCCAAGCACACACAGATATACAATGTGGTTTTTTCATACGCGATTTTAGTGCAAAATTAACCAGGGTCACATTTAATCTGCATACTTTTCCCCAACACCTGTCTCGAACTTGTTGTATTTTCACAAGGACCTGTCTCCGATGCCTTTCTTTCCGAAGAAATCGGGTCACGCTGAGAGAGTACCTTTTTTAGTGTTTGGTACAGTAATACAATAGCAATTGTACGAGATAATTAGGAGTACACGCGTTACGGGTGGCATTTATTTTAGGCTTTACCCTATATGACGACACGGCTAAACTACGGAACGGAATCAGACAACATAGCTCCAGAGTGTGTAGCGGCGTAGTGATAAAGAGTGGCGGCGGTGCCGCCAATTGAACGGTGGTCACGGCGGTCAAAACTCCTTTAAGAGTGTCGTGTAGAGGAAAGGGACGAATGCTTGGGAGTGTCTGCTACTTAGTCAGGTTAGCGCACCAAGTGACATCAGTTCTGCAGTTGCTGCAACCTTGAAACCTGGGAGAGAGTTGGCCAAACTATCTACTTCTTCTAGAAATCAGAACGTTCCTGAGCGCATTATTCAACACCAAGTCCGCGATTTCATCCAGTAACGCCTCGAGGAAGTCCAAACACTACATGATTCGATCTCGGTGGGTTTACCGAGCCCGCCATAACTAGGCATAAGTAATTCCACATCGGGACTAGACAGCATTGTTTATTGTGTAGCGAAACTAGACATGTCTAATCCGAAAGATCAGTTGAATTCAAGTCATCTGGCTGGCGGGAAGCTGTCAACTCCTGGGGCAAACCGTCTAGAACTCTACTCGTCAGGTGCAAATGTGACCGGTTGCTCCTGCAATGATCTGGTAAGCAAGGATCCCCCTGGTCATCCTAACCCCCATTGCATGTCTAGTTGCATGTCCAGCGCGGATGGATTGGATCGATATATCTCATCAGCGCTTCGGAGACCCACTATGCCTAGACAAGGTTAGACTCATTGTGTAGTAATCCAACAGTCATAGCTACATGGCTAGCCATTGGCTGTTCAATGCACGCTAAAGATGACCAACCGGTCACATTTGCACTTGACGAGTATATCACATTCCAGCCAAACTGCATCCGGATCGCCAAGCCGCAACGTCCTCCCGCATCGGACTTTACGCGTCGTTGACTCCCTTGTTAATTGGTCCTAAGTGAGCATGCTGCTGACCCGTCTTCCTCCACAACGCGTCTTGCTTCTGTCGCGCGTCAGAACAGTCCCTTTACGCGTCTGCACCTCCGTTTCGTCACTGCCTTTCACTATCGCGAACAGCACGGCTGCCAGAGGTTACAGAACGAAGAAATTTGCGGATATACCTGAGAACTACGATATGCCGCCGAAAAAAATTCCTGCGAAACCGGCACCGAAGAGCGCGGGGAGACAGAGCACTCTCGGGTAAGCAGAGCCCAAGCCATTGCCTTCTCCTTGCATTACTGCACCCAATTCACCTTGCACGACGCTGACAATTGACAGAGCTTTCTTGCAACTCCCAAAAAACACCAAGCCCCCAGTCCCAGTCGACGAAGCACCTACTCGGAAATCGAAGACAACTAAGCGCGCGGTATTGAGCAGCAGCGAGGATGAGGCGCCAGTGACGGTGAAGGATAAGGATGTGGTTATGAAGGATGTGGAGGAGGATGCCGAGGATACGGTAATGGGGGCTACTGAAGAGACGGAAGTGAAGGTGGAGAGCCCGAAGGTTACGAAGAAGAAGGGTATGCCCCATTGAGACCCCGCGCTGGGATATTGGACATTGGACGGAGCCCTGACCTGGCCTGAACTCTAGCCGTTGCATCACCAAAAAAAACTACCAAAGCCGCCGCAAAAGAGGAGCCGATGGAGGAAGATGAAGAAGAAGACATCAAGCCTAAACAGTGTGGTCGTCCAGCAAAGACCAAGGCTGCCGAAGACGTAATCGAGTCCTCACCTGTAGTCCGTTCTGGCAACACACCTACTAAGGGACCTGCGACTGCGGCGGCGAAGAAGCGTGCTCGTAGTGCTTCCGCCGAACCAACAGAGGAGGAAAAGGCGAAATCTGAGGCAGAGGATGATGAACCCGTCACTAAGCGTGGCCGCAAGGCCTCTACCACCGCGACGACTAAAACAAAGACTAGAAACCCCGTCAAAGAGGCTGCCGCGAAGAAGGAGAAGGAAACCAAACCCTCTGCCAAGAAAGCGAAAGACACAGAAGCCGTCACCACTGCCGTCAAAAAGATGACTGTTGAGGAGCCCAAGGACGAGCCCGAATCAGAGGTGTCAGAGGCAGAGAACTCCGATCCGGAAAAACCAGCCATCAATGCTAAAGCAAGGAAAGAAGTCCAGCAGAAACTAACCTCCACTAAGCACCCGTACCCTGACTGGAAAGCCGGCGAACCAGTCCCCTATGCTGCTTTGGCAAAGACTTTCACTTTGATTGAAGCCACTACGAAACGACTTGAGAAGCTGTCGCATACTAGCCTTTTTTTGAGGCAGGTGCTCAGGTTGACGCCAGATGAACTTTTGCTGGTGATTCACCTCATGATCAACCGTCTTGCTGCGGACTACGAGGGTGTAGAGCTGGGAATTGGAGAAAGTTTGTTGATGAAGGCCATCTGCGAGTCGTGCGGAAGAACTATGAATAAACTCAAAGAGGACCACCGGGAAATCGGAGACCTGGGAGAGGTTGCTATGAAGAGTAGGAATACACAGCAGACGCTGTTTAAGCCCAAGCCGCTTACAGTGAAATCGGTACACGCGGGGTTGAAGGAGATTGCAACGACGGTGGGAACTGGAGGTCAGACGAAGAAGGTGGCGGGGATAAAGAAACTTCTGTCGGCGGCGCAGGGGGATGAGGCAAAGTATCTTGTTCGCGGGCTGGAGGGGAAGCTCAGGCTGGGATTGGCGGAGAAGACAGTGATTGTGGGGTTGTCTCAGGCGGTGTGTGTCCATGAGGCTGAAAAGGCGGGCAAGAAAACCCCTTCGTTGGAGGCTATGCAGGCGGCGGAAAGTATGCTGAAGGAAGTCTACTCCGAGCTTCCAAACTACGAAATCATCATTCCGGAGATGATGAAAGGCGGTATCATGAAGCTAAAGGATGCCTGCAAGCTTCAACCCGGAGTCCCCCTGAAGCCTATGTTGGCCAAACCCACCAAAGCCATTACCGAAGTCCTGGATCGGTTCGAAGGAAAGAGGTTTACTTGCGAATACAAGTACGACGGAGAGCGAGTGCAGATTCATTACGTTGCCCCCAACTCGTCTATCGCTTTCCCGACTATCGACCCGAAGAAAGGAATCGCTAAAATTTTCTCCCGAAACTCGGAGGAACTGTCGCCAAAGTATCCCGATATCTTGGCTGCACTGGATAAGTGGGTTAAGCCTGGTATCGAGTCCTTTGTACTCGACTGTGAAGCCGTCGCCTGGGACCGGGAAGAAAAGCGGGTTCTACCTTTCCAGCAGCTGATGACGAGGAAAAAAAAGGATGTCACAGTAGAAGAGGTTAAAGTCAAAGTCTGCGTCTTCGGCTTCGACCTCCTCTTCTTGAACGGAAAATCCATGGTCCAGGAAACCTTGTCCGTACGCAGGGACGCTATGCATAGCTCTTTTGAAGAGATCCCCGGAGAATTCGCATTTGCCACTTCCACCGACGGCCAGGAGCTCGACACGATCCAATCCTTCCTCGACGAATCCATTAAAGCCTCTTGCGAGGGGTTGATGGTCAAGATGCTGGACACCTCCGAATCCTACTACGAGCCTTCTAAGCGTTCCCGAAACTGGCTAAAAGTAAAGAAAGACTACCTCGCCGGCGCCGGAGACTCTTTGGACCTTGTTGTCATCGGTGGTTACCATGGAAAGGGTAAACGTACCTCGGTATATGGAGCGTTCATGTTAGCATGCTACAACCCCAACTCTCAGAACTTTGAAAGTATCTGCAACATCGGTACCGGATTCTCTGAGGAGATGCTACAGAAGCTACACGCACAGCTGGTTGAATTCGAGATTGAGAAACCTAAGCCTTACTACATGCATGCAACCGGCAATATGCAACAGCCGGATGTTTGGTTTGAGCCCAAGGTTGTTTGGGAAGTTAAAACAGCGGATTTATCGTTGTCGCCAAAGTATATGGCTGCTAAGGGGATGGCTGATACGGAGGGTAAAGGAAGGGGTATTAGTTTAAGATTCCCCAGATTCATTAGGGAGAGAGATGATAAGAAGGCAGAAGATGCCACCAGTTCGAGCCAGGTTGCGGAGATGTATAAGAAACAGGATGTGGTGATGAATAATATGAAGAAGGGAGGGGTGGATGATGATTTTGAGTATTAGTTAGTGGTGGGAGATATATAAAAAGGATCAGGGAGTAGATTATGGTTGTTGCTTGTTAACGGCTTTTGTAACATATTGCGGTTATGAGGAGCGGAATACTATTGCTGCGGTTATGAACTGTTGAGTAACTTGAGTTGGGATGGTCTCGTCTTGTGGATTCATGTGAAATACTACACGGCATCGTGGAAAATCACCGCTTGGAAGGCAACACCCGATGATGTGCATCAACTAACGGCGGAAGCTAGAAAAGCTTCCGTGCAGCCATGGTGGGGTTACCCCTCATGTGTACCATGGATCACTAAAGGAGGTTCAAACGTTGCAACACCACTACTCACCGTATTAAAAAATGTCAATTTGGGGATGCAAAGATGAAGTCCACCACTGTGGGCAGATGGAATTCAACAAAGCCTATGCGAAACGATGCCTCGTTTACTCCGACTTTAGTGCAGCTTATCAGCAACGTTACGTCCAGCCAGAGCCCTCATTCTGGTGGCAAGAAGTGCCTCCAGCTGCAGTCCCATCGATATCAACATCCCCTGCAACCAATCTGAACTCCTATGCTCGGCCCGGCAACTGTATCCTTGGCCACAACATTCTCCTCGGCTCATCGGTATCCTTTTACATCGCCATCTCCTACGCCTGGGATCCGATGCCGGAGTGGAAACGCTGGCAAGATCGAGTCACCACTGAGCAGGCACTCAAACTTGCATCCCGTCTCTCTTCCCACACCTCCGCCCCTCTCTGGATCGACGCCATCTGCATCCCCCAAAACAACGAGTTAGTCAAAATGCAAGAACTCGCAAAGATGGCAGATATCTACCGTGGCGCATCTATGATCCTATGCCTAATCCCAGAGATCACAGACGATATCTGTCAGCTCATCAGGAAATCAATGGAGCTGATGAAGGATCCTTCCTACATCGCCCTTCAACAAACCGGCGATATCTTTGGGGGCTACATGTTTGCCACCCACGGCGAGGATGAAAGGCTGGTTCAGCTATTTGCCAGTCGCTGGTGGGAGCGAGCTTGGACGTTCCAAGAGGCTGTGTTGAACCCGCTCACAATCTTAGTAGGGGATGGTGAAGAAAGCATTCCAATCCAGGATGTACTTCACCTAGTGGAGCCGATACGACGTTGGACGGCGTGTAATGCTTCTGATCTCACCATGGGGAGATCAGCGGGGTTTTGGGACTCGGTAGCAGCGATGGGGGATGCGTCTCAGCGGAGGCTACCTCTGGGGGATGCGATGTCGTGTGTCTGGAGAAGGCAAAGTAAGGAGAAACATGATATGGTATACTCCCTTCTAGGAGTATGCAGGTTGTCGGAGATGGTGAGGCCAGATTATGAAATGCCGCTTATGGAGGTTTTGGTACAGCTGTTTGAAAGCGCGGTAGTTAGTGGGGATTATTCGTGGATTTCTTGGTGCCATGCTATGCAGCCTGGGAAGGGAATCGTGCCGAGGCCGGAGGATATATTTGCGGCACCGTTTGTTAGTATTACGAGATGGGAGAGTATTGAAGTTCCCACCGCAGCGCCGATTCTGGCTGGATCGCAGGAGGGTGGTGTAATACTGCCTTTCAGGTCAACTGGGGTGGTTAGATGGGAGTCGGAGTCGCAAAGTGTTGCGGATATGGTGCAGACGCTCAGATCAAGAAAGTACAGTGATGGGGAGATTTGGGATCTGCTCTTCGGTATTCGTGTTGGACTTTGTGTGGACATCAATCGTGCCGTCGGCATCACGGAAACATCCGATATATCCACGCCAATGCTGAATAGCGTTCTTATGATGATATCTGGATATTTAAGCATCACCAAAGACATTCTCGATCTACGCGGAGACAAGCCTTTTACGCCAAACTTGGGTTTTACAAACTATGCATCCATGGCAGCTCAGACATGGAGGGATTCGAAGCTCATTGCTTTGGAGAGTCAAGGTGGGATTGTTGTGGTTCCAGAGATATCAGAAGGGTCTAAGAGGATATATATGCTGCCAATAAAGCCTGTGAAAGAGGAGATAAGAAGCTCTTCTAGGGGCTCCATTAGGTTTGCGTTTGTCGCGAGGGATTGTGATAGGTTTAGTACTAGTGCAACGGGGCTCATGGTGCAAACAGGTGGGGCGGGGAGTGGGAAATGGCAACTGCGGCGGATTTCTTAGAATTAGGACTTCCAAAATTAGACAAAATCAAACATATGAGAATTGAACCCAGGTATTCCTATTTACTTAGTATATAGCAAGTGTTCAAGAGCATCCGCACGCGCGCACATGTGGTCACTCGTACCGGATATACACTCTAATGCCTATCATTAATAGATCAGCGGATAGCAGCCCATGTATATAACGCAGGTAATATTTGAATGTATATTGGGTAATACTCTAATCCCCTTTACCAGGAATTGTCATTCCTTGGATATGGGACCTTGGTTTGGCAGATCCGAAATGAAGATCTTTGTGGTCGACGACCCTGGCTATTGAAATGGATATCGCTTAACAACTCTTTGTCCGTCCGTACCAAACTTACATTTGTCTCACGGTTTCACAGCTTCAGGTAAAAGTGAAGATGGATGCTATAATTTCTGCATGGGAGACAGTATTCACTGGAACAGACGGTCAAGCATGCGACTGAAGAGCCTCAACCACATGAGTGTTGGAATCTAGAGCGTTCTACGGTGGCAAAGCTGCATATCTGTACCATTTATTGCACAAGCTTTGATGCTTCTATGATAGACGTACGTTCAGTCTCCTCTGCATAATCATATGCTGCAATAAATGTGCATAAGTAATTGACACCATATACGAAACGGCCGCTGGGATAATTTGGCCAGGTTACCAGCTTTATGCGCAGAATAAAAATGCTTTGGTACTGTGCTGATTTCTGGGAACGGTAACCCCTTTTCATAATTCCCTGCCCCATCGTTTGTTGATCCCTATTTATCCAGAAGCTACGATACTTATGCGTAGCAGGGATGAATCATCAAATTAACCTGGCCGGGGTGCACAAAGTATCATTATCATACTGCCGCATGGATCCGGACGAAGCATTAAACTTACGTCTCCAAAGGTTAAGCTTCCCATGTGCGCTCCAATCTTACCGCACTGTCCGTAAATCCCCCGCATTAAGCCATCCGAGCTATCTATGTAACCTCTCATCAGCAACCAGGATCCATGGATACAGCTGATAGGAGTTGTGTTAGCACGCAGATGAAATTTGGTAACCTTAACTGAAAATCGGAGTGTCCGACGGAATGGTTTGGTTACGGGCCGTTACTAGCTGCTGCAACCTCTCTAGATCATCTTGGATACCATGTGCATATCAAGTATGATATCGATAGCCCTCTTCATTTGTGCCAGCCCTAAGACCACCGAAAGTGAGACTGAAATTTTCGATGTAGCGGCCATCCAGTCTGTACATTCTCTACGCTCTAAGTGTCCGGCTGCTCCCGCTACATTTTGAAAGCATAAATATCTTGACCCGTTTCCTGAACGTACGATATCTAGTTGGTTCTTCCCACCTTGCTTTCCAAAAACACCAATTAAAGTCTTTAACCCTAATATATCATTAACTACAGCCATCACCTACACTTTGAAAGCATGAAGATTTCTCAACTTACTGCCGCTGCCACTCTGATAATCGGAGCTTTGGCCACTCCCGTTGTCCAGCTAGCTGGACGCGAGGACGCTTCTTTTGGATGCCCCAACGTTTCCAGTGAGTTCTCCCTAAATTTATGAAGATTTTACGGGATGTTAACTGACTTTATAAGGCTGTCAATCTGTCTGCCAAACCGTAAGCACAACCAATAGGTTTTGAGTGTCGGCCGAGGAACAGTTTGCTGACAACAGAATAGCAAGTTGATGAATACGGAACACCTGCCTGCCGCGGTGAATGCATTCAAGATGATTATACTTATACGTCCCCCAATTCAACTATTCCCCTTAAACCAGACTGACGGACTTTTACATGATCAGAGATGCCTCTGCGTTTTTTGCGCTGTGAATGACCCATATATCACTGTTACGCGGACTGTCATCACCCGGCCTCCGACTTGGGGGATCACCGTTACCAGGACTATGATCAATCCTATGGCAACAGTAACTCGGAATGTGCAGTAATTCTAGGTGGCTCGGCTGGTTCGGTGTCTTGAATAGCTGGGATGTCTTTAGGATCTGTAATAGTGTTTCGATGTAGTTTGTTGTCTGAATAAATGGACGCGTACTGTTGCTTTACGTTTATTCCATATGTGCAATGATCTATTGAGTGTTATCTAAATCCCCTTTGAAGAACAAACTTGTGCAGGGCATAATTTGTAATCTGAAGTGACAAAGGTTTCCATAACAATGATACAGTCTCAAGATCCGAACGTCATCACACACAAAAACCACTCAAGCATCTCTTGAATGCCATCGCTCTATCGCTTCCCACTTAACTCTGGTCGTACAACACGGGTATTAGAAGTGGGCTGATTCGTCTTTAGGCAGTTTTGACCATTGATTCATCCATAATTAGGTTCACGATGCCTAGAACAAAGAGTTCACTGTTCAACCTCTGTGACTATTCTAAATACCCATGACGGTCACCGCGCATCTGCGATTATTCATGTCAATAATGCGCACGTTAAGCCCTGGCTACTGATTCGTGCATATACCCGCATATCTCGCGGATGTATCAAGGTTCTTTGATCCTAACCTCCGAAGCTGACCTAGGTCGTCACTACACATATCCCATTGGCCATTCGCCTTTGACAGACTGTACTGTAGGCCGTATGCCCTAGCTATCGTCGCCAGCTCTCTTGGATAAGTAATCGATATGACTTTTCAGCTTTCTATGCATATTTATAACTCTATGAGCTTGAAATAGTGCTGATGCCACTGTTTTCAATAGAGACGACTTTTGCGTGACGTTGCATTGACAGGTGACAGAACTGGGGTAAGAAGCGAGAACCTTTATTGTTATCCAAAATAAGTGGATCTCCGCCCCATGTTAATCCTGAACGTATATCATCCTTCGCTAAGCCTGTCCGCCGGAGCACAAAACGGCGGGCATGGGGTATCCCGGCAACAACAACAAACAAGTATCTGCATCGAGTGACCTTGCATGACTAGTCCGGACATCCCCGGATGCCCGGAGTTGACCTTTCCTCAATCTATGCACAGACAGGTATTATAGATGAAAAAGTTTCTTTTCAGAGTCGAGGCTTTCTCTGAATTTTCGTGAGGTAATAAAGCCGTCCATACGTCTTCTTATCACTGCGTTGTGTGCTGCCAAGACGCACGCAGCGGCACGAAAATACAGTCAACGCCATTTATTTCTAGCAAAATAGAGTAATCGTACCACCTATCAATATCGATACTTCCCTGCATTTTATACAGGAATAGAAAACCGGGCTGGCAGCTGTATTTTCGGCTTCCATACTTCATATGAAATGCCGGTATGTTAGGACAGAACCGAGCCGTGGCCCTGCTACCATGATTTCGTCGCTGTAACCCACGCCAATTATCTCCCCTTCCGCACTTTCTGCATCGATAAAAACTTCATCCTGGGTTTGAAGCATCTATCTCGCTTTATCCGCCGTTCATGATGAAGCTCGGGAGATCATTGCGCCCTTGAACCATGGATGAAGTGGCAAATCCGTCGAACTCGTGGCGGACTAGCGACGATATTTTCAATTCCATGATGGTTTTAGACGTAATATATCGATCGGACCCAAGAGATCATGCGACAAATAAGACGTTATACCTGTACCTACATGAATTGCCATCTCAGCTGCATGTGCTCATCCCTTCCGATGACTTTAGCAAATCCCGATCATCGAATCCATCCCTCATATCTCGTGTTTCCATGACCACAGTATCTACCCCGCCGCTGTTATTCACGATGCTGATAGAAACTTTATACCAAACAACTCCGTGGATTCACTCAATTGGGATGATCCGTCAAACTCAAGACCTCCCAAACTAGAGTAAAGAAGAGAATGGCATACACCGTGTACTACTGTTCAGCTTATCCAGACTCCACGATTTCATCAAAGGTATTAAGGCTGGGATAATTGGCGTCCCGATACTTCCGTCTTATGGAACAGTTTCTGTAAAGCTGCATCGCGGGTTTCCGTTGTACCTCGCTTGAGAGGAACTCGAAATAGTCACTGTAATCCACTGGATAGCACGATAGTAACGAGCTGGTGTTCCTGATAACTATTTAAACCGCATATACTGCTCGTGTCTGCAGTCTCTTTCACCATCATCTACACCGTCGCTATCTCTCCAAGCTATCTTCTTCTTGACGCCTTGAACCTTTATCAAAGACATATTCATAAGCTGAAATGAAGTGGGCTTCAGTCTTTCTTGCATTCGCCGCCGGAATCGCTCTTGCGGAGCCTATTCCCAAGGCACCAAACAGTGGTGCCATCGAACCTGACCCAAGCCAAGTCTGGATCGACGGAGTGACGTACGGTGGTAGCGGATGTCCTCAGGTATAAACCCTCTCTATCTCTATACTGATCGACAGGACTAATTCAATCGTTTTAGGGTTCCGCTAGTGTATCACTGGCACCCGACCGCAAGTCATTTACTGTGATCCTTGATCAGTACATCGTAAACATCGGCCCGGGAGTCAGCATCACTAATGCTCGAAAGAACTGCCAGCTTAATGTTCAACTACACTATCCCGGAGGCTTCCAGTACTCGGTTTATTCGTCTGATTACCGAGGATATGTTCAGCTTGAGAAGGGTGTGACTGGTACTCAGAAGGCGAATTACTATTTCGCCGGTAACACAGCGCAATCCAGCGCCGAATTCAAAGTCACCGGTCCTATCAGCCAGGTAACCCCTCCCCCCCCCTTCTCTCTTTACCCTTCCCTCCACCAGCCCTCTAACACTCCCAGGACTACCTCGCCCACGACGAGATCCCATTCACATCAACCGTCTGGTCTCCCTGCGGAGAATTCGTAGCTCTCAACATCAACTCCCAAATCCGTGTCGACAACACAGCAAACACCAAGGGTAACGGACTTATGACAACAGACAGTATCGATGGAAAGGTTACCTTCCAAGTTGGTGTACAGTGGAAGGAATGTAAATAGATTGGGGTTCTCGGGTATCGTCGTCTGGGGTTAATGAGTCATGTCGAGTTTCTTGGACCCGGGTTGCTACTCTACTTCTTGATGGGATTAGCCGAGCTATGTAGTGCTTGCAATGCACGTCATTTTCTAGCGATCATCCACTATTTATTCCGCCGCGTTATATTTCGGGAATTTTACTATTCATCTTCATGATACCAATAATCAATTCCCTAAAACCTCGATGCCGAGCTTCTAAATCTATGGTCGTGACCCGGTACCTTAAACCTGTTACCTTTGCACTTCCCATGATAACCCTCGTGCTACATAGCCTCGTCAATCATTAAATATCATCCTCCATCTAATCATATTTCAGTTACATACTGTTTCCATGTGTATGTGTAATACATGTACAAAATTCCTATTGAGGGGTAACCTCGCAGCCTCGCAGGATCCCTCGCACAATCGTACCCCGGGGTACCTCGGTGACCGGTCACCCAGACTCACGCCTTGGCCCCTACATAATCTACCCGCAACATAATCTGTGATGGTGTAACTACCCGGAGAACCCGGGGAGCCCAAGAAGCCCACATCATATATTAACTGATTGCTTGTCGATAGCCGATAACCAATCACACTTCTGGTCGGGTGCACGCATGGTTTTTTATCGTTCGATGTAGCTCCTGTAATTTAGATTTTACATATGTAGGAATTTCTCAGCGTTGCAGCGAGCAGCTGAAAGGAAAGGAAGGGAAGGGAAGGGAAAGGAGGGTTGTGAAACGTCAAATTACGAGGCCTGCCAAGGCTTAAGAGAAGGATAGGTGCATGTAGCAGATGGAATACGCCAGTTTACGAACGACGGACGGTATGTAACAATCTAGTCTAGAGTACATCTACCGTGAGCGTGCGCATGATGCGCATCAGGCATCGGAATTTGATTCGATACACTCAGCGTACTCGGCAAGCTCGGCGCCTGAAGTGCCGCAGACACGCAGCATGACGTATAGAACTCGATATCCAAGACACTCGAACCCTCGGAGCAGAAAGTGTATGTTTCAACTTTCCCGACTGCTTGTTTCTGTTCGATTCAGCTTGATTCCCGTAGTCAAATCACGTGCACGGTGCTCACACCATTCACCACCGCGCCAAGCTTATTCTAGATAGCGCCAATCAGGCTCAGCCATTCGCTCCGCATTCGCATCACAACCGATTCAAGTTCCAAGTGCATCGCTATCTCTGCATGCGCCTATGCAGGTACCAAGTACTCGTCATAGAAACAAAAAAACAAAAATATCCGAAGCAACGCGAAGCGATGTGAAGCCTACGTGACGCCTACATACTAGGGATAATACAGTCGAAGTTGCAATTTATACGCGCCTGCACTGTACACAAACTCTCCGAAGTGGGCGCGGTAAATAGTTAAAGGACTTTAGTGAACACAGTACCATCGCTTAAGCTATTTTGATCCGACCTATCTATATGCATAGAGGTGATAGTAGCTAGATAAGCTAGATAAATGATTAATTTTATGCACAGTAATTTTCGTTTCAGCACAAAATGTAAGTTGAGCACAGTTTTTGCACGGTAGCACGGTTCAACGCGGTTCCACGCGGTACGCGGTTCCGCTACCTAAGTACAGCTTAGACACTTGATCTACCTTGGGAACCGAGCTGTTTGTTTTGACATATCTCTGTAAGATAAAAGTGTCGTGGTTGAATCGATTATGGGGAAGCTTAATAGTGAACACAGTCGGTGGATAAAGGTATCTTCGGCGAATGCTTTGATAAGCTAAGCTTGAAACTCTGATACTCTGACAATCCGGGTTCTATGGTGCAGGCGGCTGTGCTAGTTGCACATCGGAAGTTTCTAGAAACCGAAGAAACTGAAAAGAAGGTGATTGGTGCTGCCCTGCACTTCAAAGTTTGATGCGGATTTTGGTGCGAGGGTTCCCTGCGCCGCAACACAGCCTGCTGATTCTGATTCTGATCTGATGGCTGATGTCAGGCGTGCATGCCTGATTTTCTTCACAGATACGAGTGCGATTATGATGATTACACCAGGGGAACCGACGATTATTTCTCGGAGCTTGTTTTGTTATTGGTTCAGGTTCCGAGGGTTGGCTATCAATCAGTGCAGCTTGCTTCCCGTTGCGCCACGGTGATGAGCTTGGATCAAACTCCGGGCTTTGCAAGTTGAAACGAAATATTGCGAAACAAAGCTCATAGGGAAGACGGAATCTAAGGTTATCGTACCATCGACAATAGTTCTCTATAGCACTACAACTACTTCTTCCTTCGCAACAACTCTAAACTCTAATCTGCCACATTAACCCACTCTGCGCATTACAGCTGCATATTCCCTCTCTCCTAAATCCCTTCTCTAATACCCCAAGAATTAACCACAACCACCCCATCCGCCTGTAGATAAAACAGAAAACTAAAACCAACCCAAAGCCCTTCGAAATCCCTTTCAATATCCTACAAACCCATCGCGGCAACGTCAAACTTTTCATGCCCATGTCTATAAAACCCCAAACAACAAACAACAATCCCAGCTTCCAAAAAACAGCTAAAAAACACAAAACAAAGCCAAACCCAGATAACTGTAGCAAAAACAAGCAAAAACTAAAACAAAACAGCAAAAAGAATAAGAAAATATTAAATCGCGTAAAATAGCTAAGTCGGCCTTGCCTTCGCGAATATTAAAATCCATAATAATGCTCAACAAAAGAAACCTTAACAAGTGTATGATATCCCTCCCAACCAAAAGGAAAACGCCCCATAAATAATCATAGCAAAGCAAAGCAAACAACTGGAATCTGTCTGTAAATCATAATCATTGTGTCAAATCCGACACCCTCAATCTCTTCTGGCTATGTGGTGTAGCCAAACTCCTTCCACTCACACCACGATACTCCGAAAGCTCTCGTTCACAATCATCCAATCTCCTCTCATACTCATCCAGCTTCCTCTTCAACTCCCCTTCTCTGGATTGTGATGCTTCAAGATGTTGCCTCAACTGCACCTCTACCTCCCGCCTACATATCTCCGCCCGCTTGGAACTGTTCTCACTATTCTCCAACTCCGAAACTCGGGTACGGAATAAATCATTCACGAGCTCTAATTCATTCACCCGCGTGGTTAACCGGCTGTTTTCGGCGCTTAATCGGGAGTTGTCGCTTAGCAACGCGTCCATGGTGAGAGCTGGTGGTGGTGAGGGTCGGTTTAGGGTGTTGATTGAGGGAAGCGTAGGGCTGCCGGGGAGGTAGGTTTGGTCGAGGATGTGGGATGGGGGCGGGAGTGGGGTGCCGGAGCGGGAGTAGACGCTTTGAGGGGAGACGGAGCGGTGGCCTGGAGGGGGTGTGCCGTTTTCTGAACGAGGGGTTGGGTGGGAGCTGTTGGGGAGGCTGTCGAAAAGAGATTGCTGTGTACTGTGTCAGTGGAAGCTCGACGAAAGTCCGGCGAAAGCCCGGCGGAAGCTCGGAGGGGAGGGGATAGGAAGCATACCTTCTTCTTCTGCGGCTGACCCGAGTTCTTGACTCTATTACGACTCTTGATAACATCCGTCTTTAATGAAATCGGACGAGGTCGTCCATGTAGCTTCAGAAACAATCCGCATGCATTACACAATACAGAACCCGCCTCGTCGCGCCGCCATAGTGGTGTAGTGGAGGTTCCGCAGTTTTGACACATAGGCTGTTGATCGTTAGGCGCCGCGATCTTTTTTTGGGGAAATATTTGGGAAAACTTACGGGTGTTGTTTGCTGGCCGGATGCACTCGTGCCTGGGAAGGATGTCGCGTAGGTCATCGCGAATTCTCCGCCATTGTGCCTGAGGGGAATATCATGTTAGCTTTTTGCGCTGTTGCGATTCTTGTTTTAGACGCAACTGGATGTGGAGAGATAAGGGGTAGATATCGGGTTGCATGGGAGATAGACGATGCGATACACGATATCGCGATAGCCGGGGGAAGAAGAAAATGGGAAATTCCATGACAGCGCAAAAGGTAAATCTAGAAATAAAATCTAGAAACTAAAAATGCCTTGGAATGATGGTATCTATGGGAATATAACTCGGGAAGGGATATCTAGAATAGACATCTAGAAGTGATACGGGAAGAAACATAGAAATCTGCGACTTACCTCGGAGGCGGCGAGGGAAGAGCTACGGAAGCCAGCGTGTTGAGTGACGGAAGAGGTGATCTAGATGATGGGCGCGAGATCGCTGGAAGGATCGGATTGTCGTCGTTGTTGCTACTGCAATTGCTCGGACTGGGACTCGGCGGGTGCAAGAGTTCGAGCTGGTGTGGTGAAGGGAGCCTCTGCGGGTAGGGCGAGTAGAATCTGAGTGCGGGAGCCAGCTTATTATCGGTGGAATCACCTATTCTGCTGGTTAAAGCAGAATGGTGAATTGTGGCGGTTGGGGTGGGTGACTGATGGGAGTAGTAGTGAGCGGACAGTGTCGGCGATGAAGGCGACAGACTGAAGGAAGTTTTTCGTTTCTGAAATTAATCGGGATTGCAAGAGGCGCTTCGAGAAAAACGCCGCTGAAAACAAATGCGAAAAAGCGAAAGTTGGCGGCTGCGACTGACGGACGACTGACGAGCGGCGATAACAGACGATAGATGATGATCGACAGGACAAGCGGAACGGAAGGACTGCGACGACAGAAATGCGACAAAAAAAGGGGGACGATTCGGACGGGAGTTGTCGGTGAGACTCGTGCAGATAGACAAGCAATGAGACAGAAGGACTCGGTTCTTGAAGAAGGCGGACGACGATAATAAAGAGAATAAATAAATGTAATATTCCAACCACCTTTGAGGACAGACAGGCAACAAACACAACACTCGAAGACGGACCGATAGCAGAGACACACGCGACAGAAAAAAACTTTATGGGAGGTGGGGGGGAGGGGGGGATGATAACTGCGATACGTGTGGTTCAGACTTCGAAATTGGCCAGTACCTTGTTATTTTTATTGGGTGCAAGGGGACCGGCGACACAGACAGACAGCGCGAAAGGGGTGTCGTGATAGTATGGGATGCGCTCAGATTGGGATGGGGGGATCGTAAGCAGCGCGATGTCGAGTTGAGCGCCAGCAGCAGCCCTGTTCGGCGATAGTCTAGCAGGCGATAAGGGAAAAGCAAAAGGGAGGAGTAGGAATGGGGAGGAAAGTGATGATGGGAGGAATAGTGACGATGGATTGGACGATGGATTGGATGAGGAGTGGTGGTGCATTGATGAGAATTTGAATTCATTGGTTGGACAATATTCCATCAGAGCTGATTCCTACACAGCTACAGCTCATCGTTGATTCATCATCACCACTCTCGGAGCCTTCTTTAATCCTTCTGGCCCTTCTGGCCCTTCTGGTCCATCGAGTCCATCCGTCACACCGCCGATCCGCATGAATTACCAAATTCCCCCGGTGATGCTACTGCTCAACCATCTCTACATACTACCCGCCGGCTTACCAGAATACAATGACGACAGACACAAAGAACAAAAGAAGCACAAGAAGAAGAACTTTTTTCTGCAGATTCATGCAGTTGCACCTGTTCCTCCGTCCATCCTCAGCAAACACAAAACACAGGCGCCCTGTCTCCTTGGGTCTCCGCATCGTTCCTGCACAAGATTGCATCCGAATCTACGTGGGTGCAACCAGCGTCTCAATCTCGCTTTGCTGCATCGATTCGGCGATATATTTAGGTTTTCCTCCTAGGCATACCTAGCTCCCACTCGAGTCTCCCAGGCAGGCGCACATACGCTGGGATTATCCTCTGCTTGCTTGTCTCGTCTCTGCTTGTCTCTGCTTGTCTCTGCTTGTCTCTGCTTGTCTGCTTGGTTCATACATTTCAAACTGTATCTCAAATCGTGCACTTTATCCACCACCTCCCTCTATCCAAGATCCGCGTGCTGATTGATCCTCCGCTGGCGGAATATGCTCAGATACTGCCTGCTGCACGGTGAGATAGTTTGCCGGGGTGCTGTGGACTCGACAGGGCAAGCAGCAGTTTTGATTATTTGCTGGACTCCTTCACGATAATCGTTTGACATGGTCATGTTCTGTCTTTCTTCTTGCTTCCGTCCTGTCGCTACCTGCTTCCGTCCTGTCGCTACCTGCTTCCGTCCTGCCGCTGCCTGCTCACTCCTCCCGCTCATCCCATCAGAAGCCAGGTTCGTACCGTGCAGCAGCTTGTGACAAGTGGGTGAGATTGTAGTGTCGACGGGCGTCCCTGTAAGGGACTTTAGGAACTTTCAGTACTAGGGAGAAAGGCAGCGGTACATTTGCGCGACGTCGGAGAGACTGTCGTGAAACGTTTGGCCGTATATACCAGCCATGTCTGCGCGAGTGGATACCGCTTTCGCACAAGCAAGCTCACCCAACCGAAAGGTGCCAAGGTGCTTCTAGAAGGCGTATGGAAGGTTTGGTGCCTTTGTCATCCTGTGATGTGTACCAACACTAACTAGTCTCCCTTCCGATGAGGGGTGTGGATGCGTAGCAGCGGATAATGATACAGACGGGAAATTGGAGGTTGAGAGATGTAGATGGTGGAGTATCGGGACCGCCAGAGTACCTATGGTTGATACAACTCGGTACTGGCCATGGTTGATTATGATTACCGATGAGATGCAGTCCACGGACCGGCTGATTTCAATATATAGATTCATCAAGAAGGGGATGCGGGGAAACAATTCGGCGAATTATCTCCCGTCTGTAGATTCGCGCGAATCTCTATCAACCGTAATGGCATCATCTTCGCTGTGTTACCCCACGGTCGATAAGTGAACCCCTGGGAGCCGGGGCAGCCGGGCTGTCTGTTACCCCGTTACTCTAGATATCCCTTGAGGCTTGTGGCACCTCTGATTGACTTTTGGCGTATTTAGCAATCGATATGATTGTTGCTCGTTGCTCGTAAGCCATCATCGTCCAATCGCTCACTCCGCACCAGTACCCGGTCCGCTTATCCCACGTTGACTCTACTCTAGCTAGCACCGGCTTGAAGCATGAATTTCAGTATGGCTGTATGTCAGGTTCAAATGTCAAGTTCAGGACTACTGCACAGATAAATTACAGATCCAAGTGGGCGTACTCTAGATACTCTAGATGCGCTCACGCATAAAGTCTGGGGCACCGGGGCAAGCCTTTGATGTCAGGGCTATTCCGAGAGACGGATAGATCGGATGGGTTGCACGATGCTCGATCTGATGGGGGTTTGGGCTTTGATGGGAATGGGGTCTTTCTGAAATGGAGCCCTTTGATGAGTTGCCCCTGCGGGAGAGCGACGGGCACTACTTTGGTGGTGTGGGAGGTGTTCCTGACTGTTGGATGTTCCTGATCCATCGTTCGTCCCAACTATCTCCACTTTCCCTCTAACTTTACTCTCGTTCGCCGTTATTTTGTGACGCATCAGACCAATCTCGCAATCAATAAACAGAAGGAGAATGAAGCACGTCGATCTCTCTACTTTTCGCTTTGTTTTCTAATTTGCCATGTTCCAAGGGGTGCTATTAATAGGGGTGTTCTGTTATGGTATCAATGAGTGTTAGGGTGTTCTTATACAGGTATCAATCGGTGTTAGGGGTGTTCTTTATACATGTATCAATCGGTGTTTAGAGGCGTTATAGCCCAAACTTGCTCGGGGGATCTCGAGGCTGGGATGGAATGGAAGCCTGTTCCTGACTGGCTTCTCTTCGGCTGTTTCTTTCCTTACTCTACATTCATCTGTGATATAGGCAGTTTGAAAGTGCAGTGGCGTCAAATGATGAGGAGGGGGCTTGAACTTGTGGAGGAGCGGCTCTTGTTTCGGCTCTGGGGTAGACCGGTCTGTCTTGAAGATGGGGCTGGAGATGTCTTGTACCGTTGATCGTGAAGCTTCTCAACTGTTTTGCGTTGTCACGGTGACGTTCGTGTGTAACTTGCGACATGTGCTGCTGGCCAACCACCTTGCCACCATTCCAAAAGGAGCTGTGAGCTTGTTTCTGACGTTCCAACTTCTCTGCTTCTGGAAGTCTGTCCTGAGCATCGAGCTGTCGTCGAGCTGTCGAGCTGTCGTCTGTTCTCCCTAAGCTCACGGTCTATTTCGGTCACCACGGTCAGCTATCGTTCTCCCCGAACTCACGGCCTATCTCGGTCACCACGGTCAACGGTCATCACGTCTATCCGAGGATCAACCCCCTCCCTCACCCACACAAAGACACGCAGACACACACCCCCCCAGCAGACACGAGGGAACGACATCATCTCCGAGCCCACCGACTACCGACTATCACAGACGAGCAAAGTAAAGCGAACCCCCCCCCCAAAACACCTCCTCCCCCGTCCCTCCCTCCCTAAACGGCTAGCTAGCTCGCCTATCGAACTCGAAAACTGCCCCGCCGTCAATTCTATTCTCAGCATCAAAGGTCTCCCCTAAGAGCTCCCCTGTGGCACTCCCCCCCACCAGCTCCGCCAAATGCCGCGGAGAGGTCCCCCTACTTCCGGCTACGAACGAATTGCCCAGGACGAAGAACTCTCAGATTCAGACCATGACGATGAATCGAGCTCTCTCGTCGCACAGCACTCCGTGCAAGTGCCGATACTTCCTCACGCGACATCCACGCGCTCAAATACCCACATCGACCGTGCGCCGGGCATGACCCGTTCTCGCAGTAACTCAGCTGTCGATATCAAGAAGCTTAATGCGAGGCTAGAGCACTGGGCTGCAGAGATTGCGAATAAGTTCAAGTTCAAGAAGGACCGATCGCAGGGCGAGCAACCACCCCTGGAGATTCTACACTCGGTTTTTGTTGCTCCGGAGGGGTATCGGTCCTATAATTCTGTGGCAGCTGGTGATCAAGACTCTCCCGAGCTAGCAGATAACGCGCAGTTTACGCAGGAACAGTTTGATGAGGTGGTAGAGTCCGTGAGAACTGCTATCAGCAAGGGCATAGATCCGAAACTCATCAAACAGGGCTCGTCCGGAAGTTATTTCATGCGTAATAGCGAGGGCAAAGTTGTTGCTGTTTTCAAACCAAAAGATGAAGAACCGTGAGAGAGCTTCCTTCCTGCACTACCCCTGCGTAGAAATTAGCGCGGAGACTAAACGCGGCAACAGATATGGAAAGCTCAATCCAAAGATGATGAAGGCAAGCTACTCCACTTTTATGATGGCCGAGGCAACCTAAGCTTACGTATCCAGTGGCTGCATCGAACCCTGTCGGTATTCTGAGACGATTTCATTTGGAATAGTGTGCTGATATTTATATTCAGATTTCCGTGTTTCTTCGGACGAGCATGGTATGTTGTTCTCGTGACATCATTAAATTTCCGGACACATGGCTGATTTTCGGGGGTAGTTTAATTCCCAATTTGAGTTACATCTCAGAAGCTGCCGCATGTCTCCTGGATAGACAGCTAAAGACGTACCTGGTTCCATACACCGATGTTGTGCATCTATCGAGTAAAGCTTTCCACTATGATTACTGGGACAGACATGCATTTTACCGACGGAAGAAGCCTTTACCGCCAAAGGTTGGGAGCTTTCAGGTGTTTCTAAACGGTTATCAAGGCAGGTATTACCGAGTGATTGTTAATGCTTCTGCTTACACTTAACAGATGCAAATATCTTCCTAAGGAAGAACCCCTGGCCGGATCCATACAACACTGGCTTCCGTACAGATGCAGCTCCTAGAAGACGTCCCTGGAATTACACATGCCGGCCCAGTGGAGATGCCGACGATAGCGAGGGTAGCGATTCCGACGGTATTAACGGAGCCGAAGAAGGACGTCGCCGCTTCGTCTGGACCGAAGAGCTCAAACAAAACTTCCGTGAAGAACTAGAAAAGCTGGTAATTTTGGATTACATAATGCGTAACACCGATAGAGGACTAGACAACTGGATGATCAAGGTAGATTTTGAGACCAACGAAGTTTCGGTAACATCAAGGCCGGTAAACTTGAATCTCAATGTCCCAGCGGAACCATTGTCACGACCAACGTCGGCTGATCCTAATGGAAAACGGGCTGATTCACCAATTTATCGAGTGCAAGAACCGATGATGGCGAGTTCGAGATCGTCAACACCCGCACAGGCAAAGGCAACCATCAAGATTGGTGCCATCGACAACTCGCTAGCATTCCCATGGAAACACCCAGACCAATGGCGTAGTTTCCCCTTTGGCTGGCTCTTTCTCCCAGCATCACTCATCGGCCAACCCTTCTCTCAAAAGACCCGCGACCACTTCATCCCCCTCCTAACCTCAACCAAATGGTGGTCCGAAACCCAGACTCTCCTCCGAAAGCTCTTCGAACAAGACTCCGACTTCAAAGAACGCATGTTCCAAAAGCAGCTCGCCGTTCTCAAAGGTCAGGCCTTCAACGTCGTCGAGACTCTAAAAGCACACGGCCAAGGCCCCCTTGAGCTAACCCGACGAACTCGCATGCATGTGTGGGTATGTCATCCCCTTCCTTACTCCCCCCATCACTCGACTGCTTACTGACATCCCTAGGACGACGAAATGGAAGTCCCCATCACAGTCCCCCTCCGCATGCCATCCACCGAAGAACGCCGCCGCCACGAAGCCGACATCACCTCCAACAACCTAGACGACGACGACTCCATGGACATCGCACACATGGTTGCATCTGCGCCCAACATCCGGGACACGAATCCTGATCTCCTCGGTTTCTCTCCCCCCAAAAAGCATCTCCCCTCAGCTACACGGTTTGAACGTACTCCCCGTCCTGCCTCCATCGCCGAATATCGTGACGGTGCCGATGATGATTTCTCCCCTGGGGGGTTCAGAACTGGAAGCCCGAGTATTCGCCCTGATTTGAAGTTCTCCGCAAATGGACCTTATAATCAGGGACGGGTTAGTTATGATTCTGGAATGACGGCGGCTAGAGATAGGGGGAGAATTAGTAGGACGGCCTTGAATAGGAGGAATAGTCATACGTCTGGGTTTCCGGTTTATCAGGATGAAGAAGGGGATTTGGGGTATTCGGCTGTTGATGCGGGAGAGGGAGCTAGGAGGAAGGTTATTGCTGAACGGTTGGAGACGGTTAAGACGAGGAATCCCGTTTTTACTTGGTGCTAGATGGGATGCGTGAAGGTGGGTTTCTATACTGGTGGAGGTTTTATGAGCATGAGCATGCTAGGAAATGAGGAAATGATAAGAAATGAAACCAGGAATGAAAGATAAGCTTGGGTTATGGAGGGTGGTTATGGTCGTTTATGTTTTCATGCATTTTGGGTGAAATTAATTACTAGGTAGCTTGTTTTAAAATAAATTTCTAGAATGGATTCCTTTTTTTATTATGAAAGATGTCTAGTATTGCTTGCGTGCTTCTCTGTGAAATTGTCTATTCTACATTTGCTGAGTTCTCATGCTCATGCTCATACTGTACGAGAAACCTTAAACCCACCCAACCTGGCAAACTCCTTCAGACCGGTGCTCTTTCAATGTCTTCACATACCACTTACTGGGTGGTTTGCTCACGGAAATTTGGAGGCATCACTTTGGTCTCAACGTATCGGCATCATGATTTGTCACTCTACTTTTTGAACACGACATTCGGCTCCTGTTGTGTAGGATAATGTTGTGCCAACTTTTCAGGCTGTAACCGTGAGATGGTTGGAAGTGTTTTTTGTCCAACCGCTTGTGTAATGTTGCGTCACCCAGGGTCAAGGAGAATAATAAAATGGAGGCGCTGGTCTGGAAATGGTAAATAAAATACTGACGTTTGCAGTGATCAGTCTGTCTTTGCATCTGTTTATTGACATGTTTATTTTTGACCTAGAAGCAGATATAGGTATGTATTCGCTTTACGGGCTTGAGCAAGGAAAGTGGAGACAGATTTATTGTTGGCCTTTGGAAAATCGCTTAACTCAAACTTTGAGCTTTGTTTGGCTTGTAAACAAGATCCAAACGTAGACTACCCTTAAATTCTATCTTTTCTCCTAACGCGTAGAAAAATCCATTTACCATGGTAAATCCAAGCCCAGGCCTCAAGCGAGATTTCGTAATTCTTCGGAACGGAAAAGTGTTTTCGACATTTTGACTCGGTCAGAAGGTGCGGCTCTGCGAAGCGCGTGTAACCACGGTAGGCCGGATAATCCAGTACAAGTTTTCCCTGTAAAACCCGGAAGAACCGGTGGTACGGAGGCCGAAAAAAAATGTCCAGACAACATCTATCTTTCTGCTCGCCGTGAAGCGGAGACTCGCTTCTCCTGCGCATCTCATAATGCCTGTGGCTTGCGTGCACACCAGCCACTATTACCCCATTGCCAGGGATGAACCTGTGGTGGTTGCCGGAAATGGGCTGACCAGACCGTGCTAGCGTCATTCTGACCATCAGTGATCCCGTCCCGGTTTCTTTCTCCACCTTCGTCCACAAAACGACTTAAACTCTCCACTCACTTCAGCCCGTCGACACCGCCGTCCCCGCGCAAAAACCCACATTCACAATGTTCGCTTCCGCTGTCCTCCGCAACGCCACCTACTCCGCCTCTGTCAAGCAGGCTGGAAAGAGGGATCCCGAACTCTACGTACGACACCCAACACCACCGTAACCTTCCGATCACCCGATGATGACCCGGCCTTCACCCCCCGTCATCCATCGAAGCCCAGCCCGATATGGAATTGAACAATATTAACGAGTCGTCGGCTTGATAGGTTCTCGCTGCCGTTATGTCCGGTATCTTCGGTGTTGCCGGATTCTACTTCGGTATGAAAACTTTTCTTCGTCGGAGTCGTGTCGGTGGAGGATCGAAGGGATATGTGTTGATGGTGGAATAAACAGGACGCACTCCTACCTCCGGCACCTCCGAGAACAAGGACGTCAAGGTCCACCACATGGGCTGGCAGGGATCCGCCAACGTGGACTCCAAGTACACCTACCTCGACAAAGAGGGCGCCAAGGACGCTCCCTCTGCTCTCCACTCTGTCGTTATCCCTAACGTCAACCTTCCCAAGGTCCGTTTTATCCGTGTAGGTATCGGAGGGTGAAATACTGATGGTCTGTGTAGGAGCTCCACGAGCGCTTCAACAAGTGGGGTAAGGAGGGATACTAAGGCAGAGGAATTATTGTTTGGAATGGGCTTGCGTGTACATTTTTGACAGATATCCTATGTCCTAGAGGTTAATCGGTTTTGTTGTATGCCGGTTCGTGTTGCTTTGTCCGTGAGCGTGGGTGAGGGTGAAGTGTAGTGTGTTTGGTGCGAGCGGCGTTGGTTTTGGTCTTTGATCTTTGACTCTACTCGGAGCACGGTTTCTCTGTTAACGGAGTGTTCGTGAGCCAATGACGATTGGCGTCTGATCATCCGGAAGGCTAAAAACAGATCCGTTATCCAACCGCCGGGAAACGATCGCGGACGGTGTTGATGAGTATTTGTTTAGAATGCGTCAAGATATGTTTTTGGAAAGATAATAATGAAACCACATTTCTATGATTTCACCATTTGATCATCGCGACTCACTCAGCTAAATACTTGCAGCCACAGTGAGTCTAGGCTTGGCATTAGTCCTTAATTAGCTGCAGTTACCCTGTGAAGACGTCAGCTTGCCTCAGCGACGATCGCAGCTCATCCAGTTTCGGTACCTCACTTACTCCGCCACTCTAGTTCCGCGACTCCCTCAAAGAAAGCAAGCAACAAGAACCACAACAACAAACACGAACATTTTTTACAGCGACACTTGACGAATATATCGCAACCATGGGAGCACTGCTCTCGATCCCGTTTCTAGCTGTCCCCAGCTTAACAACTGTTGGTGCTGTTGCTCGGCTACGCGAACGACGACTAACTGTCGCCTTAGATCGGTTCTTTTGCCGCCTCCTGCTGTGGTGCAGCTGCGTGCTCAGCGATATGCAGTCTTTGCGGAAAGTGCCAGAGCAGGTAAGAGGAAATCGCTGGAAATTCAGGAAATCAAGTGCTAACATTCAATAGCACTGCTACCAGAATCGCCTATGCTCGTATGCTTCCCCGCTTCTATACCCTCGGTTCAAACTTATTCCTAACATCGACGGACAGTGATATTCCTCGTCAATAGTATTTTGTCATGGATCATGCTCACGCCTTGGGCGATCAAAAAGATCGAACACCTTACTCTCGACACTTTACCTATTAGCTGCTTCGGAGAGCAATGCTGGGGTTTCGTCTCGGTTCATCGTATCAACTTTGCCCTCGGAGTTTTCCACACCGTGTTGGCTATTTTATTGCTCGGAGTTCGCAACACCAAGAGTGGACGTGCGACGATTCAGAATGGATACTGGGGACCGAAAATTATCGCCTGGTTGGCCCTGATTGTGCTTACCTTTTTGATCCCTGAGAAATTCTTCATCTTTTGGGGAAACTCCTTCGCCATGGTTGGAGCTATGCTTTTCTTGCTCCTTGGATTGATTCTGCTTGTCGACCTTGCACACTCCTGGGCGGAAACTTGCCTTGCAAACATCATGGAAACCGACTCCCGTGTCTGGCGCTGGATCCTTATCGGTAGCACCCTTGGAATGTACATTGGATCGTTGGTTCTTACCATTGTGATGTACATTTTCTTCGCCGGCAGTGGATGTAGCATGAACCAGGCGGTTATCACTATCAACCTCCTATTATTCCTAATCGTATCCTTCCTCTCAGTTCACCCAACTATCCAGGAATTCAACTCCACCGCTGGATTGGCTCAGTCAGCTATGGTCGCCATCTACTGTACCTACCTCACCATGTCCGCCGTCTCCATGGAGCCAGATGACAAACAATGCAACCCACTTCTCCGTGCTCGCGGCACCAGAACCGCATCTATCGTTCTCGGTGCCATCGTTACCTTGTTGACGATTGCCTATACTACATCCCGAGCGGCTACTCAATCCCCCGCTCTCGGCCGCTCCTCCTCCCCCAGCAACGGAGGCTACAGCGCTCTCGACAGCAACGAACATGGCCTCGTCACGACCGAGCCTACTCGCGCCCAAATGCGCGCCGAGGCCCTCCGCTCCGCCGTCGAATCCGGTGCGCTCCCTGCCTCTGCATTGGATGATGATTCCGATGATGAGGACTCTGGACGGAGTGGAGATGATGAGAAATACGGAACTCAGTACAGCTATGCTTTCTTCCATGTTATCTTTATTCTTGCTACGGCTTGGACGGCGACTCTGTTGACTATGTCTATTGAACCGGGTAAAGGAGAGGAAGAGGGTTTCCAACCGGTTGGAAGAACTTATGCTGCTAGTTGGGTTAAGATTGTTAGTGCTTGGGCTTGCTATGCGATTTATGTCTGGACGCTGGTTGCGCCGTGGTTGTTCCCTGATCGTTTCGACTACTAAACACTGGAATTTGGGTTTGGAGCACAAAGGATATATGATCTGGGTGTTATCGCTGGGATTGCTTTACTTCTGCGGGCGTTTGTGTTGGGTCTAACTGAACATAGTGTTTTGAGTTTCTTGTTTTCTTGCTTTTGAAGGGGTCTCCTTTTTTCATGGTTGTTTAGTTTAGCACAGCAGCTGTATTATGCGGAGTTTTGGCCCGTAGAAATTCATCATTGTTTTTTTGTCATCTACAAATGAGTTTTTTTATGGCATTGAAAGGAAATATAATGATAGTGATATTCATATGACGTAAGAAAAACCCAAGGAGTATTCCAGCTTCCAAGCAACAAAAGAAACATTACAGCGGCATTCAAACCAGCCTCGAACATGCATATATACAACCCACTTCATGATATCAACCCTCCGCAAAACGAATCCCAATACGCCTAGCATCCCTTGGCCATTCCTCTAACCACAAAACCAACCAAAACTCCCATCAAAAGCCTCCTCAAACACCATCTTATCCTTATTCCTCTCCTCCTCATCCTCACTCTCTGTATCCTCCTGCTCGGTCGCACTTGTCCAATCCTCCTCCGATTCCCCCCTGATCTCTCTTAACGACATAACCTTCCCTTCTTTATACCCCTCCAACAATGCCCCCATCTCCGTCTCTCCCATCTGGCAAAGTTCCTCTAAACTCCACTTCTCACAAACACTACTCATCCACTCCATCCTCCTTGCGCCCTGCTCTTGGCCTTGCGCAATCTTCCTCAACCTCTTCCTCAATTGTCCCACCCTCACAATCGCCTCTCCAAGATTCTCCGGTAGTTGCCCCGCAATCTGCCTTCTCACAATGTTTGCAAGCTTAGGCCCATTCCCATTAGTAGAAACCATAATCTGTAACGGTCCATCCCTATGAACAGAACCAAAATAGAAGTCACATTCCGGCGGCACATCCGCAACATTCACCGGTATCCTTAACCTATGACATAGCTTATAGATCTCCGTACTTGCTTCCGGGCTATCAATCGCCGTTAATACGATAACAGGCTGGATTTTGTCTAGTAATGTGGGATGGAAATTTTGGTTGTGGTGAACAATAGGAGAGGTCCGGAGACGGTGGATAACTTCCGGGCAGCATCCGCTCAATGGGCAGGCGAGGTGGACTAGGGCGTCGGCGTTTAGGAGAGAGAGGATTCGACCTGCTGCTACGTTGCCGCCGCCGACTACTAGAACGGGTTTGTTGCGGACTTGGTAGGCGACGAGCAGGGAGCCGCCGGGGAGGACGGGGGGGTATTTGGTGTCGGAGAGGTCGGGGGTGGCGGGGGGACTGAGGGGCGTGCGGAGGGCGGAGGTGGAGGGGGTCGGGGTGGAGTTGCGGGACATGGTGAAGGCGGCGGGCTGTCGCGGCGGTGGGTTGGAGGTGAGGTGTGGGTTGTGCGGGTTCTGCGGGTTGTGAAGGCCCGTTCCGTTGTTTATTTGTCGCGGGTTGTCGCGGTGGACGTTGTCGGACTTTGTCGAGTCGCGATGGGTGGAGAACAAACGAATGTTTTCGCGGTTGTGGTTGCGGCTGGCTGGTGAGTTTGTTGAGATCTAAGAAGTCTAAAGCCTCTAAAGGTCTTCTTGCCTTCTTTGTGGGGATGGCGTGCTTTTTCGTGCTTTCTAACTTCTGCTATCTCCCCGGGCGCGTTCTCCGGGCAGCGGAATTTCGAGGATTGGATTGGCAGCTGCTAACTAATGGCCTAAAAGTACATATGCTCGATTTTGATCCCGAGGCAATTTTTGGCGGCATCGATGGACGAAAATCCTGGTTGCTCGTGATAACGCCGGTGATGGCACGTGATGGTCAGCTGACAAAAGTCATCAGCTAGCATTCGAAGTGCCGATCTCTTGTGGCGCCTTGTGCACCGTTGCCGTTGCCGTTGCCGTCGCAGGACAAGCAGCAGCAGCAGCAGCAGCAGCACCACCCCAGACAGCTTCCATTCACGCACAATCACCCATTCAAAGATCCGAATAACGACAATAATAAAGACCGTGCAATGATTTACATCACCCAATCTCCATTCTATTAATATCCAATCCCCCCCACCGGTGAAGATCGTTGTTTTTTAGTGTATTTTCGAGCTTCACTTATCCTCCCCGGGCGCCCAGCAACTACTTTACTCCCTGCGTCGTCGCAAGAGCTCTCGCGTAGGCGCCGGTGGCCGAGCTATGCTCAGATCATCTCCGTCCGAGCCGCATCCCAGTTCCCAGTTTGAAAGTTACGATTTCCCTGTTAGACCCTTTCAGTATACGTTATTGCGACTTCATCTCAGCTTTCGGTTATACGCCAGAGCCAAAAAAAAAACAACATCAAAGCTTTTCTTCCGTCGTTGAAAATCCTGAGCCAGAGCCTGAGCCATGGCGTCCCCGCGACCGACTCCTCTCGCGGTTCCCCCAGTATCCCCTAGAGCTGCTGGAGAAGCTCGTCAATCTTCTACCGCCCAAAGCATACAAAGCAAACCTCCCACCACCAGACCAAAGCGCGTTCTCGGCTCTACTGCAACTGCAACAAACTTCAAGCCCCGCTCAACCCGGGACCAGCAAACTCATACTCCAAGCTCAAGCGTCAGTGTCAGCAATGCCCGTCTTTCCCCGTCTGCAAGCGAGGTATCATTCACCTCGCGATCGGACGTGTCTAGAGGCCCCGAGGGGCTCGTGTGTCCAATTTGCTCCGAAGAAATGGTTTCTACCCTTTTTATCTTTTATGCTTCTTTAATATCAGCTTGCTTCGCTGATTCTGCTGCTGCTGCTGCTGCTTGCTGTTGTGTAGTCACTTCGGGATAATCGCTGACAAACCATGCCTTCCTCAACCCTTCAGATGACCTTGTTACAACTCAACCGCCATCTAGATGATCTCCACGCCGAAGTCGAATCCTTCGAAAAAGACGACATAACAACCTGGTTCCGTAAACGAATGTTAAAAGCGAAAACCTTCCAACCAGTCGCAGTTTTAAACCAAAAACTAAAAGGTCTTGATGTTTTTGAAACAAACGAAGTTCCGGCGATACAACAGCAACAGCAGCAACAACAATATCCGGGACAAACAATACAACCCTACGCCTCCACTACCCCGCAACCAGATGCAGATTTCTACGTCACCCGATCCCACTGGCAAAAAAGTTACGGCGATGACTACTGTCTAGACCCATCATGTCAGCGACCTCTCGGCGTCGTAAACGGCTGCGTCAACTGCCGGAAATGCGGCAAGCTATTTTGTGAGGAACATACGATGTACCAAATAAAGCTTTCCCGGTCTGCACAACACGAGCCCGTTCGTGGTTACTGGAGTCGGGTTTGCGAAACCTGCTACAAAAGTCGAGTTGGATATAACGACCACAATGGTATCCACCAAGACCATACTTCCTTCTTTACAGAAAAACGAAAAGCAAAAGTCGAACGTCAAGCTCTAGAAGTTCACAGAGCCGAGAAACGGTTAACGAGACTTACACAACTTCTTACCTCCCCCTCTCCATCTCCGCCACCGGATCAAGGAAATGGCTTTATGAAAGGCATCAAACCCTTGTTACAGAATCAAAGAAGAGCTTTAGAGCAATCAGTTGTCGCCTGGGAAGATGATGCAAAAGTCACCAACTGCCCTTGTTGCACACAGACCTTCTCTCGATTTTCTTTACAAAAACACCACTGTCGAGTCTGCGGCGCCGTAGTATGCGGGGACTTACGAACCGGCTGTTCAAAAGAAATTCCCTTCGATGTTACAGCACCTGTGGAAAAACCAACCCCTTCAACCGCCGTAGTTACGATTAACATCAGAATCTGTGCTCCCTGCAATACCACCATCTTTTCAAAGCGAGATTTCGAAGCATCAATCTCCATCCAACCACAATATGTTCGATCCTACTCCACCTTGGTATCTTTTCAAACTGGGATACTTGAACAGTTGCCACGGTTTACGAAAATGGTTGAAACAATCCATAAATCAAAAAACCGTGATAAGGTGGTTGAAGCTGTGAAAATGAAACGTCGATTAATCGATACATTAGCGAAAATCGACGGGGTTGCGAAGGTTATTGCTACTGGGGCTACGGATAATACTGCGGAACATAAACTCAGGAGGGCTGTGGCTTTGGCGACTGCGAATTGGGGTACTACGGTGGGGATGAAGGTGAAGACAGCTTCTACGATGCTGGATGCGGTGGTGGCGGCTACGAGACCTACTGCAAAGCAGGAAATCGCGGCGAGGTTGGGAAAACCACTACCGTCACCATTGGCTATTGACAGTGGTGCCAGTTCTCCGGTTAGTAGTAATGGGGCTACGACACCGAAGGCGTTGATGAGTCCGCCGATTAGGGATCAGACGGAGAGGGAGGAGGATGAGAGGAGGGAGATTGTTGTTGTGCTTGAGGAACAGAAGTTTTTGGTGTTGCAGATGCTTGAAGAGGCGAAGAAGAGGAGGAGGTTTGATGAGGTAGAGGTTTTGGCGGGGAGTTTAGATGAGATTGAGGCTGAGATAAAGGCGTTGGGGGGTGGTGTTTTAGGAGTTTGATAGGGTACACTTGATGTTTGAGTTTAAGTTTCAGTTTTACAGTTATTGGGAGCTTTTTCGTTTTGCTTGGGTTGAGTGTGTTTTTTTGGTGGGCGTTTTGCGTTTGAATTTGTTGCTTGTTTGGCATTTTTCATGGGCTTGGCGTAACTTGGAACGGTGTTTTTCGGAGGCATATATCCTGTTGGTTTTATTTTTTTGTTTTTCGATGTTGTTTTGTAGCGAGGCTCTTTAGCTCTTTAGAGTTGTGTGCATGGTGGGAAGAAAAGAAATACTCTGGAAATGGAATAGAGCATGATTTAGCTATGTATTGGCCGATGCATGGTGTTTATGTATTCGTGATTAGTGATCTATGCCGTTGGTATTCAGGTCGGGACTGGAGGTGAACTTAAATCTTGCCAATTGCCGCCATTGCCGCCATTGCCGCATGTGAATGTCGTGGAGGAAGACTGCCGTCAGTTATTGGATTTCGGACTGCTGGAGAACTTAAATCTCATCGTTGCCGTATGTGCAGTAGTCGTGGAGCTGACGTAGGTAGTGTTGAATATTGGAGTCGAAACTGGAGGGAACTTGAATCCCTTCATTATCGCATGGGAATCGTTAGAGAGGATACGTCGACGGCCCGACAGAGTGTAGAGACGTCTGGAAAAGCCGGAAGGGACAAGAAGCTATGGTCCATGAGCTGTAGTGTGCTCAGAAGATACAAACCAAACGCAAGATGAAGTGGAGGCTCGCCGCATTCGAATCCAGCATCATAGTCAGAGATTCGGCGGATAGCTATGCCTCGGCGGGGCATGCGTGAAAACTGGACAATCCGAGAAGTAGATAGGGAGATACCCCGAGAGCAGAGAAATCAGTTAGTAAGATAGGTCTCCACTTAACAGTTGGTTGTGAATTGTGAAGGTTGGGGCTCAACAGATGACTTCCCATAACTCTATACAAGCGGATAGAAGGCGGATTTTCATCCAAAAATCCTATAAATGCACTTTCTATCATCTCTGATAGAGGGAAATTTAACTCAAGGCCCATGGCGAGCATTGTAAACTCACGGGTAGAGTACTTATTGTGGACCGGATTAAGAGAATGGCGGGCATCGTATGTAGAGCTTGCTCGATGCAGATCATGAGTGCGGTAGAAATAGTTCAGTGAAAAGATTGGCCGTGGTTTTCGAGAGAAAAAAGGTAGAGGAAGACGGTGATCGAGTAATCCTCTAATGGGTTTAACCGTGCCGGTGACTCTTGATACCAAGAGAGAATCCAAGCCACGCTAAATGTTATGTCAAACTCGTGATTGGGAAAGAGCATGATTTATCGGTATTTATTCAAAATCTGTGATGTAAAAACCAAGAGGCAGACGCAATGACAAGAAAAGGGAATGTGTGTGTATACAGAATATCACGTGACAAATGAGATTCAAGGACATGCAACCACCAGCAATCAACGAGGCCATAGAAAAGTGAAGAGAGAGACATGAAACAAAAAGAAACGATCTTTCCTGTCCTAATACCTTAATCCTATTTTCAACAAACCCCATTTAAACCCCTCCTCCCCACCAACGGTTACATTCCATTCCCTATCTCCCAATCATATCCTCTACCGACACCGGCTCCAATATCAACCTATAATACTCAGGTCTCTCCACGTCTGCTTTTAACCCATCAATCATCAACATCTTCGGATCCCTAATCCCCGCCCCCGTAACCGATTTCGGATCGACAAATCCCCAAAACCTTCTCGTTTTATCAATCACCTTCACTGAATCCGGGGCATCCACCGTCGTCACATGCTGCCCGGACATAAAGGCCGTAACCCCCAGCGTCGTCGCCATCACCCCCTGTGAATTCATCATTTTCTTCCTTACAATTCCCTTCGGCCCTGTCGGATTATGAACCGACCTATGTCCCTCAAATTCAAACTCCTTATACCACAACGTCTTCCCTCCTCCTGACAGAACCGCCCAAAGCTCCTCAACCCCCGAAGCGTCTCGGAGTTGTTTAAACTTCCCTTTGAAAAACAGTGGTTCTTGTTCAAATGGCAACCGGATCTTCTTCCAGACTATGCGACGCTCGGCTTTACCGTCGGATGGGAAGGTGGGACTGATGTGTGCGTAGTACATGTAGTCGTGTTTGTCGATGGCATTTAGGAAGAGGTAACCGGTGGATTTGTCGAAACGGAAGACGCCGGGAGACCGGAGGGGAAGATTGGGGAGATTGAGGGAACCGAAGAGGAGGGGTTGGGAGTTGATTTCCTTGTTTTCTGCGGGGAGGAGAGTTAGCTGGGTTTAGGAGGGTATGGGGGAATAGTTACCGTTGGGGGGGAGGAGGTATTCGATGGATGGGAGTACGGGTGGGGTATATCTGGCTGCTGCGGAGTTTCCACTGGTAGCGGGGCGGTTTGAAAAAGTGGCGGGCCTGCTGCTTGGGCCTGGGGGATTGGAGGAAATTGCAGGTCTGCTACCCTGTCCTGGAGCATTTGAGGGGGCAGCAGGTGTAGTAGCCGGGCCCAGGGAATTAGAGGCCGTGACCGGTGTACTGCTCGGAACTGGAGGGCTTGCGGTGGCAGCTGATATAACAGCCGGGCCTGATGGATCCAAAGTAGAAGCGAGTGCATTTGCTGGGCTTTGTGAATTGGAGCCCGAAGCATGTGCAGTGCCTGGAATCTGAGTATTGGAATGGGTAGCAGCAAAATTACCCAGTTCTTGCGGACTTGTATTGCTATTTCCATTTGCAGGTGTCCTATCCAATTCCAACGGCAGAGTACCAGTGGAGTTCGAAGCCATCGTCCTGCTCGACTCTAATTTGATCTTGTACAATGGAAGGCCATTCAAGAACCGTTTCTGTGCACGTACGCTGGCTCGATCCAGAACTGGGTCTGCTCTCCATTCCGAGATCAAACCCCATATAAATCGCCCCACTTTTCTTGGCTCATATTGGCTGACGATGACATAATGAAGTGTTATGCCCATGATAGCGGCGGTGAAAGGTGCAGTAATTGCCCAGAAAAGACTTTGCTTTTTACCGAATTCACCAGAGGCATCGAGACCAAGAAACTGAATCAGATTTAGCTCCACGACACCGCACTTTGGGCAGTGTAAGGGTGTACCTGTGCAAAGAATCCAAGTGGTAGAAAAAGGACATTTAAAGCAGTGAATGCTGATATACTCTTCCCCTGATAGGCAATTTCGTCGTTGAGAGCCTCGGCATACTTCATTTGTTCCTTTGCTACTTCTTTCGTAACAACATTAGAATCTTCCAGTGTGGTTTTGAGAACCTTTGCCTGTTCGGTGGTAGCGGTGGTGGTAGCATCAAGTGTAGATTTGAGAGCTTCTGTTATCTGGTTGTTTCCAGTGGTGGACGAATTCTGCACTGTGGTCTGAAGAGCCTCTATCTTCTCCGTGATAGCGTTCGAAGTATTGGTGCTCGATGTGTCCAGCTTAGTTTGTAGAGTCTTCATTTCCGACAAGTTTGTCAAGTATCGGACAGTAGAAATCAACTGCGCTATGTTCTCCCGAATCGTTTGTCGATTTTGTAACACGATGTTAATCTGTCTGATTGCGCATGATATCTGGGGTATGGTCTGATCCGAGATTACAGGAATATGTATCATGCTTCTCTCATATCTACTGTCATCGTCGACTCCTAACCTAGTAGTTGTCAAAGTGAGACTTTGATCCAAAATATCCTTGAGTCGCTTCAAAACTTTCAGCTGATCATCCAATACACGTCGTACTCCAACTAAACGAGACTGATGTTGAGCAAGTTTTGTAGGCCAATCGTCAATGAAAGATTGAAATTCCTGTTTTTATAAGCAGGGTAAAAATGCTACTGGATCTATGAAAGTACTCACATAGCCAGTCGTCGTATCCGTGAAGCTTTCGAGTAGCAGTTCTTCAGATGATTGGACCATGTTGGAAATCATGTGCATGAGTGCATGCAGAGCTCCCTGTCTGTGCTGTCGAGGAGCAAGTATGGGTCTCGCGTTGCTACTGCTGTTAGAATCGCCTGGGGATCTTGCTGCCAATATCGCGCCTACAGACAAGAGTTAGCACGATCAGGAACATAATTGAATCAAGTGGTGGCAACCAACGGCCATTAACTAAAACAAACCAAGCCTGGTGTACCCAAATGTCGTCTTCACCAGTATTTTGGGTCCCGAGTGTCGTCATATAATCGGTGAGCTTCATGCTCAATCCTTGTACATGACTTCCTTCTCGACTCAAATAAGGAATTCGAACAAATATAGTTGCACTCTCTCTGCTTGCTTCAACAGAAACATCCGAAAGCATAAATTGATGTATTTCTGGCGGAAAGCTTAGACTGAATCCATACTTGGGATATCGATTTCCTTTATCGTCTGCTTCGGTTTCACTGAAGAAATTCTATATATTGTTTCGGCATTGGTTATCCTTCCAATTTGAATCGAAAATCTGGGCCCTAACCTCCAAATCTAAACAATCCATGAATTCGCTAGTATTTGTCAACCGTGATGTTCAAGGGGTTTATTTATTCAGACTCCGATCTTACACTACTTGAAAAAACGAACTTCCAATGCCACGCTGTATGAAGCTCGCTACTCTTCGGCAATCAAGAAGCGTCGTGTGGGTATCTCTCTCTGGTTGATAGGGCAGTTGTTGGTAAGTATGCTGCTCAGTCGAATGTGGCTCAGTTGAATTCTGCGCAGTTGAACGCTGCTCAACTGAACCCCTCCTTGATCCCGCATTATCAACGTTATTGGCGTATTCATAGTAGACTGGATTCGTGTCGGTTGGCAATGATGGGAGGTTGAAGTTATCAAGTAGGTTTGTTGCTTTATTCAAAACAATCTGTTGATTTGGTGCAAACATGGTGTTCCCCGCATCGTGGGAGCAGTTCCGCGGTCTTCGTAATCGAGAGCTCCGTGGAGAACCAGGCATAGTACCCTGAGAAGCCATTCGTGGTGATTCAATGTCGACACTGCTGTTGACCGAGAGAATTTCCCGGGCGCTGTTGCTCATAAGTACAGGTGTGTACAATTACACGCGACCAGCCCGTCTTTTTCACGATGAAACATGCATGGACGTCGCGACTTCTGATTTGCGGAGTTTCATTTGCGAAACCGGACGTGTCTAAATGCGAAGCTCAAATTTGGCGGCATCGACAGTGTCGCTGTGCATCTTCGCTCATTTTGCTCCCGGCACGCTTGAACGTATTCAGATTATGGTCATGAGGGATTTCGCAACGCTGTTGCACTTTTTTTTACAGCTTCAGAGGGATTGGGACCTATTATTGCATGACACGACTACAAGATAGTTGCTCCGATCCTCAAAACAATTGAGGGTACAGGACACATCGCTTACTCATGAGCTGGCAAGGTTGTGAGTGGTGTGTGCTGTATTCCCCATCTCTAAGCTCCAATGATGATAGATCCTAATAAATAGGTGCCTATTACTAGAGCATGCATTAATACGATACATCCAGTTGTGTTATACAAATGCTTGGGATAACACGCCAAGATCCTGTGACAGGATAATGCAAGTTTCTCTTAGAATGTGCATTGCAGCTGAATATGCGTGACCCAATGCACAGAACTAATGCGAAAGTGTGCAGATACAACGTTGCGAAATCCCTCTTCTTCTGGCCACGCTATCAAGAAAGCTTCGGCTAGACCAGTTATGGACCTGCATAGTAAGTACGCGTTGATTGGAGAATACGAACATGTACATGGGATGAACTGATGTAACCTTATCAGCTGAATCAAACGATAGATGTGCTCAGTGCATCGAGCGACGTCGGACGCCGACACCTGCAGTGTCGGCAGTTTAGCCCCAAGCAGAGTAGGGTTTGAGCACGTGATTCTAGAGTTATCCTGAAATTTTCTCTTACGGACTACAGCCGGGCGAGCAAACAATACTTTTAGATAATGAAAAACTACCGGAAATATCGATGAAATTCAGTCCCTCGTTCGCATATCTGCTAGTTATAATCGCGTACCAAGAACACCAGTCTGGATGGAAAAATCAAGTCGTGATGAGTAATCTACTAATATGTTTCACGGACACAGGACACCATTGAGTACTGGTAAATCTACAGCGAAAAGAATAGATTGGGTAATTCATATATCAATTCCAAGAACGCATTACCATAAGCCAAAAACGCTAACATTTCCTTTGTTGTAATTCCTTGCTCTTTCGTATTCCCTCCAATCCCTCATCACGGGCCAAATCCATAGTACAGACATCTTGAATATCTTCGGACACCATGAAAAACATCCAACCCACAGTACCGTCGCAGCACACATGTATCTGACGTCGAGGTAATGTCGTTCTAGCGATTTATGCCGCCGCCGATGGTGGCTGTTTGGCGCGTTGAGCTGCCTTGCTGACTCGTTTTCTGGCAGCCTTGTCTGGAGCTTCGATTTCCGCGGTTTGCTGGGCAGCGGGGGTATCGGCTTTGTCAAACTATTCTTACGTTTAATTAGCCCCTAAGAAGTTTTGTTGAAGGTTAATAAAAATTTGAACCCACAGATCTGACGATTCCTCCAAGAAGCATCTTGGCTAACTGCATTATTGATTTAGTTTGAACGACAGCAGTACTAGGAAGAGTGAACATACCACTTCCCACTTTAGCGCCAGATCTGAAATAGCTTCAATTCCCACTGATTAAGATTAGTAAATATCCCAAAATATTGTAAATCGTAGCTTACCTGGTAATCTATCAACGTAATCACCGATAACTTTGTGATTGTCGATAGCCTCAAGTAGATTTTCCGCCCCTATATCATTTCCAACCTTTGCAAATTGAAAAGCAACCGCTTTGTACGTTAGAAAGTCACTCGGCCAATGTATAAGGGATGGTTGGAATACCGTGTGCAGCATGGTTCGGGAACTTCGTTTGTTGATCCTTGATACATTTTCCTATGACCGAAGCAATAACACCGTCACGTTCTCCCTCAATCTACAGTGGCAACTCCGGTTAGTTACGCAACATAATATGGGAGGGGGTAGGTCGAACATCGCCGTCTGTGATGACAAGAACAAGAAGGGGCTTTTTCATGTCGTCTGTGACCAATTCGTTAAGAATCTTCGCTTCTAACTCTGTTCCGATCCGTGTCCAGCCTGAGTAAGAATGATCTTTGATTATTTCTGCTATTTCTGTATCCACAACATCTGCAAAGCCATCTGGTTCATTGAGGAAATCAATGGTTCCTATTCCATCTTCTCTCGTGAGTGTATACACCTGCGCAACTATTTCCAAAGTTGTTTCGAGGGCACTGAGACGTTTTCCCTCTTCCTCCGTAACCATTGAAAGGCTATCGTCTTTAATACCCGCGTTCAGCAAAATGCACGTCAGGCTCGGAGGGAAAATCTTGAATACTGACCGAGGAGAATAGCGAGATCGTACAAGTTCAATATTGCCAAACTTTGAGCAAGTTCGCGGGTGCAACCAAGGTCGATCAACTCGGACGCCATTGTAGTTGCTCTCATCACAAGCTCCTCTGGCAGGTTCTCGTCCTTGTAGAATCTGTTTAATCCTGTCTTCTCCTTGCTCATAAAGGTTTCCAGGACTGTTCGGATTTGAGTAGCCTCGATTTTTTTATCCGATTGCTTTCGGCCAAATCTGCCACTGTCGTCGACATCCTTCTGTCTCTGGCCTTTGGGCTTACTCTCAGGAGACATCGGTGGAGTTTTGGTTTGCGATTGGTTGCTGCCTTCCGACATGATGGGCCGATGTTTCGAAGACTTGGTTGGGGGTTTATCTGGCTCGCGTCGTAGCAATGATGGAGTTTGGATGGACAAGAGGGGTAGAACATCAACTTAAGGGTACCCCCCCAAACTGTGTGGGAATAGAGTCTCATAGCTGTAACTGTGTCAAAATTGTAAAATGTGTGACCGCCAATTGACCTGATAGGCGAACTTTCGGTTTTCGTATTTTAATGTTCAGCCGCATGAAAACAGGAAATTGACGAAATTGTGCTTCTACGCTGATAGCGAAGTTAGAGTTATCTTATTTCGAAGACTTGTCATTGGGATTCGCTTGTTGACGTGTTCTTGACGATGCATTCTGACCCCGCTTCTGTATGCAGCGACTGGGGTTGATGAGCATGCATGCGGGTAATTCCATAATTGGATGGGGGCTGTGCTGGAGCCATCGCGTTGAGAATCGTGATGTCTACATAGACGGGACATAGAAAATCATTTTTTCTTCACAAGTTCCCGAGCCAAGAATGAGACGGGAAACGTAGGCCGCGTACCGCGTGCCGCCATTAACTTTGAATGAGAGCAACGCTACCGACAAATTGCATCGGCACAATAGTACTTACTGAGGAATTCTATCATCCGATCGCCCGAATTATTTATCGAAATGTGCTTCCAACTGCGGCTTCAAAAGTTAGCGCTGGCATGTAGGTGGCACACGACCGTCTGCGTCCAGAATTTAGAGCAGCAGATATGCCGCAAGCGGAGCCTCATTTTCCCCAGAATTCGCAGTACTTATGTACAGATTCACCATTCTTAAGTTTCACCAACGAGGAAGATGTACGATCGGGAGAATTGGCGCGCACAGGATCGCTTAATTCGATACAGTCACACTTTCCACAGCGTTTGAGTATAGTAACGACGGATGTCCTATCTACTCGTGAATAACACACCGGGTGTGACGAACTACAGTTGATAGAATACCTGAAGATAGCGAGCATGAAATCCAGAGTGCTTTGAATGTGAAACTAGGTGATTTCGCTCTTCTCCGGACAGTTATTCCACCCTCTGGAAGTAAAAGTACTTACGGCCGAACCTAAGATTCATCGCTCCCAAGTGAGTGTTACTGACGAGCAGATCGTGCATGATTGGTGTTTGGTTCATTAAATGTCTTGAACTTCCTTACGTTATGTACCATCGACCACGAATGTTTGTAACTACGCATTTAAGTCAACCATTCTATTTACGAAACTGTACTAATGTATGATAACGCGACGGGAAGTATTGCACTGTTTAGGCCGTACGCATGACTATCGCGTGCATGAGATCAGGAATGGAGGATTCAAATCGGACTTCAATAGTATTAACGCTATTTGCAAAACAATGAGGACTCGAAGCCATACTTCATCACGCAGTCACTCGATCACGCCGCCTCGCGATCCATCCCCTGCCCCAAACACATATTCCAATACCTCCCTCTCAACGCCACCAACTCTTCATGTGACCCTTCTTCCACCACTCTTCCGGACTCAAAAACCAATATCCTATCATACCCTCTAATAGTACTCAGCCTATGTGCCACCGCCAACACCGTCCGCCCACGACTAGCCACTTCAATTGCGTCCTGCACAATTCTCTCGCTCTCTGTATCCAGCGCCGATGTAGCCTCGTCTAGGAGAAGAATACTTGGATCTCGTATTAGGGCACGGGCTATGGCTAGACGCTGCCGTTGTCCCCCGGAAAGTGCTATGCCTTTGGTGCCCACATCGGTATCGTAGCCTTGGGGGAGGGATTGGATGAAGGTGTGAATGTTCGCGTCTCGGGCGGCCTTTTCTACGGCTTCGTCGGAAACTTCGCCGTATGGTATTCCGAGAGTCTGAGGTTCGGTTCGTTAGTATCAATTTAACCAGTCACTGAAGGTGGCACTTACAATGTTCTCCCGAATTGACCCTTTGTAAAGAGTTGGTTCTTGGGACACCAGAGCTACCGTAGATCGGTATTTCTGAACATCCAGAGCTGATATAGATACTCCATTGATCAGGATATCACCCGAAGTAATGTCGTAGAATCGCTCTAGAAGCGAGATGATAGTGCTCTTGCCGCAACCAGAAGATCCCACGAGACCGATCTTTTGTCCGCGGTAAACCTGGAAACTGCAATGCAGTAAAACCGACGCGGAAGGTCGGGTCGGGTACGCGAATCTGACGTTCTTGAACTCGATGATAGGACATCCGTAGGGTGCATAGGGAACGTCGCAGCCGGTTGAGAAGTTGATGGTTGGTTGTACAGAACGGAGGTGGATGATTTTGTTGGCGGCCGCGTGAGCTTTCGTGAGATTGGCGGTGAAGCTGAGGATTATATTAGCCTCAGGCAGAGTTTAATTGGGAGGATTGGAAAGACATACCCGAACAACATTCCAGCCGCTTGACCACCGAACACAACCGCAATAAAGACTAGAAAAAACTGTTCGGCATCATACTCCCCAAAGCTCATCAGTCTTCCTCCATACCAAAACGCAAGCCCAATCCCCAGTAGATCAACACTTTCACTAAGTCCAAAGAGTATCATAATCCACAGAGTCCGCCTGTAAGCACTTCTAGCAGGTCCATTCAGTCGCTCGGCATATCGATGAATAACCTCATCCTCAAGTGTCAGGCTTGCCACAGTCCGAATGGCGCTTACAGCCTCCGCTGCGAACCGTGTGCTTTCGTGAAAAAACTTGGATACTCTTTCCTGCGACGAAAGTTCCAATCTCATGCGCGTGAAACCAGCCAGAAACAGCGGTGGAAGACACCCGAAAATAGCCTAGCATTCGTTAGCGTCCGTTACAAAAACCGACCAGCGGAGCTACGTACCACCAACGACAGTTTCCACCCCGTAAACAGCGAAAGCAGCGAAGAGGAAAGAATATTGACAAGTACCACTATGATAAGTCCCAAGTTTCCTTGCATAAGATCTTGGAAACTCTGTGGATCGGAGGATAATCGCGCTGTCAAAGACCCGGATGAATTCTCGGGGATATCGAAGAACTCGATGTCTTGGCGTATAATAGCGGAAAAGTATTCGCTGCGGTAAACACGAGCCATGAGAAACGCCACGGACGTCCAACAGTAAGCGAGGAGAGCATAGCCTATTAATGTACCGATGGCTAGGATGAAGAACATCAAGGCCCAGAAGTTTCCGCGTTCTCTCAACTTCTCGCTGAAGTAGTGCGAGAAGACTGTGACGATTTTAGAAAACAGGATAGCCTGTGCTGGGAAGATGGCACCGGCAATGAAACAGCCAGTTAAACCACCCAAGAACCATAACCAGTGCTGCTTGTGTTCATAGAAGATGATTCCGAGACATCGAAGAATGTTGTACTTTCCAGACCCATCCTCGGCTTTGATCTCGGGTTTGACAGTCCATGTAGACCAACGGCGACTGGCGAATTTACTTTTCCGGGATACTGCTCGTGCAGTCTGTTCAGGTTCGCATTCAGTCTCCGCATTCTCATCGTTATCATTCGACATATCGGGACCAACGGCGAGTTGCTGCGCTGAAACCAACCGATAATAAGCTCCCTGCGAAAACATCAACTCATCGTGAGTGCCTTGTTCGACGATCTGGCCCTTATTCATGACAACAATCTTGTCTGCTTTCTTCACAGTACTAAGACGATGTGCTATCATAATCGTAGTCCTAGTCTTCGACGCCTTCTCAAGCGCCGCCTGAACGACCGCCTCAGACCTCGGGTCTAGCGCACTGGTTGCTTCATCAAGTAGTAGAATCGGCGGGTTAGAAATGATACTCCGAGCGATTGCGATACGCTGTTTTTGTCCTCCGCTCATAAGACTTGCACGTTCTCCAACGATGGTGTCGTAGCCGTTCGGTAGATTCTGAATGAACTCGTGCGCATTTGCATCGATACATGCGGCGATTACTAGTCTTCGCTTCTCATCCTCTCCGAGATACTTGAAGTCGGTACCCTGTAATCCATGTGCAACGTTGGCGTAAACGGTGTCGTTGAATAAAACCGGTTCCTGCTGAACCAATCCAATTTGCGAGCGGAGCCACTTGAGATTCAGGTCTTTGACATTGTATCCATCCAGTAACAGCTCTCCGTGTTCTGGATCATACCACCTTTCAGCCAAACCTACGATGGTGCTTTTACCGCTACCACTTGCGCCGACGATAGCTGTGGTTTTGCCGGCTTCGAAAACCATGCTAACCCCATCGAGAACTCGCACAGTCGGTCTTGCTGGATACTTGAAAGAGACGTTTCGGAGTTCGATTTCTCCTCGGACACCGAATAGTTGAGCACCAGAATGAGAGGACGAGTCGATGGTTGAAGCGCGGGAAATGAGTTCATGGACTTCTTTTGCAGCTGCGGCTGCCTTGGTGAGGTCGCCCATGGAAGGGGCTATGACTGTTAAGCTGGAGGTAGCGATAATGCAGGAGAATAGGATTCTGGCATTTTAGAGTCAGTAAAGGTGTGAAGTTTCTAAGGATAAACATACGTCACAATGGAACCCGCATTAGATATTTGACCTTGTAGATAGAGGTGAATTCCATACCAGAAACACAATGCGTAGGCGCAATACAGGATAGAAAATCTACCGATGAAGTTAGCACTGTTCTCTGAATTCTGGCCTTCGGTTCTATCTTACTGTGAACTGTATTGAACGCCGAGCACCGGCCCCTTCTTCATACCAAACTCCTTGGCCTGCTCCAGATAAGCATCATACTTCGTCTTCAACTTCTTCTCCGCACTAAACGCCGCAATGTTCCTCACACTCCCCAACGCTTCTTCCGCCAAACCTCCCGCCTTCGAATAAACCTCTAAAATCTGCTGCTCCAACTGCTGATCAAACGCAACAGTAATTCCAACAACAATGATAACAGCCGGCAGCGTAGTCGCCGTAACAACCGTCAACTTCCACCCCTTCGAAAACGCCACCGCAAAAGCCGAAAAAAGCATCGCAATACCTTGTACCGTAATCCCGACTTTCTCCGACAATCCAGTATGAATCAAATTTGCATGCGTCGATATCTTCGTCGCCACAATTCCCGGGGAGCAGGTATCGAAATATGCAATCTCCTGTCTCAATATCGATTTCACAAACGCCAATCTTATGGACCTCGTCATCCGAGTTGCGGAAACTGTAAAGCAGGTAGTGTGCAAGTAAACCATGATGAACTTTCCGAGGAAGATGTAGACAAACCATAATGCGTTGTGGTTGATGGAGGCTCGGAATTCGTCAGGCGTTACGAGCGGTTTACCAGTCAAGGGGTCGGATCGTCCCCATTTGTTGAAGATGTTGACCAGCTCGCCGAAGACGAGTGACATCAAAGGAAGTGCGGCCCCGGCACCGATGGCGGAGGTGAAGCCGATGAAATGGAGGAATTGGTCGATGGGTTCGGCGTAGCACCATAGTTTCTACATAAAAGCGATCTTAGCTACAGCACTGGGCATGAGCATAGCCGCGTGGAGGCGGGAATAGTACAATGTAGTCTTTGAGGCCTCCCTGTGAATTGTCACCGGCGCCGTCCTCAGGTATATCCGGACCTTGCCCTGCACTAACAGTGTTGCTTGCTTCCCCATGCGGCGGAAGCCCGGGAGTAGGTTTTTCTGAATACGGATCGATAAGCCGTGGGTGTGAATAGCCATATCGTGGTGCGTACTTTTCGTTGGTCTGTGGAATGGCATATTCTGATTCATAGGGCTCCGGTATTTCGGTGGGTAAATACATCGAATAATATGCATTCTTTTCATCTGTGAATCCTGGAGATGGATAGCTGTGATATGAGGGTGCCTTCTCGGACTGTTGGTGGGAAGTTATTACAGTGCTGATAAACATTTCTGAATTCTAATTTCGAAGTGGACTCACCATTTCTCCCGAATCCATGTTTACACACCAGGTCGCGTAGTTCAAGTATGGACGATAGTGTGAACGACGCACAGCGCAAGAAGAAAGCAACGAAGTAGGATATTCGATATGGTGAGTAGTAAAAGAAAGTTATCTCATCAGACCCAGACGAAAGTAAAGAAGGCCAGCCCTTCGTGAAAATACAGCACTTGGTTTCCCATTATTTACTGCGACTCGGCCTACTTTAAACGAGTCACAACCGGCACCTGTTCATTCCGAATGATTCGTATCAAACATTAGGGATATTGGGCACAAAATGTTCAGGTAAAGAGTGTTTCTGTGATATATCAGCTTACTATTAATATAAGTGAAGACTCCGAACCGAGATCCGACCTTGTAATAGAGTGCACGCATACGACTAGGCCGAATTGACAACCATGACCTTAGTATTTAGCCGGTGCCGACAGGAATTTTTGTTGTGCTGTCACGATCTTCGAAGTTTGGAAATATTTCTCCAGTAAACATATGGTTTGTGGAATATAACAAATGTAGAGGGCCGCCAAGGTCACCGGGCCATACTGTACCGGTAGAGTATCATTCGGAAGAGGCGAACGGAGCATGAATCATAACGGACTTTGACCGAGGTGCTTCGAGAATTGATAGATATCATGCTGCTTCCTATTCACGGAGTTCGGTATCGGTTTATTCCGTGCTCAAACTATCGCAGCCGTTGGGCTCAGGTAGAGTTCATTTTTTGTTTCCGTCTCTTGTACGCGGGATGCCTACATCATGTACCGACGAGTTCAGATATAAAGTGAAACAGGAAACGAAACATAGTGGATCGGTCGAAGGAGGCGGCGTGTTCCAAGGCCCTGTTCCAGCGCAGGGGTGATTCCGTATTGATAGCCGAACCTTGAAGTTGGCGGACTGGCAGTCGGGGAGAACCAGAGCAGGAGGAGCATCGACTGGGAAGTAGAAAACTTGTTTCGCGTCGTCGTTGAAGAGACGCGACGAAGAGACGCGACGCGCCTTGGGCTGACGGTTGGAAGTTGCGCTGGTGGCGGAGAAACTGTTGCATCACATTGCGTGCGGCTAAGCGAAAACCTGGCACAGCGGGTAGAATGTGACGAAGACGTCATATCACCAGATTATTTCGTGCAATCCTGAATCTTCTTTAAAATAAATAATATGACGCTGTATAGTTAAGATTAATTTCTCTAAATGAATTTGGTTGCATGCTGGTGATTGTCACGTGTCCCAGCGCTTCGTGAAGACTTGAACTTCAAGGGCAACCGGGCATAACCTCCCAACACCACCTCGAATCCCCAACGACACCAAGCCTAGCCGTGAACATGAAAACAGGTTCCTCCTTTCTGTCGCAGGATTTCTTTCCAGTATACAGCGAATCCCGACTAATTCGGAGACCGAACGTCGGAAAGTTGGTATGACTGGCGCTCCAGTAGACCGAACGAAGAATTATTTATTACCAGAAGGTTAGACGTCGGCGAAATTCAGACTCCGTCATTACTTTAACCGCCATATTTTCCAAATTCCCCTGAATTAAGCCCAATTTTATACAATCATGCTCGCCGCCAGAACTATCCGCGCAGCTGCGCGTATTAACACGCTCACACCACTCATTTTGGCGAGAGGGCTTGCCGCCTCACACCTCTCGAGTCTTACGGACGCCATCAAGCACGACCATCGCGAATTGGAAACATACTTCAGCAACATCTTAAACGCAAAGGACAACGACACGAAGGTGCGATGGCAGAACCAGCTTGTTTGGGAGCTCTCCAGGTAATTCGTTTCCAGGTTTTCCATATTACATATTATAACCTTGGCATCCAGACACGCCGTTGGCGAAGAACTGGTTGTCTACCCCGCCATGGACAAATACATCTCCAACGGCACTGCAGTAGCCGACAAAGACCGCGCTGCGCACCAGAAAGTCAAGATCATCCTTCAAGATTTCCAAGCGATGGACCCTAGTGACCCGCAATTCGAGCCGACCCTTAAGGCTATCATTGCCGATCTCAAGCAGCACATTCAAGATGAGGAGCTACACGATATTCCGCTGCTGGAAAAGGCGTTGGCTAATAACCTTGTCGAGAGCGCGGAATTGGCAAAGAGCTTCGAGAGGACGAAGATGTTTACCCCCACGAGAAGTCACCCTGCTGCCCCTAATAAGCCTCCATTTGAGACCGCGGTAGGATTGATGACAGCGCCGATGGATAAGATTCGGGATATGTTTGCGAAGTTCCCGCGGGAGGATACTCTGGGAAGAAGGGTTCCTGAGAATGCTACTTAAGCGATGGCGCTGGAAGACGATTTAATAACCTTTGCATTATCTGATGATGGATTTTGGGCTTCAAGAGCTTATTTACAGAATCTTCCCCTGTGTTTTCTTTGCAGGAAGTTCCTGGATATAATCTCCTAAAGTCTAACATCTTATGTTGTTACGTTTGGAGCGCGGGATACTGTTTGAAACCAGGGCAGTCTGTTTATTGTGTAATGAATAACGAATAATAAAATTTGTTCGGTATTCTATATTCTCTATCCGCGCAAACAATCAACAGCTGGCACCGTTTATCACATATCCGTGACCAACGGCGCTGCGCATGTCACTTTAATTTTTAAGGGTCTCATACTGTCACTAGCTTACCAATATTTTGTCCTCGTTACTTAAGTGTTGAAAAAAGGGTCCGTGTACAATATCCTAACGGACGGACTTCTCATTCGGAATAATTCTCTACCGGAGATCCCCGCTATGATCGGCATGCTTCCAGAAGATCACAATCAGCCAAGAAAGTTAGCAGCTATCCGACCGGACAATGTACAATTCGGGCACGATCAATTGTCTCGAAATGGTTCATAGCCACCATAAAGAGGTGTGTAAGTACGTAAGGAAGGCAATTCAGGGCTGCGTCTAATTCACGGTAGCTAACATCGGCCGGAGATCGAAGCATCACGGATCCATCAAGAACCTCTTTTGGGTCCAGCCATCAATAACGCCAAGAGACTGCTACGTACTCCTGAGATGGCCGCAAAGGGGTTGTTAAAAACTTAAAACACTCCGCAAGTTACAACCTCGTTAATTCGATTAATATTCAACCCAGAGACTGCCGCCGACGTCATCAATCCTCTCTCCCATCACCAACTATCAACCACGCTCCTTACAATGTTCGTTCCTTTCGCACTCGTCATTGGACTCTTGTCCATCGCTTCATCGGCCCAGGCGGCCGAATGCACCCCCAGCTGCGGCGCCACCAACACCTCCTGCGCTCCGAACGCTCGTGATAGACTCCTCAACGTCTTCGGCTGTCTCTCCTCCCCCTCCGCCTCCTTCGTATACAACGGAGGCCTAACCCGCGTAAACCACCCCACGTCAGCCTGCTGGGCAAACTTCGAAACTCCCGCGGAGGACCAGATCTTTGTTTCCTGTCGCGATCTGAAGATTGAATATGATAGTATCATTACTCAGTGTTTTGTGAGAGCTAGTAATGGCGCTGGAAAGGAGGAGATTCCGTTTCGAAGTTGGGGGATTGATTCTTGTGGGAAAGATAGCTTTCCGCGCCAGAAGAGATGGGAGGGTGGAGTTGATGGCGTTCAACGAGGACAGAGTACGGACAGAGAGATTCTTCCGGGAGATATGGATGAAGAGACGGAGCTTGCACAGCTTATTTCTTACCTCTTGAGGGAAAATGTTGACACCACGATCTTCGACGGTGATGCCGTCTTTACCTTCCCATACTCCGGTGCACCAGAAATGACTCTACGAGAGTTGGCTGAGCGGAGTGCCGAGTTGAAGCAGAAGTGTGGATTGTAATGGTAGTTGCATGTGTTCAAGAGCAGTTGGCTGGGTTAGGATGGAGTCATACCACCGGAGGATGTGCTGTTCTTATTAGTTTTACGACGGGTTTCGCTGGACTACAATTAATGTATAGTTACTTATTTTGGTTACACAATATTGAAAGTATTGTATTCCAACTCTAATCATCATATCCGATCGGTGGTTTATTTACTTCTCCAATGAACCATCCTGCCATTTTTGAGACGAGGTGTCAATGGGATCGATCCTTCGGAGGTGGGTGTAATCAGGATTGCCAGCACAGTCTCGTATTTCCTCTTCCGGCAAGCATTCCATGTTTCGAGCTATCTGTTCTCCGAGCTATCCATTCTCCGAGCTCTCCATAGCCTCAATGAACTTGTAATTAGACCTGTGTCCTTTCGAGTACGAATCTTTTGCTTCCAGGTATCTTTACGCGGTTAGAGTCCCTAATAAAAACCCAAAACGCGAGTCTATTCCATTGTGGCGGTCCCGGAACGGTAGGCAAGCCGTGGCCACACCGGGGCTGGAGGATCCGGTGAGTGAAGAGCGTCAAAGATGATGATGTAGAGCAAAAGTCCGACGGCAGCACCCTTCGCTGCGTGAGCTCCGACAATGAGACATATCATTTTGATGAACATTGCCAAAGCCTGACCGAAAGATCCAGCGAGAAGAGGAAGCGAGGAACAAAGAGTTCGAATTAGGAGGGTAGCGAGTAACTTTACAGTCTGTTAGGACAGTTCGATACGAGCGATGAAGCCGATGAGGAGAAGAGGGTGATGTACCTAAAACAGCAGAGAAATAGTTTATTGGGGAGTCTAGTTACGTTCATTTAATAGAGTAATAGATTCCAATTAACTTGTATTCATCCACTTGTCTTTAAGAAGCATAAGCATTTACATGGTTGATCTATCGGTCTTATATACATTATGATAATGCATGAAGTGGAAGAACTCGTTTAGCGATTCTCTGCGTTTCTCTCTGTGTCTATCTCTTGACATCATAGCCCCTTAGTACACGCTTCAAAGACCCTTATAACCTTGTTTCCAAATACACTAACAACCTGTTACTGCGATTCCTGGTTATCAACCAAAAATATCTTGATTTGGTTACCGACACCCGTGTCACCAGGAATGTCACCAGGAATGTCACCAGGGTGATTCCCCATGATCCATACCACCAAGCATCATTTCCACACTAAGGTCTGAGATGCTGGCATGATAGGGATGATGTTTGTTGGAGGAGAGAGGGTCGATGAGGAGAGCCGTACATGGTCGAGGACAGAAGGGGTACCTCAAGCTCTATTCTATGAATGTCTTTCTTCCTTCCTTGGTATGCCTTTCTTCCTTCCCAGCATCTTCAATATCTGCCACTTGGGGTGGTCCTCTGTCACATGGCACAACATACGAATATAGTGAAGGGTAGTCCCACTCTGACTGTGGCTAGCAAGCACTATAGAGGCTGTTAGAGACAGTTCACTGTAATAGGAAGTCTACCCCTTTCTCACAAATGGCACTGAAATGTTCCTGAGTTGGGGCCCAAGGTTATTACTATTGTAGGTCTTGTTTGGTCAGTTACTGATGACTGGGAGTGTCTCCTGTGAAAGTCACCAGTGGCCTGACAAGATCAGAGGGTAATGTCATGGCTCAACAAATCCTCTCCTTTCTTACCTATCATCTCCTACTGTTCTGTTTGTTCGCCTTATCCCAAGTACCCTGTTCAACCCCTCCACACTGTGACTAATAGGTTGTGTGGCTTATCTGGGTGGCTGTGCTCTTGGCAGTGAGCCACATGGACTATGATAGACACACAGCTGCATTTGCTTGGAATGTGTGACCCTGGGCACAGTTCCTGCTATGCAGAGGGGATTTTCATCATTCGATATTTGTGATTTGAAGATATAGCTAGGAAGTTGAACTAATTGATCACAGGCCAAATAAACTTAAGGGGTGTCTTCAGAGGTTCTCGGTGTATTTGTTTGGTAATACTTGAGGAGTTTGATCTTGTCAGTAACTCTTGAGGAGGATTTTGTTGCTGATTGATTCTGGAAACCATGGGAGACATAGACCTCTTTATAGACTTCAGTTGCCCTTCTTTGTCTAACCTTCTCTTTGGATATAACTTTCTGAAAATGAGTTTAGGAGATAAGATGTGAGTCATTCCCAACATTAATCTTGGATAGATTGTATCATAGCTGTTAACCGGGGGTTGTCTCGTGACTGACGGCCGGGTAACTCAAGATTTCCAAAAGAAAAAATTGAGAAGTAATAATTCCAATGATGGGAATTATTTACTTCTCTGGGGATTCTCGTAGAAATGAGTAATAACGTGTTATAATCTTAAACTCTCCTGCTTATCTCAGGGAGCGTTTCGAGATCGTCGATGGAAATTGTGTTCAAGTGTGAACAGCAATCTGTGTGGGTCTTATTGTTCGAAGAGGGTCTTGGTTGTATTGTTGTATAGGTTATTCGAGTATTGTGTAAATAATCGAGTATGAGGTACTAATATCTTTCTGGGACTTGCTTGTAATTGATGGGACGATTGTGGGTCTTTTGCTGGATGATGGCTTTTTCGAGTGGGGGCTTTTTCGTATTTTATGTTTTCTGACTTGAGCTCCCCACTCATATACCCACCGGGTACGTTGCGGTGGTCGGAACGCCAAGTACTGGTTGACGTTGGTAGAGAGCATGCAAACATGATATTTTTCGCATACAAATTCCGTATTTCGAATTTTTCCATGCAAACGCTCCAAATCATTCCCAAACCAATCGGATGACTCTTGGTGATCCTCTCGGCCGTATCGTGCATGCGCTGTTGCTAAACCTGTCATTTGCCAATACATTATGTCTAATAATATGACCTCCGTAGGGCATTTGAGCACATATCCCATCTTATGCATGCGTCGTCAGCTCAGGTGAAGTGTTTGTCCTTAGTTGCCGGATTTCCTGATCCGTCCTTATCTGGGCTGCGGCTTCCTGTGCCGTCTGTGTGCCTTGCCAACACTTCACCACGGTAGATGTCATCCAGGCCTCCTGTGGCTTCCGATAGGATCCAACATTCATATCCGTTTGTCCGTATGCGCTTATTCTCGTCATATCGGGCTAACCGAAGGTTTTTCTGCAAGATAAGGTTTCCTGTATTGTCGGCTGCCTCAGGGCCGCTATGCCACGTATTGGTCTTTATCGCCTATGACAATCCTCATCTCCTTCGGCCGACTAGACTCCGTTATTGCATGTCTTATCTTAATGGCATTCGGTATTGTTCCTTCGGTCTTCCGATCATCTCCGCTGAGCTTCCTCGGTAACATATGATTCTTGATTTGGACTTGGCACTCAGTCGTAGGGTACATTCAATTCATTCTTAAATACCTAACTGTTCCTCTCATCCATCGATTCCTCATCCTCATTACCAACTCCGACTTCCTCCAGCCTTCGTCTACGGTCGATCATGGCAGACTCGGTCGTATACGGCGAACTCCTCCTTTTTACATTCTTCTTGTTCCTTCTGCCTTTCTTTGTCCCAGCCCCTTCTCTGTCTGCCTGTTGGGGTGGTCCTGTATGACACGGCACAACGTTCGAATATGGCAGATCGCATACGGCAGAGGGTAGTCCCTTTGTGGACTTGTGGCAAGTAAGAACCACAGTGGCCCAGGCTATAAGTATTCCAGGTTTTTGTCAACAGCAGCGGTACGTTCCCCAGGATACGGCTGGGCATTAGAAACCTCAGCCGTTGATCGGAAACTGTCCCTCCTGAGGCTACCCCGGGTTCCTAACCCTTTATGATGCTGACTTTTTTCCTGGCCCCCCATTATCCTACTTCCTGCGGGAAGTGGATGAAGGGTGGTTAGTAATGGCTCTTGTCCTATGGCTTGAGTCATTACTTAGTAAGAATCCCCATTCTTAAAATGTGTCTTAAAGGTGGGGTATGACACTACCTCCCCCCTTATAAGATTTCGACCCGAAATCATTAACTTAGATTCTTGGCTTATGAATTCTTAGCTATATGATCATGAAACGGGATTTTTTGATGAAGTCCTCCAACCCCTTCATCCACCAACATGTTTTCTTATCCCAAGACCATTAAAACCTCAGAGAGGAAAGGTATCTTGAGATAGTTGGTTGTTTAAACACGTTGGTCCCTCGGCATGCCTGGATTCCTTGAGTGGAACTCTCGGAGTGACTGCAGGCCACCTACTATGAAGCATTCATATGGTTCTTCAGTATGATCCTTCTTAAGTGGATATCCTTTCCATCTGACTCGGTAAAGGACTTTCCCCTTGACTTTCCTACTCGATAAGATCTCTTCTATCTCCCATTCCTCATTGCCCTCGATGTCATCACATTCATCAATGATTTTTAATAGATCGGGCGGAGGTCTGGTCCCATTGTTGTATGGTTCGAGTAAGGATACATGGAAGGTATTGTGGATCTTCCATTTTCTGGGTAGTGATAGTCGCATGGCTGTTGAAGAGATTACTTTCTCTATCGCAAAGGGGCCATGCTTCTTGTGGTCCAGTTTATGTTTTGGACGTCTGGTCTGGATGTTCCTTCCATCTAACATGACTAGGTCCCCGACCTTGAACTCTGGGGCATCCTTGCGTTTATTATCGGCATATTTCTTCATTCTTTCCCGAGTTGCTTGTAGGTTTTTCGTGACTAGACTTTGAACTGAGAGGATGTGGTTGATGTATCCTTCTTGAGTGTCCTCGCTGGTTGGTGTTGTACTTGGGTTGGTGCAACCTGGGTGTCGGCCATAGTTGGCAAAGAAGGGTGACATGCCTGTGGCCTGAGTTACTGAATTGTTGTATGCGAACTCAGCCATGGGCAAGAGCCCAACCCAATCATCCATCTCATAATTTGTGAATGACCGTAGGTATGCCTCAATTGTCTGGTTGATCCTTTCTGTTTGGCCATCTGTTTGTGGATGAAAGGATGTGCTCATTCGTGGTCGTATCCCCAGTATACCAAGGAATTGTTTCCATTCTGTGGAGGTAAAGCGGGAGTCGCGGTCCGAGATAATATCGGTTGGGATGCCATGGAATCTCCATATCTCCCTGGCGAATATCTTTACTAGGTGTTCCGCTGTCTTTTGATCCTTCTTGAGTGGTATGAAGTGGGCCATCTTTGTAAATCTGTCTACAATGACCCATAATTGATCACAGTCTTCAGACAAGGGGAGGTCTGTGATGAAGTCCATGGCAATTGATGTCCATGGTGCGTATGGAAGCTCTAATGGTGAGAGCAGGCCATATGGCTTGTGGCGTGATGCCTTATCCTTCTGACATTCTAAACAACTTCTGACATATTCAATAATTTCTTGGTCCATCTTAGGCCACCAGAAGTTGCGTCGGATCAACTCGATCGTTTTGTCTTGACCAAAGTGTCCGGCTACTGCGCTGTTGTGCTCGGTATGTAAAATCGCATGTCGTGCATTCTCAGGGACCCAAAGCAATCCCTTGCGATATAGTAATCCATCCTGTAGTTCTAAAATCCTTTCCTTTCCTTCTACTTCTTGTGCGCTTCCACTCAGTTCCTCTAAGGCCTGGTAGTATGCTGCATCCTGTTGTCCTGCCTCTCTTACTTCCTGCTCAAATTCCTTTGTCCATTTTGATACTGATGATGCCAGATAAGCCAGCTGAACTGCTGAGCAACAGAACACCATTCCTTCTCCTCCAGTACTGATTGCTGAGATTGTGTCGAAGTGTTTTTCATGCAAAACAGTCTGTATCGGCTGGTTTCCACCTCCCCCCTTTTCAGGGCGATACTCCGGGCGCCTTGATAATGCATCTGGCTTGCCATTACTTGTTCCTTTCCTATAAAAAATTTTGAAGTCCACGCCGGCCAGTTCCTGAGCCCAGCGTGCCTGCCTTCTGTTGAGAACCTTGGTTGTCATGAAATACTCAAGGTTTTTGTGGTCGGTAAATACCTGGACCGTGTGAAGTGATCCTTCCAAATATCTTCGCCATGTCTTAAAACAATCCACTATTGCCAGTAATTCCTTGTCATGAATTTCGTAGTTGATTTCGGCTGGTGAGAACTTTCTGGAGTGGAAGGCAACTGGGTGTAGTTTTTTGTCCTCTGCATTTTGTGACAATGTGCCACCCAGTGCAAAGTCAGATGCATCTGTTTCGATGATGCATTCTTGTTGTGGGTTGAAGTGTGTAAGGATAGGTGCAGTCGTAAAGCAGTGTTTTAGTTGCTCGAATGCTTCTGTCATCGCATCTGTCCAGATCCAGTCTTTTGGTGACCCTTTTGTTGAATCGCTGAGGGGTTTAGCGATTTTTGAGAATTCTCTGATAAATCGTCTATAAAAATTCGCAAAGCCAATAAATGACTGTACATCCCTTAGACTTCTTGGTCGTTCCCAATCCCGAATGCATTGAACTTTGTCTTGGGCCATTTCGATACCATCCTTTGAGATAACATACCCCAAGAAGTCAACTCGGTTGGTTGACCAAAAACATTTGTCCTGGGATATGGCTAGCCCATTCTCTGCTAGACGTTTCAACACTTCCATGACAATGCGGTCATGTTCTTCTTCTGTTTCGGCATAGATCAGGATGTCGTCCAAGTATACAATCAATCCTTGGTCCAGCAAGTCTCGAAAAATGTGGTTGATCATATTCTGGAAGGTTGCGGGGGCATTGGATAACCCAAAGGGCATAACGGTGTATTCATATAGTCCATACCGTGTTTTAAATGCCATTTTCCATTCATCTCCTGGTTTGATCCGAATCAAGTTGTATCCATTTTTGAGGTCAATCTTGGTGAATATTTTCGCACCTCTGACCCTATCTTGGAGTTCTGACATGATCGGTAGGGGATATCTGTTGGCAATGGTGACTTTATTCAAGCCGCGATAATCGACGCACAATCTGAGGCCTCGGCCATGGGCCTTTGGGACGAAGATGATTGGTGCTGCAGCTGGTGATTTCGATGGGCGGATTTTTCCTAATTCCAACATTTCCTTGAGATAATCCCGCAGAGCTTGTAATTCAGTTTCATTTAGGGGGTACATTGGTCCCCATGGTGGTTGTTCACCTTCTTTCAGGTCTATCGCATGATCATAGGGTTTGTGGTCTGGGAGTTTATGTGCGAGCTCCTTGCCTAGGACTTCGACATATTGTCGGAACTTTTGTGGTACAATTGTTGTGGGGTCGACTTCATTGGTCTCAGAGTTGACTGCAGCAATGTAACCAATGATTGTTGCATCGTAGTGGTGTAGGATGTTTCTATCCATAGTGAGGGAGAATTCTTGTGCCGCTGCCTTGGTGCAGTGCTGTTTACAGAATTCGGAATCTAGGGTGATATCTTCTGGTTTTCCCCAGAACCTGTTGGGTTGATGCTTTGCCATCCACCAACAGGGTAGGATTATGTCGGTACCTGATTCTAGAGGCATAACCTCGAAGGTTTCTCTGGTGTAGTGGTATTTGTACTGAAGTAGTAAGGAATGTGTAAATGCTTCCCCGGCTCCTAATAATGGACGCCCATCTGCTCCATTGATTCGTAGTGCTGTATCGCGAGTAATGATTGGTAGGTTGTTGTCTTTAATGAACTTGGAACTGATAATAGGTATAGCTGCTCCAGTATCGAACATTGCTTGTACCCCAAATGTCTCTTGTCCTGGTACTGAAAGATACATTTGGACTATTGGCCTGGAACCAACTCGGGGTGGTCTACTGTTGGCCAGTTGTAACTTCGCCTCCGGTTCTTTTTTATTAGGTTTTGATTTTTTCAATTGTTTTTGGTGTTCTTGGTTTTTGGTACGTTTGACTCCAGCCACTGATATCCTCTGAGAACCTGATACATCTTCTTCTTCTTGGATGCCTCTGCGTATCTTACGAGGCTTTCCTAGTTTAAATCTGAGAGGTCTGAGGTCTCTACTTCCCAACATCTTTTTGCTGGCTTTGGGTCTGGTTCTGATACTGTCTGGGTTACAGTGGCAACATTCTTTGGCCGCTTGGTTACTGGTTCCTTGGCAACATCCTCATCATCATCTGAGTCTTCTGAAGGTCGTTGGCGTTTAGCCTTTTTTGTGACAGCTGCTACTGTGGCAACTAATTCAGTTCCCTTTGAAGTCTTTTTCGCAAAGCATTCTAAAGTATGGTGGCTGTTACGGCCACAGCGCCAGCAGGAGGCCTTGTCTGCTTTGTGTTGGTCGATTTCAGCCTGGGGGACCCCGGCCAATGCTTCGCGGTTGTTTTGGAATTTCTTTTCTCGGTCGCCCTTGGGTGTGCGAGTGGTCTCTTTAGTTTTACCACGGTTGGATTTTTTGTCTTCATCTCGCTTCCGTTTCTCCTTCTCTTGTTTGGGTTCTGAGGAGGCCTGATAAAAATGTGGAGCAATGGCTTTTCATGCATGTTCCGATGTTCTTCTTTTGCGGTTGCAAGTGTAATGAGTCTGGTCTTGAAACACTCATACTTTGGATCATCCATGTCCTGAACATCTGTCCATGCCTGGCAGGCCAGATCCTCTGGGAACGCCTGGTCGTAAATTTCTCTCAGGACTTCTCCTTCGACTTGGGCCTTCTCTTGGTAGATGGCCATCCTGATTCCCCATTGATCTGCTGGAAGGCCAGTCTTATGGCATCCCGGTTTGTACTTCCAATGCAACCTGGCCATCTTGTTGGTGTAGTTGCGCTTCTGATGGGGGTCACGGAAATAGTGGTCCATTGCTGCAGTGTATGAGGGCCAGGTATCAGGGCGTAATTCCTTTTCAGTAGTGTCGACGCGGTTTTGGTGCCATTGGTGGGCATCACCCTTTAGGAGGGACCCCAACCAGTGAATTCGGGTGGCATCAGTGTTAAAGTCGATAGATCGCACAGTCATATATTCCTTGACTGCTTTCATCCATGGGGTGTAATTTTCTCTATCCCCATCGAAAACCTCTGGTTCCTTCATCTTGGGAGCTTTTCCTAGGACAATTGCTTCTGGTCGCTTGGTGATGTGATTCTTTTTGTCCTTCTTTCGTAGGGCACGAATGAGTTTTGATATCTCATTCCCTAGATCCTTTGGTCTATCTGATTCTGAGTCTGAACTGGAAGAGCTGGAACTGCTTCCTCCTGGTGGAGGTCCTGGGGGTGGTATCACTCCACCTGGTGGACTGCTGCCCCTAGACTCTGTCGCTCTTGAACGTCTACTTGATTGGTCACTGGGTGGTAGGGGAGGAAGGTCGCAGTCTGACTCCATCCCATCACTACTTGGGAGGGGAATTCTCCCCTGTCGAGCATGTTGCTCTAAGATGCTATCAATGACCGACGTCACATCTATATCCTTTGGGGACTGTTGGGCTAATTGGAACTGGGTTTTTAACTCTTCTCCAATTGCCTGAAGCTCCTCCCGGAATGATCGTCGCATGTCTTCTCGTTCTTGCTGAGAAATCGCAGATGCATTGGCCTGGTTCTGTTGGAGTTGTGACTGGAGACGCTTCAATTTCCGTAGGTCCTCCTTGACCTTCTCCTGGTCGACTCTTGCCCTGGCTTCTCGGGCATTCATTTCTGTAGCCCATCGTTGGCAGTCATTGTTGAACTTCTCCTGCTTAACTGCCTGGTCTTTGTGGTATGTGATCCAGACATTTTGGTTGGCTTCCATTTGTTGGGCGAAATCCTGAAGCAACTTCTGTCTTCGTTCTTCGCTTTCTGCCGCATTGATGGTAATCGTCTCTACATGTCTTCTTAGGGCCATGTGGGCAGCTGCCACTTCCGCAAATTGCGTGGTGGTTAGGTTGAAGTGAGCACCGGTAGCATCTGCAGCATGCTGCTGGGCCTGAGCAATCGCAAGGTTTAAGTTGGATTCAATTTTGCGATAATCATTCTGCATTTGCATAAAAATATGGTATGCCTCTGTTTCATCCCCTTGGATTTGTCCCCGGAGGCTGTTGATTTCAACTGCAGTATGGTGTAGTTGATTCATAAGGGTACGTCCCCACTCAGGGACAGAGTGCAATTTGATGGGTTCGATAGGTGGGATATTCTCTGATCCCCCATTGTTGGTGCTAACTAGTGCCCAGGAAGGCATAGGCAAGAAATCGATTTCCATTGGCTCAGGCATCGTTTTTTCTGTTTGGTGGTTCTGTCTTTCTTGTAGGACGTCTCTCATTACGCTCGGTGAGGCGTTGAGTAAGATTATAGTGTTAACCGGGGGTTGTCTCGTGACTGACGGCCGGGTAACTCAAGATTTCCAAAAGAAAAAATTGAGAAGTAATAATTCCAATGATGGGAATTATTTACTTCTCTGGGGATTCTCGTAGAAATGAGTAATAACGTGTTATAATCTTAAACTCTCCTGCTTATCTCAGGGAGCGTTTCGAGATCGTCGATGGAAATTGTGTTCAAGTGTGAACAGCAATCTGTGTGGGTCTTATTGTTCGAAGAGGGTCTTGGTTGTATTGTTGTATAGGTTATTCGAGTATTGTGTAAATAATCGAGTATGAGGTACTAATATCTTTCTGGGACTTGCTTGTAATTGATGGGACGATTGTGGGTCTTTTGCTGGATGATGGCTTTTTCGAGTGGGGGCTTTTTCGTATTTTATGTTTTCTGACTTGAGCTCCCCACTCATATACCCACCGGGTACGTTGCGGTGGTCGGAACGCCAAGTACTGGTTGACGTTGGTAGAGAGCATGCAAACATGATATTTTTCGCATACAAATTCCGTATTTCGAATTTTTCCATGCAAACGCTCCAAATCATTCCCAAACCAATCGGATGACTCTTAGTGATCCTCTCGGCCGTATCGTGCATGCGCTGTTGCTAAACCCGTCGTTTGCCAATATATTATGTCTAATAATATGACCTCCGTAGGGCATTTGAGCACATATCCCATCTTATGCATGCGTCGTCAGCTCAGGTGAAGTGTTTGTCCTTAGTTGCCGGATTTCCTGATCCATCCTTATCTGGGCTGCGGCTTCCTGTGCCGTCTGTGTGCCTTGCCAACACTTCACCATGCTAGATGTCATCCGGGCCTCCTGTGGCTTCCGATAGGATCCAACATTCATATCCGTTTGTCCGTATGCGCTTATTCTCGTCATATCGGGCTAACCGAAGGTTTTTCTGCAAGATAAGGTTTCCTGTATTGTCGGCTGCCTCAGGGCCGCTATGCCACGTATTGGTCTTTATCGCCTATGACAATCCTCATCTCCTTCGGCCGACTAGACTCTGTTATTGCATGTCTTATCTTAATGGCATTCGGTATTGTTCCTTCGGTCTTCCGATCATCTCCGCTGAGCTTCCTCGGTAACATATGATTCTTGATTTGGACTTGGCACTCAGTCGTAGGGTACATTCAATTCATTCTTAAATACCTAACTGTTCCTCTCATCCATCGATGCCTCATCCTCATTACCAACTCCGACTTCCTCCAGCCTTCGTCTACGGTCGATCATGGCAGACTCGGTCGTATACGGCGAACTCCTCCTTTTTACATTCTTCTTGTTCCTTCTGCCTTTCTTTGTCCCAGCCCCTTCTCTGTCTGCCTGTTGGGGTGGTCCTGTATGACATGGCACAACGTTCGAATACGGCAGATCGCATACGGCAGAGGGTAGTCCCTTTGTGGACTTGTGGCAAGTAAGAACCACAGTGGCCCAGGCTATAAGTATTCCAGGTTTTTGTCAACAGCAGCGGTACGTTCCCCAGGCTACGGCTGGGCATTAGAAACCTCAGCCATTGATCGGAAACTGTCCCTCCTGAGGCTACCCCGGGTTCCTAACCCTTTATGATGCTGACTTTTTTCCTGGCCCCCCATTATCCTACTTCCTGCAGGAAGTGGATGAAGGGTGGTTAGTAATGGCTCTTGTCCTATGGCTTGAGTCATTACTTAGTCAGAATCCCCATTCTTAAAATGTGTCTTAAAGGTGGGGTATGACAATAGCAAGCTCATTATTAAATTGATCCCTCACTTGCATGCTGACCACCATCATTGAATTAATCTTGGAAATACCTCATCCTGATACCACACCTTCCAATAAGGTAAAGGGATTAGCAGTCATAAATGAAAACCTGTTTTCATTTGACCACATAATGCAATAACTCATTTTGAGGATGATGGTAAGTCATTTCTCATAGGAGCTATGTCATCATAGATTCCTAAGGAAATCTCAATTGCTCTGCTTGCAGGATATTGCATTGTGGTGCCACTCATGCCCTATGGAATTGTGCAATTCTAGCACATTCTGTGTGATGTCTGTCATGAATGGCCAGAGACATGCTCCTGGGAGCCCTCATCACCTTGGCCAGACTGTTGTTCATCAGCACTACCCTTGCCATATGTTATGTTGTCTTTAGGGTATAGGGTAGAGGGTTAGGATTTGGGGTTTGTATGATCCAGTGGGGTTCACCGATGCAGAAGTTATGTCAGAGATGAGTTCTGGTTTACATTTGAATTATGTTTGGAATTCTGTCTCAGTTATGTTTTGATTTGTACTATGTTTGGAATTCTGTTTTAGTTATGTGTGATTTACATTTGGGTTATGTTTTAGATTATGGGTTTCACATTGGGTTTTATGAGTGTCTCATTGGGTCCGAGGGATCTGCAGGTCAGATGAATGGGATTCATGAGGGCACAAGAAGTATGTATAAGAAGGAGCAGTTGTATTTCATTTATTTAGCATGCAATCAAGTTTCTATATATACAACCATTTCTACATACACAAAGATTCATCCATCCATAGTGAATGTCATCCTAACAGCCCATCCTCCACCTATAGCTCCAGCTTAAAGCCAGAAGCAAAAGAGGAAACCAAAAGACCAGAGAGGCAGTGCCACAAGGACATCCTGTATACCAGTAAGTATTGCCCAAGCCTGAGGTTAACAACAAAAAAGTAAACCCAGAGCTGAACCGAACTGCAGAGCAGTTAGTACCACTGTTGCATCACCTGTCATACCCAGTGTCTGTAGATATGGGTTCTGACATTTGATTGCATCTTTTTCATGGCACCCAATGCAACCCAGGAAGCAATGAGGCTTCAATATGGAAAATCAGAAAATCAGCGCAGTAACACCTTACAAGCAGACAGACAGTGGATCCCGTCCAGTTATGGGAATTGGGTGAGGTTATAGGAAGGCAACCGGCAGGACCAGCAAGTCCAGTAAGCCCAGAAAATCCATCCCGGCCACAGACACTGGAGACTCCAGGGCCAGCACAAATACCCAATGAAGATGGTTCCGGAATGACTATGCCTTAGGGAACAGGCAGTGGGGTCCTTGCTCCGGTCATGATGACACAGGACCAACTCCAGCAGCTCCTCCAGCAATTGTACCATCTGGCAATGTCCAGCAATCCCAAGGTTGAGGACCCAGAGTTATATCACAGAGAAAGATCGAAACTCCAGGCCTTCATCACCCAATGCAAACTAAAATTCAACTGTGAACCAAACAAATTTGATGGGGATATGAAAAGGGTCAACTATGCCAGTTTGAGGTGTCAAGGAAATGTGTGGTCATGGATTGAACCCTCCATAAACTGATGGCAGAGTACGTACAAGACATGAGAAGAATTCAAGATGGCAATCACCCAGGCCTTTGGGGAAGCAGATTCCAAGGAAGTGGCGAGGAGGAAGTTCAAGGGTATTCAACAAGGAAATCATTTGGCAGCAGCATACTGGGCAGAATTCCAGAGGATTATGGCAGACCTCGACTACAATGACTCACTCCACATTGACATACAGTGGCAACTCACCTTGTTGGAGACTCGGCCAACCACCATGGTGGACTTTGCCAACAGGGCCATTGTGTTGGATAATTGATTATTTAATTATAGGACCCTCCGGACTTGGCATGAACCACAATACTACCTCAATGTGCATCAAAGGGGACCACCACAGGAGTCGAGCTCCTCTGATCCTGAACCCATGCAGTTAGATGCCACATGGAGGTTTTGAGCCAAGGATAGGTTCGAAGAGGAAAAGTGAAGGACAAACAATGAATGTTATAGTTGCAGAAAAATGGGACACTGTGTGGCATGATGCCCAACAAGAAAACCGAACCAAGATTGCAGACCCTATTGGGCCACAGAAGCAATGCTGGAAGAAGGATTGATCGAAGGGGAGGCAGGAAAAGCAGATCCCCAAGAGTAAAATACAAGGGTGAACTCCTGGGGCAGATCGCAAACACCAAACCCAAACCACTGGAACCAAACCTTATCATATTGAGCATGGGACCATATCAAAGGGATGAGAAAATGATTTTAAAGGTCATGATCCGAGGAGGGGATGAATTCGAACACACCACAATGGCAATGGTTGACTGTGGGGCGATGGAAAACTTTATCGATAAAGAGTATGCAGAATGGAATCGAATCCCATTAACTAAGAAAATGGTCCCCCAGAGAGTACTGGCCATTGATGGAAGGGAGATAGCAAGTGGGCCAGTAACCCATGATGCAATGGTGGAACTGATGGTAAATAACACCCACGAAAGGATAAAGCTACACTGCATCACCATCGGTAACTCGCCCATTATTGTTGGGTTACCATGGCTGAAAAAGCATAATCTGGATATCGACTGGAAAGAAGGAAGGATCATGTTCGACTCAATTAGGTGTGCAAAAGAATGCCTTGACACCTCCCCGCAGGCAACAACCATGACAGAGGAAAGGGCCATGGGAGAATACTACAGGGACCCTGTACCAGACATGACCCTCAAGGACATGGTATATGGCATCTCCATGCTGGACAAGGAAGGGGAGGACAAACAGCACACCAGAGAAAAACCTGAAAGGGTGATGGCCAGGGAATATGTCAAGGAGACCATCTGGGAATGGGGCCAGGAAGAGGATAGCAAGGAACTGACTGAAAAACAACAGGGAGAAGTGAAGTGCAATCCTGTCCGAATCCAATCACCAGAGACAATCGGGATCACAGCGGCAGTGCAGGGGACACCAAGAAGGTTCAACTTACCTCTCCGAACCCAATCCCCAAGAAACATCGGCACAGCAGTGGTGGCACCTGAGACACTGAGAGGGTACAAGTTACCGGGTGCCCCCGACCAGCCAACATCTTTGACCAAAGGCATCATCCCAATAGAATACCACGATTACCTTTCTGTCTTCAAAGGGAAAGACACCTTAGGGCTACCCCCACATCGACATCATGATCATTGGATTCTGATGCTGGAAGGGAAGGTGCCACCTTTCGAGCCCCTTAGGGCATTGGATGAAGAAAGGCTGCGGGCATTGAGGGAATACCTGGAGACAAGTGAGAAACAGGGATGGATATGGCATTCAATGTCTCCAGCCAGGGCTCTGATCCATTTCATAAAAAAGAAGGATGGTACACTGAGGTTATGCATCGACTACCAGGGACTAAACCCCATGACAGTCAAGGACTGGACTCAGCTGCCATTGATAGGGGAGGCATTGGATCAATTATCGAATGTGAAGATATACACCAAATTGGATGTAAAGGACACCTATCACAACCTGAGGATAGCAAGAGGGGACGAATGGAAAACAGTGTTTCAGACAAAATATGGACTCTATGAGTACTTGGTTATGCCATTTGGATTAACCAAGGGACTGGCATCTTTTCAACATTGGATGAACCAGGTCCTAAGTGACTACCTAGACATTTTCTGCATTGCATACCTAGATGACATCCTAATTTATTCGGATAACCTAGAGCAGCACCAACAACATGTGAGGAGGATTTTGGAAAGGGTGAAGGAAGTGGGATTAACACTGAAAGCATCAAAGTGTGAGTTCCATACTGACAGGATGGAATACTTGGGGTATATCATCTCTCCAACGGGCATACAGATGGATCTGGAAAAAATCAGGACACTGGTGGAATTGTGGGAACCAACAAATGTAAAAGGGATACAGAGTTTTCTGGGATTTGTGAATTTCTATAGGAGATTTATTCAGGACTTTAGCAAAATCATGACACCCTTGACCCAACTAACATAGAAGGACACCCCCTGGGAATAGGGCGATGCAACACAATCAGCATTTGAACAGCTAAAAGAAGCAATGGTTACAGAACCAATCTTGTGACATTTTGACCCCGCTCGACCCCTCACCCTCAAAACGGATGCATCGGACTACACCATCAGGGCAGTATGTTCTCAACCAGATGACACAAATGTCCTCCACCTATTGGGGTACTTTTCACAGAAGCTGAAAGATGCTGAATTGAATTACGACATCCATGATAAGGAGCTCTTAGCTATCATGGATGCCTTAAACAAATGGGCAACGTATTGCAAGAGCATGGCACACACTATCACAATACTGTCAGATCACAAAAATTTGGAGTACTGGCAAACAAAGAAAGATTTGAACCTCAGACAGGCTTGTTGGGCCGAACAACTGGCAAATTATGACTTTAAGATCACCTATCAACCTGGAAAACTTGCAGGAAAACCAGATATCCTGTCTAGAGAGTCAGGAGACTCACCCTGGGAAGGGGAGATGAAACATTGGCAGAACTGGGGGCAAATTTTGCTTCCCACCCAGGCATTTCAGATCAGCTCCACTGAGGTGATGGAACTCTAGGTTGACAAGGAATTATTGGAGGAAATCAGAAAGAAAACAGTGGAGGATCAGGAAATGCAAGGGGTAATTGGGAAATTATGCAAGGGAGAATGAAGGGATAACAGGGTGCCCCTGGGACTGTATGAGGAAAGAGACAGATTATTAACATATGAAGGGCTGATATGGATCCTCAACAATGACGAATTATGACTCTGACTACTGTATGACCATCATGACACCCTGGTGGCAGGACACCCAGGCCAGGCCAAGACATTGGAACTGAGGGCCAGGAATTACTACTGGCCCCAACAATGACAGTATGTAACCCGATACATCAACCATTGAGATACCTGTAAGAGAATCAAACTGGTAAAACACACCCCATTCAGACTCCTGAGGCCACTGCAGCTCCCTGAGCAGCCATGGGATTCTATTTCGATGGACTTTGTAATGGGATTACCACCAGTGGAGGGATACAATGCTTTGTGGGTAATAGTGGATCAGTTCACCAAGATGGCCCACTTCGTCGCCTGCACTGACACCATGGGACCAAAGGATCTAGCAGATGGATTCCTATCACATGTGGTGTGGGCCCATGGCCTTCCCAACAGCATTATCTCAGACCGAGGATCACTATTCACCTCGACACTCTGGACCCAAATTATGGAGGCTATGGGGACAACATGGAATCTCAGCACCTCCTTGCACCCTAACACTGATGGACAAACGGAATGCATGAATGCCATCCTGGAACAGTACCTATGGGCATACTGCAACTACCAACAGAACAATTGGCAACAGCTGTTGCCAATCGCGGAGTTCTGTTATAACAACACTCAATTGGAAACAACAAAGGTTACCCCCTTCTTTGCCAACTGTGGATATGACCCTCATTTCACACCCAACCTGGGCAGAATGGGTACCGGGTTCCCTGAAATTTCAAGATATATCTCAACTCTAAACAATCTCCACACAGAACTGCAGGCAGAGATTAACTATGCTTAGACAAGCTATGCTGAACAGGTGAACAAGGTAAGGCACCCAGACCCCATACTCGAGCCAGGGGACAACGTATGGCTACAGAGGAAACATGTAAAAATGACTTGCCCATCCAGTAAGTTGGATTATAAGCTTATTGTCCCTTATACTATACTGAAATGGGTGGGATCGAGGGCATATAAGTTGGACCTTCCTGCCAGTATGAAGATATACCCAGTTTTCCATATATCCCTACTTGAGCCAGCTCAACCCCGAAACGAACCCATTCCAGGACATATCCAACCCCCACCCCCACCAGTTATCATCGACAATGAAGATGAGTGGGAAGTCGAAGAAATTGTCGACTCATGATACCATCGGAACCAGCTACAATATCGAGTAAAGTGGACTGGGGTCCATGATCAGGACAAAACTTGGTACCCCACTGAGAACTTCAACAACTCCCTGAATGCTGTCCAACAATTTCATAATAAATATCCCAAACAACCCACCCCAAGAGACTAGTCATGGCTGGACCAGACACAACCATGAAGCAAGAAAAGGGAGCAACCCATTGTCATACCCCACCTTTAAGACACATTTTAAGAATAGGGATTCTTACTAAGTAATGACTCAAGCCATAAGGCAAGAGCCATTACTAACCACCCTTCATCCACTTCCCGCAGGAAGTAGGATAATGGGGGGCCAGGAAAAAAGTCAGCATCATAAAGGGTTAGGAACCCGGGGTAGCCTCAGGAGGGACAGTTTCCGATCAACGGCTGAGGTTTCTAATGCCCAGCCGTATCCTGGGGAACGTACCACTGATGTTGACAAAAAACCTGGAATACTTATAGCCTGGGCCACTGTGGTTCTTACTTGCCACAAGTCCACAAAGGGACTACCCTCTGCTGTATGCGATCTGCCGTATTCAAACGTTGTGCCGTGTCATATAGGACCACCCCAACAGGCAGACAGAGAAGGGGCTGGGACAAAGAAAGGCAGAAGGAATAAGAAGAATGTAAAAAGGAGGAGTTCGCTGTATACGACCGAGTCTGCTGTGATCGACCGTAGACGAAGGCTGGAGGAAGTCGGAGTTGGTAATGAGGATGAGGAATCGATGGATGAGAGGAACAGTTAGGTATTTAAGAATGAATGGAATGTATCCTACGACTGAGTGCCAAGTCCAAATCAAGAATCATATGTTACCGAGGAAGCTCAGCGGAGATGATCGGAAGACCGAAGGAACAATACCGAATGCCATTAAGATAAGACATGCAATAACAGAGTCTAGTCGGCCGAAGGAGATGAGGATTGTCATAGGTGATAAAGACCAATATGTGGCATAGCGGCCCTGAGGCAGCCGACAATACAGGCAACCTTATCTTGCAGACAAACCTTCGGTTAGCCCGATATGATGAAAATAAGCGCATATGGACAAACGGATATGAATGTTGGATCCTATCGGAAGCCACAGGAGGCCCAGATGACATCTACCGCGGTGAAGTGTTGGCAAGGCGCACAGACGGCACAGGAAGCCGCAGCCTAGATAAGGACGGATCAGGAAATCCGGCAACTAAGGACAAACACTTCACCCGAGCTGACGATGCATGCATAAGATGGGATATGTGCTCAAATGCCCTATGGAGGTCATATTATTAGACATAATATATTGGCAAACAACGGGTTTAGCAACAGCGCATGCACGATACGGCCGAGAGGATCACCAAGAGTCATCCGATTGGTTTGGGAACGATTTGGAGCGTTTGCATGGAAAAATTCGAAATACGGAATTTGTATGCGAAAAATATCATGTTTGCATGCTCTCTACCAACGTCAACCAGTACTTCGCGTTCCGACCACTGCAACGTACCCGGTGGGTATATGAGTGGGGAGCTCAAGTCAGAAAACATAAAATACGAAAAAGCCCCAACTCGAAGAAGCCATCATCCAGCAAAAGACCCACAATCGTCCCATCAATTACAAGCAAGTCCCAGAAAGATATTAGTACCTCACACTCGACTATTTACACAATACTCGAAAAACCTATACAACAATACAACCAAGACCCTCTTCGAACAATAAGACCCTCACAGATTGCTGTTCACACTTGAACGCAATTACCATCGACGATCTCGAAACGCTCCCTGAGATAAGCAGGAGAGTTTAAGATTATAACACGTTATTACTCATTTCTACGAGAATCCCCAGAGAAGTAAATAATTCCCATCATTGGAATTATTACTTCTCAATTTTTTCTTTTGGAAATCTTGAGTTACCCGGCCGTCAGTCACGAGACAACCCCTGGTTAACACCCATGGCCAGCTGGAACTGCCCATTACCCCTCTCCCAATGACAACCTATACCCCCCCACGAAGACCTGCACTGGTCATTCTGTTATGACGATTATGGCAGCATCCACCACCACTCAATGTTAACTGGGGGCTGTCTCATGACTGATGGTAGGGTAACTCAAGTTTTCCGAAAAGAAAAAATGAGAAGTAATAATTCCAATGATGGGAATTATTTACTTCTCTGGGGATTCTCGTGGAGGTAATGAGTAGTAACGTGTTATAATCTTAAACTATCCTGCTTATCTCAGGGAGCGTTTTGAGATCATCAATCATAATTGCATTCAGGTGTGAATGGCAATCTGTGAGGGTCTTATTGTATGAGGAGGGTCCTGGTTGTATGGTCTTTGAGATCTTTCGAGTATTGTGTAAATAGTCGAGTATAAGGTACTAATATCTTTCTGGGACTTGGTTGTAATTGATTGGACGATTTTGGGTCTATTTGCTGGATGATGGCTTCTTCGAGTGGGGGCTTTTGGATATTTTATATTTTCTGACTTGAGCTCCCCACTCATATACCCACCGGGTACATTGCGGTGGTCGGAATGCCAAGTACTGGTTGACGTTGGTAGGGAGCATGCAAACATGATATTTTTCGCATACAAATTCCATATTTCAGTTTTTTCAGTGCAAATGCTCCAAAATGTTCCCAAGCCAATCGGATGACCTTTGGTTATCCTCTCGGCTGTATTGTGCATATGTCGCCTCTAATCCCATCATTTGCCAATATCTTACATTTAATAATATCACATTTGTAGGGCATTTGGGCACATATCTTATCTCATGCATATGTCGTCAGCTCTGGTGAAGTGTCCATCTTTGTTTGCCTGATGTATTGATCCGTCCTTAGCTGGGCTGCGGCTTCCTGTGCTGTCTGTATGCCTTGCCAACACTCCACCACAGTAGATGTCATCCGGGCCGCCTGTGGCTTCCGATAGGTTCGATCTTATCTTTTCCATTTGTCTAGATGCATCCAGTCTCACCATATTGTGCTGATCAAAGGCCACCTTTGGATAAGGTTTCCTGTATTGTCAACTGCCTCAGGGTTAATGCACCTCATATTGGTCTTTACTGCCTAAGACAATCCTTATCTCCTTCGGCTGACTAGACTCCGCTATCACATGTGTTATCATAATGACGTTCAGTATCATTCCTTCGGGTTCTGATCACCTCCACTGAGCTTCCTCAGTAACATATGATTCTTGATCTTGGACTTGGCACTCCATCATAGTGTTCATTTAATTCATTCTTAAATATCCTACAATCTTTCCTCGTCCATCAATCCTTCATCATCAACCTCAACTTCCTTCGACTTTCCTCTATTATTCCTTCCGGCAGATTCAGTCTTATACGGCCAACTCCTCCTCCTCGATTTCAATTCTTTTTATTCATTCTTCTCCCTTTTCCTGTCCCAGCCCCTTCTATGCCTGCCTGTTGTGGTGGTCCTGTGTGACACGGCACAACGTTCGAATACGGCGAAGCATCTTTGGTGCAGGGTAGTCCTTCTGGACTTGTGGCAAGTAAGAACCACAGTTGCCCAGGCTATAAGTATTGCAGGTTTTTGTCGACATCAGCGGTATGTTCCTCGGGATATGGCTGGGCATTAGAAACCTCAGCCATTGATCGGACACTGTCCCTCCCGGGGCTACCCTGGGTCCTTGACCCTTTATGATTGTCAAAACCCAAGGAATACACACGGACGACAGGCGATACAATTCGTAGACTGCTATGCAGTCAGGTTTGGCTCCGGGCTTCTGTAGGTAAGTTAGTCACGGGCTCGGGCAGTACTTACTTCATACACAGGATGTCCCTGCAGCAATGCCTTCTGGGTTAACGTCGGCTAGACGTTATTTGTCGAGGGAGTAGGGTAAGGGGATAGGATGGGAACTGGAAGTGGTAATGGAAACTGGGTGTTGTTCACTGGTTGAATGATGAGGGCTCTTGTATGTAGATAGGGTTGTATGAATGAATAATTGATTGCATGCTAAACTAATGAAATACAATTGTCCCTTCTTATACCTTTGTTCCTGTGCCCATGTGATTCCCTCCTATCTGCCCAGCGGATATCCAACCCATCATGAGACACCCTTCGTCTCATTGTGACCCTTTCCCAGATGTAGACAAAACAAGATAAGAAACACAATGGAGACATAACTCAAACGTAGACAAAACATAATTCCAAACATAGATCAAACGAAATTCCAAACATAGATCAAACGAAATTCCAAACACAAAAGAAACCCGCTACGTTCCATCCCGAAACCCTTCTTCATCGTCCCTGCTCATTCCTCCTGGTAAACCCTAACTCTGCCCTTTTCCCTAAACCCTAACCGTGACATCAGCCATCCCCAATGTCACCCCTATGAACCACAGCCCGGCTGTGGTCATAGTTCCTCCCAGAAGCATATCCTTAGCGGTTCATGACAGTAGCTCCCCCTTCCAGGCCGAGACTCTGACGAGGCTTGTCTGGGGTTCTCCATGGTGGCGGACCCAAGGTTGAGATTGTCATAGGCGTCTCATTCGGGTTCCTTGTTTGGGGGAATGAAGTAGACAGTGACATATCGTTTCTCCATCAAAGTCCCATTCGAGCTTTCCGAGGCCGGCTCGGGTTCGTTCGGAGACTGTTCCTTGGTGTGGTGTTGTTGGTCCTCCCACAGTTGCATTCATCAGTTCGTTGTTGGGGGGAATCCTTCCGATCCAGCGGTTGGGAAATAGTTGTGATTCTCCTTTGATTGGAGGTGTGTGGTGCAGTAGTCGTCATAGCAAAAGGTCCAGTGTTGGCCATTGTGTGGGGTATATGTTGTTATCGGGAGGGGGGTGTCCTGGCGGTACCAGCTGCCGGAATGTTGGTTGTTCTCGCTGTTCATGGGGCTAGCCATGGTTTTATAATCTTGGGACCGGTTTTCGGGGGTAGGTAGTATGCAAACGTCGGATGGCGTCGGGGGAGTTCATGAAGTTCTCTGCTGGGTACCAAATTCGATCGTCATCGGGGAATCCTGTCCACCATATGCGGTATTGGAGTTTATTTCGATGGTAGCGGGAATCAACAATTTCCTCCACCTCCCATTCTTCTTCGTCTTCTATAATGATTGGTGGGGGAGGAGGTTGTAAGTGACCGGGGATTGGTGTGAGGATAGGTTGAGCCAGCTCAAGTAAGGAGATGTGGAATACTGGATGGATCTTTACGCTGGCGGGGAGGTCCAGTTTATAAGCTCTTGATCACACATTCTCGAGGATGGTGTAAGGTCCGATTAGTTTGTAGTCCAACTTGCTAGATGGCCAAGCTGTCTTCACGTTCTTCCTCCGTAACCATACCTTATCCCCCTCTCTCAACACGGGGTCCTGGTACCTATTCCGATTTGCCTGTTCTGCCTGGGCAGCCTGTGCGTACTTGATTTCTGCCTGTAGTTCTCGATGGAGGTTGGTTAAGCTTGAGACGTATTCCGATACCTCCGGAAATCTATCTTCTATTCTGCCGAGGCTGGGTGTAAACCGAGGATGGTATCCATAATTCGCGAAGAATGGTGTAACTTTTGTGGTTTCGGATTGGGTATTGTTGTAGCAGAACTCTGCCATTGGGAGTAGATTTTCCCAATCATCCTGTTGGTAATTGCAGTACGCCCGCAGGTACTGTTCGAGTGTAGCATTTGTGCGTTCGGTCTGTCCATCCGTTTCCGTATGAAACGCAGTACTGAGTTTCCTGGTTGTTCCCATTGCCTGCGTCACTCGTTTCCAAAATGTCGAAGTAAAGAGTGACCCGCAGTCTTAGACGATATCGTTAGGGAGTCCGTGGGCCCTGACCACATGCTTCAAAAATCCGTCTGCCAATTCCCTCGGCCCCATGGTGTCCGTACAGGCTATGAAATGAGCCATTTCTGTAAATCGATCAACGATCACCCATAGGGCATTATTTCCTCCCTTTGATGGAAGTCCAGTTATGAAATCCATGGACACCAAATCCCACGGCCTCGCTGGTGGTTGTAGTGGTTTCAGGAGCCCGAAAGGAGCATGCCTGACTGGCTTGATCCTTCTGCAGGTGTCGCAGTGGTCTATGTACCTGTTGACATACTGGCGTTGCTGAGGCCAATAGTAATTCCGGCTGAGGAGTTCCAAGGTCCTTGCCCGCCCCGGGTGCCCAGCAACGAATGCATCGTGATGGTCGTGTGGTAGCCATAACCGTAATTCATGATTGTTGGGTATCCATATCAGTCCTTCATATAACAGCAGCCCCTCTCGTTCCTCACACCGTCCCAATGCTACCTTCCTGTCTATTCTTTCCCCAGTCCGCAGTTTCCCCAATTCTTCCTGTATCTCCTGATCCTCCCCTGTTTTCTTCCTGATTTCCCGCAATAATTCCTCATCGACCTGTAATTCCATGACCTTGGTAGAGCTGATCCAGAAGGTCTGTGATGGCAAAAGTATTCGTCCCCTATTTTGCCGGTGTTTCAGTTCCCCTTCCCAGGGAGAATCTCCTGATTCTCTTGAAAGGATGTCGGGCTTTCCCGGAAGTTTACCGGGTCGATAGGTTATCGTAAAGTCGTAATTCGGTAATAGTTCCGCCCATCTTGCCTGCTGTAGATTAAGATCTTTCTTCATTGTCCAATATTCCAAATTTTTATGGTCCGTCAATATTGTCATTTTATGTCGGGTACTCTTGCAGTATGTGCTCCATTTGCCTAATGCATCGACGATGGCGAGGAGTTCCTTGTCATGTATGTCATAATTTAGTTCTGGGTCCTTGAGTTTTCGTGAAAAATATCCTAATGGGTGTAAAATGTTCGAGTGGTCTGCTTGTGAGCAGACTGCCCTGATGGCGTAGTCCGATGCATCCGTTTCAAGGGTTAAAGGTTTAGCGGGGTCGAAATGTTGTAGAATTGGTTCTGAGGTCATTGCTTGTTTCAGTTGTTCGAATGCTGATTTAGCCGCGTCATCCCATTTCCATGTTACGTCCTTTCTTGTCAATTTCGTCAGGGGTGTTGTTATTTTGCTAAAGTCCTGGATAAACCTTCTGTAGAAGTTGGCGAATCCTATGAAACTTTGTATCCCTTTCATGTTCACCGGTTCCCTCCATTCTGCCACTGCTTTTACTTTCTCCGGATCCATCCGTATCCCTGTTGGTGATAGGATATATCCCAAATACTCTGTCTCTGTTGTATGAAATTCGCATTTCGAGGCCTTGAGCCTTAGTTTCACCTTGTCCACCTGTTCCAAAACTCTTCGAACATGCTGTCGGTGTTGCTGGATGGCATCAGAGTAAATCGAGATATCATCAAGATATGCCAGGCAGAAGATATCTAAGTAATCACTTAGGACTTCATTCATCCACCTCTGGAATGATGCGGGAGCGTTCGTCAGGCCGAATGGCATGACCAGATATTCGAAAAGGCCATATTTTGTCCGAAAAGTGGTCTTCCATTCATCCCCCTTTGCAATCCGCAGATTGTGATAAGCATCGTGGACGTCTAGTTTTGTATATATCTTTGCGTTGGATAGGCGGTCCAGTGCTTCCCCTATCAGCGGGAGGGGCGTCCTGTCATTTACTGTCATCTCATTGAGTCCCTGGTAGTCCACACAGAGTCTTAGTGTGCCATCCTTCTTTTTTACAAAATGTATTGGGGCCCCCGCCGGTGATGTTGAGCGGCGTATCCATCCTTTTTCGAGGCTGGTATCCAAGTATTCCTTCAACGCCTTCAACCTTCCCTCATCCAATGCTTGAAGGGGTTCGAATGGTGGAACCCTTCCTTTCATCAGCGGAATCCGGTGGTCGTGATGTTGGTGTGGCAGTCACCGTGCTGCTTCTCCCTCGTCGAATACATGAAGGAAATCATGGTATTCAGTTGGGACAATATCCCTGGCCGAACATGGGGTTGGTTCTTGCTGTTGTGACTTGACTACCCCTGGGGGTGATGTGATTCGCAGTGATGGGATTCGAAAAGGGTCATCTTGGGTGCCCCGCAGCAAATCTTGGCCCATGGCGGCATAGGCGGTCCAGTCTGAGGTCCCTGCTCGTCCTTTTTCATTGTCCCCATAAACCCCCATTCGAAAGGGGTCATCTTGGTCGTTACTTTGGACCCCTTTTCGTTCCTCCTCTTGTTCCTCCCCTCCATGGTCCTCATCGATCCCCATTCAAAAAGGATCATCTTGGATGACCCCTCTTCTTTCCTCCTCTTCTTGATTCTCTTCGTGATCCCCATAGATCCCAATTCAAAAAGGATCATTTTGGGTATTTCATTCCTTCTCCCTTGTCCACTCGTCCCTGGTCCCTTTTCCTTCCTCCGTTGTTTGGTGCATACATGTCCTGCATGCTCTCTCGTCCCTGGCTGCGTCTGGCATAGTGTCCTGTTGATATTGTCGAGTAGCAGCATCTTCCGTCACTGTGTTTGCATGAGGTGAGGTCCTTAGGCACTTCTTAGCACAGCGCATTGAGTCAAACGTGACTCTTCTGTCATTCCAGTCAATACTGGGGTTGTGTTTCCGGAGCCATGGGAGTCCAACAATAATAGGTGAGTTTCCGATCGTGATGCAGTGTAGTTTGATGTCCTCCTGATGGTCGTTTATTTGCAGTTTCACCATAGCTTCATGGGTGACCGGCCCACTGGCTATTTCTCACCCATCCACTGCCAATACTCTTCGCAGGACTTTCTTTTTGTTCAACGGAATCCGAATCCTTTCCACGTATTCTTTGTTGATGAAGTTTTCCATCACACCACAGTCCACCATGGCTATCGTGGTGTGTTCTCGATTATCTTTTCCTCTTACTACCACTTTTAGTATGATTTTTTCGTCTCGCCGGTATGGTCCTACACTCGATATCATGTAGGTTGGTTCTGGGTTGTCGGGTTTGGTGGGATCTTTCATCCCCAGGAGTTCACCTTGTTCTTCTACTCCTGGGGATTCTCTTTTCCCACCCTCTCCTCAACTGGTTCTTCGTCGATGTTGGTCTCCGCCGCTTGGTAGGGTCTCTGTTCTCCCCTTGGTTTCTTGTGGGGACACTTTGCAGCATAGTGACCCGTCCTACCACAGTTATAACATTCATTGTTTCTGCGTCGCTTTTCTTCTTCTGCCTTGTCCCTAGGTTTGCCCCTCCATGTGGCATCCAACTCCATTGGCTCTGGTTCCGAGAAGGTTGATCCCTGGTGGTTATTCTTCTGGTGGAAGTTTTGGTATTGGGGTTCGTATCGATTTTGGAGAGTCCAGAAATTGAACAATCAGTTGTCCAATGCAATTGCCTGGTTTGTGAAATCAATTACCTTTGTAGGGCGGGTATCAAGGATGGCGAGTTGTCTCTGCACATCGATATGGAGTCCGTCACTGAACTGATCAATATAGATCTCATTGTTATAGCGCAGGTCTGCAATAATCCTTTGGAATTCGGCCCAGTATGCCGCGGCAGACCGATTCCCTTGACGCACATTCTTGAATTTCCTCATGGCCACCTCCTTCGAATCTGCTTCTCCGAATGCCCTCAAAATGGCTGTCTTGAATGCCGCCCAGGTGGTGTAAGTGCTTCTCCCTTCCTCGATGGAGGGTTCAATCCACGACCATGCATTTCCTCGACACCGTGAACTGGCATAGTTGACACATTTGATGTCGCTGTCGAATTTGTTTGGTTCGCAGTTGAATTTTAACTCACACTGGGTCAGGAAGGCATGAAGCTTTGTCCTTTCGCCGTGGTATAGCTCGGGGTCCTCAACCTTTGGGTTGCTGGTTATGGGGGGTTGGTAGGTAAGTTGTTGGAACATTTGTTGAAGTTGTTCCTAGGACATCATGACTGGGGGCAGTACCATACCACTCATTCCTTGCTGGGAAGTCATTTGGGATACTAGGTCTTTAGAGATCTGTGCCGGTCCTGGTGTATCTGGTGTCTGTGGACGGGATGAGTGTTCGGGGGTTACTGGACTCGCTGGGCCTGTTGCTTCTCCTCCAATGACCTCGCTCAGCTCTTGCAATCGAAACGGATCCACAGTACTGGTGGTTCCTGTCTGTTTATCATCTTGTTATTTCGAAGCTCTTCGTGCTTCTTCTGGTTGTATCGGGTGTTGTTTGGTGGACGCAATAAAATGTCAAAACCCAAGCAATACACATGGATGACAGGCGATATAATTCGTAGACTGCTATGCAGTCAGGTTTGGCTCCGGGCTTCTTTAGGTAAGTTAGTCATGGGCTCGGGCAGTACTTACTTCGTACACAGGATGTCCCTGCAGCAATGCCTTCTGGGTTAATGTCGGCTAGATGTTATTCATCGAGGGAGTAGGGTAAGGGGATAGGATGGGAACTGGAAGTGGTAATGGAAACTGGGTGTTGTTCACTGGTTGAACGATGAGGGCTCTTGTATGTAGATAGGGTTGTATGAATGAATAATTGATTGCGTGCTAAACTAATGAAATACAATTGTCCCTTCTTATACCTTGATTCCTGTGCCCATGTGATTCCCTCCTATCTGCCCGGCAGATACCCAACCCATCATGAGACACCCTTCGTCTCATTGTGACCCTTTCCCAGATGTAGACAAAACAAGATAAGAAACACAATGGAGACATAACTCAAACGTAGACAAAACATAATTCCAAACATAGATCAAACGAAATTCCAAACATAGATCAAACGAAATTCCAAACACAAAAGAAACCCGCTATGTTCCATCCCGAAACCCTTCTTCATCGTCCCTGCTCATTCCTCCTGGTCAACCCTAACTCTGCCCTTTTCCCTAAACCCTAACCGTGACATCAGCGATCCCCAATGTCACCCCTATGAACCACAGCCCGGCTGTGGTCATAGTTCCTCCCAGAAGCATATCCTTAGCGGTTCGTGACAATGATGTACTGACTTTTTTCCTGGCCCCCCATTATCCTACTTCCTGCGGAAAGTGGATGAAGGGAGGTTAGTAATGGCTCTTGCCCTTATGGCTTGAGTCATTACTTGGTAAGAATCCCCATTCTTAGAATGTGTCTTAAAGGTGGGGTATGACACTCAAAGAAAAAACAATTCTTTCCCTACTGCTGGATCAGCAGGGCCAACCCACCAACATCACAAGGAACCCTGCAACTGTGGACAAGAGCATCACCCCGAATTAGATGCTGTGATCCAGGCAAAACATTTGAACACAAAAAAGGCCTGCTGGGCCTGGTAATGGGGGAAGCAAGTCTGCTGCAATTGTAGATTCCTCATCAACATGGAAAGTCATGAGGCCAGATGTGATACATCCAGACAGATACACTCCTCCCCATCAAACAAGCAGATAGCCAACAAAGCTGCCCCTGACAGCAAGGGAAACTGCAACAATGAAAATGAAAAAACCATACCAAACAATAATGAGCAGGCCTCAGGAGATCTGGAGAATGTACAATGCCAGGACAAGGAAATTGCTCAGCTCAAAACAATAATTCAGGATGTTCAGCAGCAGAATGACCCCTGGGCATACCCGGCATGATGGATGTGGAAGAGACACAGCCAATGGGGACAACATCTTCATCAGAATCCAATCAGCCTTGTTGGAGCCTTGGCCTGGAGGGGGGGGGCTAATGTCATGAATGGCCAGAGACATGCTCCTGGGAGCCCTCATCACCTTGGCTGGACTGTGGTTCATTGGCACCACCCTTGGCATATGGTATGTTGTCTTTAGGGTATAGGGTGGAGGGTTAGGATTTGGGGTTTGGATGATCCAGTGGGATTCACCGATGTGGAAGTTATGTCAGAGATGAGTTTTGGTTTATGTTTGAATTATGCTTGGAATTCTGTCTCAGTTATGTTTTGATTTATACTATGTTTGGAATTCTGTTTTAGTTATGTTTGATTTATGTTTGGGTTATGTTTCCAAATACAGGTTTCACATTGGGTTTTATGAGTGTCTCATTGGGTCCAAGGGATCTGCGGGTCAGATGAATGGGATTCACGAGGGCACAAGAAGTATGTATAAGAAGGAGCAGTTGTATTTCATTTATTTAGCATGCAATCAAGTGTCTATATACACAACCATTTCTACATACACAAAGATTTGTCTGTCCATAGTGAACGTCATCCTAACAGCCCATCTGTGATGGTGTGATCAGAGCTAACCAACCAATCGAGGCAAGTCCCTTTCCATTGTCATAGTAATGGTGCTAGTTAGCAATGACATCATTGATCTCGAGAAGGTTCTATGGAGGAGAGGAGGATAGAAGGAGGACTTACAGAAAAAGGGAAAGGAAGTTGTCAATGAGTTTCTATGAAGGATGGGATTTGGAGATGAACTGAGGGATTTGGGAATGGGAGTCATGGTGATGGAATTGCAGGAAAGGAAAATGGTCATGTATATAAGGGGCAATTTCTCCCTGCTCCAGTTTCTTCTTTATGCAACATTTTGCATTCTCTTCTAAATACAAGCTTCTCCTCTCCCTCTCTTGTCTCGCCACATCTAAGTCATCCCTTGCCAGCCTCTGTTTCCAGGTTCCGTCACTAGAAGTCACTCACCCCTGCCACCCTGTCCTCCTGAGTCCTATGGCAAGTTCCCTGGCCCCACCCCACATAACCTGCCATTACATTATGTTGCGTCAAACCCTTTCTCCACTGAACTCGCCCCATGTCCAAGCCTACCACCATGCCCACCAAGTCTCCTGTTATTGTGCAGATCATCGCTGATCACACCTGAGCCATAGATGCCCTCGCCTCCCCTGCTGAGGACTCTCTACACTCTGTAATGCTACGTGCCAACTACGAAGGAGCAGTTAACCTCACCCATGCCCTGAACACCAGTGAGAACCTCACCAATGGGTTTGCTGCTCTGACTGCCGAAAATGAAGAATTGTCCCTAGAGAGGGATACCGCCAGCACTGACTGGAATGCTCTCACCACCCATGTCTCCCAACTCGAGGTGCAACTCACTCAAATGCTCACCCTTGCAAACACCACTGCCTTGTTGCCTGCCAGCTGCAGAAGCCAGCCAGACCCCAAACCATTCACTGGGGAAGACCACACCTTGCTCCAGCCCTTCCTGCTGACCCTTTGTCTCTGCCTACAGCATCGTCCTGGGGAGTTTCCCAATGAACAATCCAAGCTCCATTATGCCATGCTTACACTGGAGGGCCCCGCCCTCAAACAGGTCATGCATCTCATATGCCCTGAGTGCATAAACCTCGCCACATTTGAAGATTTCATGAGCACCCTTGAGGAAGCCTATGGTGACCTGGACTGAGTCAGCACTACTGAGCAGGGCCTCGCAAAGCTCTGCCAGGCCAACTGGGACTTCATTACATGCCCTGCTGAGTTCCAATGCCTGGTTGCAGATGTGGATTGGAACCACACTGCCAAGTGGGCCACCTTTCACCAGGGACTGTGCGATGAGCTGAAGGACATCCTAAGCACCCAGGATATCCCCAAAGATTGGCATGAGTACATCGCACTGGTGAACAAGGGGGACTCTCAGTTCCGAGCCTGCAAGGCTGAGCTCCACTGACCCACCATCCCGACAAAATCTATGCCAACCCCTTCTGCTCATAGGATGCCCTCGACCCCCACCAAAAACACTCCCAACCTGACCATTAGCAGAAGCAGCCACGTCAGCCCAGCCCCTATGGACCTGTCCGCCGCTAGATGCCACCTCTCTCCCAAAGAATGACAGAACAGGATCGACGAGAACCACTGTGTATACTGTGGAGGTTTCAAACACCTAGCTGGAGACTGCCCAAACAAACCAACAAACCCTACTTGTCTCATACATGGAGCAGCCACCGAGTTCATTGCCTCCGAAGAGTTGTCTGAGGCTGCCGAGTCTGCCCAGTTGGGAACTGTGAAAACCAGGAAGAGAAGGATGGCCCTGTCCCTGGTGGTATTCCTATAGTTCACTCAATGTTAGCAAATTGATTTTCAATTTCTAGCACTGCCATGAATGAAGCTGCCATCGAAAAAAGAGGTATGGATGGAAAACACCTCATTGTGACCTGCACCCTGTCCCTCAACAACCACAAGATACCCACCCACACCCTCATAGACTGTGGAGCCACTGGATACACCATCATAGACCAAGACTTCGCTGAACTCCACCAGCTTCCCCTCTATCCCCTCAAAACCCCCCATGCCTTAGAAGTGATTAATGGATGGAAGATTTCCTCAGGAGATATTACTCACCTCGCCGAAGCCCAGCTACACATCCAGGAACATCGCAAATGACTCCCCATGTTCGTGACCAAATTGGGTCACTATCCACTCATGCTAGGCATCCCCTGGCTGAAGCTCCATGATGTCACAATCCATTTTGCTTCCAATCTCATCACCTTCAGATCCCAATATTGCCTCGCCCACAAAAATGACTGAGCAGTCACCATTCGAGGTATTAGTGAAGACCCCTCAGAGGCTCCCACCAATCCAATTCGAATGGCCATGGTGGGCCCCACTACATTACTCTGACAAGCCAAGTGACAACAATTGCAAGTCTATGCCATATCCCTATATGAAATCTCACAGGCCCTGGAAGAGCAGCCCAAGAAGCCTGCCATCTCCGAAATCATTCCCCCTGAGTATCACCAATACCTCCCACTATTCTCAGAGGCCAAAGCCAATAAACTTCCCCCACACGAACCCAGTATCATCAACAGAGAACCCAAATATGAAGTAGAGGATGTTGTCGACAGTCGAATATTCTGCCACCAACTACAATACCTTATCAAGTGGTGCGGAGATGATGTCCTTACCTGGGAACCCACCAATGAAGTCAATGAACTACAGGTGATCGACGAGTTCCATGCCTGACACCCTGACAAGCCTGGCCCACTACCAGAGCCCCCCTCACGATGCCTCGAGGGTCCTCAGCCCTAAGGGCAGGATACTGTCATGGCGCGATCAGAGCTAACCAACCAATCGACGCAAGTCCCTTTCTGTTGTCATAGTAATGGTGCTAGTTAGCAATGACATCATTGATCTCGAGAAGGTTCTATGGAGGAGAGGAGGATAGAAGGAGGACTTATGGAAAAAGGGAAAGCAAGTTGTTAATCAGTTTCTATGAAGGATGGGATTTGGAGGTGAACTGAGGGATTTGGGAATGGGAGTCATGGTGATGGAATTGGAGGAAAGGAAAACAGTCATGTATATAAGGGGTGATTTCTCCCTGCTCCAGTTTCTTCTTTATGCAACGTTTTGTATTCTCTTCTAAATACAAGCTTCTCCTCTCCCTCTCTCATCTAGCCCCATCTAAGTCATCCCTTGCCAGCCTCTGTTTCGAGGTTCCATCACTAGAAGTCACTCGCTGCCACCGCCCTGTCCTCCTGAGTCCTACGGCGAGTTCCCTGGCCCTGCCCCACCTATCCTACCATTACACCATCCTCCACTTATCGCTCCAGCTTAAAGCTGGAAGCAAAACAAGAAACCAAAAGACCAGAGAGGTGGCACTGCAGGGACATCCTATATACCAGTAAGTATTGCCCAAGCCTGAGGTTAACAACAGAAAAGCAAACCCAGAGCTGAACCGAACTGCAGAGCAGTTAGTACCACTGTTGCATTGCCTGTCATACCCAGTGTCTGTACATACAGGTTCTGACAATGTCATAACTGCCTTACCTGTACTCACCTATGCACAGCCACACCCTGGTGTGAATTCAATGCCACCAATTCCCTACAGAGTGGTCTTAGCTGAAGGTCACATCATATCAGGTTCCTTCGATCAGGTTCCTTGAGTGGGGTTCCTTGCTATGGTAAAATGCCTCATGCAATACAGTCTTGACCTTGGTACACAGCATGTCACACCCTAGAATGTGTGATAATGGATTTGGTAACATGTATAACTTGAGAGAGAACATGGCAAACTTGACAGGAGAATGATTATTAAGATCAGCAATTTGGGCCAGAACCCTTGGAAGTTCCAACAAGTGAAGTCAAGTGTCTCATGACTCCCTGAATGGGACCTCATGAAGGTCCTGGCCCAAGACATTGCACCTATTGAATGTCAGTAAGGGAAAACCAGGATGGAGAAGGGAAGGAAGTACCTCATGGATAACAATGTACCCAAGAGAAGATTGTTGTGATGATGATGGAGAAGAGATGACCATGGCAAAACAGCACCTCCTTATACATGAGGAGGTACCCCATAACCAATGTATACCAGAAGGGCTTGCACTGAAGGGGAACTCCATGGCATGTGCAAGGCATTGCAAAGATTATCATCTGGTATACCCAGTTAGGAGTTAGTTGATTGCAAGGCAGAGTCTAGTCAGTGAGCAGGAGTGGTACTTTATACAAAGGTCAAGACTGCATTGCATGAGGCATCATACAACAGCAAGGAACCCCACTCAAGGAACCTGTTCAAAGGAACCTGATATGATGTAACCTTCAGCTAAGACCACTCCATAGGGAATTGGTGGCATTGCATTCACACCAGGGTGTGGCTGTGTGCAGGTAAGCACAGGTGAGACACTTATGACATCACATTGAATGTGCTAGAATTGCACAATTCCATAGGGCATGAGTGGCACCACAATGCAATATCCTGTAAGCAGAGCAATTAAGATTTCCTTAGGAATCTATGATGATGCAGCTCCTATGAGAAATGACTTACTGTCATCCTTGAAATGAGTTATTACATTATGTTGATTAATTTAATCATGAGCTTGCTATGATGCAATCTATCCAAGATTAATGTTGGGAATGACTCACATCTTATCTCCTAAACTCATTTTCAGAAGTCATATCAAAAGGGAAGGTTAGATGAAGAAGGGCATTCAAAGTCTATAAAGAGGTCTATGTCTCCCACAGTCTCTGGCATCAATCAGCAATGAAATCCTCCTCCAGAGTTACCAACAAGATCATACTCCTCAAGCATTACCAAATCAATTCACCGAAAACCTCCAAAGACACCCCTTAAGTTTATTCAGCCTGTGATTGATTAGTTCAACTTCCTAGCTATATCTTCAGATTACAAAAAGTGAATGATTGGAATCCCCTCTGCATAGCAGAAACTGTACCCAGGGTCACACTATAAACTTAAGGTACAAGCTACCAAGTTTATCAAATCAAACACAAAAATGAAAAAGACCGTCTTCCAGGGCAAAAAGACACTCTACTACCAAAACAATCAAATATTCCACCATGTCTCAACACAGAATTACTGAGTCCCCTGCCGCTGGACAGGATGGAGATGTCCTGATGGGCAAAACTGTTGACCTCTACTGATGCAAGACATGGGAACAGCTCGAAGGACACAGTGCTTCCCCAGTTGTGCAAGCAGCAACCATCAACCAGGATCAACTTCCCCAATGGTTCAGCAGAATGGTGGAGCAAATGAATGTACTAAAAGAGATGTTCAAGGGTTGATTCAGGCACTAGAAAGAGAAGGAGCAACAGTACAGGCAGACATAGGACAAATGAAAGCTTTGTACCAAGAGATGGTGGGAATCATGCAGAATGCCTATGATGTTGTCATCAGGCAGGGCAACATTGACAAAGAAATGAACCAAGCAGCCATAGTGCATCTGGTTTAGGTGAGCAATGAATTTGGGTCACAAGTGTGGCACACAATGGGAAACCTTGCTACCAATGTGCAATAAAAGCAAGCAGCATGTGACCCTGGGCAGAGTTTCTGCTATGCGGAGGGGGTTTCGATAATTCATTTTGTTTGATTTCAGATGTTCGATTGTTGCTCTCAGATAAAGCTAGGAAGTTTATTCGAACTATCAATCACAAGGCAGAATAAACTTAAGGGGTCTTCTCTGAGGTTCGGTGGGATTGTTCTGGTAACTTTGCTTGAGAAGGATTTCATTGCTCATGATCTTGGAGACTGTGGGAGACATAGACCTCTTTATAGACTCTTGGAATGCCAACTTCGTCTAACCATCCCCCAGGATAGTACTGCTGAAAGCGAGCTTAGGAGATAAGACGTGAGTCATTTCCAACAATAATCTTGGATAGATTGCATCATCACAAGCTCATGATTACATTAATCATGCACTTGCATGCTGACCACCATCTTTGAATTAATTCTTGAAAATACCTCACCCTGATACCACACCTTTCCATAAGGTAAGGAATTAGCAATCATAGCAGGAAACAATCCCTGACTGACTACGTAATGGAATAACTCAAAATAGAATGACAATGAGCCATTTTTCTGCTGAGCTGCATCATCATAGATTCCCTAAGGAAATCTCAATTCCTTGTGTGGTGACACTCATGCCCTATCACTCGTACTATTCTAGCACATTCCTTGTGATGTCATGAGTGCCCCACCTGTGCAAGAGCTCAAATGGCGCTAAAAAACCACCAACTTTTTCGTGTAACCTTCCTGCTTTGGAAAATTCACAGCCCTCTCATGGCTTCATTTTTGCCCCCCTTCAATGGCCCCGCGGACCACAGTGCCTGTAGGCACTGCCGAGTCACTGTACCATGGTTATGTGAAGGGCTTGCATAGCAAACATCCTCCTGCTGCTCATATGGCAGCATGAACCCATCTAGCCATCCCCGCAGTGCCGCAGCTGTGGATGTCTTCTCCACCCCACACACGGTGGCCACCCCAACACCCCTCCTCACAAAGCTGCAGCACTCGCAGCATGGGCCACTTGACTTCAAGTCCCTGCAACCAACCCCAACCCACTTGCTTGCCACGAGAGGTAAATGACCTGCTGATGTCTCAGCGGACACCTCTGAGCACTACCCAGATCAGCTCTGCTGGCTCTGACTTGACACTGAGGGACACGAAGCCCTCCTTCAGTCGATCCTCCAATGCACCATGAATGTTAACACAATGATGAGCGCCCTCTCTGACAGGGTCACAAGACTGGAAGTAGGCCCCCCCCAGGCTGAAGTCAACATTCCCAGTACTCTGGATGCCATAGTCTCAAGGATTGAGAAGATGCTTGCCCAAGTGGCCCAACATGATGTTGTCCATGGGCTACAGGACAAAATAGCTGTGCTGGAAATCACCCTTCATCACCACATGGAAAACAATGAATGATATGAGGCCTGCTTCAGCACTTTGGAAACCTCGCAGAAGAATAGGGGAGAGGCAGCGATGGGACAGGGAGCAGGTGGAGCTGGCACTCCACTGGCAGTTCCTCAGCCAAGAATGGGATCACTGGATGGAAAAGAGCATGGTACGGGGATGGCAGCGATGGGAAGGGGAGCAGGTGTGGTGGCGTCCCCACTGGGAGCTCCTCCACCAGGAATGGGAATGTGACATGGACAAGACCAGGATGGTGCTCATGGAGGAGTGATATGTAACAGAGGCGCCACCCTCCCGACTGCACCTGCAATGACCCACCTGCTGGACCCCCCCCCAGCCAGGCAGAATTCACCTGTTCACTGTGGCTCAATCCTATGCCGTGGCTGCCTGCCTCCCTCTCAACAATGCCATTGCCTGGCAGCTCCAGCTTTCCAAGCAGCAAAAGCAACCGGCCCGTAAGGTCCCCACCCCCTTCGTCCCTGCGAAAGACCTCCCCCTTGAGACCAGACAACTCATCTTCTCTCGCTGGACTGATGCCCCAGCATCCCCCAAACCAGACCAAGAATTCATGGCAGCCATTAACAACTGCCTCTACCTGAAGGGAGCCCCCCATTTCCACCATCTAGCCAGCGTGTCTCGCAATAACAAAGGCATGATCATGGCTACCTCCACCCCAGGAGTGGATGCAAGAATGTTGATTCTCCACTACCACAACAAGATGGTCAACGCCATTCGGGAAGTTGACCGGGCCATCTTGGACGTCCATGAATTGGAAAAATGGGCGATGTTGAAAGTCCATGGCATCCCCCTCAACTGCTTCCTGGGGAAGGGGACACATGGAGTCCAGAAATTGCAACTGGAGATCCAGGCCAACCACCATGGAGTTCAGGTCCTACTGGACATCTGCTGGTTGGGCAACCTGTGGGTCGTGAAGGAAAGGTACCACTCAGGGGACATCCAAAGCTCCTCAGCTGTTTTCTCCATTAAAGGTTCCCAAGCGGCCCAGGCCCTGATCACCCAAGGAGTAGTCTTGGGAGGTGCGCGCTTCTTGGTTGAGCTTTATGCTCATGATGGCCCTGACAACCAGTGCATGGGCTGCATGAAATGGGGTCACATCCAGGAAAAGTGCCCCACCCCCAGGGAACTGCGGTGCAGTTATTGTGCTATGGGCCACCAGACATCAGAGCACAAGTGCAATCTCATGGGCTGCTTGGCAACAAAGGGCACTGCCTGTCCCCATAGCCAAGCCAAAGCTCACTGCGCCAATTATGGTAGCAACCACTTTGCAAACAGCAATGTCTGTGACCATAAGAAAAGAGCTATTACTGCAGCCCAGATGGAGCACATGTGGGCCACCTCGTGGGCATCCCCCTGTGCCCCGGACCCCTACCTGGAACATCCTGACCTTGCCAGCACTGCCACAGAGATCAATGCACCCGCAGTTGCTGGTACACCTGAAGCTGACATGTTGCCCATAACTCCTGCCCCACAATGGCAGAACAAGGAAAACGTGGATATGCATGATGCCACTGCCCCCGCTGAAACTGAATGCGAGTACAACTCAAGGTACTACAACTCAATTGCCAAAAGATGGGTGAGATTCTTACAGCCATAATGGAGAGTGGGCTTGAACTGGGCGTGGACCTAGTCCTCATTCAGGAGGCACCACAGTTTCATGGGTGGCGACACCCAGGTTGCGATTTCATCTGGGTTGAGGGGGTCCGAGTGATGACTGGTGTCTGGAAAGATACCAAGTGGAAAATACGACCAAGGCCGGACCTTGAGAGACAGGCAGGGGGAGACATCCAGGTACTGGATGTGCATCGACGAGGTCAGCAGCAGATATGGGTGGTTAATGTTTACGATGCCCCCCAGCAGAGCAACATGATACGACCAGCCCACGAGGCAGACTGGTCTCATATTATCACCACCAACACCATCCTGGCTGGTGACTTCAATGTGCACTGCCCCCGCTGGAACCCGCAATGCGGCATGCCATCTGGTCACCTGTTCCTGCAAGGCTTGATGGCCGATCATGACCTACGGTATGTTGGTGATGGGAAGGCCATGCACTGGCAGACTGGGCAACTCCGTCACAGTGTCCTTGACATGGTCTTCTTGACCATGGAACTGGAGCCCAATATGACAGCATCCAGGCTGGATGACCCTGCGCATGCCACCTCCTCAGAACATGAGGCGATCTGGTGGATGGTGGACATGGGGACACAGACTGCCAACCCACAGCTGATCACTTGGGGCAGGGCCATGGGGAAATGGCTAGATGATCTGGATAGTAGATGGGCGGCCGAACAGGAGTGGCACCTCCGCTGTTCCTGCAGACCCCTACTAGACAATGCCTGTAATGCTGCTGCAGTACAGGATGAAGCCAAGTGGCTCTGCCAACAACTGATGGAAATGCTTGACCAGCATGGCCATAAAATCATGGTCACAGGGCAATCCAAGTGGTGGTGGGGCCCCAAGATCAAGGCTGCTCGCCAGTACTATGGCTGCATGCGCCGGCAATGACAAGAGGGCACCGCCACCGCAGACCAGGAGAAGGAGGCCTGGCACACCTATAACCACCTCCAGCACCACCAGAAACGCCACTGCTGGATCACATTTCTGGAGAATGCCAATGGGGATCAAGTGTGGGATGTCCTACGCTGTACCATGACTCGCAATTCCAATGCAATGGGGACCATCACTAATGAATGGCGGGAACGGGCCGAGGAAGATCAGGACAAGCATCAAATGATGGCCAAGGTCTCCTGCCTGCTGCCCAACCCATATGAAGGGCCGCAGAGCTGACCCGGCCCACCTGGCAAAGCATATACCATGGTCACAGAAGGCATGGTCTGCGATGCTCTGTTCTGACAAAGCAACAAAAAAACGCCAGGCCAAGACTCCATTGGCATCCTGGTAATCAAGGCTCTGCTGCAATGGGACCCCCAGAGGATCACAGCACTGGTCTCACAGTGCCTGCACCTAGGATACCACCTGGAGAAATGGAACGTGGCCAAAGGGGTCTGCATCCTGAAGCCCGGGAAGAAAAGCTACGACGAGGCCAAGACTTTCTGGGTCATCTCCCTCCTCAGCTGCCTCGGCAAGCTGATCAAAAAGGTCATGGCGACCCTGATCACTGATGAGGCTGAACACCATAACATTCTCCATGTCACCCAGTTTGGTGCTTGATGCAGCAGATTGGTGGTGGATGCTGCATCCATTTTGGTCACAGTGGTAGAAGAAGCCTGGGACCAGAAGAAGATTGCAGCTGTGCTCATGATGGATGTCAAAGGTGCCTTCCCGACTGTTAACTGTGTGTGCCTCTTGCACAAGATGTGGCAAGCAAAAATGGATGAGAACCTGATCCAGTTGACCGGGAGCTGCATGTCAAACTGCAGAGTCGAAATAATGGTCAACGGGGACCCAGGACTTGCCATTGATACCAACACCGGCCTGCCCCAGGGCTCACCGGTGTCACCGGTACTCTTCTCCTCTACATTGCTGACCTAGCAACCCTAGTGGAGTCAATGGTCCCTGGGGCAGTGGCCCTGTCCTTCGTCGATGATGGGACCTGGATCGTTGAAGGTGCCAATGACATGGAGGTAACCATGAAGTTGAACAAGTGTGTGGCCACATCTCTGACATGGGCCCAGGACAATGCGCTCTGCTTCGAGGAAGACAAAACCAAAGCAATCCTCTTCTATCAGCACTGTGAACACCAGAGGGGCTCGGAGGAAGCAGTAGTGGTGGGCAACCATGCCACCCCCTTCAACACGCAGGCAATCAGGTAGTTGGGCTTCTGGTTGGATCCCAAGCTCATGCTTAACCACCATCACTAAAAGTGGCTAGCCAAAACAAAGCAACAACAGGCCAGGATTTCCTGCCTGTGTCACCACCAGGGGCTTCTGCCAGGCTGTGCAGCCAACCTCAAGAAGGCAGTGGTCCAGTCCATAGCCACTTATGGCATCGAGCTGAATGCCATCTGGTGACAACCCTCCAGGGACCTTGGCTGCAGGGTGAACCTCCAGAAAATCCTCAACCACCAGGCTCAAGGTGCCATGGGCTGCTTCCAAACTACACCCATTGGCTTCCTCATGGTGGAGGGAGGCTCCTGGTGTGCCAAAGTGATTGTGCGTGGCCATGAAGCCTGCTTCCACACCTGGATCCTGGGAAGACTGCCCCCCCCCGACACGATATGTCAGAACAAAGTCTCCACCATGGCGGAAACCATCCGGCATCTTCTCATGCAGATGGCAGACTTGTGTGGCATGACAGAGGTGGAGCCCATGCCCCCATGGCAGTTCACCAGACCCCGAGTCAGCATGATTACGATCACACCAGTGATGGAAGCAGAAGCCACAGCATGGCAATGAGAGATGCTGGGTGCTGAGTGCTTCTGGACCAACGGATCATGACTCAAGGGACACACCAGAGCAGCAGTGGTCTGGCTCTCTGAGGGCGAATTTCAGGCCCATGAGTTCTACCTGGGCATGAGCATGGATGTCTTCCACATGGAACTCTATGCCCTCTATGAAGCCCTGTGTGGCACCTGACAGCTCCTCAATGCTGGGCATGCCATCTGAAGAGTGGCCATCTTCTCTGATGCCCAGGCCGCTTTACTGCACTGGCAGACTCACGATGAAGGCCCTGGCCAGTGTATCAGTGGGTGGATCTCTTGGGAGGCACAGGAGCTCAGGCACCGAAAGGTCTCGGTCGAATACTGATAGCTCCAGAGCCACATCGGCATTCCTGGCAACCAAGTGGCAGATGCCACCATGAAGTGCACGATGACCCATCATTGCAATGACAGCACCAAGTGTGAGAAGCGTGACTGCCACACCATCACCTGGACTTCCCTCACCCACATCAACCGACGAGCAACAGAGACACAATCCCAGCTCGCCCAGGAGTGGATACAGAAGCACCTTGCTGACACTCAGTCATATAAACCAAAAACGAAATGGGGGATCCGCAAAGCCCTCACAAAATCCCAAAACGTGGAGCTGCAGTTTTCCTCCAACTGGCCTCTGGTCCCACTCTGATCGGGACCCACCTCACCCAGATAAAAAAGAAGGAGGCGGACACTTGCTGGTGGTGCCACTCGGATAGAAAACAGACTCATGGCCACCTTTTTGGGGGGTGCAAAGCTTGGAAATGCCAGCTGTTGGCACTATGGAAGAAGATTGAGAAGCTCACGGGAAAGAGGAGGGGCAGGGGCAGACGACTGAAAGTAGTCTCCTTATTTCAGGATGAATGGTTTACAGAGGCCATTCTGGACTTTTTGGATAACACAGAGATTGGCAAGTGATATGAGTAGGCTCCTGTATGGGTACCACATTTTTCTTTTTTTTGGGGGGAGGGGGAGGTTAGATGGGTGTTTCTTGTTCTTGGGTTTTTTCTCTTTTGTATGGTGAATCTTACAGGGAGTAGGAGATTAGGGGGCCTCACTAGGTGGTTTTGGCCATGAGGATGGGATTTGGGTTTCTTTTGTCCTGCATAGGCCTTTCAGGCCTCAGTCAGTGTATCATTAAATAAATAAATAAATAAACAAGTGCCCCACCTGTGCTCACCTGTGTGCAGCCACACCCTGGTGTGAACACAATCCCAACAATTCCCTATGGAGTGTTCCCGAGCTGACGGTCACATCATATCAGGTTCCTTCGAACAGGTTCCTTGAGTGGGGTTCCTTGCTTTTATACATTGTCTCATGCTGTGCAGTCTTGACCCTTGTATGCAGCACCACTCCTGTTCACCAACTAGACTCTGCCTTGGTCAGCTATCTCCGAATGCAGGTATGTTGAATGATGATTTCACAATGCCTTGCACATGCCATGGAGCTCTTCTCCAGTGCAAGCCCTCTTGGTATCTGTTGGTTGATGAGCACCTCCTCATGTATAAGTAGGTAATGTTCACCCTCATCGTCTTCTCTCCATCATTGTTGCCACCAGTCATCTCATGGCTGCATAGCCATCAGTGAGGTAAATCCTTCCCTTTCTCCTTCCTGATCTTGCTCTTGCTGATGTTCAATAGGTGTGATGTCTTGGGCCAGGACCTTCATGAGGTCTCATTCGGGGGGTCATGAGTCATGTGACTTCGCTTGTCACAGCTTCTGAGGGTTCCGGCCCAAATTGCTGATCTTAATATTCATTCTCCTGTCAAGCTTGCCATGTTCTCTGTCAAGTTATACATGTTACCTAATCTATTATCACACAGTGTAGGGTGTGACACCACCTCTCCCCTGTTCAAGCTTCATCCCAAAGCTGTAGTTCATGCCTCTGTGATCGCACTATGCCATAGCCTAGTGACTAGTGATCAAATTTGAATGTAGTCCTCTAGCCCCTACATCCTAATACCAACTCAGCTCAAGGTAAAACCACATGGGAAAAAAACCTTAAACTTTTAGTCCTTGAGTCAGTAGTCCCTCGGAGAGTCAGGGTGTTTGATATGAAATTCTTGTAATTTCTCCTAACCTCCTACGGAAAAATTGTTGAAGGGTTCTGCCATCCAATCTTTCTTGTTCAGCCACCCAAGCCATTTCATGAGGTAGAGTACTTGATTGCCACATTTATAACTGCTCATGACCTCATTGATATTGTACTCCTTGCTTCCCTCAACATCATCAGCTTCTTGAAGAACTTTGTTTGGATCTGGTGGAGCCCTTGTTCCTCCCTGGAATGGCTCAATAAGTGACACATGGAAGGCATTATGAATCTTCCATCTTCAAGGTAAAGTGAGCCAGACTGCTGATGGGGATATGACCTTTTTGACTTGAAAGGCACCAGGCAACTTGTGGTCCAGCTTTCATGATGGTCGCCTTGTTTTTATGTTGCGTCCATCAAGCATAACCAAGGCTCCTACTTGGTATACTGGTGCACCCTCTCGATGTTGGTTGGCATACTTCTTCATTTATTCTCTGGGCTTTTCTAGTGAGAGTTTTGCTTCCTCATGAACCATATGCATCCAATGGGCATAGGCTTTACTGGCAGGATTGTGCACAGCAGTTGCCCTTGGGTTGCTGGTATTGGGATGAAGACCATAGTTTGCATAGAATGGAGATAGTCCTGTTGCACTGGTTACTGAGTTGTTGTATGCAAACTCAGCCATTGGTAAGAGGTCCACCCAATTATCCATTTCATAGTTGACAAAAGAGCATAGGTATGCTTCGATTGTCTGATTCAGTCATTCAGTTTGCCCATCTGTCTGTGGGTGGAATGCTTTTGACATCCTAGGCCTAATTCCTAGGGTCCCAATGAAAGCTTTCCAGGTGGTGCTTGTGAACCTGGAGTCTCTGTCTGACACTATGTCTGTTGGTAGGCCATGTAACTTCCAAATCTCCTTAGCAAAGATCTTAGCAAGGTCCTCAGTTGTCTTGCCATCTTTCTGCAATGGAATGAAGTTGGCCATCTTCATGAATTGATCAACCACTACCCATAGTTGGTCACATCCACTTGAGTCTGGTAGGTTGGTGATAAAGTCCATAGCAATTGATTGCCATGGGGCATAAGGTAATTCCAAGGGTTGAAGTAATCCATATTTCTGATGGCGAGCTGCTTTGTCCTTTTGACATTCAACACAGCTTTGTATATACTCAATAATTGATTCATCCATCTTTGGCCACCAGAAATTTCATCAAATTAACTCAATTGTTTTGTCTTGTCCAAAGTGACCTGCAATTCTTGAGTCATGCTCTGATTCCAAGACTATCTTCTCTAAACCCTTTGGTACCCACAATTTCATCTTCCAATAGAGTATGCTATTCTCCATTGTCAAAGGTTCCTTTATTCTCTTTGTTGCATCCTGGTATTCTTTGTCCTGTAGTCCAGCATCTCTAACCATTTTCAAGAATTCTTCTGACCATCTGACTGCAGGAATACAGGAGAGTTGTGATGAAGAGACAATAAATGTTGTGCCTTCTCCACCACTGCTGATTGATGAAATAGTTGGGTTTGCAAAATGCTCTTTGTGTAGGATCATCATAATCGGCTGGTCTTCACCTCCCCCCTTTTCAGGGTGAAACTCCAGATGCCTTGATAATGCATTGGGTTTCCCATTCTTAATTCCCAGTTGATAGAAAATCTTGAAGTCAACACCAGTGAGCTCCTGTGTAACGGTGGTTCTGGACGAGGTGTTCAACAGAGAACCTGAGGGCTCTAGGCTTGTTGACAATGATCATGGACACAAGACAGGATCTCTTTGAAGGTACCAATGTTGGATGTCTAAAGCTGTGTCATGCAGCAACTTATAGATAATCCGTGTTTAGGAACAGAGATTCATCAAGGAACAGGATCAGGAAGACACAGCAAAGAGGACAGAGGTCAGAAGGTCGAGAATGAGGACAGGGATGGAGGCGAAGATGAGGACGAGGACAAAGACTGGAGAGGTTTCCAAATATTTATTCAGTGAGATGAACAAATAACTGTGTAAGGAGAAAAGGAAAGGAAACCGAACACTGGGAGGACAAGTCCTCTTATATACACATTTTCTCCTTCAATGCCGAGACACTAAACTAGCAGACCCTAAACCCTCAACCCTTAACTAACCAGCACAGCCACCTCAAACATTCCAAAACAAATGCAGCTGAGCATTTACCCTAGGCCATGGGGCTTATTGCCAAGAGCGCAGCCACCTAGATAAGCCACATGATAAACTGAGTGATGACAGATGATATATGAGAAAGGGGAGGATTTGTTGAGCCATGACAGGATCCCCCTGTTTGGGCTGAGCTCTGGTGAAGTAGGGTTTATGTTGTCTCTGGTAGGGGTCCCAGTTTGTCTGGGTACTTTTCGTGGAAGTGATCAACAGCTTGGCTGTCGGCATGAAGTTCGGCAGGCTCCCATTCTGGCATATCATAACCAACCCCCTTGACCAGATATTGGGGTCTGCGGTGATGTATTCGGGAGTCTAAAATTGCCTCAATGAAGTATTCGTCTTCTCCATCTATTTCCACTGGTGGGGGTGCATCTGGTCATTGTCCTGGATATAGGTCATCTGCAGCTAATTCCAGGAGGGATACATGTTGGACACTATGGCATTTCATTGTCAGGGGCAGTTCCAGGTGGTAAGCATATGGGGATATTTTAGCAACTACCTTGAATGGTCCATGACATTTGTTGTCAAGCTTCCGTGATGGTCAGTGTGTTTTCCAATTTCTTGCATCCAGCCAAACATGATCTCCTGGTTGGTAGTTTGGTGATGGTAACTGGTGCCTGTCTGAATCGTCTTGATATCAGAGGTTGGCTCAGTTTATTTCAGCCCGCAGGTGGCTATGGATCTCTGAGAGGGTCTTGGATGTTGTCAGGGCATGGCAATCATTGACATCATTTGTGGCAGCAGGTGTGAGCTTGAATTGGCAATGAGGGTCAAATCCTTTGTTGGTGAAGAATGGGGAGGCACCTGTTGTTTCTGATGCCTGGTTGTTTGCAGCGAACTCAGCCAGGGGCAACAATTCCGCCCAGTCATCCTGCAGGTAGTTGACACATGCTCGCAAGTATTGCTCCATGATTGCATTCATTCGTTCAGTCTGGCCTTCTGTTTGTGGGTGGAAAGCAGTTGAAAGTCATGGGTCAATTCCCAAGCGGCGGCATAGGTGTTTCCAGAACAGTGCAGCAAATTGTGGTCCTTGGTCAGATATGATTGTTAGGGGCAGTCCATGGAGTCAGAAGATGTGACTAATGAATAGGTTGGCAAGTTCTTCGGCATCAACATCAGTTCAGCAAGGTATGAGGTGGCATTCCTTTGTCAGTCAGTCCACCACAACCCAGATTGCATCATGACCATTGGAGCAAGGTAATCCAGTTACAAAGTCCATTGATATATCCTGCCAAGGTCTGTCTGGGATAGGTTGTGGTCGTAGGACACCAAATGGGGCATGCCTGCTAGATTTTGAGTGTTGGCAGGTATGGCAGTTACAAGTGTAGCGGTCAACGTCTCTGCGCATCTTGGGCCAGGTATATGTCCTTGACAGGTATTCGAGTGTCTTGGATCTGCCAGGGTGTCCTGCAGTAGGAGTCTCATGATGTTATTGCATAAGGTGCAGTCTTAGGGGTTCATAATCTGGAACCCAGATTCATTGTTGGTACAGGAGAAGGTTGTCATGTTTCTCACATTCTGCCAGTATAATGTCTTTACATTGTTTTGTTCCATTGCTGAGCATCTCGAGGATCTTGTTTGGAAAGGGGTCTATAGCATATCCTTCATGGAAGAGTCAGCTTAGTGTGGGGGCATCTGGGCAGAATGTTGGTGTCATAATGTTGGGGTGGTTAGACAAGGTTATGGCCATGGCATGCAGGATGTTTTCAGGTTTAATTATGGTGGTTTGGTTCTCCAGGGAGTGGTCATCCCCCTCTTTAGGCAGATCTCCGGATCATCTAGTCAGTGCATCTGGTTTTCCTCCAGCAGTTCCTAGGTGGTAGACAATCTTAAAGTTAAATTGGGACAGGAATTGTGACCATTGGGCTTGTCATCAGTTGAGGAGTTTTGTTGTGGTAAAATATTCCAAATTGTTATGGTCAGATAGGACATGGACCAGGTTGATAACAGACTGTAGTTCTGGTCTCCATTCCTCGAATGCACGTACAATTGCCATTAGTTCTTTGTCATAGATCTCATAGTTGCATTCTGGTTGGGAGTGCTTCTCAGAGAAATATGCCACTGGGTGTAGGATGCCATCATCATCATATTGTGACAGTACACCAGCCGATACATAGTCTGAGGCATCGGTTTTGACAATGATGTCATGGTCGGGGTCAAATCGGGCAAGGACAGGTGCAGATGTAAACATGTTTTTTAACTCATCGAATGCACTTTGTTGTTCATCCTTCCAGGCAAATGTTAGTCCTTTTCGTGTTAGGAGTGTGAGTGGTTGGACAATTTTGGAGTAATTTTGGACAAAGCGACAGTAAAAGTTGGTGAATCCTAGGAAGGCACGGACATCTTTCAGGTTGCATGGTGATTCCCAGTCTTGGATGGCTGCAATTTTTTCGGGATCCATTTTAATTCCCTCTGTGCTGATGATGAGGCCTAAGTATCTGACTTCCTGGCAGTGAAACTCGCATTTTTCTGGCTTTAGATGTAAGCCTGCTTTCTCAAAGGCTTCCAGTACAAGGTTCACATGGTGTTGGTGTTCTTTGAAGGTGTCGGAATAGATGAGTGTGTTGTCCAGGTATGCAGTGCAGAAACGGTCCAAATAGGGGGCCAGGACATCATTGATAAAGTTTTGAAAGGTTGTGGGGGCATTAGTAAGGCCAAATGGCATTACCAATGATTCAAAGAGACCATAGCAGGTTCGGAAGGCAGTTTTCCATTCTTCTCCCTCTGCCATTTGGATGAGGTTGTTGGCACCCCTAATGTCAAGTTTTGTGAACCACTTTGCATGAGTGAGGTTCATCAGTGTATCTTGCATCAAGGGGAGAGGGTAGCAGTTTTTGATTGTTCCTTCATTAATACCACGATAATCCACAACTAGTCGTAGAGAACCATCACCTTTCTTGATGAACAAGATTGGTGCAGCAGCTGGAGAGGATGATGCTCGGATGAACCCCTTACTCATGTTTTCATCGATCCACTGCTTCAGTTCCTCCAGTTCTGGGCATGACAGGGAATAGAGTGGGCCAAAGGGGGGTTTGAATGCATCATCTAAGGGAATTTTGTGGTTGCAGGAGCGGTGAGGGGGCAGTTTGTCGGCATTGACCTTTTCAAAAATTTGCAGGTACTTGTGATATTCTTGTGGCACAATTGTCTCGAGGTCCAGCTTCTCATTTTCTGGTTCTTGTAAGGCAGTATTGATTTCATTAAGTGATTGACTAAACTGTTCGACCTTGCCATAACATCGGTTGCTGTTGTTGACAATCCGCTTAAAGGTTGTATCAGAGATGGTGCAGATTTTATTCTTCCATTCTGATGTTAGGCCCTTGATTGGTGTGGCCTTGACCATAGTGCGATGAGGGAGACATTGAGGGGAGCAGAATTGGATATCATTCTTTGTGAAGTTAATGGTAACATCATGTTTCTTGAGCCAAGGGATTCCAAGTACTAGGGGGGTAGTGGCCAAGGGAGGTTATATATGCAGTCAGGGTCTCATGGTGGTCACCAATGGTACAGTGGATTTCAACATATTCAGTGATATCGCCTGAGGAGATTGGTCGGCTGTCTGCTACTTCAACTATTTTTGGGGTTTTTAACTGGTAATGGGGGAGGTTGTGTTGGCATGCAAAAGCCTGATTCATAAATGAGAGTCCAGTACATCCACAATCCACAAGTGCATGGGTGTCAATTTTGGTGTCACGGTCAACTAGGGTGCAAGGTATGACTAAGTGACTACCATCCATTTCATTTTCCTGATTAACTGACAAAGAACTTGCAGATACATAGAAGATTTTCTGTGACGATACAAATGAAGAGGCAGGGGCAGGTCCACTAAGAGAGCCAACAAGCTGCTGGTGGACTACTCTTTTCCCGAGCTGAGGTCAGGGGTAGGGGCAGGGTCCATGGGCATGGTCGAGACTTCGGCTGCAGCAAGGTGCATTTTCCGAGAGTTGTTGGCTGCCAGGGTGGGGCATTCGCTTTTAAAGTGGTCAGTGGATCCACAGTAGAGACATAGCCCCTTTGCCATGCACTCATCACATCGGCATTGGTTTTGTGCCTTTTGGGAAGCTGATAGGTCCATAGGTGCAGTTCTGTAAGTGCCGCTATGAGTGCTGGTCGGATGGGCGGCTGGTTGGGCCGGGGCGGGGCTCATGTGGGGGGCAGCTGGTGTGGCTTGGTGTTTGGTCACAGCTGCATGAGCTCGGATACGATAATCTAGTTTCATACATAGGTCAACAAACTTTGCAAAGTCTTGGGGTTCATCTGCTTGCTATACCAGACTTGCTTGTAGTTCTCAGGATAGGCCACGCGTCAAGGCAGCCTTCTTTGCATTTGTATCAAACTCGAGAATTGCCATGAGACGTTGGAATTCAGCATAATAGATGCTGAATTCCGTGTTGCCTTGATTGAGTTTGTCGAGTTCCATCAAGGCAGTTCCCACTTGGTCTGGATCCCCAAATGCAGATTCGAGGATGGCAATTAGATCTTCTACGTCCTTGAGGTTGATCTTGTCGGCAAGGACGTAGGGTTGGACCTGGTTCTGGGCATTGCCTTTGAGGTAACCGTATATGTAGCGAAGGTTATGTTGGTCATCGATGAAGCGGGAGGAGTCTCCAGCTAGCTTGGACCTAACCTTTGAAATGAAGTTGAGTAGGTCCTTGCGATCTCCAGAGTACTCCAGGGGGTGGGGTAATTCAATTGGTTTAGTCATTGGAAGGGCAGAGTTTCCGGTAAGGGCTTGCAGTAGTTGGATTGTGGTATTTGCCAATTCGAGGTCACGTTCCAGGTTGGTAATGTGTTTCGCATAGTCTGAGTTGTCTTTCTGAGTTTCCTTCAGTTCCACCTGGAGGTCGGCCAACTTTTGGCAATCGTGTTTGTATTCCTTGACTGCATTGTATAATTCTTTGATTTTGGATGCATCTTTGTTGACTTCATCTCTTTCAGCAGCATTGAGGTATAGTGCCACAACAACTTCTTCAGCCATGTTGTTAAGCTTTAATGGAGGTACCAGGTAAGATTGTTGTCGTCAAAGGTGACTCATGTTGCAGAGATTTTGTTTCCGATTTGACAGGTGATTTCGATTTCGTCGATGATAGCGGGGTTTCCCAAGGACAGGAATTCTGGTATAAGGTGTGTGAACTGGTAGAACCAGAGATTGTGGAGCATAAGCACAAGGGTAATGAAGGGCTGGCAGTAGAGCTGGCAGGTACTTGATTACACAGTTATGTTGTAATGGCAGTCATGGATGAGGTGTTCGACAGAGAACCTGAGGGCTCTAGGCTTGTTGACAATGATCGTGGACACAAGACAGTATCTCTTTGAAGGTACCAATGTTGGATGTCTAAAGCTGTTTTGTGCAGCAACTTATAGATAATCTGTGTTGAGGAACAGAGATTCGTCAAGGAACAGGATCAGGAAAACAGAGCAAAGAGGACAGAGGTCAGAAGGTCGAGAACGAGGACAGGGATGGAGGCAAAGATGAGGATGAAGACAAAGACTGGAGAGGTTTCCAAATATTTATTCAGTGAGATGAACAAATAACTGTGTAAGGAGAAAAGGAAAGGAAACCGAACACTGGGAGGACAAGTCCTCTTATATACACATTTTCTCCTTCCATGCCAAGACACTAAACTAGCAGACCCTAAACCCTCAACCCTTAACTAACCAGCACAGCCACCTCAAACATTTCAAAACAAATGTGGCTGAGCATTTACCCTAGGCCATGGGGCTTATTGCCAAGAGTGCAGCCACCTAGATAAGCCACATGATAAACCCAGTGATGATAGATGATATATGAGAAAGGGGAGGATTTTTTGAGCTGTGACATCCTGAGCCCATCTTGCTTGGCATTGATTGAGTACTTTTGTTGTTGTAAAATACTCAAGGTTTTGGTGATCACTGTAGACTTGGACTGTATGCATTGCTCCTTCAAGATATCTTCTCCATACTTTAAATGAATCAACAATGGCTAACAGCTCCTTGTCATGAATCTCATAATGAATTTCTGCTGGAGTGAACTTTCTTGAATGGAAGGCAATGGGATGCAGCTTTCCATCTTCTCCTTTCTGGGATAGGACAGCTCCTAGAGTGAAATCTGAAGCATTTGTTTCCACTATGCACACCTTTGTTGGATCAAAATGTCCTAAGATAGGTACCATGGTAAAACATTGCTTGAGCTCATCGAATGCCAGCTCCATGGCCACTGTCCATTCCCATTTTTTTGCCTTGCCTTTTGTTGATTCTGTCAGGGGTTGACATATTCTAGAGATGTCCTTAATGAATCGGCATTAAAAATTGGCAAATCCAAAAAATGCTTGAGTGTCCTTCAAGGATTTTGGAGGTTCCCAGTCCAGGACAGTTTCCACTTTGTCCTTTACCATCTCTATTCCATCTTCGCTTATGATATAACCTAGAAAGTCCACTCTGTGTTTTTGCCCAAACATACTTTTCTGGGGATATAGCTAAACCATTTTCTTCAAGTCTCTTAAGCACCTCTTTGACTAGCTTGTCATGCTTTTTTTCTGTCTCTGCATAAATGAGAACATCATCAATGTAGACAATTACTCCCTGATCTAACATATCTCTGAAGATATGATTCATCATGTCTTGGAATGTTGCCGGTGCATTGGACAATCCAAATGGCATAACCAAAAATTCATAGAGACCATATCAACATCTGAAGGCAGTTTTCCACTCATTGCCTTCTTTAATTCTGATCAAATGATAACCATTCTTCAAATCCATCTTGGTGAAGAATTTTGCACCCCTCACTCAATCCTGTAATTCTGACATAAGTGGCAGAGGATAGTGATTGGCAATGGTTATCTTGTTGATTCCTCAGTAATCGATGCACAACCTCAGACTTCAACCATGGGGTTTTGGGATGAAGAGAATGGGGGCTGCAGTAGGAGATTTTGTTGGTCTAATCTTGCCTGTCCTCAGCATTTCTTTCAACCATTCCCTGAGTGTTTCCAGTTCGACTTCGTTAAGATGATATAACCCAGAAAATCCACTCTGTTTTTTGCCCAAACACATTTTTCTGGGGATATAGCTAAACCATTTTCTTCAAGTCTCTTAAGCACCTCTTTGACTAGCTCATCATGCATTTCTTCTGTCTCCGCATAAATGAGAACATTGTCAATATAGACAATCACTCCCTGATCTAACATATCTCTAAAGATATGATTCATCATATCTTGGAATGTTGCCAGTGCATTAGATAATCAAAATGGCATAACCAAAAATTCGTGGAGACCATATCGACATCTGAACGTGGTTTTCCACTGATCGCCTTCTTTCATTCTAATCAAATGATAACCATTCTTCAAATCCATTTTGGTGAAGAATTTTGCACCTCTCACTCTATCCTGTAATTCTGACATAAGGGGCAGAGGATACTGATTGGCAATTATTATCTTGTTGATTCCTCGGTAGTTGACACACAATCTTAGATCTCAACCATGGGGTTTTGGTATGAAAAGGATGGGACCTGTGGCAGGAGATTTTGATGGTCTAATCTTGCCTGTCCTCAGCATTTCTTTCAACCATTCCCTGAGTGTATCCAGTTCAACCTCATTAAGTGCATAAACTGGACCCCAAGGAGGAGTTTCTCCTTCCTTCAAGTTGATTGCATGGTCATAGGGCTTGTGGTTGGGAAGCCTGTCTGCTGCTTCCTTGGTCATGATGTTGATCCACTTTTGGAATTTCTGAGTTACTTGTTCAAGTACATCTGATATTTCTTCCTTAGTAGTGGCAGTGGAGATGTGGCCTATAATTGAGGCCTCTGGGTGGTCGAGTACTCTTTTGTCGACCTTAAGTGATCATGCACTAGCCTGGGCCTTGGTGCATTTTTCTGTGCAACATGGGGTTGTAAATGAGATGTTGTTCTTGTCTCCCTATAAGTTGCATGGCTGATGTTTTGTCATCCACCAATATGGTAGGATAATATTGCAATCACTCTCTAGAGGTGTGACCTCAAAGGATTCTGCAGCAAAGTGCTTTTTGTGCTGCAACATGAAAGGAACCATAAAGAATTCACCTGCTCCCACAACTACCTCATTATTGAAGTTGCAAATTTGGAGAGGGGTGTCTCTTTTTATGGTTGGGATTTTGAATCTCTGAACAAAACCTTTGTCCAGAAGAGCTGTGGTGGATCCTGTATCAAGTAGGACTTGCACCATTCATTGTTTGGTTTTGGACCAGGTTAGAACCATATCAATGATTGGTCTGGGTCCATGATGAGGTGGAACTGGGTCTTCCCTTTAAGTAGCTAGGGTTGAGGTTCCATTGTCAGTTCATCAATTCTTTGTCCTGAATGACCGGAGGTTGTCTGTGGCCTTCCTTTTGACTCCTGCACACTTGTGTATCTGTGCGTCAGAACTATCTTCCTCCTGGGGTAATGCCTCCCTAGAGCACTCTAAAAATCCAATTCCAAATCCTCGCTGTCTTCGATCTCCCAAGATCTAGGTTGAGCATCTGGCATCTCAGTGTCCTCATTATCCTGCTTAGCAGCAGCCATTTTAGCCTTCTTTGTGTCCTTGGGCTTCTCTTGCCCCTTGTCCTCTTCTTCATCATCATCCCTCTTTCTCTTGCCTGCAGAGGCTGTCTTGCCTCCACTTGATAACTCTGTTCCTCCAACTGTTCTCTTTGCATAACAGTCATACATTTTATGACCTGAGCATCTGCATCTCAAACTGTCATGGCTTGACAAATCCTTCCTTCTCTTATCAGTCATCTGTCATCACTTGGTTTATCATGTGGCTTATCTAGGTGGCTGCACTCTTGCCAATAAGCCCCACAGCCTAGGGTAAATGCTCAGCCACTATTGTTTTGGAATGTTTGAGGTGGCTGTGCTGGTTAGTTAAGGGTTGAGGGTTTAGGGTCTGCTAGTTTAGTGTCTCAGCGTGGAAGGAGAAAATGTGTATATAAGAGGACTTGTCCTCCCAGTGTTCTGTTTCCTTTCCTTTTCTCCTTACACAGTTATTTGTTCATCTCACTGAATAAATATTTGGAACCCCTCCAGTCTTCGTCTTCGTCCTTGTCACTGCCTCTGTCCCTGCCCTCGTTCTTGACCTCTTGACCTCTGTCCTCTGCGCTCTGTTTTCCTGATCCTGTTCCCTGATGAATCTCAGTTCCTAAACATGGGTCATCTATAAGTTGCTGCACGACACAGCTGTAGATATCCAACGTTGGTACCTTCAAAGAGATCCTGTCTTGTGTCCACGATCATCATCAACAAGCCTAGAAGCCCTCAGGTTCTCTGTCAAATACCTCACCCATGACCGCTGTTACAACATAACTGTGTAATCAAGTACCTGCCGGCTCTACCATCCATCCTTGATTACTGCCTCCTTGTGCTTATGCTCCACCATCTCAGGTTCTACCAGTTCACACACCTCATACCAGAATTCCTGTCCTTGGGAAACCCTGCTATCATCGACGAAATCGAAATCACCCACCAAATCCAAAACGAAATCTGTGCAACATGAGTCACCTTTGATGACAACAATCTTACCTGGTACCTCCATTAAAGCTTAACAACATGGCTGAAGAAATTGTTGTGGCAATATACCTCAATGCTGCTGAAAGAGATGAAATCAACAAAGATCCATCCAAAATGAAAGATCTATACAATGCAGTCAAGGAATACAAATGGGATTGCCAAAAGTTGGTCGACCTCCAGGCGGAGCTGAAGGAATCTCAGAAAGACAACTCAGACTATGCAAAATGTATTACCGACCTGGAACGTGACCTCGAATAAGCAAACGCCACAATCTGACTACTGCAAGCCCTCACCGGAAACTCTGCCCTTCTGATGACTAAACCAATTGAATTACCCCACCCCCTGGAGTACTCTGGAGATCGCAAGGACCTACTCAACTTCATTTCAAAGGTTAGGTCCAAGCTAGCTGGAGACTCCTCCCGCTTCATCGATGACCAACATAACCTTCGCTACATATACGGTTACCTCAAAGGCAATGCCCAGAACCAGGTCCAACCCTACGTCCTTGCCGACAAGATCAACCTCAAGGACGTAGAAGATCTAATTGCCATCCTCGAATCTGCATTTGGGGATCCAGACCAAGTGGGAACTGCCTTGATGGAACTCGACAAACTCAATCAAGGCAACACGGAATTCAGCATCTATTACTGTGGCATTCCTTTTGACTCCTGCACACTTGTGTATCTGTGCATCAGAACTATCTTCCTCCTGGGGTAATGCCTCCCTAGATGACTCTAAAAATCCAATTCCAAATCCTCACTGTCTTCGATCTCCCAAGATCTAGGTTGAGTATCTGGCATCTCAGTGTCCTCATTATCCTGCTTAGCAGCAGCCATTTTAGCCTTCTTTTTGTCCTTGGGCTTCTCTTGCCCCTTGTCCTCTTCTCCCTCTTGATCCCTCTTTCTCTTGCCTGCCGAGGCTGTCTTGCCTCCACTTGACAATTCTGTTCCTCCAACTGTTCTCTTTGCATAACAGTCATACATTTTATGACCTGTGTGTCTGCATCTCCAACAGTCTGCTTTTTCTTTTTTGTATTTATTAATTTTGCTCTGAGGAACATTCTGTAGTGCCTCCCTTCCTGTGGCAAATATTGCTGGCTTTTCTGACTTTTTCCCAGAAGAACGTAACCTATCCCCATTGTTTTCCTTGATCTTTCAGTCCTTCTGCTGTGTCTCACAAGGATGAGCAGCTTCCTTAGGGGGACAGTTATCCTGTACCTCCAATGTCCTTTGCTTGGGACCCCTTATCTCTTCATCAATGTTCTCCACAATGTATGCAACCTCCTTTACTGCTTCAATCATGGTGTCATCATCTCCAGGGATCCCCTTGAAGGTTTGGTAAACCATTTTCTTCATTTCTGGGGTCATCATATCCCAGATAACTGCTCTGTACATAGGGCCTGATGCCCCTACTCATATGTTGAGGTCTTCCAATTTCGTAATGTAATCATCGATATCTCCTTTGTATTGGAGTTCTCAGATTGGTCATTCATCTTTCTGGACCTCCCTTCGGTCCATGAATCATGTTTCGATGGTGCTTGAAAAAGCAGCCCAATTGTCCTTCAGCCCTTGGCTCTTGCTTGCCTTTCAGCACTCCTCAAGTGAACTGAGGGCTTTGTGGGAGAATAAACTCCCTACCCATTTGACCTGTGCATCCTCAGCAGGGAAGGAAGAGGAGTATGTCTCAACATAGTCCTTAACCAACATCCACCAGGCTTGAAAAAGGGTTTTATCCTTGCTGGTGAAAATCTGAGGAGCCTTCATTTCAGGCATCTTGGGTTTCTTTTGCAGATCTGCTGAGGCAGGCTCCTTTAACTTGTCCACCAAGGTTTAGAAGAACTCTGTTTCTTTCACCTCTCATTCCTTTCACTTCATTCAGTCCTTTCTGTGCCTGCAGAAGCTGTCAAGGGTTCTCCTCCCAGAGCTTGAGTCATCATCTGATGAGGAGGAGTCTGATAGGTCTGATGGGGGTAGTCCTGCTCCAGGATGTGGAGGTCTGCCACCATTTCCACCCTTTCCTGCTGATGCTCCACATTCCAAGTTAGCTGTGGATGGGGGTAATGCCCTTTCGATTGCATCTCTGAGTGTCTCAGAAGAGAGTCCTCCTTCTTGTATGGCTTCAGTGAGGCACCATGCATCGATTGGTTGTTTTCATGCCATCTTGTCCATCACAGCCTGGATAAATTTATCGATTATCTCCTTCTTCTCTTGCTGGCAGGCTGTTTCATATTTGAGCTGGCGGCATTGCTGTTGCTCCTCAGCATTAGCCAATGCTCTAATGTAGCTGTCCTGACACTTGTCGCTGTCCTCCTTCTCAGATGCCCAATTCTCCACATTGTTGATCCAATTGACTTGGTAGGTGGCAAAACCTTCCAGGATGTCATTGATGATTTGGACTCCAGCAGTGAGTCTTTCTGAAGCCTCATGATTGGCTTCTTGTTTTTGCTGGATATCCATGGCCAGGCGTGCTATTGTCTGCCAGACCTGGGACCCAAACTCATTGCTGGCCTGAACAAGGTGTACAATCTCAGCATGGTTGATTTCTTGGTCGATATTTCCTTTCTTGATGACAACATCATAAGTATTTTGCATGGTTTGTGCCATTTCCTGGTATAAGGCCTTCATCTCACTGATATTGGCCTGTGCTGTAGCTCCTTCCCTTTGTAGAGCCTGGAATAGTCCTTGGACATCCCTTTCTGTGACATTCATTCAATCCACCATTCTGATGAACCATTGGGGAAGCTGGTCCTTGCTAACCATAGCCATTTGTATAAAGGAGGGAGATCGTTGATCCTGTAGCTGCTCCCAAGTCTTGGGGCGATAGATTTCAACAGTATTGCTCATTTGGACATCATCGGCTGGGCCAGCAGTGGGGGAACTGGTGGCTTTGTGGTGGGACATCTTGGAATAATTCCTCATTTTTTGGAGGTAGAATGTTTTTCTTGCCCTAGAAGAGGGTCTTTTCATTTTCGTGTTTGAGTGATAAACTTGGTACCTTGTGCCTTAAGTTTATAGTGTGACCCTGGGCACAGTTTCTGCTGTACGGAGGGGGTTTCAATAATTGGTTCATTTGATTTCAGATGTTTGTTTGTTGCTCTCAGATAAAGCTAGGAAGTTTATTTGAACTATCGATCATAAGGCAGAATAAACTTAAGGGGTCTTCTCTGAGGTTCGGTGGGATTGTTCAGGTAACTTTGCTTGAGCAGGATTTCAATGCTGATGATCTTGGAGACTGTGGGAGACATAGACCTCTTTATAGACTTTTGGACTTCCAACTTCATCTAACCATCACCCAGGATGGTACTGCCGAAAACGAGTTTTGGAGAAATGATGTGAGTCATTTCCAACAATAATCTTGGATAGATTGCGTCATCGCAAGCTCATGATTACATTAATCACTCACTTGCATGCTGAACACCATCCTCAGATTAATTCTTGAAAAGACCTCATCATAATACCACACCTTCTCATAATGTATGGGATTAGCAATCATAACAGGAAACAATCCCCGTCTGACTGCGTAATGCAATAACTCAAAATAGAATCACAATGAGCCATTTTTCTTCTCAGCTGCATCATCATAGATTCCCTAAGGAAATCTCGATTGTTTATGTGGTAACACTCATGCCCTATCACTCATACCATTCTATCACATTCCTTGTAATGTCATCAGTGCCCCACCTGTGCTCACCTGTGTGCAGCCAGAACCTGGTGAGAATGTAATCCCAACAATTCCCTATGGAGTGTTCCCTAGCTGAAGGTCACATCATATCAGGTTCCTTTGAACAGGTTCCTTGAGTGGGGTTCCTTGCTTTCATATGTTGTGTCATGCTGTGCAGTGTTGAACCTTGTATGCAGCACCACTCCTGTTTGCTGACTAGACTCTGGCTTGGTCAACTATCTCTGAATGCAGGTATGTTGAATGATGATTTTGCAATGCCTTGCACATACCATGGAGCTCTTCTCCAGTGCAAGCCCTCTTGGTACACATCAGTTGCTGAGCACCTCCTCATGTATAAGTAGGTACTGTTTGCCCTGATCATCTTCTCTCCATCATTGTCACAAACAGTTGTCTCATGGCTGAGTCGCCATCAGTGAGGTAAGTTCTTCCCTTTCTCCTTCCTGATCCTTCCCTTGCTGATGTTCAATAGGTGCAACATCTTGGGCTGGGACCTTCATCAGGTCTGATTCAGGGGGTCACAAGTCACGTGACTTCACTTGTTGGAGCTTCCTAGGGTTCCGGCCTGAATTGCTAATCTTAATATTCATTCTCCTGTCAAGTTTGCCATGTTTGCTCTCAAGTTATACATGTTACCCAATCTATTATCATACATTGTTGGGTGTGACATAATATAACTGAAAAATTCCACTTTGTTTCTTCCCCAAATGCTGCATTTTTCTGGGGATATAACCAAGCCATTTTCCTTGAGTCTTCTAAGCACCTCTTTAACCAACTCATCATACTTTTTCTCTGTCTTAGCATAAATGAGAATGTCATCAATATAAGCAATCACTCCCTGATCCAACATATCTTGAAAGATATGATTCATCATATCTTGGAAGGTTGCTGGTGCATTAGACCAACCAAATGAGATAACCAAACATGCATAAAGTGCATATCTGTCATGGCTCAACAATTGTCCTATGTTCGCACCCATTATCTCCTACCATTCTGTTCATTCACCCCATCCCAAGTAACCTGTTCAATGTCAGAACCCATATCTACAGACACTGGGTATGACAGGCAACGCAACGGTTGTACTAACTGCTTTGCAGTTTGGTTCAGCTCTGGGTTTACTTCTCTGTTGTTAACCTCGGGCTCAGGCAATACTTACTGGTATACAGGATGTCCCTGCGGCACTGCCTCTCTGGGTCTTTCTATTTCTTCTTGTTGCTTCTGGCTTCGGGGTGGAGATATAGGTGTAGGATAGGCTGTTAGGATGACGTTCACTATGGATGGATGAATCTTTGTGTATGTTGAAATGGTTGTGTAAATAGAAACTTGATTGCATGCTAAATAAATGAAATAAAACTGCTCCTTCTTAGCTCTGGTAGCTGCAATGGTCTCAAGAGTCCAAACGGGGCATGTTTTACTGGTTTAATTCTTCTGCAGGTATCATAGTTGTCAATGTGTCATTTCACGTACTGTTGTTGCTGGGGCCAGTTGTAGTTCCTGCCCAGTAATTCCAATGTTTTTGCCCGTCCTGGGTGACCTGCTACCAGAGCATCGTGATGGTCGTGTAGTAGCTTGAGTCATAATTGATTGTCATTTGGTATCCAGATCATCCCCTCATATGTCAATAGTCCTTCTCTTTCCTCACACAGTCCCAGGGCCACCCTGTTATCCCTTCATTCTCCCTTCTGTAATTTCCCAATTACCCCTTGCATTTCCTGATCCTCCGCTGTTTTCTGTTTGATTTCCTCCAATAACTCCTTGTTGACCTGGAGTTCCATCACCTCAGCGGAGCTGATCTGGAATGCCTGGGAGGGAACCAAAATTCACCACCAGTTCTGCTGATGTTTCATCTCCCCTTCCCAGGGAGAGTCTCCTGACTCTCTAGACAGGATATCTGGTTTTCCTGCAAATTTTTCAGGTCGATAGGTGATCTTAAAGTTGTAATTTGCAAGTTGTTTGACCCAATGAGCCTGTCTGAGGTTCAAATCTTTCTTTGTTTGCCAGTACTCCAAATTCTTGTGATCTGACAGTATTGTGATACTGTGTCCCATGCTCTTGCAATATGTTCCCCATTTGTTTAAGGCATCCATGATAGCCAGGAGCTCCTTATCATGGATGTTGTAATTCAATTTGGCATCTTTCAGCTTTCATGAAAAGTACCCCAATGGGTGGAGGACGTTCGTGTCATCTGGTTGGGAACATACTGCCCCAATGGCATAGTCCGATGCATCTGTTTCGAGGGTGATGGGTCGAGTGGGGTCAAAATGGTGCAGGATTGGTTCTGAAACCATTGCCTGTTTTAACTGTTCAAATGCTGATTGTGTTGCATCACCCCATTCCCAGGGGGTGTCCTTCCATGTTAGTTGGGTCAAAGGTGTTGTGATTTTGCCAAAGTCCCAGATAAATCTCCTATAGAAATTCGCAAATCCCAGAAAACTCTGTATCCCTTTTATGATTGTTCATTCCCTCCATTCCATCACTGTCCTGATTTTTTCCAGATCCATCTGTATGCCCATTGGAGAGATGATATACCCCAAATATTCTGTCTTATCAGTATGGAACTCACACTTTGACGCTTTCAGTGTTAATCCCACTTCCTTCACCTTTTCCAAAATCCTCCTGACATGTTGTTGGTGCTGCTCTAGGTTATCTGAATCAATTAGGATGTCATCTAGGTATGCAATGCAAAAAACATCTCACTAGTCACTTAGGACCTTGTTTATCCAACATTGAGAAGATGCTGGTGCATTGGTTAATCCGAACGGCATAACCAGGTACTCATAGAGCCTGTATTTTGTCCGAAACGCCATTTTCCATTTGTCCCCCCTTGCTATCCTCAGGTTGTGGTAGGCATCTTTTATGTCCAATTTGGTGTATATCTTTGCATTCGATAATCGATCCAATGCTTCCCCTATCAATGGCAGCAGGGTCCGGTCCTTGACTGTCATGGCATTTAGTCCCTGGTAGTCAACGCATAACCTCAGCATACCATCCTTCTTTTTTACGAAATGGATTGGAGCCCCGGCCGGAGACATTGAATGCCATATCCATCCCTGTTTCTCACTTGTCTCCAGGTATTCCCTCAATGCCCGCAGCCTCCCTTCCTCCAATGCCCTGAGGGGCTCGAAAGGTGGCACCTTTCCTTCCAGGAGTGGAATCCGATGATTGTGATGTCAATGTGGGGGTAGCACTAAGGTGTCTTTCCCTTTGAACACAGAAAGGGAATCATGGTATTGTATTGGGATGATGTCTTCGGCCGAGGGGGTTGGCTGGTCGGGAGCACCCGGTAAGTTGAACCTCCTCAGTGTCTCAGGTGCCACCGCTGTGATCCTGATTATCTCTGGTGATTGGATCTGGGGAGGATTGCACTTTACTTCTCGCTGTGGTTTTTCGTCGGTTCCTCACTGTCCTCCTCCTGACCCCATTCCCAGATGGTCTCCTCAACATATTCCCTGGTCATTGCCTCTTCGGTTTTTTCTCCTGTCTGCCATTTGTCGTCCCCTTCCTCGTCCAGCATGGAGGTGCCATATACCATGTCCTGGAGGGTCACGTCTGGTGCAGTGTCCCTGTAGTATTCTCCCATCGCCCTTTCTTCTGTCATGGTTGTTGCATGCGGAGAGGTGTCAAGGCACTCTTTAGTGCACCTAATTGAGTTGAAAGTGACCCTTCCTTCTTTCCAGTCGATATCCAGATTGTGCTTTCTCAGCCATTGTAACCGAACAATAATGGGCAAGTTACCGATGGTGAGGCAGTGTAGCTTTGTTCTTCATGGTGGTTATTTACTGTCAGGTCCACCATTGCATCATGGGTTACTGGCCCACTCGCTACCTCCCTTCCATCTATGGCCAGTACTCTCCAGGGGACCCTCTTCTTAGTCAATGGAATTTGATTCCATTCTGCATACTCTTTATCAATAAAGTTTTCCATCGCCCCACCATCGACCATTGCCATTGTGGTGTGTTCGCGTTTATCCCCTCCTCCGATCATGACTTTTAAAATGATTTTCTCATCCCTTTAATATGGTCCCACACTTGATATGATAAAGGTTGGTTCTGGTGGTTTGGGTTCGGTGTTTGAGATCTGCCCCAGGAGTTGACCCTTGTCTTTTACTCCTGGGGATCCACTTTTCCCACCTCCCCTTCTTCCAGCATTTCTTCTGCGGCCCTATAGGGTCTCCGATCTTGGTTTGGTTTTTTTGTTGACCATCATGCTGCATAATGTCCTGTTTTTCCACAACTATAACAGTCATTGTTCCTCCTTTGCTTTTCCTCTTCGAACATATCCCTGGCGCGAAACCTCTGTGTGGCATCTAACTCCATGGGTTCAGGATGGGAGGAGCTCGACTCCAGTGGTTGTCCCCTTGGATGTACATTGTGGTAGTATTGGGGTTCATGCCGAGTCCAGAGGGTCCTAAAATTAAACAATCGATTATCTAACACAATGGCCCTGTTGGCAAAGTCCACCATGGTGGTTGGCCAAGTCTCCAACAAGGCGAGTTGCCACTGTATGTTGATGTGGAGACTGTCATTAAACTGGTCAATGTACATCGAGTCATTGTAGTTGAGGTCTGCCATAATCCTCTGGAATTCGGCCCAGTATGCTGCTGCTGAACAATTTCCTTGTTGAATACCCTTGAACTTCCTCCTCACTACTTCCTTGGAATCTGCTTCCCCAAAGGCCTGGGTGATTGCCATCTTGAATTCTTCCCATGTTTTGTACGTACTCTGCCCTCGGTTTATAGAGGGTTCAATCCATGACCACACATTTCCTCGACACCTCGAACTGGTGTAGTTGACCCTTTTGAAATCCCCATCAAATTTGTTCATTTCACAGTTGAATTTTAGTTCACATTGGGTGATGAAGGCCCAGAGTTTCGACCTTGTTCCATGATATAACTCTGGGTCCTCGACCTTGGGATTGCTGGATGTCGCTGGATGGTACAATTGCTGGAGGAGCTGCTGGAGTTGGTCCTGTGTCATGATCACCAGAGCAAGGACCCCACTGCCTGTTCCCTGTGGCATAGTCATTCCAGAACTGTCTCCTTTGGATATTTGCACTAGCCCTGCAGTCTCTGGTGTCTGTGGCTGGGACAGATTTTCTGGGGTTACTGGACTCACTGGTCCTGCCGGTTCGCTTCCTATAACCTTGCCCAGATCCCGTAACTGGAAGGAATCCACTGTCTGTCTACTCATGAGCCATTACTGCACCGATTTTCTGATTTTTCATATTGAAGCCTTGTAGCTTCCTGAGTTGCATCGGGTGCCATGAAAAAGATGCAATCAAATGTCAGAACCCATATCTACAGACACTGGGTACGACAGGTGATGCAATGGTTGTACTAACTGCTTTGCAGTTCAGTTCGGCTGTGGGTTTGCTTCTCTGTTGTTAACCTCAGGCTCAGTCAATACTTACTGGTATACAGGATGTCCCTGTGGCGCTGCCTCTCTTGGTCTTTCTGTTTCTTCTTGTTGCTTCTGGCTTTGGGGTGGGGATATAGGTGTAGGATAGGCTGTTAGGATGACGTTCACTATGGATGGACGAATATGTGTGTATGTAGAAATGGTTGTGTAAATAGAAACTTAATTGCATGCTAAATAAATCAAATAAAACTGCTCCTTCTTATACATGCTTCTTGTGCCCTCGTGAATCCCATTCATCTGATCTGCAGATCCCTCAGACCCAATGAGACACTCATAAAACCCAATGTGAAACCCATAATCGAAAACATAACCCAATGTAAATCAAATATAACTAAAACAGAATTCCAAACATAGTACAAATCAAAACATAACTGAGACAGAATTCCAAACATAATTCAAATGTAAACCAAAACACATCTCTGACATAACTTCCACATCGGTGAACCCCACTGGATCATCCGAACCCCAACTCCTAACCCTCCACCCGATACCCTAAAGACAACATAAGATATGGCAATGGTGGTGCCGATGAACCACAGTCTGGCCAAGGTGATGAGGGCTCTCAGGAGCATGTCTCTGGCCATTCATGACATTCAACCCCCCTTATGCTATTGTTAATAGGTTGTGTGGCTTATGTGTGTGGCTTACCTATGTGGCTGCGCTCTTGGCAGCAAGCCCCATGAACCAGGATAAATGTGCAGCCACATTTGATTGAGAGGCTGAGGGTGGCTGTGCTGGTGGATCAAGGGTTAAGGGTTTAGGGTCTGCTAGTTTAGTGTCTCAGCATGGAAGGAGGAAAAGTGTATATAAGAGGACTTGTCCTCCTAGTGTTCTGTTTCCTTTCCTTTTCCCCTTACACAGTTATTTGTTCATCTCACCAAATAAATATTTGGATCCTCTCCAGTTCTCATCCTCATTCTCACTGCCACCTCTGTCGCTGTCTCAGTTCTCAATCTCCTGACCTCTGACCTCTTTGCTCTGTTTTCTTGATCCTGTTCCTTGACTCATCTCTGCTCCTAAACACATATTATCTATAGTTGCTGCATGACACATCTTTAGACATCCAATGTTGGTGCTCTCCAAGTGATCCTGTCTTGTGTCCATGATCATTGTCAACAAGCCTAGAGCCCTCAGGTTCTCTGCCAGATACCTCATCCACGACTACCATTAGAACATAACTGTGTGATCAAGTACCTGCCAGCTCTACTGTCTGCCCTTGATTACTGCCCTCTGTGCTTATGCTCCACAATCTCTGGTTCTACCAGTTCACACATCTCATACTGAAATTCCTGTCCTTGGGAAACCCTGCTAGAATTGATGAAATTGAAATCGCCCTCCAAATCAGAAATAAAATCTCTGCAACATGAATCACCTTCGATGACAAGAACCTTACCTGCCACCTCCATTAAAATCCAACCACCATGGCCAGAGAAGAAGTTGTCACAGCCCTATACCTCACTGCAGCCAAAAAAGAGGAGGTCAACAAAAATCCATCCAAAATCACAGAAGTATACAATGCCATCAAGGAATACAACTGCGATTGCCAATTGTTGATCAACCTCCAGACTGAGCTGAAGGAATCTTGGAAGGACAACTCTGACTATGCAAAACATGTCACTGACCTGGAACACGACCTCAAATCAGCCAACACCACCATCCAACTACTACAATCTCTTATGGGAAATACTGCCCTCCCTATGACAAGACCAATCGAACTACCCCACCCACTGGAGGACTCAGGAGATCGCAAGGACATGCTCAACTTCATTTCAAAAGTTAGGTCCAAACTAGCTGGAGACTCCTCCCACTTCATTGATGACCAACACAAACTCTGCTACATATACAGTTACCTTAAAGGCAATGCCCCGAACCAGGTCCAACCCTATGTCCTTGCAGTCAGGATCAATCTCAAGGATGTGGAGGAGCTAATCACCATCCTTGAATCTACATTTGGAAATCCAGACCAAGTGGGGACAGCATCCATGGAACTTGACAAACTCAGCCAAGGTAATAAGGAATTTAGTATCTACTATGCTGAGTTCCAATGCCTCATGGCAATCCTCGACTTTGACACCAATGTGAAGAAGGCAGCCTTAAAGCAGGGCCTGTCCCAAGAACTACAAGCCAGTCTGGTATACCAGGCCAATGAACCCCAAGATTTTGTGAAGTTTGTCAACCTATGTATGCAGTTAGACTACCACATCCGAGCTCATGCAGCTGTTACCAAACACCAAGCCACATCCATTCCCCTGGGCACAAGCCCTGCCCCACCCTGACCAGCCACCCATCTGACCAGCAGTAATAGTGGCAATTATGGAACTGGACCTATGGACCTATCAGGTTCCCAGAAGGTACAAAACCAATGCTGACATGATGAGCACATGGCAAAGGGGCTATGTCTGTACTGTGGATCAGCTGGCCACTTTAAAAATGAATGCCCCACCCTGGCAGCTAACAAATCTCAAACAGTGTGCCTTGCTGCCACTGAAGTCTTGACAACCCCCACAGACCCCACTCCTGCCCCTAAGCTCAGCTCAGGAACAGAGTAGTCCACCAGCAGCTCATTGGCTCTCTTGGTGGACCTGCCCCTGCCTCTTCATTTGTATCATCACAGGAAATCTTCTATGTATCAGCAAGTTCTTTGTCAGTTAATCAGGAAAATGAAATGGATGGAAGTCACTTAGTTGTACCTTGCACCCTAACCAACAATGACACCAAAACTGACACCCATGCACATGTAGATTGTGGATGTACTGGACTCTCATTTATGAATGAGGCTTTCGCATGCCAACACAACTTCCCCCATTACCAGTTAAAATCTCCCAAAACAGTTGAAGTAATTAATGGTCAACCAATCTCTTCAGTTGACATCACTGAATATGTGGAAATCCAATGTACCATTGGTGACCATCCTGAGACCCTGACCACATATGTCACCTCCCTTGGCCACTACCCCTTAGTTCTCGGAATCCCTTGGCTCAAGAAACATGATGTTACCATTAACTTTGCAAAAAATAATATCCAATTCTGCTCCCCCCAATGTCTCCCACATCATACCATGGTTAAAGCCACACCAATCAAGGGCCTGACAACAGAATGGAAGAACAAAATATGTGCCATTTCTGCCACAACCTTCAAATGAATTGTCAACAACAGTAACAAATGATATGGCAAGGTCAAACAGTTCAGCCTGTTACTTAACGAAATCAACACTGCTTTGCAAGAACTGAATGATGACCAGTTGGACCGCAAGACAATTGTGCCACAAGAATACCACAAGTACCTGAAGATCTTCGAAAAGGTCAATGCCAACAAACTGCCCCCACATCACCCCTGCAACCACATGATCCCCTTGGAGAATGGTTTTCAACCTCTCTTTGGCCCACTTTACTCTCTCTCTCACCCTGAACTAGGAGAACTAAAGTGGTGGCTTGAAGAAAACCTGAGCAAAGGATCTATCCATGCATCATCCTCTCCAGCTGCCACACCAATCCTATTTGTCAAGAAAGGGGATGGCTCTCTATGCTTAGTTGTAGATTATCGTGCAATTAATGAAGGAACAATCAAAAATCGCTACCCACTCCCCCTTATGCAAGACACTGTGATGAACCTATCTCGAGCACAATGGTTCACGAAACTTGACATTAGAGGGGCCTATAATCTATTCAGAATACCACAGCCACCTTCAAGCTGAGATCAATAGAGCGAACCTCCGATATCAAGAAAATGCAGACAGGCATCGGTTACCATCACCAAACTATCAACCAGGAGATCATGTTTGGCTGGATGCATGAAACTGGAAAACACACCGACCATCATGAAACCTTGACAACAAATGCCATGGACCATTCAAGGTTGTTGCTAAGATATCTCCATATGCTTATCACCTTGAACTGCCCCTCACAATGAAATGCCACAATGTCCAATATGTATCCCTCCTGGAATTACCTGCAAATGACCCATATCCTGGTCAATGGCCAGATTCACTGCCACCCATGGAAATAGATAGAGAAGAGGAATACTTCATTGAGGCAATCTTGGACTCCCGACTACACTGCTGCAAACTCCAATACCTTGTCAAGTGGGTTGATTATGACATACCAGAATGGGAGCCCACCAAACTCCATGCTAACAGTCAGGCTGTTGACCACTTCCATGAAAAATACCCAGACAAACCAGGACCATTACCAGAGACAACATAAAACCTACTTCCCTGGAGCTCAGTCCAAACAGGGGGATCCTGTCATGGCCTGACAATTGTCTTACTTTTGCACCCATTATCTCCTACCATTCTGTTCATTCACCCCATCCCAAGTACCCTGTTCAACCCCCCTTATGCTATCATTAATATGTTGTGTAGCTTATGTGTGTGGCTTACCTGTGTGGCTGCACTCTTGGCAGCAAGCCCCATGAACTAGCATAAATGCACAGCCACATTTGATTGAGAGGGTGATGGTGGCTGTGCTGGTTGATCAAGGGTTAAGGGTTTAGGGTCTGCTAGTTTAGTGTCTTAGCATGGAAGGAGGAAAAGTGTATATAAGAGGACTTGTCCTCCCAGTGTTTGGTTTCCTTTCCTTTTCTCCTTACACAGTTATTTGTTCATCTCACCAAATAAATATTTGGATCCTCTGAAATTCTCATCCTCGTTCTCGCCACTGCCTCTGTCCCTGTCTCAGTTCTCAATCTCCCGACCTCTGTCCTCTTTGCTCCGTTTTCCTGATCCTGTTCCTTGACTCATCTCTACTCCTAAATACAGATTATCTATAGTTGCTGCATGACACAGCTTGAGACATCCAACATTCATGCTCTCCAAGAGATCCTGTCTTGTGTCCACGATCATTGTCAACAAGCCTAGAGCCTGAAGGTCCTCTGCCAGATACCTTGTCCATGACTGCTGTTACAATATTGACATCTGAAGGCTGTTTTCCATTCATTGCCTTCTTTAATGCTAATCAAATGATAACCATTCTTCAGATCCATCTTGGTGAAGAATATCACTCCTCTGACTCTATCTTGTAATTCATACATATGCGGAAGAGGGTGGCAATTGGCTATGGTCATCTTGTTAATTCTGCCATAGTCAACACACAATCTCAGGCCTCTGTCATGGGGTTTTGGTACAAAGAGAATGGGGGCAGCTGCAGGAGATTTTGATGGTCTAATTGTTCCTGTCCTCAGCATTTCCTATAACCATTCCTTAATTGTCTCCAGTTCCACTTCGTTGAGGGCATAAACTGGACCCCAAGGAGGAGTTTCTCCTTCTTTTAGGTCGATGGCATGGTCATAGGGCTTGTGGTCAGGAAGCCTGTGTGCTGCTTCCTTGGTTATAATGTTGACCCACTTCTGGAATTTCTCAGGTACCTGTTGTAATGCATCTGATAATTGTTCCATTGTGGCACTGGCAGAGATGTGGCCTATAATTAAGGCTTCTGGGTGGTCGAGTACTCTTTTGTTGACCTTGAGGGAGAATGCACTGGCCTGAGCCTTGGTGCATTTTTCTGTGCATCATGGAGTGGTGAATGATATGTTACCCTTCTCTCCCCACATGTTGCAAGGCTGATGTTTTGTCATCCACCAGTATGGGAGGATAACATAACAGTCACTATCTAAAGGTGCAACTTTGAAGGATTCTGCAGCAACATTTTTTTTGTGCTGCAACATAAAGGGATGGTAAAGAATTCTCCTGCTCCAGCAACTACCTCATTGATGAAGTTGCAAATTTGCAGAGGGGTGTCTCTTTTTATTGTTGGGATTTTGAATTTCTGAATGAAACCTTTGTCCAGAAGTGCTGTGATGGATCCTGTGTCAAGTAGGACTTGCACCACTTGTTGTTTGTTGTTGGACCAGTTTAGGACCATATTATTGATGGGCCTAGGTCCATGGTGGGGTGGAACCAGGTCAGCCCCTTGAGTAGCTGGGGTTGAGGTTCCTTTGTCAGTCCATTGGCTCTTAGTCACATTTGATGGGAGGTTGTCTAGAGCTTTTGTTTTTATACTGATGCACTTGTATATTCCTGTATCTGAGCTACTTTCCTCAGTGGGCGACACCTCCCTAGTAGATTCTCAAAATCCTAATCCCAATCTTTGCTCTCTTCTAACTCACATGATCTGGGCTGAGCATCTGGAATCTTGATATCCTTGTCATCCTGCTTTACAGCAGCAGTCTTCGCCTTCTTTTTGTCTTTGGGCCTCTCCTGCCCAATATCCTGTTCTTCCTCATCATCCCACTTCGTTTTTCCTGCAGAGGCTCTCTTGCCTCCTCCCAATACTTCTGTTCCCCCAATGGTTGTCTTTGCATAGCATTCATACATCTTGGGTCCTGAATGCCCACACCTCTAACAGTTGGCATTGTCTTTTTTATGCTTGTTGATTTCGCTTTGGGGAACATTCTGCAAATCCTCCCTTCCAGATGTAAACACCACAGGTTCATCTGATATCTTCTTTCCAGAAGAACCTTTCTTATCCCCATTCTTATCCATGGCCTTTTAGTCCTTCTGCTGTGTCTCCTGAGGATGACCAGCTTCCTTGGAGGGATGGTTGTCCCATACTTCCAATGTCCTCTTCTTTGGTCCTTTTATTTCCTCATCAATATTTTCCAGAATATATGCAGCTTCCTTCACTGCTTTGATCATGGCATCATCATCTCTCGGAATTCCCTTGAAACTTTGATAAACCATGTTCTTCATTTCTGGGGTCATTGTATCCCAGATCACTTCTCTGAACATAGGGCCTGCAACCCCTACTCGGATGGTTAAGTCTTCCAATGTTGTAATGTAATCATCGATATCTCCTTCATATTGGAGTACTCAGATTCGGCATTCATCTTTCTGGACTTCCCTCCTGTCCATGAATCATGTTTTAATGTTGCTTGAAAAGTCAGGTGAATTTTCCTTCAGCCCTTGGCTCTTGATTGCCTTTTGGCACTCTTGATGCCAACTAAGGGCTTTATGGGAGAATAGACTTCCTACCCATTTAACCTGTGCATCCTCATCGGGGAAGGCAGAGTAGTATCTCTCAACATAGTCCTGAACTGACATCCACCAGGCTGGCAAGAGGGTTTTATCCTTGCCAGTGAAGATCTGTGGAGCCTTCATTTCCAGCATCTTGGGTTTACTGTTGATCTGAACAGTCATGGGCTATACCAGTCTATCATACAAAGCTTGGAAGAACAGGTCTGCCCTATCCTCATCTCTCATTCCTGGTTGTTTTGCTTCCTGCCTGTTTCTTCGACTGATGTCTGGAATCCTTCCCTCAGGTCCTGATTCATCATCTGATGAGGAGTTAGCAGGGTCCCATGGTGATAGCCCTACTCTTTGTCCTGGAGGGCCATTGCCTATTCCTCCATTGCCAGCACTTCCTTCTTGTTCTGCATTGTTCCATGATCATGGTAGTGCAGTTCCTAGTGCTGGATTAGAAGCACTGGATGTGCTGGTGATGATTGGCATGTTTGCTCATGTACAGCTTCAGTCACTGACTGTGCATCAATGGGTTGTTGCTTGGTCCATCGATCTGTAATGGTCTGGATGACTTTGTCTATAAGTTCTTTCTTTTCTTGTTCTCTTGCAGCTTCATATTCCAGCTGCCATCATTGTTGGCATTCCTTGGCTCTGGCGAGGTCTCAGATTCTCTTATCATGCATCCTGTCATTGTCCTCCTTCTCGGATGCCCAATTCTCCACATTCTTATTCCAATTTGCTTGGTAGGTTGCAAAACCTTCCAGTACATCATTGATAATTTGGACTCCAGTAGTTAGCCTTTCTGCAGCCTCTTGGTTTGCTTCCTGCTTTTGCTGAATATCCATGGCCAAGCCTCTAATTGTCTGTCAGACCTGAGACCCAAACTCATTGCTGGCCTGAACAAGGCACACAATTGCTGCATGATTGATTTCTTGCTCGATATCACCCTTCTTGATGACAACATCATAACCATTTTGCATGGTTTCCACCATTTCTTGGTACAAGGCCTTAATCTCACTGATGTTGGCCTGTGCTGTGGCTCCTTCCTTCTGTAGGGCCTGGAATAGTCCTTGGATGTCCCTTTCTGTGATGTTCATTCGATCCACCATTCTAATGAACCATTGGGGAAGCTGGTCCTTGCTAACTGTAGCCATTTGTGTAAAAGAGGGAGCTCATTGATCCTTCAGCTGCTCCCAAGACTTGGGGTGATAGATTTTGACAGTATTGACCATTTGGACATCTTCGGCTTGGCCAGCAGTGGGGAACTCATTGATTCAGTAGTGGGACATGGTGGAGTAGTATGTTGCTTCAGTAGAAGAGTGTCTTTTTGCCCTAGAACAGGGACTTTTCATTTTTGTGTTCAATTTGATAAACTTGGTAGCTTGTGCCTTAAGTTTATAGTGTGACCCTGGGCACAGTTTCTGCTATGCAGAGGGGATTTTGATCGTTTGGTTTTCGTAATCCGAAGATATAGCTAGGAAGTTGAACTAATCAATCACAGGCCAAATAAACTTAAGGGGTGTCTTCAGAGGTGATCAGTGTATTGGTTTGGTAATGCTTGAAAAGTATGGTCTTGTAGATAACTCTGGAGGTGGATCTTCTTGCTGATTGCTTGTTGATTGTTCTTGAGACCATGGGAGACATAGACCTCTTTATAGACTTGGATTACTCATCTTCATCTAACCTTCCCCTTTGATAAGACTTCTGAAAATGAGTTTAGGAGATAAGACATGAGTCATTACAACAATAATCTTGGATGAATTGCATCATAGCAAGCTCATGATTAAATTAATCACTCCCTTGCATGCTGACCATCATCATCAAATTAATCTTGGAAATACCTCATCCTGATACCACACCTTCCAATAAGGTATAGGGAGTAGCAGTCACAACTGAAAACCTGTTTTTGTCTGACCATGTAATGCAATAACTTGTTTTGATCATGACAGTGAGTCATTTCTCCTACAAGCTGCATCATCATAGATTTCCAAGGAAATCTTGATTGCTCTGCTTGCAGGGTATAGCTTTGTGGTGCCAGTCATGCCCTACTGAATTGCACAATTCTAGCACATTCCATGTGATGTCATAAGTGCCTCACCTGTGCTCACCTGCATGCAGTCACACTCTGGTGTGAATTCAATGCTGCCAATTCCCTATGGAGCAGTCCCAGCTGAAGGTCACATCATATCAGGTACCTTTGAACAGGTTCCTTGAGTGGGGTTCCTTGCTATCATACATTGCCTCATGCTATGCAGTCTTGACCCTTGTATGCAGCACCACTCCTGCACACCAACTAGACTCTGCCTTATAATCAGCTGACTCCTGACTAGGTGTGCTGGATTATAATCTTGCAATGCCTTGCACATGCCATGGAGTTCCCCTCCTGTACAAGCCCTTCTGGTATATGTTGGATACTAGGCACATCCTTACATAGAAGGGGTGTTGTTCCTCCATTGTCTTCTCTCCATCATCATCATAACTGTCTTCTCTCAGGTACATTGTTATCCATGTGGTAAGTCCTTCCCTTCCCTTCCTGGTCTTCCCTTGCTGATGTTCAAGAGGTGCAACATCTTGGGCCAGGACCTTCATGAGGTCACATTCGGGGGGTCACGAGTCATGTGACTTTGCTTGTCAGAGCTTCTGAGGGTTCCGGCCTGAATTGCTGATCTGATATTCATTCTCCTGTTGAGTTTGCCATGTTCTCTCTCAAGTTATACATGTTACCATATCCATTATCACACATTCTAGGGTGTGACAGACATCTTGGGCCAGGACCTTCATGAGGTCTCATTTGGGTGGTCACAAGTCATGTGACTTCGCTTGTCAGAGCTTCTGCGGGTTCCAGCCATAATTGCTGATCCTAATAATCATTCTCCTGTCAAGTTTGCCATGTTCTCTCTCACAGTATACATGTTACCAAATCCATTATGATACATTCTAGGGTGTGAGAATTACTCTCTATCATTGTCAGTATTGCTGTGTCTAAGTAGACAGATATTGTGGGCTATCTATGTGTTCCACACTGCATTACCATGATGGTTTCAGCTCATTCATAATCCATGAGATGTATGACTTGACCACTGAGTGATCTACATCAGCTCACAGCCTGTACAACAGTTTTACATGTAGACCATTGTGATCAATACCACATAGATGCTTATTAAACCATCATCATGAGCTGTACATCTATGGTCTAGCAAAAGCTTTCTGTACAGAAACAACATATGGCTTGCCTCCCTGTGCACTGCAGAGTGATCTCTTAACATCCATGAATGTCTCTGTGGCTAATCAAAACTCTGCAGCCAGATAACCACTGACCAACATTCAACATCAAATTTTATCATAAAGTAACATAATAAGTGTGTGGAGGCCCATCAGCAATGTAACTGTGCAGCCGAACAGCAGCAAACACTCCATGATCCTCCACCTATAATATTATCTACTGTAGTGCAACTCTTCTGTTGTCTTCATACCTCCACCTCTTGACCTCTCACCCTCTCCATATGTCCACAAGTCAGTCCTCTTTGGTGTGATCATAACTTGCTTTTATCTCTTATCCTACAACCACACCGATGATCCATACAACTAGACTTGATTTACAAAAACATACATTCTATCACACAGGTGAGCACTCTTCTGTCTACAAGTCATCTCTCATATGAACAGAGAGGTATAAGTACTACTGCCCGATTACCATGATTCATTACCTATACCATCAAGAAAAATTTTGGATTGAACTATTGCATTCAAAATGCCCAGCATCAACTCCAATAGAATTTTGAGTACCATTTACGCCTCTCTTTTTTGCTTTATTTTATCTAGTTGTCATTTCCTTTTCCTCTGTCATCTTCGGTAGTTGATACACAATACAGACCTATAGATTATGACAGGTTGGTGTGGGTTCTAGGCTTTTGGATTCATTCTTCAGCTTGTTTTGCCATCAGGGATCGATCCATGCTACAATTTTGGCAAACCCAATGGACCACTGCAGTGGGTAGAAGACATCCTACTCCTCTGCCCCTGTTTCACAGCCTGTCGTCTTGACACCTCTGAAGGCAGCCCCATACCCACTGAGTTACCACTCTTTTTTTGCATACCAACAAGGCCGTGGATCAACTGGTCCAACCTATAAGAGATACTGACATTGGAATGAGACATTATAGACTATGGAAGGAGGCATTACTGAATGGGGAGGAAGATGGCCCTGGCCAGTTTGGTCAGGAATGGCCCAAAGATCAGGCAAATCAGGAAGAATGGGAGAGAGATCATGACCAGGAATCATTGTTTGAAAGGCCCAATGAGGAGAGAGGTGGGGAGGAGGAAATCATCGGAGCAGAAGAGGCCGGAGATGCCATGGAGGTGGAAGAGAACTGAGACTAGAATGGCAGTGCCAATTTACAAATTCTGCTTCCTCTTTCATTCTTTATTGTGTTTTTGATTGGGCGTCACAGGGTATAGCATTGAGAGGTGTATAAGGAAAGCAAGGCCATAAGACACATTAATTTAGCACTGTGGAACGGGAAACAAGCACCTGCTAAGTACTGCATTTATTATTACTTTTTGTTTGTTTTCATTTGGTTGTTTATCAACATTTACTGTACAAAGATAGAAGGGGGCAGCCCCAGTAGTGTATTGGTAGTAGTCCTTGCATCTTGTTGCAGTGGTATGAATCCCTGCAACTGTGCAAAGCCAATGGGTTTGAATCCCATGTCACTCTCACAGGTGTCTCTTGGTTACTGGGGTTTGCCCTCAAAGGAGGTTTACCCGGTGCTCAGGATAAGTAGTCACTCTGCAGTGAAAGGGTACTTGACATGTGTCAATCGTAACCCTGCTTACCTGATCTAGGCCTTCTTAGGTATAGACAAGCGTTGGATTAAGTTTGGGGAAAATGTAATAGAAATTCCGACTGTCATAACCATTAAGGTTGCATACAGAAATGAAAGATTATTATTATTTCTAGAAGGAGAAAAGGGGATGTCTGTGATTAGCTCGAAAAGCCTAAAAAAACCTGACCGGTTAGAACAGAAAGGCTATAAAATAAAAATAAAATAAAAAATCAGCATCAGGGATCAGATCAGCAGGACAATGAAATTCCTGAAACCTTGAAATCAGTATTCCGGGCTCCAACAGCTCAATCTTTCTTAAAACGGTTGTCAAACCATGTTCTTTCAGCATTTATCCAATGAATGGGTTATCGTAAATGCTTCTTCAGTCCAAATGCAGAGCTCTACTGCACTTCATACAACATGAAAGCATGCGCATCTCCTCCTCCACCTATTAATTACTCTATCGTGGCATTCCTCTTCACAATCAAACCTACTAAGCAATTTCACTTCGAACTGACTGCTTGACATATGACAATCGATGACGTTAAGATGACTTTGAATATGCAAGGTGCCTGGTGCTCAGAAATGCATGTTTGGCTGTGGTTTTGTATACCGCATTTTTCCAAGGATTAAATGGCCTCAGATTCCACTCACGTTACCGGTTTTACGCGTACCTACAATATATGAGCTGCAGAGATCGACAAATCTGAGACTGTTGAATGGTGAGTGACTATTGGCTGAAGGAGAACCATCGACCTGGAGGGGCGATTGAATTGGATTAAAGATACAGAAGAGATCAAGCCCGAGTGGTAGGAACTAGCCAACCTCAGAAGAAATTTAAACCCATATGCAGCTGGATAATAATAACCTTTTAACTGCAAAACTAGAATATCTGAACTGTATTTACCATAAATCGGCCTGTTACAAATATATTCTCAAAACATATAGCCGGAACACCTCATGCCTGCCCATCCAACATCTTTGCCTCCGCCTCTGACTTCGACTAATTGCTGTTGTCCGAACCCAGTTATGGTGGCATCCGCCTGTCCTTGTCAGTGGCCGAGACATTGGCACCCTTGTGAATGAGCATCTTGGCCACACCCTCGCACTTATAGATTAATGCTAGATCCAATGGTTTCTGCGCATCCTCATTGGTGACTGAAATGTTGGCGCCCTTGTTGATGAGCAGCAGGGCCACACCCTCATGGCCATATTTCGATGCTAGATGCAGTGTCGTCTGCCCATCCTCATCGGTGACTGAGATGTCGGCACCCTTGTCAATGAGCAGCTTGGCCACACCCTCATGCTCAGTTTCCGATGCTAGATGCAGCGGTGTCTGCCCATGCCCCTCGGTGACCGAAATGTCAGTGCCCTTGTCGATGAGTAGCTGGGCCACACCATCATGCTCATAGATTAATACGTGATGCAGTGGTGTCTGCCTGCGCCCATCGACGACCGAAATGTTGCCACCCTTGTTGATGAGCCGCTGGGCCACACCCTCATGGCCATATTTCGATGCTAGATGCAGCAGCATCTGCCCGTATTTATTGGTGGTTGAAATGTCAGTGCCCTTGTCACTGAGCAGCTGGGCCACACCCTCATGCCCAGTTTCCGATGCTAGATTCAGCGGTGTCTGCCCATCCTTGTCAGTGACTGAAATGTCAGCGCCCTTGTTAATGAGAAGTTGAGTGATGTCGAGGTCACCAAACTGAGATATTGTGACAAGTATCCTGCCCAGGTTGCCATTTAAGTCATGATGGGTCAACTCAAATATGGATGTGAAAATCCTACTGAGCCCAAACACGCAGACCGAGAAGAGAAGGTTGTCGGGTTGTTGTTTTAAAACATTAACCCTCTTCCAAAAGGTATCATCTGGATACCACGTTACAACCAACTTACCATGATCGTTAAGCCATTGCTGGTAGTTACTCTCTGATACGAATGAATTCCATAGGCAAGTCAGGGTTTGGCAGCCATTTACATCTTCGCAATGAGAGATGTGCCATGGCCAAAACACCATGGAGTACAACAATAGATGGCGGTCTATGTACTGTTCTTCTCTGGTTTTAATGTCATTATAATCAACCCAAGAGCCTGGAGTACACAACAGTGAAAGGCACCCCTTCGCGATTTCTGTATTAGAATAGGCCTTGCTGAGTTCAGTCTTAGTCTCCAAATACTCTTCCACTGAAAGATGTGCAAAGCGGAAAACATTGAGACCTTCATCCAAAATCAGCAGATTTTGGCATGTGGTTGATAAATCGTTCGCTTTTATTGGGGCCTTGCAACAGAACTGTCCCGACCTGCCAACTTGGACTGTGATCATATCAAGCAGGTTCTCCACCCTCAATGGTCCGTATGAACATTGGATCCAATGGAAAGCATTGAGTGCTAGTTGGGGTGCATCACCTTTCTGAGAAATAATGCACTTGTATATATGATAGTAGGCGGCTGCCAAAGTGTCTGGAAAAGTCTGCAAATTGTCTTTTACATTGCCTTTGGTGCGAAATTGGCAGAGAAAAGTGATTTGAAGTGCGGCCAGTTGGAAGCTGACATTCATTCATCAGTTTCTGTGCCCATATGCAATTAAAATGGGTATGGTGAGCTTACATTCCCTTGGATCGCTTACAAATCATTTCGCATATTTCAATTTGAAGCTCATCAGATACATCACCACTAAGCAGTTGACTATGATCAATGGTGCTCTGAACTCTTGCTTTGACGAACTGGTTGATGTCACTGACATTGTCATCAGGTTGTAACTCAATCCTGGGAAACATCGGAAACTGCACGATGATTGCATGATCCATTTGAGGCATTGCAAAAATCTTGACCAGATTTTTGGATTGTGCGATGACATACTTTAGTGCATTGAGCAGATGTATCCACTTGTCCTCTATGACTTCGTCCAAGGCATCTATGCCAATTGTGGTCCAAGGATATATATCCGTGAGTTGAACGAGGAGCTGCTGTCTTTCAGAAAGGCACAGCTGGGATGAATTTTGCCCTTGCTTCTTCTGGTCTCTGTATATGTCGACAATTGGCTTTAGTAGTTTGTTGTCATGGAAGGGAGACTGAGCAAGCTGTTTTATTATCATACTCAGGATGATGTCCAGCTCTCGACAATTGTCTTCACCTTGATCACAATAAAAATATGTCAACTTCATCCCTATTGTATTCGAATGCAGAGAATCAATAACTTTTGATCTATAGCAATACTGGGTCAGGTATGTACACCTTCAATGACATAGGGTGGGGGGGGGGGATATCTATCACTTACGCAATGTATGTTTTACTGGCTCCAGCTAGATTATTCGGCTTGTAAGAAGAATCAAGCCAGATAAATGAGGCATGTGGTGACTTATGGATTCCCTGCAATAATAATAGCTTTGAAATGCTCGAAGAAATCCACATTCTGCAGTCTTGCCTCTCCAAAAGCCACTTGCCAGTGCCTTCCAGGCGCCCTGTATTAATAAGTTTGTGGTGACTTTGGTAAGGGATTGTAGATATCCATTCCAAAATTGATGTTCTATCACTGTCTACTGAAGTGAGTGGACAATTGCAGTGTGCGGCAACTTGGGGTGACCCTCGTACCTTCCAGCCAGTCTTGTATGTTGTGCAGTTCAGGTTGAATATGTATCATTGTGTTATTGATAGTTTCCAGCTGCATTCGAAGGTGCTCGAGGTGTGTCTGGGTAGCTACCCAGAGTTAACACTGCCTAAGATTACACAGCTTCTGCATAGACAAAATACATTGTGCTTTGGCGACATCAGCATCATATCCAACCATTTTCTCCAAGTCATCAACCTTTCCAAGGTCATTTGAAATGTCTTCTGTGGTGAATACAGCCTTGAGGTGATGTTCTAAAGAAGCATTAGCAGCGACATAGACCTGTAAGAAGAGAATATTTATGTTTTAATTTATCGATAGCTCTGGCAAGGAACTTCAATATAGCTATGTAAAGCCAAGCATGGATTTCTCCAGGTTTTTCGAACCACAGGAATCTTCACTGAGATATAGAAGCTCATAAAGCATGCACCTCCGAATAAGACCGGCAATGTTCTCAAGTCCCACCAAGATTGCATCCATTGTTTTCTGCTTATCCATGCACAGCTGCAGAGCATTATTAGCAAGTGCAATTACGAGATGTAGTGGCTCTAATCAACCTTGAGGAGAAATCGAAATCCAGCCCATGGCAGTGCCGCATGCACGGGATCAAATTGGACAATGATATCTCCAATTTCCTTGAACCTGTCCATCCAGCTGAGCAATTTCATCGCAATATCTCTCAATACTATTGTTTCTCCTTTGATTTCAATTTTCCATGCATTTCCCTTTTTATCGTTGAGGATTTTTTCTGTGACAGACCTTGCTTTAGATATGGTATCAAGGGCATTGGCTTGAAAATTTGTACTGCTAAGCATTTCGTGCTCCGCATCCAGGTCTTTGCTATTGAGTGCCTTACTCCACAGGGATTGACCTTTGACAATGCCAGTCACCATCGAATTATGTTGCTGTTCATCTTTGTTTCCGATCTCGGCATGTGCTGCATCCTTCACTGTTGCTGTTACAGGTAGTCACCCAAACTGTCTTATCAAATCTGACTGAAAGATTTCATTCCTAATTGCGCCTCGACTTTGGGCTTCTGATGATGACTCTACTGTAGTGGCCAGTGTCATTGAGGGTGTGCATATTGGATCACTGGGAGCGAGCACTGAAGCGCTGAATGAAGTTGCCATTGTATCATTCATTTGTGAATTGCCAGTATTCTTCTCTTGTGTTTTCTTGGTTTGTTGGAAGATCACTTTCAATGATTTGAATTGACCACATAGTCAATCACGTTTCCTCAGTGTGCAGTCCAACATACTAGCAGGAGATTTGCCAGATATGTATACTGCTAAATTAGAGGTCTTCCCATGAGCAAATGTCAATGTCGAATATTGATTGAGTTATTGTGCTGCAAGAATGACTTACTCAGATTGCCAGTATCACTTTTTGCAGCGAGCTGTTTCTCCTCAGTGATGGGGACTTAGGTATACAGTCTCAGTAGACGCCAGAGAACTGCTGGAGATCTCACCAAATATGTGGTGTGCACATGAATGGTATACAAAAGTGGGGTACTTTAGCTGCGGGGACAACACAGCATACTATCACATTTTCAATATCATGCAGTTGCTTGGCGTGGATTGAGCCTCATTTCACCACGATATTCCACATACTGAATCACTTAGGAATTGTCCATACCATATAAATACAGAGAAATAGCAAACATGCCATTGGTTGGCTTCTAGTCATGCAGGAAGATGACACATTGCACGAATCGGACTGAGAGCTGCTGCAAACAACTTCATCAGCTATGCTCTTCTCTATGGTATGTTTGTGCCAAGTTTTAGGACAACTGATCCAGCTGTGAAACCCAGCGTCAAGATGTGACAGAACTGCCACCGATATGGGTTTTAGCATGAAATGTGGGCAGAAACCATAGCAAAGCCGTAATAATGCTAAGCAACCATGATTCAAAAACACCAAATGCTTTCCTGGTGTTGCTAGGGCTTCATTAGAGTAAGCTAAGTTGCAGCAAACTATACCACAATAAGAATACATTACATACTGCCATTACCGCACTGTACAAGACTGTCTTATGCATTCTTCCACCCTGCCTTCCCTTTCCACCTATCATGTTGCTTTGAAAATGTCATCTCAGTTACAGTCTTCCAAGAAATGGGGCTTTCCTACTGCCAACATTTCATACATTTCCAGGTGTCATCTTCACACAAGAAGACTAGTGATGAACCTGCAACCAATCCCCCCACCCCAAAAGCTACATCATTAAAGCATAAGTGTGCAATGGATATATACAGTTCACCATGTATCACAGTAGTCAAGGGTGAGATGTCACAGAGGGGGCAAAGAACTGGCACTTCTCTCATTGTGAAGATGTAAATGGCTGCCAAACCCTGACTTGCCTATGGAATTCATTCATATCAGAGAGTAACTACCAGCGATGGCTTAACTATCATGGTGAGTGGGTTGTAATGTGGTATCCAGATGATACCTCTTGGAAGAGGGTCAATGTTTGGAAACAACAACCTGACAACCTTCTCTTCTTACTCTGCATGTTTGGGCTCAGTAGGATTTTCACATCTGTATTTGAGTCAACACAACATGACTTAAAGGCTGACCTGGGCAGGATACTTGTCACAATACCATAGTTTGGCAACCTCAACATCACTCAACTTCTCATCAATGAGGGTGCCAACATTTCAGTCACTGATAAATACATGCAGAAACTGCTGCATCTGGCATTAATCTATAAGCATGAGGGTGTGACTGTCACACCATACAATGTGTGATAATAGATTGGGTAACATGTATAACTTGACAGAGAACATGGCTGTCACACCCTACAATGTGTGATAATAGATTGGGTAACATGAATAACTTGAGAGAGGACATGGCAAACTTGACAGGAGAGTGAATATTAAGATCAGCAATTTGGGCCGGAACCCTCTGAAGCTCCAACAAGTGAAGTCACATGACTTGTGACCCCCTGAATGAGACCTCATGAAGGTGCTGGCCCAAGACATCACACCTATTGAACATCAGCAAGGGAAAGATCATGAAGGAGAAAGGGAAGGACTTACCTCACTGATGGCACCTCAGCCATGAGACCACTGTTGGTGACAATGATGGAGAGAAGATGACGAGGGTGAACAGTACCTACTTATACATGAGGAGGTGCTCAGCAACTGACATATACCAAGAGGGCTTGCACTGGAGAAGAGCTCTATAGCATGTGCAAGGCATTGCAAAATCATCATTCAACATACTGGCATTCAGAGATAGTTGACCAAGGCAGAGTCTAGTCAGAGAACAGGAGTGGTGCTATGTACAAGGGTCAAGACTGCACAGCATGAGACAATGTATGAAAGCAAGGAACCCCACTCAAGGAACCTGTTTGAAGGAACCCCATATGATGTGACCTTCAGCTAGGGAATACTCTGTAGGGAATTGTTGGGATTGTGTTCACACCAGGGTGTGGCTGCACACAGGTGAGCGCAGGTGGGGCACTCATGACATCACAAAGAATGTGCTAGAATGGTATGAGTAATAGAGCATGAGTGTCACCACAGAAGCAATCGAGATTTCCTTAGGGAATCTATGTGATGCAGCTCAGAAGAAAGATGGCTCATTGTCATTCTATTATGAGTTATTGCATTACACAGTCAGACAGGGATTGTTTCCTGTTATGATTGCTAATCCCTTACCTTATGGGAAGGTGTGGTATCATGATGAGGTATTTTCAAGAAATTCATTCAAAGATGGTGGTCAGCATGCAAGTGAGTGATTAATGTAATCATGAGCTTGCGATGATGCAATCTATCCAAGATTATTGTTGGAAATGACTCATGTCTTATCTCCTAAACTCGTTTTCAGCAGTACCATCCTGGGGGATGGTTAGACAAAGTTGGAAGTCCAAAAGTCTATAATGAGGTCTATGTCTCCCACATTCTCCAAGATCATCAGCAACGAAATCCTCCTCAAGAAGTTACCAGAAGAATCCCACCGAACCTCAGAGAAGACCCCTTAAGTTAATTCTGCCTTGTGATCAATAGTTCAAATAAACTTCCTAGTTTTATCTGAGAAGCACCAAAAGAATAAACGAATGAATGAAATGAATTATCGAAACCCCCTCCATACAGCAGAAACTGTGCCCAGGGTCACAGTATAAACTTAAGGCACAAGCTACCAAGTTTATCAACTCAAACACAAAAAACAGAAAGACCCTCTTCTAGGGCAAGAAAACATTCTCCTTCCAAAAAACAAGCCATTATTCAAGATGTCCCACCACAAAGCTGCCAGTTCCCCTACTGCTGGCCCAGCCAATGATGTCCAAATGAGCAATACCATCGAAATCTATCACCCCAAGACTTGGGAGCAGCTGGAGAATCAACAAGCTCTATCTTTTATACAAATGGCTACAGTCAGCAAGGACCAGCTCCCCCAATGGTTCAACACAATGGTGGATCAAATGAATGTCACAGAAAGGAATGTCCAAGGACTATTCCAGGCTCTACAAAAGGAATGAGCTACAGCACAGGCCAATATCAGTGATATGAAGGCCTTATACCAGGAAATGACAGAAACCATGCAAAATGCTTATGATGTTGTCATCAAGAAGGGAAATATTGACCAAGAAATCAATCATGCAGCCATCGTTCACCTTGTTCAGGCCAGCAATGAGTTTGGGTCCCAGGTCTGGCAGACAATCGGAGGCCTGGCCACAGATATCCAGCAAAAACAAGAAGCCAATCAAGGGGCTGCAGAAAGACTCACTACCAGGATCCAAATCATCAATGACATCCTGGAAGGTTTTACAGCCTACCAAACCAATTGGAACAAGAATGTGGAGAATTGGGCATCTGAAAAGGAGGACAGTGACAAGTATCATGACAGGTGTATTAGAGCACTGGCTAAGGCCGAGGAGCAACAGCAACACTGCCAGCTCAAAAATGAAACAGCCTGCCAGCAAGAGAAGAAGGAGATAATCGATAAAGTTATTCAGGCTATGATGGACAAGATGGCCCAAAAACAACCAATTGATGCATGATCCCTCACCAAAGCTATGCAGGAAGGAGGACCCTCACACAAGACACTCAGAGATGCAATCGAAAGGGCATTACCCCTATCCACAGCTAACTTGGAATGTGGAGCATCAGGAGGAAAGGGTGGAAATCATGGCAGACCTCCAAAGCCTGGAGCAGGACTACCCCCATCAGACCCATCAGACTCCTCCTAATCAGATGATGACTCAAGCTGAGGGACGAGAACACTGGACAGCTTCCGCAGACACAGAAAGGAATGAAGGGAGGGAAGGGACTGAGAGGTGAAAGTAACACAGTTCTTTGGGACCTTGGTGGACAAGTTGAAGGAGGCTGCCTCAGCAGACCATGACAAGAATCCTGAGATGTCTCAAATCAAGGCTCCTCAGATCTTCACTGGCAAGGACAAAACCCTTTTCCGAGCCTGGTGGATGTTGGTTCAGGACCATGTTGAGACATACCCCTTGTCCTTCCCTGATGAGGATGCACAGGTCAAATGGCTATGGAGTTTATTCTCCCATAAAGCCCTCAGTTGGCATCAAGAGTACTGAAAGGCAATCAAGAGCCAAGGGCTGAAGGACAATTGGGCTGCTTTTTCAAGTGCCATCGAAACACCATTTATGGACAGGAGAGAGGTCCAGAAAGATGAAGGCTGAATCCAAGAACTCCAATACAAAGGAGATATCGATGATTACATTACAAAATTGGAGGACCTCAAAATGCTAGTAGGGGTGTCAGGCACTATGTACAGAGCAGTTATCTGGGATGCGATGACCCCAGAAATCAAGAAAATGGTTTAACAAACCTTCAAAGGGATCCCTACAGATGATGATGTCATGATTGAAGCAGTAAAGGAGGCGGCATACATTGTGGAGAACATTGAGGAAGAGATAAGGGGTCCCAAGAGAAGGACATTGGAAGTATGGGACAACCATCCCCCTAAGGAAGCTGCTCATCCTCATGAGACATAGCAGAAGGACTGAAAGGTCAAGGAAAACAATGGGGATAAGAAAAGTCCTTCTGGGAAAAAGTCAGACAAGCCTGCAATTTTTGCCACAGGAAGGGAGGCCTTACAGAATGTCCCTCAGAATGAAATTGATAAAAACAAAAAAGAGGAAGCAGACTGTTGGTGTAATGGCGGTCGTGGGCGAGGTATTTGACAGAGAACCTGAGGGCTTCTAGGCTTGTTGATGATGATTGTGGACACAAGACAGGATCTCTTTGAAGGTACCAACGTTGGATATCTACAGCTGTGTTGTGCAGCAACTTATTGATGACCCGTGTTTAGGAACTGAGATTCGTCAGGGAACAGGATCAGGAAAACAGAGCGAAGAGGACAGAGGTCCAGAGGTCGAGAACAAGGGCAGGGATGGAGGCAGAGACGAGGACGAAGATGAAGACTGGAGGGGTTCCAAATATTTATTCGGTGAGATGAACAAATAACTGTGTAAGGAGAAAAGGAAAGGAAACAGAACACTGGGAGGACAAGTCCTCTTATATACACATTTTCTCCTTCCATGCCGAGACACTAAACTAGAAGACCCTAAACCCTCAACCCTTAACTAACCAGCACAGCCACCTCAAACATTCCAAAACATTAGCAGCTGAGCATTTACCCTAGGCTGTGGGGCTTATTGCCAAGAGCGCAGCCACCTAGATAAGCCACATGATAAACTGAGTGATGACAGATGACTGATAAGAGAAGGAAGGATTTGTTGAGCTGTGACAGGATCCCCCTGTTTGGACTGAGCTCCGGCGAAGTAGATTTATGTTGACTCTGGTAGGGGCCCTGGTTTGTCAGGGTACTTCTCATGGAACTGGTCCACAGCTTGGCTATCCTCATGGAGTTCAGCAGGCTCCCGTTCCGGCATGTCATAACCAACCCACTTGACCAAATATTGGAGTTTGTGGCAGTATAGTCGGGAGTCAAAGATTGCCTCGATAAAGTATTCATCTTCACCATCTATTTCCACTGGTGGGGGTGCATCTGGTCATTGCACTGGATATGGGTCATTTGCAGCCAGTTCGAGGAGGGACACATGTTGGACATTGTGGCATTTCATCGTGGGGGGCAGTTCGAGGCGGTAAGCATATGGAGATATCTTAGCAACAACTTTGAATGGCCCATGACGCTTGTTGTCAAGTTTCCGTGATGGTCGGCATGTTTTCCAGTTCCATGCATCCAACCCGACATGATCCCCTGGTTGATAGTTTGGTGATGGTAACTGGTGCGTGTCTGCATTTTCTTGATATCGGAGGTTGGCTCTGTTGATCTCAGCTCGCAGGTGGTTGTGGATTTCTGAAAGAGTCTTGGATGTTGTCAGGGCATGGCAGTCATTGACATCATTTGTGGCAGCAGGTGTGAGGTCGAATTTGCACCGAGGGTCAAATCCTTTGTTGGCAAAGAATGGGGAGGCACCTGTCATCTTGGAGGCTTGGTTTGCAGCGAATTCAGCCATAGGCAACCATTCTGCCCAGTCATCCTGTAAGTAGTTGACATGTGCTCGCTGGTATTGTTCCATGATTGCATTCATTCATTCAGTTTGGCCATCAGTTTGTGGGTGGAAGGCTGTTCAGAGTCATGGGTCAATTCCCAAGCATCGACAAAGGTTTTTCCAGAATAGTGCAGCAAATTGGGGTCCCCGGTCAGATATGATTGTCAGGGGCAGCCTGTGCAGTCGGAAGACATGGGTGATAAACAGGTTGGCCAGTTCTTTGGCATCCACATCAGTGCAGCAAGGTACAAGGTGGCATTCCTTTGTCAGTCGGTCCACCACAACCCAGATTGCATCATATCCATTGGACCAAGGTAATCCTGTTACGAAGTCCATTGATATGTCCTGCCAGGGTCTGTCTGGGATAGGTAGTGGTTGTAGGACACCGAATGGGGCATGTCTGCTAGATTTCGAGCGTTGGCAGATGTGGCAGTTACGAGTGTAGCGGTCGACATCTGTGTGCATTTTGGGCCAAGTATATGTTCTTGACAGGTATTTGAGTGTCTTTGATCTGCTGGGGTGGCCTGCCGCAGGAGTCTCATGATGTTGTTGCATGAGGTGTAGTCTTAAGGGCTTGTAATCTGGCACCCAGATTCGTTGTCGGTATATGAGGAGGTTGTCACGTCTTTGACATTCTGCGAGTGTAATATCCATGCATTGCTTTGTTCCATCACTGAGCATCTGGAGGATCTTGTTTGGAAAGGGGTCCATGGCATATCCTTCCTGGAAAAGTCAGCTTAGTGTAGGAGCATCTGCAGCAGGTCTTGGTGAGGTATTCTCAGGTTCGTCAGAGGAGGTTATAGCCAGGGCGTGGAGAATGTTTTCAGGTTTAATTATGGTGGTTTGGTTTTCTAGGGAGCGGTCATCCCGCTCTTTGGGCAGATCTCCGGATCATCTAGTCAGTGCATCTGGTTTTCCTCCAGCCGTTCCCGGGCGGTAAAGAATTTTGAAGTGGAATTGAGACAGGAATTGTGACCATCGGGCTTGTTGTCGATTGAGGAGTTTTGTGGTAGGGAAGTATTCCAAGTTTTTATGATCAGATAGGACGCGGATTGGGTTGATGACAGACTGTAATTCTGGTCTCCATTCTTCAAATGCATGTACAATTGCCATTAGTTCTTTGTCATAGATCTCATAGTTGCATTCTGCTGGGGAGTGTTTTTTGGAGAAGTAGGCTACTGGGTGTAAGATGCCATCATCATCGTATTGTGAGAGTACCCCAGCAGATACATAGTCAGAGGCATCGGTTTCGACAATGACATCTCAGTCGGGGTCAAATCGGGCAAGCACAGGTGCAGATGTGAATGTATTTTTTGACTTATTAAATGCATCTTGTTGTTCATCCTTCCAGGCAAATGGTACTCCTTTTCGTGTCAGGAATGTGAGGGGTTGAACGATTCAGGAATAGTTTCAGACAAAGTGGCAGTAGAAGTTGGCGAAACCCAGGAAGGCACTGTCATACCCCACCTTTAAGACACATTTTAAGAATGGGGATTCTTACCAAGTAATGACTCAACCCATAAGGGCAAGAGCCATTACCAACCTCCCTTCAGCCACTTCCCGCAGGAAGTAGGATAATGGGGGGCCAGGAAAAAAGTCAGTACATCATAAAGGGTCAAGGACCCGGGGTAGCCCCAGGGGGGACAGTTTCCAATCAATGGCTTAGGTTTCCAATGCCCAGCCATATCCCGAGGAACATACCGCTGATGTTGACAAAAACCTGGAATACTTATAGCCTGGGCAACTGTGGTTCTTACTTGCCACAAGTCCAAAAGGACTACCCTCCGCCGAAACATGTTTTGCCGTATTCGAACCTTGTGCCGTGTTACACAGGACCACCCCAACAGGCAGGCATAGAAGGGGCTGGGACAGGAAAAGGGAGAAGAGTGAATATAAAGAATTGAGATTGAGGAGGAGGAGTTCGCCGTATATGACTGAGTCTGCCGGAATGAATGATAGAGGAAGGTCGAAGGAAGTCGAGGTCGATGATGAGGATGAAGGATTGATGGATGAGGCAAGATTGTAGGATATTTAAGAATGCATTAAATGAACACTATGACTGAGTGCCAAGTCCGAGATCAAGAATCATATGTTACCGAGGAAGCTCAGCAGAGATGATCAGAACCCGAAGGAATGAAACCAAATGTCATTAAGATAATGCATGCGATAGTGGAGTCTAGTCAGCCGAAGGAGATAAGGATTGTCTTAGGCAATAAAGACCAATACGAGGTGCATTAACCCTTAGGCAGCCGACAATACAGGAAACCTTATCCACAGCCAGCCTTCGATCAGCACGATATGATGAGACTGGATGCATACTGACAAACAGAAAGATAAGATGGAACCTATCGGAAGCCACAGGTGGCCCAGATGACATCTACCATGGTGGAGTGTTGGCAAGGCATACAGATGGCAAAGGAAGCCGCAGCCCCAGATAAGGATGGATGAAGATGATCCAGCAAACAAGTTGAACACTTCACCAGAGCTGACGACATATGCATGAGATGAGATATGTGCTCAAATGCCCTACAAAGGCGATATTATTAGACATAATATATCGGCAAACGACGGGATTCGAAGCGACATATGCACGATACAGCCGAGAGGATCACCAAGTGTCATCCGATTGGCTTGGGGAACATTTTGGAGCATTTGCACTGGAAAAATCGAAATACGGAATTTGTATGCGAAAAATATCATGACTGCATGCTCTCTACCAACGTCAACCAGTACTTGGTGTTCTGACCACTGCAACGTAACCGGTGGGTATATGAGTGGGGAGCTCAAGTCAGAAAATATAAAATATCAAAAGAGCCCCCACTCGAAGAAGCGATCATCCAGCAGAAGACCCTCAATTGTCCCATCAACTACGACCAAGTCCCAGAAAGATATTAGTACCTTATACTTGACTATTTACACAATACTCGAAAGATCATACAACCAAGACCCTCTTCAATACATAAGACCCTCACTGATTGCTGTTCACACTTGAATGCAATTAAGACCGATGATCTCAAAATGCTCCCTGGGATAAGCAGGAGAGTTTAAGATTATAATACGTTATTACTCATTATTCCCACGTGAGTCCCCAGAGAAGTGAATAATTCCCATCATTGGAATTATTACTTGTCATTTTTTCTTTTCGGAAGTCTTGAGTTACCCAGCCATCAGTCACGAGACAACCCCCGGTTAACAGGCACAGACATCCTTCAGGTTGTGGGGTGATTCCCAGTCCTGGACAGCTGTGATTTTTTCTGGGTCCATCTTGATTCCTTCTGTACTGATGATCAGGCCAAAGTATTTGACTTCCTGGCAATGGAACTTGCATTCCTCTGGTTTCAGGTGTAGGCCTGCTTTCTCAAAGGCTTCTAATACTAGGTTTACATGGTGTTGGTGTTCTTCGAAGGTGTCGGAATAGATCAGTGGGTCATTGAGGTATGCAGTGCAGAAGCGATCCAAGTAGGGGGCCAGGACATCATTGATGAAATTCTGGAATGTTGTGGGGGCATTGGTGAGGCCAAATGGCATCACTAGTGATTCGAAAAGACCATAGCATGTTCGGAAAGCAGTCTTCCATTCTTCCCCCTCTGCCATTCAGATTAGAATGTAGGCCCCTCTAATGTCAAGTTTCGTAAACCATTTTGCTCAAGATAGGTTCATTAGGGTGTCTTGCATAAGGGGGAGTGGGTAGCGATTTTTGATTGTTCTTTCCTTGATCCCACGGTAATCTACAACTAAGCATAGGGAGCCATCCCCCTTTTTGACAAACAGGATTGGAGCGGCAGCTGGAGAGGATGATGCATGGATGAATCCCTTGTTCAGGTTTTCCTCAAGCCACCGTTTCAGTTCTTCCAGTTCAGGGTGAGAGAGGGAGTAAAGCGGGCCAAAGGGGGGTTGGAAGCCATCCTGAAAGGGGATTTTATGGTTGCATGGATGGTGGGGTGGCAATTTGTTGGCATTGACCTTCTCGAAGATCTTCAGGTACCCGTGATATTCTTGTGGCACAATTGTCTTGAGGTCCAGCTTGTCATCCTTTGGTTCTTGTAGAGCAGTGTTGATTTTGTTAAGTGACAGGCAAAACTGTTCGACCTTTCCATATCGTTTATTACTGTTGTTGACAATTCGTTTGAAGGTTGTGGCAGAAATGGCACATATCTTATTTTTTCTTTCTGCTGTCAGGCCGCTAATTGGCATAGTTTTGACCATGGTACGATGTGGGAGACATTGGGGGGAGCAAAATTGGATATTGTTTTTTGCAAAGTTAATGGTAACGTCATGTTTCTTGAGCCAAGGGATTCCAAGAACTAAGGGGTAGTGGCCAAGGGAGGTGACATATGTGGTCAGGGTTTCATGATGGTCACTGATGGTACATTGGATTTCAACATATTCAGTGATGTCGCCTGAAGAGATTGGTCGACCATCAATCACTTCAATTATTTTGGGAGATTTTAACTGGTGACGGGGGAAGTTGTGTTGGTGTGCGAAAGCCTCATTCATAAATGAGAGTCCAGTACATCCACAATCCACAAGTGCATGGGTGTCAGTTTTGGTGTCATGGTCAGTTAGGGTGCAAGGTACGACTAAGTGACTTCCATCCATTTCATTTTCCTGACTAACTGACAAAGAACTTGCTGATACATAGAAGATTTCCTGTGATGATACAAAAGAAGAGGCAGGGGCAGGTCCACCAAGAGGGCCAATGGGCTGCTGGTGGACTACTCTTTCCCCGAGTTGAGGTCAGGGGTAGGGGCAGGCTCTCTGGGCATGGTTGAGACTTCGGCTGCAGCAAGGCGCATTTTCCGAGAGTTGTTGGCTGCCAGGGTGGGGCATTCACTTTTAAAATGGTCAGCCGATCTGCAGTAGAGGCATAGCCCTTTCGCCATGCGCTCATCACGTCAGCATTGGTTTTGTGCCTTTTGGGAAGCTGATAGGTCGATAGGTGCTGTTCCATAATTGCTGCTATTAGTGCTGGTCGGATGGGCGGCTGGTTGGGCCGGGGTGGGGCTCGTGCAGGGGGCAGCTGGTGTGGCTTGGCGTTTGGTCGCAGCTGCGTGAGCTTGGATATGATAGTCTAGTTTCATACATAGGTCGACAAACTTTGCAAAGTCTTGGGGTTCATCTGTTTGGTACACCAGACTTGCTTGTAGTTCTCGGGATAGGCCACGCTTCAAGGCAGCCTTCTTTGCATTTGTATCAAAGTCAAGAATTGCCATGAGACATTGGAATTCAGCAAAATAAATGCTGAATTCCATGTTGCCTTGATTGAGTGTGTCAAGTTCCATCGAGGCAGTTCCCACCTGGTCTGGATCCCCAAATGCAGATTCGAGGATGGCAATTAGTTCTTCTACATCCTTGAGGTTGATCTTATCGGCAAGGACATAGGGTTGGACCTGGTTCTGGGCATTGCCTTTGAGGTAACCATATATGTAGCGAAGTTTATGTTGGTCGTCAATGAAGCAGGAGGAGTCTCCAGCTCTCTTTGACCTAACTTTTGAAATGAAGTTGAGTAGGTCCTTGCAATCTCTGGAGTACTGCAGGGGGTGGGGTAATTCGATTGGTTTAGTCATCAGAAGGGCAGAGTTTCCGGTGAGGGCTTGCAGTAGTCAGATTGTGGCGTTTGCTTATTCGAGGTCACGTTCCAGGTCGGTAATACATTTTGCATAGTCTGAGTTGTCTTTCTGAGATTCCTTCAGCTCCGCCTGGAGGTCGACCAACTTTTGGCAATCCCATTTGTATTCCTTGACTGCATTGTATAGATCTTTCATTTTGGATGGATCTTTGTTGATTTCATCTCTTTCAGCAGCATTGAGGTATATTGCCACAACAATTTCTTCAGCCATGTTGTTAAGCTTTAATGGAGGTACCAGGTAAGATTGTTGTCATCAAAGGTGACTCATGTTGCACAGATTTCGTTTTGGATTTGGTGGGTGATTTCGATTTCGTCGATGATAGCAGGGTTTCCCAAGGACAGGAATTCTGGTATGAGGTGTGTGAACTGGTAGAACCTGAGATGGTGGAGCATAAGCACAAGGAGGCAGTAATCAAGGATGGATGGTAGAGCCGGCAGGTACTTGATTACACAGTTATGTTGTAACAGCGGTCATGGGTGAGGTATTTGACAGAGAACCTGAGGGCTTCTAGGCTTGTTGATGATGATCGTGGACACAAGACAGGATCTCTTTGAAGGTACCAACGTTGGATATCTACAGCTGTGTCGTGCAGCAACTTATAGATGACCCATGTTTAGGAACTGAGATTCATCAGGGAACAGGATCAGGAAAACAGAGCGCAGAGGACAGAGGTCAAGAGGTCAAGAACGAGGGCAGGGACAGAGGCAGTGACAAGGACGAAGACGAAGACTGGAGGGGTTCCAAATATTTATTCAGTGAGATGAACAAATAACTGTGTAAGGAGAAAAGGAAAGGAAACAGAACACTGGGAGGACAAGTCCTCTTATATACACATTTTCTCCTTCCACGCTGAGACACTAAACTAGCAGACCCTAAACCCTCAACCCTTAACTAACCAGCACAGCCACCTCAAACATTCCAAAACAATAGTGGCTGAGCATTTACCCTAGGCTGTGGGGCTTATTGGCAAGAGTGCAGCCACCTAGATAAGCCACATGATAAACCAAGTGATGACAGATGACTGATAAGAGAAGGAAGGATTTGTCAAGCCATGACAGTTTGAGATGCAGATGCTCAGGTCATAAAATGTATGACTGTTATGCAAAGAGAACAGTTGGAGGAACAGAGTTATCAAGTGGAGGCAAGACAGCCTCTGCAGGCAAGAGAAAGAGGGATGATGATGAAGAAGAGGACAAGGGGCAAGAGAAGCCCAAGGACACAAAGAAGGCTAAAATGGCTGCTGCTAAGCAGGATAATGAGGACACTGAGATGCCAGATGCTCAACCTAGATCTTGGGAGATCGAAGACAGCGAGGATTTGGAATTGGATTTTTAGAGTGCTCTAGGGAGGCATTACCCCAGGAGGAAGATAGTTCTGACGCACAGATACACAAGTGTGCAGGAGTCAAAAGGAATGCCACAGACAACCTCCGGTCATTCAGGACAAAGAATTGATGAACTGACAATGGAACCTCAACCCCAGCTACTTAAAGGGAAGACCCAGTTCCACCTCATCATGGACTGAGACCAATCATTGATATGGTTCTAACCTGTTCCAAAACCAAACAATGAATGGTGCAAGTCCTACTTGATACAGGATCCACCACAGCTCTTCTGGACAAAGGTTTTGTTCAGAGATTCAAAATCCCAACCATAAAAAGAGACACCCCTCTCCAAATTCGCAACTTCAATAATGAGGTAGTTGTGGGAGCAGGTGAATTCTTTATGGTTCCTTTCATGTTGCAGCACAAAAAGCACTTTGCTGCAGAATCCTTTGAGGTCACACCTCTAGAGAGTGATTGCGATATTATCCTACCATATTGGTGGATGACAAAACATCAGCCATGCAACTTATAGGGAGACAAGAACAACATCTCATTTACAACCCCATATTGCACAGAAAAATGCACCAAGGCCCAGGCTAGTGCATGCTCACTTAAGGTCGACAAAAGAGTACTCGACCACCCAGAGGCCTCAATTATAGGCCACATCTCCACTGCCACTACTAAGGAAGAAATATCAGATGTACTTGAACAAGTACCTCAGAAATTCCAAAAGTGGATCAATCTGTTTCCTTTCCTTTTCTCCTTACACAGTTATTTGTTCATCTCACCAAATAAATATTTGGAAACCTCTCCAGTCTTTGTCCTTGTCCTCATCTCCGCCTCTGTCCCTGTCCTCATTCTCGACCTCCTGACCTCTGTCCTCTTTGCTCTGTTTTCCTGATCCTGTTCCTTGACGAATCTCTGTTCCTAAACACGGATTATCTACAAGTTGCTGCATGACACAGCTTTAGACATCCAATGTTGGTACCTCCAAAGAGATCCTGTCCTGTGTCCACGATCATTGACAACAAGCCTAGAGCCCTCAGGTTCTCTGTTGAATACCTCATCCATGACTGCCATTACACCCAGTGTTTGTAGATATGGGTTCTGACATTCATCTGACTGCAGGAATAGAGGAGAGTCATGATGATGAGACAATAAATGTTGTGCCTTCTCCACCACTGCTGATTGATGACATAGTTGGGTTTGCAAACTGTTCTTTGTGCAGGATCATCATAATCAGCTGATCTTCACCTCCCCCCTTTTCAGGGCGAAACTCTGGACACCTAGATAATACATCTGGTTTCTCATTCTTAATTCCTGGTTGATAGAAAATCTTGAAATCAACACCAGCAAGCTCCTGAGCCCATCTTGCTTGGCATCGATTGAATACTTTTGTTGTTGTAAAGTACTCAAGGTTTTGGTGATAGCTGTAGACTTGGACTGTATGCATTGCTCCTTCAAGATATCTTCTCCAATCTTTAAATGAGTCAATGATAGCTAACAGCTCTTTGCCATGAATCTCATAATTAATTTCAGCTGGAGTGAATTTTCTTGAATGGAAGGCAATGGGATGGAGCTTTCCATCTTCTCCTTTCTGGGATAGGACAGCTCCTAGATCAAAATCTGAAGCATCTGTTTCCACTATGCACACCTTTCTTGGATCAAAATGTCCTAAGATAGGGTCCTTGGTAAAACATTGCTTGAGCTTGTCAAATGCCAGCTCCATGGCCACTGTCCATTCCCATTTCTTTGCATCACCTTTTGTTGATTCTGTAAGGGGTCGACATATTCTTGAGAAGTCCTTAATGAATTGGTGATAAAAATTGCCAAATCCAAGAAATGCTTGAGTTTCTTTCAAGGATCTTGGAGGTTCCCATTCCAGGACAGTGTCCACTTTGTCCTTTGCCATCTCTATTTCATCTTCGCTTATGATATAACCCAGAAAGTCCACTCTGTTTTTTGCCCAAACACATTTTTCTAGGGATATAGATAAACCATTTTCTTCAAGTCTCTTAAGCACCTCATTGACTAGCTCATCATGCATTTCTTCTGTCTCTGCATAAATGAGAACATTGTCAATATAGACAATCACTCCCTGATCTAACATATCTCTAAAGATATGATTCATCATATTTTGGAATGTTGCCAGTGCATTAGACAATCGAAATGGCATAACCAAAAATTTGTGGAGACCATATCGACATCTGAACATGGTTTTCCACTGATCGCCTTCTTTCATTCTAATCAAATGATCACCATTCTTCAAATCCATTTCGGTGAAGAATTGTGGGGCTTATTGCCAAGAGCACAGCCACCTAGGTAAGCCACATGATAAACCGAGTGATGACAGATGATATATGTGAAAGGGGAGGATTTGTTGAGCCATGACAGGTATGACAGGTGACGCAACTGTTGTACTAACTGCTTTGCAGTTTGGTTCAGCTCTGGGTTTGCTTCTCTGTTGTTAACCTCAGGCTCAGGCAATACTTACTGGTATACAGGATGTCCCTGCAGTGCTGCCTCTCTGGGTCTTTCTGTTTCTTCTTGTTGCTTCTGGCCTCGGGGTGGAGATATAGGTGTAGGATGGGCTGTTAGGATGATGTTCACTATGGACAGACAAATCGTTGTGTATGTAGAAATGGTTGTGTAAATAGAAACTTGATTGCATGCTACATAAATGAAATAAAACTGCTCCTTCTTATACATACTTCTTGTGCTCTCATGAATCCCATTCATCTGACCTGCAGATCCCTCGGACCCAATGAGACACTCATAAAACCCAATGTGAAACCCATAATCGACAACATAACCCAAACGTAAATCAAACATAACTAAAACTGAATTCCAAACATATTACAAATCAAAACATAACTGAGACAGAATTCCAAACATAATTCATATGTAAACTAAAACACATCTCTGACATAACTTCTGCATCAGTGAACCCCACTGGATCATCCAAACCCCAAATCCTAACCCTCCACCCTATACCCTAAAGACAACATAACATATGGCAAAGGTGGTGCCAATGAACCACAGTGCGGCCAATGTGATGAGGGCTCCCAGGAGCATGTCTCTGGCCATTCGTGACATTGAATTTTTGAAAATGGTTAGAGATGCTGGACTACTGGACAAAGAATACCAGGATGCAACAAAACGAATCAAAGAACCTTTGATGATGGACAATGGCATACTCTATCGGAAGATGAAATTGTTGGTACCAACGGCTTTAGTGAAGGCAGTCTTGGAATCGGAGCATGACTCAAAAATTGCAGGTCACTTTGGACAAGAGAAAACAATTGAGTTAATTTGATGGAATTTCTGGTGGCCAAAGATGGATGAATCAATTATCGAGTATATACAAAGCTGTGTGGAATGTCAAAAGGACAAAGCAGCTTGCCATCAGAAGTACGGATTACTTCAGCCTTGGAATTACCTTATGCCCCATGGCAATAAATTGGTATGGATTTTATTACTGACCAACCAGAGTCAAGTGGATGCAACCAACTATGGGTAGTGGTTGACCGATTCATGAAAATGGCCCACTTGATTCCACTGCAAAAAGAGGGCAAGACAACTAATGACCTTGCTAAGATCTTTGCTAAGGAAATTTGGAAGTTACATGGCCTACCAACAGACATAGTGTTGGATAGATACTCCAGGTTTACGAGCACTACCTGGAAAGCTTTTATCGGGAGCCTAGGAATTAAGCCTAGGATGTCAACAGCATTCCACCCACAAACTGATGGACAGACAGAATGACTTAATCAGACAATTGAAGAATACCTACACTCTTTTGTCAACTATGAAATGGATAATTTGGTTGACCTCCTACCAATGGCTGAGTTTGCATACAACAACTCAGTGACCAGTGCAACAGGAGTATCTCCATTCTATGTGAATTACAGTCTTCATCCCAATACCAGCAACACAATGGCAACCACTGCGCACAACCCTGCCAGTAAAGCTTATGCCCATTGGATGCATACAGTTCATGAGGAAGCAAAACTCTCACTGGAAAAGACCAGAGAATGAATGAAGAAGTATGGAGACCAACATCGAGAGGGCACACCAGTGTACCAAGTAGGAGACTTGGTTATGCTTGATGGACGTAATATAAAAACAAGATGACGATCATGAAAGCTGGACCACAAATTGCACGGTCCTTTTCATGTCAAGAAAGTCATATCCCCATCAGCAGTCTGGCTCACTCTACCCCACAAATGGAAAATTCATAATGCTTTCCTTGTATCACTGATTGAGCCATTCTGGGCAGGAACAAGAGCTCCACCAGATCCAAGGAAAATTTTGCAGGAAGCTGATGATATTGAGGGGAGCGAGGAGTATGATATTGATGAAGTCATCAGCAGTTACAAATCTTGAAATCCAGTACTCCACCTGGTTAAGTGGCTTGGGTGGCTGAACAAAAAGCACTGGACAGCTGAACCTTATGACAATTTTTCAGTAGGAGGTCTGGAGAAGTTACAGGAAATTCATCTCAAGCATCCAGACTCTCCAAGGGACTACTGACTCACAGACTAAAAGCTTAAGGGTTTTGTTCCATGTGGTTTTACCTTAGGCCGAGATGGTAGTAGGATTTAGGGGCTGGAGGCCTACATCCAAATTTGATCACTAGTCACTAGGCTATGGCATAGTGCGATCACAGAGGCATGAACTAGAGCTTTGGGATGAAGCTTGAACAGGGGAGAGGTGGTGTCACACCCTACAATGTGTGATAATAGATTGGGTAACATGTATAAATTGAGAGAGAACATGGCAAACTCGACAGGAGAATGAATATTAACATCAGCAATTCAGGCCGGACCCCTTGGAAGCTCTGACAAGCGAAGTCATGAGACTCGTGACCCCCTGAATGAGACCTCATGAAGGTCCCAGCCTGTGACCCTGGGCACAGTTTCTGCTATGCAGAGGGGGTTTCGATAATTCGTTTCGTTTGTTCGTTCATTTAATCGATTGGTGCTTTCTCAGAAAAAGCTAGGAAGTTTATTTCAAACTATCAATCACAAGGTGGAATAAACTTAAGGGGTGTCTTCTGAGGTTCGGTGGGATTGTTCTTGGTAACTGTTCTTGGGAGGATTTCATTGCTGATGATCTTGGAGACTGTGGGCGACATAGACCTCTTTATAGACTTTGGGACTTCCAACTTCGTCTATCCATCCCCCAGGATGGTATTGCTGAAAATGAGTTTAGGAGATAAGACATGAGTCATTTCCAACAATAATCTTGGATAGATTGTGTCAGCGCAAGCTCATGATTACATTAATCACTCACTTGCATGCTGACCACCATCTTCCAGTTAATTGTGGAAAATTCCTCACCATGATACCACACCTTGCCATAAGGTGCGGGATTAGTGATCATAACATGATTCAATCCCCGTCTGGCCACGTAATGCAATAACTCATCAGGGAAATGACAATGAGCCATTTTCCTGCTGAGCTGCATCATCATAGATTCACTAAGGAAATCTCGATTGCTTGTGAGGTGACAATCATGCCCTATCACTTGTGCGATTCTAGCACTTTCCATGTGATGTCATGAGTCCCCCACCTGTGCTCACCTGTGCGCAGCCACACCCTGGTGTGAATGCAATCCCAACAATTCCCTATGGAGTGTTCCCTAGCTGATGGTCACATCATATCAGGTTCCTTTGAACAGGTTCCTTGAGTGGGTTCCTTGCTTATCGTACGTTGTCTCATGCTGTGCAGTCTTGACCCTTGTACTCAGCGCCACTCCTGTTCACCGACTAGACCACGCCTTGGTCAACTGTCTCTGAATGCAGGTATGTTGAATGATGATTTCGCAATTCCTTGCACATGCCATGGAGTTCTTCTCCATGGAATCCCTCTTGGTATCTGTTGGTTGCTGAGCACATCCTCATGTATAAGTAGGTACTGTTTGCCCTCGTCATCTTCTCTCCATCATCGTCGCCAACACTCTTCTCATAGCTGAGTTGCCATTAGTGAGGTAAGTCCGTCCCTTGCTCCTTCCTGATCATTCCCTTGCTGACGTTCAATAGGTGTGATGTCTTGGGCCGGGACCTTCATGAGGTCTCATTTGGGGGGTCACGAGTCACGTGACTTCGCTTGCCAGATCTTCAGAGGGTTCCGGCCCGAATTGCTTATCCTATTATTCATTCTCCTGTCGAGTTTGCAATGTTCTCTCTCAAGTTATACATGTTACCCAATCTATTATTACACATTATAGGGTGTGACACAGCCCAAGACATTTCACCTATTGAATGTCAGCAAGGGCAAGATCAGGAAGGAGAAAGCGAAGGACTTACCTCACTGATAGCAACTCAGCCAGAAGTCCAAAAGTCTATAAAGAGGTCTATGTCTCCCACAGTCTCCAAGATCATCAGCATCGAAATCCTCATCAAGAAGTTACCAGAACAATCACAGCAAACCTCAGAGAAGACTCCTCAAGTTTATTTGGCCTTGTGATTGATAGTTCAAATAAACTTCCTAGCTTTATCTGAGAAGCACCAACTGAATAAACAAATGAACAAAATGAATTATCCAAACCCCCGCTGTATAGCTGAAACTGTGCCCAGGGTCACAATGGCCAACTTGACAGGAGAATGAATATTATGACAAGCTATATGGGCTGGAACCCACAGAAGCTCTGACTAGCAGAGTCACGTGACTTGCGCTTCCCTGAATGAGACCTCATCAAGGTCCCAGCCCAAGATGTTGCACCTATTGAATGCCAGCATGGGAAAGATCAGGAAGGAGAAAGGGAAGGACTTACCTCACTAATGGCAACTCAGCCATGGGACAACTGTTGGCAATGATGATGGAGAGAAGACAACGAGGGTGAACAGTACCTACCTATACATGAGGAGGTGCTCAGCAACTGACAAATACCAAGAGGCCTTGCACTGGAGAAGAGCTCCATGGTATGTGCAAGGTATTGCAAAATCATCATTCGACAGAGCTGCATTTGGAGATAGTTGACCAAGGCAGAGTCGAGTCAGGCAACAGGAGTGGCACTGAGTACAAGGGTCAAGACTGCACAGCATGAGGCAATGTATGAAAGCAAGGAACCCCACTCAAGGAACCTGTTTGAAGGAACCTGATATGATGTGACCTTCAGCTAGGGAACACTCCATAGGGAATTGTTGGGATTGCATTCACACCAGGGTGTGGCTGCACCAGGTGAGCACACATGGGGCACTGATGACCTCACAAGGAATGTCCTACAATGGTACGAGTGATAGGGCATGAGTGTCACCACATAAGGAATCAAGATTTCCTTAGGGAATCTATGATGACACGGCACAGAAGAATAATGGCTCATTGTCATTCTATTTTGAGTTATTGCATTATGCATTCACACGGGGGTTGTTTCCTGTTATGATGGCTAATGCCGTTCCTTATGGGAAGGTGTGTGATCAGGATGAGGTATTTTCAAGAATCAAGATGGTATGTCTCGCACAGTCTCCAGGATCATCAGCATCGACATCCTTCTGAAGCAAAGTTACCAGAACAATGCCACCAAACCTCAGAGAAGACCCCTTAAGTTTATTCTGCCTTGTGATCAATAGTTCGAATAAACTTCCTAGCTTTATCTAAGAGCAACAAATGAACCTCTGAAATCAAATGAATGAATCATCGAAACCCCCTCCATACAGCAGAAACTGTGCCCAGGGTCACACTATAAACTTAAGGCACAAGCTACCAAGTTTATCAAATCAATCACGAAAAAAGACTTAAAGCACAAGCTACCAAGTTTATCAAATCAAACATGAAAAATGTAAAGATCATCTTCTAGGGCAAAAAGACATTCCACTACCAAGACCTATCAATTATCCCACCATGTCTCATGGCACAATCTCCGAGTCTCCTGCTCCTGGTCAGAATGAGGATGTCCTGATGGGTAACACTCTTGACCTCTACTGCCCCAAGATTTGGGAACAGCTCGAAGGACACAGAGCCTCACCACTTGTACAGGCAGCAACTGTCACCAGGGACCAGCTTTCCCAATGGTTCATCTGAATGGTGGAATGCATGAACATTACTGAGAGAGATGTTCAAGGGTTGATTCAAGCCTTGGACAAGTAGGAGTTACAGTTCAAGCAGACATTGGACAAATGAAGGCCTTGAACCAAGAAATGGTGGGAATTATGCAGAATGCCTATGATGTGGTCATCAGGCAAGGAAATATCGACAAGGAAATGAACCAAGCTGACATAGGGCATCTGGTTCAGGCAAGGAATGAATTTGGGTCCCAAGTCTGGCACACAATGGGAAACCTTGTGACGGATGTGCAACAAAAGCAAGTGGCAAATGAAGAGGCCTCTCAAAGACTCACCATGGGAGTCCAAATCATCAATGACGTTCTTGAAGTCTTTGCTACATACCAGGCCAATTGGAACAAGAATGTGGAAAATTGGGTATTGGAGAAAGAGGATAGTGACAAATGTCATGACAGGAGGATCAGAGCACTTGCAAAGGCTGAAGAGCAGCAACAGCGGTGCCAGCTCAAATATGAAACAGCCCACCAGCAAGAAAACAAGGAGATAATCAATTAAGTCATTCAGGCTGTAATGGACAAGATGGTATGAAAACAACCAATCAATACACAATCACTCACCAAGGCCATACAAGAAGGAGAACACTCATCCGAGACACTCAGAGATGCAATCGAAAGGGCATTACCCCCATCCACAGCTAACTCGGAATGTGGAGCATCAGCTGGAAGGGGTGGAAATGGTGGCAGACCTCCAAAGCCTGGAGCAGGACTACCCCCATCAGACCCATCAGACTCCTCCTCATCAGACAATGACTGAAGCTCTGGGAGGAGAACCTGTGACAGCTTCCGCAGTCACACAAGGGAACAAAGGAAGCAAAGGAAATGAGAGGTGAAGGTATCAGAGTTCTTCAAAACCTTGGTGGACAAGTTGAAGGAGCCTGCCTCAGCAGATCTTCGCAAGAAACCCAAGATGCCTGAAATCAAGGCTCCTCAGATCTTCACTGGAAAGGACAAAACCCTTTTCTGAGCCTGGTGGATGTTCATTCAGGACTATGTTGAGACATACTCCTCTTCCTTCCCTGATGAGGATGTACAGGTTAAATGGGTAGGGAGTTTATTCTCCCACAAAGACCTCAGTTGGCATCAATAGCATCAAAAAGCAACCCAGAGCCAAGGGCTGAAGGACAATTGGGCTGCTTTTTCAAGTGCCATCAAAACACAGTTTATGGACAGGAGAGTGGTCCAGAAAGATGAATGCCAAATCTGAGAACTCCAATATGAAGGAGACATTGATGATTACATTACGAAATTAGAAGATTTGAACATAAGGGTAGGGGCATCAGGCCCTATGTACAGAGCAGTTATCTGGGATGTGATGACCCCAGAAATCAAGAAAATGGTTTACCAGACCTTCAAGGGGATCCCTAGAGATGATGATGCCATTATTGAATGTCAAGATCCATACTTTCACACACTGACAAATGGCTGGCAACATAATGTTTCTCTGATACTGCTTTGCAGTTCGGGTTTGGCTCTCAGACTAAGGCCTCTTCTTAGTTCACTGGCATGGGCAATACTTACTGGTATACAGAATGTCTCTTCAGTGCTGCCCCTTTGCTCTGGTCTGTTGTTCTCTTGTTTCCTCGTCTGCAGTTCTCTGATATTCTGTGGACACTTGCTGGATGGTTCTGGGGTTTGGTGATCTCATTCACTGAATGGATGAATCAAGTGTATGAAGGTAAGGTTGTGAAGATAGATAATTGATTGCGTACTGAATGAATGAAATACAAAATGCTCCTTCTTATACATAATTCTTGTGCTCCTTGTAAATCCCAATCATCTGTCCTGCAGCATCTTAGAACCCCATGATACATTCATAAAACAATATGAAACACTTAAACCAAAAACAGAAACCAAAATGTAGCTAAAACATACAATCAAACATAACTCAAGCATGACTCAAACATAACCTAAAACATTCGTGAAACCTCATCCCCAACATAGCCAAAACATAGGATCACACATAACTAGAGCATGACTCAAATGTAACCTAAAACATTCATGAATTCTCATCCTAAATCCCAAACATCCCTTATGGTAGCTCTTTCCTGAAATCCTCAAGATTACATAGCATATAGCAAACATGATGCCAGCAAGCCACAGTCCAGCTGTGGTGACGAGTGCCCCCAAAGAGCATGTCCTTCGCCATCCATGACATTAGCACCCCTCTCCAGGCTGAGGCTCCAATGAGGCTGTCTGGTCCTTGACAAGGATGCTGGCCCTCATGTCATCCCCCTACTTGTTGCCCCAGGTACCTCCTGCCTTGGTCCCTTCATCATGTGTCTCAAATGATCATTTCGACTTGAGTGATGTCCTCCTTATGTTGTTGTTCACTGGTATTGTGGCTGCCTTCGACAGTGCAGGCAGATGCATCAGTTTTCTGGTTATTGGGTGGGGAGGAGTGGGTTGGTCTCGAGGCATCACATCTGGCTTCATGATCTTTCCATGTTGACTAGCAATCTGCAATTGTAGCAGATGCATTTCCCCCTTTGCCAGGCCCAACCGACTTTTCTAATCTTGAGATGTTTCACCTACATCACAGCATCCAACTCAGGGTGATGCTCATGTCCACAGCTGCATGGTTGATTTCATCATTGGTGGGTTGTCCTTCTGATCCGGCAGTAGGGAAATAATTGTTGTTTTGTTTTGTCTGGAGGTGGGTGGAGTAATAGTCATGATTACAGAAGGACCAGTGTAGGTCATCATGGGGGTGTTGGTCATGGCTGGGAGAGGGGTAGTAGGACAGTTCCAGCCACCCGAGTTTTGCTCCCTCTGTCATTTAATGGTTGTCTCTGGTCCTGCCATGACTAGTTTCTGGGTGTGGGTTTTCAGGGGTATTTTTGGTGAAATCGTTGCACAGTGTCTGGGGAGTTGTTGAAGTTAGTAGCTGGGTAACAGGTTTTGTCCTCGTCATGGAAACCTGTCCACTTAACTTGGTATTGTAGTTGTTTTCGGTGGTAGTGGGAGTTAATGATCTCTTCAACTTCCCATTCTTCCTCATCATCAATGATGATCGGTGGTGGGGGTGGTTGAATATGTCCTGGGATGGGTTCATTTCTAGGTTGTGCCAGCTCAAGTAGGGAGATATGGAAAACCAGGTCAATCCTAATGCTGGAGGGGAGGTCCAATTTATATGCTTTTGATCCTATCCATTCCAGTATGGTGTAGGGACTGATAAGCTTATAGTCCAGTTTATTGGAGGGGCATGTCATCTTCACATGCTTCCTTCATATCCATACGCTGTCCCCTGGCCTGAGTACAGGGTCTGGCTGTCGTAACTTATTTGCCTGCTCTGCCTGGCTTGCCTTAGCATAATGGATTTCAGCCCATAATTCCATGTGGAGATTGGTGAGGGTAGAAATGTCATCTGAAATTTCGGGGGTCCTGGCATCCATTTTGCCAAGGTTCGGTGTAAAGCGAGGGTAGTATCCACAATTGGCAAAGAAGGGGGTAACCCTCATGGTTTCTGATTGTGTGTTGTTGTAACAAAATTTGGCAACTGGCAGTAGCTGTTTCCAGTTATCTTGTTGGTAGTTACAGTATGCTTGCAGATACTGTTCCAGGATTGCATTGGTTCATTCTGTTTGTCCATCTGTCTCAGGGTGGAAAGCAGTGCTGAGGTTTTGTGTGGTCCCCATGGCCTCAATGATCCATTTCCAAAATGTTGATGTAAATAGTGATCCCCAGTCAGAGATAATGCTGCTGGGTAGTCTCTGAGCCTGTAACATGTGTGATATAAACCTGTCCACCAAATCACTCGGCCCCATGGTGTCTGCACAAGCAACAAAGTGTGCCATTTTTGTGAGTCAGTCCACGATCACCCACAGAGCATGGCATTCCACCACAGGTGGAATTCCCATAATAAAATCCATTGAGATCCAATCCCATGGTCACTCAGGTAGCTGCAATGCTCTCAACAGCCCAAATGGTGCATGTTTCACTGGTTTAATTCTTTTGCAGGTATCGCAGTTGTCAACGTATTAATTTATGTACTGTCATTGCTGAGGCCAGTAATAGTTCCTGCCCAGCAATTCCAATGTCTTTGTCTGTCCGGGGTGACCTGCTACCAGAGCATCATGGTGGTCATATAGTAGCTGGAGTCATAATTGGTCATTATCTGGTATCCAGATCAACCCCTCATATGTCAGTGAGCCCTTCTCTTTCTTCACACAATCCCAAGGTAATCCTGTTGTCCCTTCATTTGCCCCTTTGTAGTGTCATAATAACCCCCTGCATCTCCAGATCCTGTGCTGTTTTTTCCTTTATTTCCTCCAACAATTCCTGGTCGACATGCAGTTCCATGACCTTGGTGGAGCTGATTCGGAATGCCTGGGCTGGAAGCAGAATCTGTCCCCTGTTTTGTTGATGCTTTATCTCCCCTTCCCAGGGAGAGTCTCCTGACTCTCTGCAGGGGATATCCAGTTTCCCAGCAAGCTTCCTGGTTGATATGTGATTGTGAAGTCATAATTCGCAAGTTGTTCCCCCCAGCGAGCCTGTCTCAAGTTTAAATCCTTTTTTGTTTGCCAATATTCCAAGTTCTTGTGGTCTGATAATATTGTGATTGTATGCCCCATACTTCTACAATAAGTACCCCATTTGTTTAGACCATCGATGATTGCTAGTAACTCCTTATCATGAATATCATAGTTTAGCTTGGTGTCTCTGAGCTTCTGTGAAAAATACCCCAAGGGGTGGAGTATGCCTGTGTCATCTGGTTGGGAGCATATGGCTCTCATGGCATAGTCCAATGGATCCGTTTCCAGTGTCAGTGGCCAGGCGGGGTCAAAATGTCATAAGATCAGTTGTGAAATCATTGCCTGTTTTAACTGCTCAAATGCTGATTGTGCTGCGTTGCCCCACTCCCAGGGTATGTCTTTTTGGGTTAACTTAGTTAAGGGGGTCATGATTTAGCTGAAGTCCCAGATAAATCTCCTGTAGAAGTTTGCAAATCCTAGGAAACTTTGCACCCCTTTCACATTTGTAGGTTCCCTCCATTCTGCCACTGCCTTGACCGTCTCTGGATCCATGGATATTCTCTTTCGTGAAATAATATATCCCAAATATTGCATCTTGTCTGTGTGAAATTCACACTTTGACACCTTCAGGATTAACCCAACCTCCTCTACCCTTTCCAGAATCCATCTTATGTGCTGGCAGTGTTGTTCAAGGTCATTCGAGTAGATTAGGATGTCATTGAGATATGCAATACAAAAGACATCTAAGTAGTTGCTCAACACTTCATTCATCCACCATTGGAATGATGCTGGTGCATTTGTCAATCCAAATGTCATGACCAAGTATTCGTATAGGCTGTACTTTGTCTGGAATGCTGTCTGCCATTCATCACCCTTTGCTATCCTTAGGTTATGATATGCATCTTTCTCATCCAGCTTCATGTATATTTTTCGATTTGCCAGCTGTTCTAACACCTCTCCTATCAGTGGTAGTGGTGTTCAGTCCTTCATGGTCATGGCATTTAGTCCTCACTAGTCCACACATAGTCTGAGGCTACCATCCTTTTTCTTTATGAAATGTATAGGAGCCCCCGCCAGGGATGTCGAACTCCTGATCTACCCCTGGTCCAGACTCATTTCCAAACATTGTCTTAATGCCTGCAGCCTTCCCTTGTCCAATGCCTGAAGGGGTTTGAAAGGGGGTACCATTCCTTCCTGCAGCAGAATCTGGTTGTCATGGTGTCTATGCAGCAGCATTCCTGGTTCTTCTTTCCCCTCGAAGACATGAAGGTAGTCATGATACTCTTCTGGAATGATGTCTCCAGCCGCAGGAGGAAGGGATGGTTGGTCAGGAACAACTCATAAGTTGAACCTTTTCAGTGTCTCTGATGTCATGGCTGGAGTCCCATTTGTCCTTGGTGATTGTATTCGGGAAGCATTGTTGGGTACTGTTATCTCCTCTGTCAGTTCCATGGTAATATCATCTTCTCCCAATCCCCAGATGGTTTCCTCAGCATCCTCTTCCATTGTATCTCCCTTGGTTTCATCCCTCATTCTCCTTTCATCCTCCCCTTCATCAATCATGGATGATCCATAGGCCATATCTTTGAGGGTTGTGTCTGGCCCAGTATCCCAGTAGTATTTTCCAATTGCCTGGTCCTCAGCCATGGTCATTGCATGTGGGGAGGTGTCAAGGCATTCCTTAGTGCATTTCATCAAGTCAAATGTGACCTGACCTTCCCTCCAGTCGATATTAGGGTTGTGCCTTTTTAGCCATGGTAATCTGACAATAATAGGCAAGTTACCAATGGTGATGCAATGCAACCATATTGTTTCATGGTGGTTATTTATTGTTAATTCCACCATTGTATCATGGGTGACTGGTCCACTTGCTACCTCTCATCTGTCCACAGCCAGTACCCTTCAGGGAACCTTCTTCTCTTTTAGAGGGATCCCATTTTGTTCTGCATATTCTTTGTCTATGAAGTTCTCTGTTGCCCTGCAGCCAACCATTGCCATCATAATGTGTCCCTTGTCATTGCTCCCCCAAATGATGACCTTAAGAATGATTTTTGCATCCCTTTGGTAGGGCCCCACACTTGAGATGATGTAGGTCGGTTCTGGTGGTTTTTGTTTGGTGGTTGACATCTGCCCAAGGAGTTCACCCTTGATTTCTACTCCTGGGGATCCTCTTTTCCCACCCCATCTTTGGTTGATACTTCCTCTAGCATTGCCCCAGCAGCCCTGTATGGCTTCCAGTCCTGGTTCAGTTTCCTGGTGGGGCATTGTGCTGCATAGTGCCCAGTCTTCCCACAGTTGTAGCACTCATTGAACCTGTGCCATTTCTCCGCCTTCACCCTATCCTTAACTTGAAATCTCTGGGAGGTGTCTAGTTCCATAGGTTTGGGGTCTGGGGAGGTCGATTCCTGGGGGTGATGTTGGGACCTTGGGTGTAAATTTTGATAGTCCCAGTAATACTGAGGTTCATGCTGGGTTCGTAAGGTCATAAAATGGAATAACCTGGTGTCCAATGCAATAGCCCTATTGGCAAAATCGATCATAGTGGTGGGTTTGGTTTCCAAGAGGGCAAGCTGTCTTTGTATGTCAATATGGAGTCCATTGTTGAATTGGTTGATATAAATTGAGTCATTATAATCCAAGTCTGCCGTAATGCACTGGAAGTGAGCCCAGTACGCTGCTGCTGAGCGGTTTCCCTGTCTTGCAGCCTTGATCTTCCTCCTAGCCACTTCCTTAGAGTTGGCCTCACCGAATGCTCAGGTTATCACCATTTTGAACCCTTCCCATGTGGTGTATGTGCTCGATCCGTGGTTTATAGAGGGCTCAATCCATGCCCAGGTATTGCCTCGACATCTAGAACTAGCATAGTTGACCTTCTTGACCTCAGTGTCAAACTTGTTTACCATGCAGTTGAATTTCAGCTCACATTGTGTGATACATTGCCAGAGCTTAGGTTGTTAACTGTAGTAATGTTCGGGATCCTCTACCTTGCGGTTGCTGGAAATCATGGGGTATGGCTGTAACTGTTGTAGGAGCTGCTGGAGTTGGTCATTGGTGATCATGAGAGGGGGAAGTCCCCCTGTACTCATTTCCTGTTGTGTGGCCATGTCAAGGGTGACTGTCTTAGAGTTTTGTACTGGTCCTGGTGTTTCTGGTGTCTGGGGTCAAGAAGAGTTTTCCAGTATTACTGGACTTGCTGGTCCCACTGCCTGTTCTCTGATAATCTGTCCTAATTCTCTTAGGTGGAATGGATCCACTTTCTCGTAATTCCTGAGGTGCTTATTTCACCAATGTCATTCTTGTTCTGGTGCTGAAGCCTATTGCTTCCTTGCTTACATCAGGTGCCATGGTAGAGACACAATCAAATGTCAAGATCTGTACTTTCACACACTGACAAATGGCTGGCAATGTAACGTTTCTCTCATACTGCTTTGCAGTTTGGGTTTGGCTCTCGGAGTAAGGCCTCTTCTTAGTTCACTGGCATGGGCAATAGTTACTGGTATACAGAATGTCTCTGCAGTGCTACCCCTTCGCTCTGGTCTGTTGTTGTCTTGTTTCCTCATCTAGAGTTCTCTGATATTCTGTGGAGGCTTGCTGGATGGTTCTGGGGTTCAGTGATCTCGTTCACTCAATGGACGAATCAAGTGTATGAAGGTAAGGTTGTGAAGATAGATAATTGATTGCATACTGAATAAATGAAATACAAAATGCTGCTTCTTATACATAATTCTTGTGCTCCTCATAAATCCCAATCATCTGTCCTGCAGCATCTTAGAACCATGTGATACATTCATAAAACAATATGAAACACTTAAACCAAAAACAGAAACCAAAACTTAGCCAAAACATACAATCAAACATAACTCAAGCATGACTCAAACATAAACTAAAACATTCATGAAACCTCATCCCCAACATAGCTGAAACATAGGATCAAACAAAACTCAAGTGTGACTCAAACATAACCTAAAACATTCATGAAACCTCATCCCCAATCCTGAACATCCCTTATGTTAGCCCTTTCCTGAAATCCTCAAGATGACATAGCATATAGCTAATGTGATGCCAGTGAGCCACAGTCCAGCTGTGGTGATGAGTGCCCCCAAAGAATATGTCCTTTGCCATCTGTGACGTTGAAGCAGTGAAGGAGGCTGCATACATTGTGGAGAACATTGACGAAGAGATAAGGGGTCCCAAGAAAAGGACATTGGAGGTATGGGCCAACCGTCCCCCTAAGGATGCTGCTCATCCTCATGAGATGCAGCAGAAGGACCGAAAGGTCAAGGAAAAGAATGGGGATAAGCAAGGTTCCTCTGGGAAAAAGTCAGACAAGCCAGTGATATTTGCCACAGGAAGGGAGGCTTTACAGAATGTTCCTCAGAATGAAATTGATAAACATAAAAAAGACAAACCATACTGTTGGACATGCAGATGCTCAGGTCATAAAATGTATGTTTTATTTATTTTTTTATTTATTATTCATACACGCTTGCAACCGTAGGGTTATGGTGGATGCTACTCTTTTCATACATTGCTAGATGCCAGGGAGTTACTCCTGGTATCCACTGGGAACGCCCCAGAGCAGTCTTGCTGGGTGGGGTTGTAGCCCCCCTGCTGTGTCTGTTGGTTCTTTCCATCTCTCGTCGTTTGGTCCGTGAGCCCTGTTTGCTCGGAGGCCTCCTCGCCGGGTAATCCTCCCTGTCCTCCTCCCTTCCCTGTCCCATTAATCACCCCCTTTTTTTTTTTTTTTTTTTTTTTTTCTCCAAAAGCAAAGTACATAGGATATGAAATGAAGTGAACAAAAGAAACGTCCCCTCGTCAGCACCCTGCTCCCTTCCGTGCCTCTCTCTGCACTCCGACTCCGTTCCTCCTTCTCCCCTTCCCATTGTCTCCTCTCTCCCTCTTCGCCGTCCTCTTTTCCAGTCTCCCACATCCCCGTCACTCGTCCTCCCCGTCCCGTCGTCTCTGATTCACCTCCCTTCCCCGGTAACATAAGAAAAAACAGGGAAATCCATCGTATATCACCCTTTGCCTCGCTGCGACTGCATCCCCTCTCTCCTTCCCTTCCTCCGTCATTACATACATATATATATATATATTTTTTTTTTTTTTTTTTTTTTTTTACATTTCTTCATTGTGCTCGTCATCGGGGTCTTGTAATGCTCCCCAGCCTAGGGTCAGGGTCACTGCTTCGGGTAAGCTCCGCTCCGTGGGGTCGCAACCTAACCTTGTGTGTGCCCATTCGGTAGTGGCGATCTTCATCTCAGAGATCATGGTGGTCAGGGCTTTGGTTCCGGCTTTGGTGTAGAGGATGTGGTTGGCGGTGAGTCGTCCATGTCAAGGTAGTTTCAGCATTCGTCATAGTTCTATTCTCTGGGCAGTGTATAGGGGGCAGGAGAGTAGGAGGTGCTTGGGGGTTTGTGGGGGATGGAGGGGGCATGTGCACGAGCGGGAGGGGTATTTGTCGGTGGGGGGGTGGGCGAGGCAATCGAGAAAGTATCCGTGTCCTGTGCGAAGTCCCAGTATCGCCGTTGACAGCTTTCGAGGGAGGGTAGTGTATGCTTCATCCAGCTTGCGCTTGTGTGGTGCGGCATATGTCTTGGGTTTCGATGTGGAGTTTTACCACGAGGTCCATTCTTCAACATATGCATGTTGGATTTGGCGCCGTAATCAGGACAGGGAGATTGGTAGACGCGTGAATGGTGTGGAGGACGTGGCAAGTTTGGCCAGGCCATCCGCTTCTTCGTTGCCTGCTATGTCGGTATGTCCGGGTACCCAGTGGATAGTGACGAGGGAGCCTGCGCGGAGGAGGGTTGTCACTGTGGTGTGGATGGTTCGGGCGAGTTCTTGGCCGGGCCCTGGGGAGAGACGTGCGGTGCGGAGTATTGCCGCCTGGTTGTCCGTGTAAATGTGGATGGTGCGGTCTCGTAGGTTGTGCAGACGGATGTATTTCAGGCAGGTTCTTAGGCATTCATCTATCGCTTTTATTTCTGCGTCGAATACCTCGGAGGACTGGCCCATGGGGATGATGGCTCGGATTTCGTGGTGTAGGCCTCGTGGGATGTAGTAGCCGGAGCCGGTTGCTCATTCGAGCTGGGAGCTGTCGGTGTAGGCTTTAACGTTGGTGTCTGATCGGCGGAGCTGGTGGAGGAGATGGAGGTGGTCTGCTGCCGCTTCGTGTTTTGGGCATGGAGAGATGTCGATATTCACTGGGTTAGGGTGCCATGGCATGGCGTCAGGCTGTGCCATGTCTTCCACCGTGGCCGTGGGGGGGGTCCATTTGTGTAAGGGGGTGAGCAAAGTGATCAGGCATGAGGGTGGGCGTGTGGGACTCGTCCAATTGCAGTCGTATTCATGCGGGCTCTGGATGGAGGTATTAAAGTGGTTGGGGACAGGGAAGGAGGAGGGGCAGCATCTGATGATGGGGTGGGAGGGGGGAAGGGTCAAGAGGCGGAGGGCATATTTTCTTTGTTTGTGATTTAGGCAGATGGGGACTGGGGGAAGGGCGGCTTCGTTATGTAGCGCTGTGATCGGGGTGGAGGAGAAGGCGTTGAGAATTCGGCGGAGGGCGGCGTTTTGCTGGACTTGAAGTTTTTGGGCCAAAGCTTTCTGTCCGGACCACCAGATCTCTGCTCCAAAGTCGGCTCTGGAAAGAACACACGCACAGTAAAGGGAGCGGGTTGCGCAGGGAGACAGACCTGTTTCGTGTCTGACTACGCTGCAGAGTGCATTAAAAGACCTAGATGTGGCCATTAGTCTTGTACATACATGATGGGACAAAGAAAGTTTTCTATTGAAGTATATTCCAATCCACCTCACTACATCTCTTTTGCTGCCTGGGGTACCTGGGGTTACCATGGTTCCATTAGGCAATTGGATGTTGGTGGCAGCGGTGTGGTTGTTGGTGCGTGCACGGTGAAAATGAAGGAGCTCTGACTTTGAATCGTCGAAGGCTACGGCATTGTTCTGTGCCCAGGTGAAGGCCGTTCTCGCAGCTGCCTCCAGCGCCCTGGCGTTGTCCTCCCTTGTCCTCCCGTGAGTTACCAGTGCTACATCATCAATCTAGCTAGGCGTCCATATCGTCGGGTGGGTAGTTGTCAGGGCGTCGAACAGTGGGCGTAGGTATATCAGGAACAGGATTGGTCATGCGGGGGAACCTTGGGGGATGCCTGTTGTGATGGGGCATTGAGAGTCAGTATGTCCGTCGAAGGAGAGGGCCATTGTGCGTTCTGTTAGAAATGAGGTGCACCAGGATATGACGGGTGTGGGGCAACCGAGGTGCTGCATCGTCTGGAAGAGGCATGCAGCGGACACATTGTCAAATGCGCCTCTGACGTCCAGGAACAGAGGTGACGTCACGAGTTTATTTTTTGCATTCGTCTCGATATCGTGCATTTGTGCCATCGCCACGTCGATTGCCGAGCGCTTGGGGTGTCCGCCAATCTGGTCGTCATGGAGTATGTCATGCTTTTCGGCTAATTGGCCTAGTCTCGTAGCCATGAGTTTTTCCGGCACTTTACCTAAGCAGTTTAACAATGCAATCGGGCAGTAAGCCTTGATCGAGCTGTAATCCGGCTTGTTGGGTTTGGGGATGATGACAGTCGTTGCTTCCCTCCAGCTTTGAGGTTGATAGCCAACTGTTCCGAGAGTGGCGTAGAGCTGGGAGATGTGTTCTGGGATAGCTTCGTATGCTGTGCGTAGGCATGCAAAAGTTATACCGTCTGGGCCAGGTGCCTTGTGGATCTGGACGAGTGATAGTCCGTGACTTTTCTGAGTTCATAACAGACGACAACCTTTGTTCTCTTAAGCATCTGTGTGTCCTCAGCGGTCTTCAGGGCAATCATCATGCTGGAGGCTGCCTTCCCGACATGTTTGTCTGGATGGGAGATGTATCGTGGGGGCTGGGCAAGTTTAACGGGGTGGTTGCATTCTATTTCACATTGCAGGAGTTCCATGCCCTCAGGGGAGTCTGGGAATGCATCGGTGGGTACTCCATGAACAGCTACCTTGTGCCATTTTTCGTTGTAGACAATCTGGCTTTCCCCAGAGTAGGTGGTGGAGGGGGCCTGGCATTTCAATGGGACAATGGGGTGGGGTTGACTGGGTTCGGTTAGGGCGATATCGACAGTGCGGCTGGTGCAGGGGGAGGTCATGATGGGAGGGCGGTTGAGGCAGGTTGGGGGTGGGGTGCAGATGCGGGAGGGAGATGCAGTTTCGTTGTCGCTGACGTCACAGTCGACGTTCATGGTGTCGTTCAGCGCGTCGCATTCCTGCATTGCATGCGGCTCTGCGCTAGCATCTTGGCTCAAGGTGAGGTAGAAGGGGGGCTTTTTGTCGGGGGGTATGGGGCGTTTCTTGCCGGTGGAGGCGCAGGGTGCCATCGGGTTTTCGGGATAAGGTTGTGTTGGTCTTGCGATATGGGAATGACTGGAAAATCGAGATGTTCTGTTGTGCGGGGTTGGTGGGGGTGGTGTCTCCTGCTCCGAGGGCTTCTTCAGGGGCCCGGATTCTCCTTCTACTCATTTGCACGATGAAAAAGAGAGGGCCTGGTCTTAGGAGGTGTCGGGTAGGTAATTTGGGGCTTCCGAATAAGAATATTGAACATATTGAAGCGCTAAGGTTGTTGTTTTTGTGTTTTTTGTTTTATGGTTCGAGTTGAACACTACGACTGAGTGCCAAGTCCAAAACCAAGAATCATATATTACTGAGGAAGCTTAGTGGAGATGATCGGAACCCCGAGGAATGATACCGAATGTCATTATGATAACACATGCGATAGCAGAGTCTAGTTGGCCGAAGGCGATAAGGATGATCTTAGGCAGTAAAGACCAATACGAGGTGCATTAACCCATAGGCAGCCGACAATACAGGAAACCTTATTCAAAGACAGCCTTTGATCAGCACAATATGATGAGACTAGATGCATCTAGACAAACGGAAAAGATAAGATTGAAACTATTGGAAGCCACAGGCAGCCTGGATGACAACTGCCATGGTGGAGTGTTGGCAAGGCATACAGGCGGCACAGGAACCCCCAGCCCCAGCTAAGGACAGATCAATGGATCCGGCAAACAAAGATGAACACTTCACCAGAGCTGACGACATATGCATGAGATGAGATATGCGCTCAAATGCCCTATGGACGCGATATTATTAGATATAATATATTGGCAAATGACGGGATTAGAGTCGACATATGCACGATACGGCCGAGAGGATCACCAAAGGTCATCTGATTGGCTTGGGGACATTTTGGAGCATTTGCACTTGAAAAATCGAAATATGGAATTTGTATGTGAAAAATATCATTTTTGCATGCTCTCTACCAACGTCAACCAGTACTTGGCATTCCAACCACCGCAACATACCCGGTGGGTATATGAGGGGGGAGCTCAAGTCAGAAAATATAAAATATCCAAAAGCCCCCACTCGAAGAAGCCATCATCCAGCAAAAGACCCACAATCGTCCCATCAATTACAACAAAGTCCCAGAAAGATATTAGTACCTTATACTCAACTATTTACACAATATTCGAAAGATCTCCAAAGACCATACAACCATGACCCTCCTCATACAATATGACCCTCATGGATTGCTGTTCGCACTCGAACGCAATTACAATCGATGATCTCAAAACGCTCCCTGAGATAAGCAGGAGAGTTTAAGATTATAACACATTACTACTCATTACTCCAACGAGAATCCCCAGAGAAGTAAATAATGCACATCATTGGAATTATTACTTCTCATTTTTTCTTTTCGGAAATCTTGAGTTACCCTACGGTCGGTCATGAGACAGCCCCCGGTTAACACTATAATCTTACTCAACACCTCACCGAGTGTATTGAGAGACATCCTACAAGAAATACAGAACCACAACTAGGAAAGGTAATGTCTGAGCCAATGGAAATCGATTTCCTACCTATGCCTTCCTGGGCATTGGTTAGTACCAATAACGAGGGATCTGATAATATCCCACCTATCGAACCCATCAAACTTCATTTGCTACCAGAGTGGGGACGTACCCTGATGAATCAACTGCACCATACTGCAGGTGAAATCAACAGCCTCTGAGGACAGATCCAAGGGGATGAAACAGAAGCATATCACATTTTTATGCAAATGCAGAATGATTATCGCAAAATTGAATCCAACTTAAACCTTGCAATTGCTCAAGCCCAGCAGCATGCTGCAGATGCAACTGGAGCTCACTTCAACCTCACCACCACCCAGTTTGCAGAAGAAGCAGCTGCCCATATGGCCCTCAGGAGACATGTCGAGAGGATTACCATCAATGCTGCAGAAAGTGAAGAACGAAGACAGAAGTTGCTTCAGGATTTTGCCCAGCAAATGGAAGCCAACCAAAATGTCTGGATTGCATACCATAAGGACCAGGCAGTAAAGCAGGAGAAATTCAACAATGATTGCCAATGATGGGCAGCCAAAATGAATACTCAGGAAGCTAAGGCCAGAGCAGACCAGGAGAAGGTCAAGGCTGACCTATGAAGACTGAAACGTCTGCAAGAACAACTCCAACAGGATCAGATAAATGCATCAGCAATGTCCCAACAGGAGCGAGAAGATATGCGACGTTCTTTTCGGGAGGAACTCCAATCGATTGGGGAAGAACTGAAGGCCCAATTCAAATCAGCCCAGCAGTCCCGGAAAGATGTAGATGTCACCTCAGTTATCAATATTATCTAAGCACAGCATGCCCGACAGGGTCGGATTCCCCTCCCAGTCAGTGAGGATATGGAGTCAGAATGTGAACTTCCTCCCATACCACCCAGTGAACGATCAGGTAGAGCCTCAACCCAACTGAACAGGACAATGGAGTACAGGGGCAGCAGCCCACCAGGTGGAGCGAAACCACCTCCAGGACCCCCACCCAGAGGAAGCAGTTCCAGCTCCTCCAGTTCAGACTCAGAATCTGATATACCCAAGGATCTAGGCAATGAGATATCAAAGCTCATTTGCAGCCTCCAGAAGAAGGATAAGAAGAATCGCATCACGAAGCGACCAGAGGTGATATACCTGGGAAAAGCTCCCAAGATGAAGGAGCCTGAAGTATTTGATGGGGATAGAGAAAACTACATCCCATGGATGAAGGCAGTCAAGGAATATATGACTGTATGATCCATCAACTTCAACCCTGATGCAACCCGAATCCACTGGTTAGGGTCCCTGCTGAAGGGAGATGCCCGCCAATGGCACCAAAATCATGTCACTACTACAGAGAAGGAATTATGCCCGGATACCTGGGCCTCCTACACTGCATCAATGGACCACTACTTCCGAGACCCCCACCAGAAGCACAACTATACCAATAAGATGGCCAGATTGCATTGGAAGTACAAACCTGGATGCCACAAGACTGGCCTCCCCACAGATCAATGGGGAATCAGAATGGCCATTTATCAGGAGAAGGCCCAAGTTGAAGGAGAAGTCCTGAGAGAAATTGATGGCCAGGCATTCCCAGAGGATCTGGCCTGCCAGGCGTGGACAGATGTCCAAGACTTGGATGACCCGAAGTATGAGCATTTCAAGGCCAGGCTCATTAAGCTTGCAACTGCAAGAGAAGAACACCGAAACATGCATGAGAAGCCACTACTCCACATATATCAAACCTCTGAACCCAAGCAGGAAAAGGAAAAGCAGAAACGAGACAAGGACAAGTAACCCAACCAGGGTAACAACAAGGGAACCACCCGCACACCCAAGAGTGACTGAGAGAAGAAATTCCAAAACAATCATGAAGCATTAGCTGGTGTACCACAGGCAGAGATTGACCAGCATAAGGCAGATAAGGCTTCCTGCTGGCATTGTGGGTGGAATAGCCACCATACATTAGAATGTTTTGCAAAGAAGACCTCCAAAGGAACTGACTTAGCTACCACAGCAGCAGCTGTCAACAAGAAGGCTAAACACCAATGTCCTTCAGAGGACTCTGAAGATGAAAAGGATGAATCAGAGGAACCAGTATCGAAGTGACCAAAGAATGTCACCATGGTAACCCAGGCAGCATCAGTGCCAGCCCCCAAACCAGCAAAGAGGGTATGGGAAGTAGAGACCTCAGATCTCTCGGATTTAAACTAGGAAAGCCTCGTGGGATACGCAGAGGCATCCAAGAAAAGGAAGACATATCAGGTTCTCAGAAGATATCAGTCGCTGCAGTCAAATGCACCAAAACCCATCAAAACCAAGAACAATCCAAAAAATCAAAACCTAATAAAAAAGAACCCAAGACAAAATTGCAGCTGGCCAACAACAGACTACCCTGAGTTGGCACCAGACCAATTGTCCAAATGTATCTTTCAGTGCCTGGACAAAGGACATCTGGTGTCCAAGTGATGTTCGATACTGGTGCAGCCATACCTATCATCAGTTCTCAATTTGTTAAGAAAAACAACCTACCCATGATTACTCATGACACAGCACTACAAATCAATGGAGCAGATGGCCAGCCTTCATCAGGTGCAGGAGAGGCCTTTACACATTCCCTACTACTACAATACAAATCCCACTATACAAGGGAGACCTTCGAGATCATGCCTCTAGAAGTGGGGACAGACATAATCTTACCTTGCTGGTGGATGGCAAAACACCAACCCAACAAGTTTTGGGGAAAACCACAAGAAATCACCTTAGACTCCAAATTCTGTAAACAACACTGCACCAAAGCTACAGCACAAGAATGCTCCCTCATGATGGATAAAGATATCCTACACCACTATGATGCAACAGTAATTGGGTATATTGCATCAGTCAACTCAGACACAAATGAGGTAGACCCAGCTACAGTGGTACCTGAAAAGTTCTGACAATATGTCGAAGTCCTAGGCAAGGAGCTTGCTGATAAGCTCCTAGATCACAAACCCTATGATCATGCAATAGATCTAAAAGAGGGAGAACAACCACCATGGGGACCAATGTATCCTCTCAATGAGACAGAACTACAAGTGCTAAGGTTTTACCTCAAGGAAATGTTGGAATTAGGAAAAATCCGACCTTCAACATCACCAGCCGCAGCACCAATCATCTTTGTCCCTAAGGCCCATGGCCGAGGACTGAGATTGTGTGTCGATTACCGTGGCTTAAATAAAGTCACCATCGCCAACCGATACCCCCTACCAATCATGTCAGAAGTCCAAGATAGGGTCAGAGGTGCAAAAATATTCACCAAAATTGACCTCAAAAATGGATACAACTTGATTCAGATCAAACCTGGAGATGAATGGAAGACAGCATTCAAGACCCAGTATGGACTATACAAATACACTGTTATGCCTTTCAGGTTATCGAATGCCCCAGCAACTTTCCAGAATATGATGAACCACATTTTTCGAGACTTGCTAGACCTGGGATTGATTGTATACTTAGATGACATCCTGATCTATGCCGAAACAGAAGAGGAACATGATCGCATTGTCACAGAGGTATTGAAACGCATAGCAGACAATGGGCTAGCCATATCACAGGACAAATGTTTTTGGTCCACCACCAGAGTTGATTTTCTCGGTTATGTTATCTCAAGGGATGGTATCGAGATGGCTCAAGACAAGGTTCAATGCATTCGAGATTGGGAATGCCCAAGAAGTTTAAGGGATGTACAGTCATTTATTGGCCTTGCAAATTTTTATCGTCGATTTATAAGAGAATTCTCAAAAATCACTAAACCCCTCAGTGATTCAACAAAGGGGTCACCAAAGGACTGGATCTGGACAGATGCGATGACAGAGGCATTCGAGCAACTAAAAAACTGCTTTACGACTGCACCCATCCTCACACACTTCAACCCGCAACAAGAATGCATCATCGAAACTGATGCATCTGACTTTGCACTGGGTGGCACATTGTCACAAAATGCAGAGGACAAAAAACTACACCCAGTCGCCTTCCACTCCAGAATGTTCTCACCAGCCGAAATCAACTACGAAATTCATGACAAGGAATTACTGGCAATAGTTGATTGTTTTAAGACATGGTGAAGATATTTGGAAGGATCACTCCACATGGTCCAGGTATTTACTGACCACAAAAACCTTGAGTACTTCATGACAACCAAGGTTCTCAACAGAAGGCAGGCATGCTGGGCTCAGGAACTGGCTGGCATGGACTTTTTTATAGGAAAGGGAAAAGTAATGGCAAGCCAGATGCACTATCGAGGCACCCAGAGTATCGCCCTGAAAAGGGGGGAGGTGGAAACCAGCTGATACAGACTGTATTGCATGAAAAACACTTCAACACAATCTCAGCAATCAGTACTGGAGGAGAGGGAATGGTGTTCTGTTGCTCAGCAGTTCGGCTGGCTTATTTGGCATCATCAGTATCGAAATGGACAAACGAATTTGAAAAGGAAATAAGAATGGCAGGACAACAAGATGCAGCATACTACCAGGCCTTAGAGGACCTCAGTGGAAGCACGCAGAAGACAGAAGGAAAGGAAGGGATTTTAGAACTTCAGGATGGATTATTATATCGCAAGGGATTGCTTTGGGTCCCTGAGAATGCATGACATGTGATTTTACATACTGAGCACAACAGCACAGTAGCCGGACACTTTGGTCAAGACAAAATGATCAAACTGATCCAATGCAACTTCTGGTGGCCTAAGATGGACCAAGAAATTATCGAATATGTCAGAAGTTGTTTAGAATGCCAGAAGGATAAGGCATCATGCCACAAGCCATATGGCTTGCTCTCACCACTAGAGCTCCCATATGCACCATGGACATCAATCGCCATGGATTTCATCACAGACCTCCCCTTGTCAGAGGACTGTGACCAATTCTGGGTCATTGTAGACAGGTTTATGAACATGGCCCACTTCATACCACTCAAGAAGGATCAAAAGACAGTGGAACACCTGGTAAGGATATTTGCTTGGGAAATATGGAGATTTCATGGTATCCCAACTGACATTATCTCAGACCATGACTCCCGCTTTACCTGCACAGAATGGAAACAATTCCTTGGTATACTGGGGATACTACCATGAATGAGCACATCCTTTCACCCACAAACAGATGGCCAAAAAGAAAGTATCAACCAGACAATCGAGGCATACCTACGATCATTCACCAGCTACGAGATGGATGATTGGGTTGGACTCCTACCCATGGCCGAGTTTGCATACAACAACTCGGTGACTCAGGCCACAGGCATGTCACCCTTCTTTGCCAACTATGGCCAACACCTGGGTTGCACCAATCCAAGCATAACACCAACTAGTGAGGACACTCAGGATGGATACATCAACCATATCCTTTCAGTTCAAAGTCTAGTTACAAAAAACCTAAAAGCAACCCAGGAAAGAATGAAGAAGTATGCTGATAAGAAACGCAAGGACGCCCCAGAATTCAAGGTTGGGGACCTTGTTATGCTAGATGGAAGGAACATCCAGACAAGATGGCCGAAACATAAACTTGACCACAAAAAGCATGGACCCTTTGCAATACAGAAAGTAATCTCACCAACAGCCATGCGACTCTCCCTACCAAGAAGGTGGAAGATACATAACACCTTCCATGTCTCCTTACTCGAACCATACAACAATGGGACCAGACCTCTGCTTGATTTACTAAAGATTATCGATGAATGTGATGACATTCAAGGCAATGAGGAATGGGAGATAGAGGAGATCTTATAGAGTAGGAAAGTCAAGGGAAAGGTGCTTTACCGAGTCAGATGGAAAGGATACCCACTTAAGAAGGATCATACAGAAGAGCCATATGAATGCTTCATAGTAGGTGGCCTGCAGTCACTCCGAGAGTTCCACTCAAGGAATCCAGGCATGCCGAGGAACCAATGTGTTTAAACAACCAACTATCTCAAGATACCTTTGCTCTCTGAGGTTTTAATGGTCTTGGGATAGAAAACATGTTGGTGGATGAAGCGGCTGGAGGACTTCATCAAAAAATCCCGTTGCTTAATCATATCACTAGGAACTCATAAGTCAGGAGTCTTAGTTAATGATTTCAGGTCGAAATCTTATAAGGCGGGAGGTAGTGTCATACCCCACCTTTAAGACACATTCTAAGAATGGGGATTCTTACCAAGTAATGACTCAAGCCATAAGGGCGAGAGCCATTACTAACCTCCCTTCATCCACTTCCCGCAGGAAGTGGGATAATGGGGGGCCAGGAAAAAAGTCAGTACATCATGAAGAGTCAAGGACCCGCGTTAGCCCTGGGAGGGACAGCTTCCAATCAATGGCTGAGGTTTCTAATGCCCAGCCATATCACGAGGAACGTACCGCTGATGTCAACAAAAACCTGGAATACTTATAGCCTGGGCAACTGTGGTTCTTACTTGCCACAAGTTCAAAGGGACTACCCTCTGCCGAAGATGCTTCGCTGTATTCGAATGTTGTGCCATGTCACACAGGACCACCCCAACAGGCAGGCATAGAAGGGGCTGGGACGGGAAAACGGAGAAGAATGAATAAGAAGAATTGAAATCGAGGAGGAGGAGTTGGCCGCAAATGACTGAATCTGCCAGAATGAATGATAGAGGAAGTCGAAGGAAGTCGAGGTCGATGATGAACGATTGATGCATGAGGAAGATTGTAGGATATTTAAGAATGAATTAAATGAACACTACGACTGAGTGCCAAGTCCAAAACCAAGAATCATATGATACTGAGGAAGCTCAGCAGAGATGATCAGAACCCGAAGGAATGATACCAAATGTCATTATGATAACACATGCGATAGCAGAGTCTAGTTGGCCGAAGGAGATAAGGATTGTCTTAGGCAGTAAAGACCAATACGAGGCGCATTAACCCTGAGGCAGCTGACAATACAGGAAACCTTATCCAAAGACAGCCTTCGATCAGCACAATATGATGAGACTAGATGCATCTAGACAAACAGAAAAGATAAGATTGAACCTATCGGAAGCCACAGGTGGCCCGGATGACATCTCCCATGGTGGAGTGTTCGCAAGGTGTACAGGCGGCACAGGAACCCACAGCCCCAGCTAAGGACGGATCAATGGATCTGGCAAACAAAGATGAACACTTCACCAGAGCTGACAACATATGCATGAGATCAGATATGCACTCAAATGCCCTATGGACACGATATTATTAGATCTAATATATTGGCAAATGACGGGATTGGAGGCAACATATGCACGATATAGCCCAGAGGATCACCAAAGGTCATCCGATTGGCTTGGGGACATTTTGGAACGTTTGCACTGGAAAAATCGAAATATGGAATTTGTATGCGAAAAATATCATGTCTGCATGCTCTCTACCAACATCAACCAGTACTTGGCATTCTGACCACCGCAATGTACCCGGTGGGTATATGAGGGGGGAGCTCAAGTCAGAAAATATAAAATATCCAAAAGCCCCGACTTGAAGAAGCCATCATCCAGCAAAAGACCCACATTTGTCCCATCAATTATAACAAAGTCCCAGAAAGATATTAGTACCTTATACTCAACTATTTACACAATATTCGAAAGATCTCCAAAGACCATACAACCAAGACCCTCCTCATACAATATGACCCTCATGGATTGCTGTTCAAACATGAACGTAATTACAATCAATGATCTCAAAACGCTCCCTGAGATAAGCAGGAGAGTTTAGGATTATAACACATTACTACTCATTACTCCCACAAAAATCCCCAGAGAAGTAAATAATTCACATCATTGGAATTATTACTTCTGATTTTTTTTTTCGGAAATCTTGAGTTACCCTACCATCAGTCACAAGACAGCCCCCGGTTAACACTAAGTAATCACTTAGGACTTCATTCATCCACCTCTGGAATGATGTGGGAGCATTCGTCAGGCTGAATGGCATGACTAGATATTCGAAACAGCCATATTTTGTCCAAAAAGTGGTCTTCCATTTGTCCCCCTTTGCAATCTGCAGATTGTGATAAGCATCGCGGACATCTAGTTTTGTATATATCTTTGCGATGGATAGGCAGTCCCATGGTTCCCCTATCAGTGGGAGGGACATCCTGTCTTTTACTGTCATCTCATTGAGTCCCTGGTAGTCCACACAGAGTCTTAATGTGCTGTCCTTCTTTTTTACAAAATGTATCAGGTGTCATTTGGTGGATGCAATCAAATGTCAAGACCCAAGGAATACACATGGATGATAGGTGATACAATTCACTGACTGCTATGCAGTCGGGTTTGGCTCCGGGCTTCTTGAGGTAAGTTAGTCACTGGCTCAGGCAGTACTTACTTCGTACACAGGATGTCTCTGCAGCAATGCCTTCTGGGTTAATGTTGGCTAGATGTTATTCATCAAGGCAGTAGGGTAAGGGGATAGGATGGGAACTGGATGTGGTAATGGAAACTGGGTTTTGTTCACTGGTTGAACGATGAGGGCTCTTGTGTTTAGATAGGGTTGTGTGAATGAATAATTGATTGCATGCTAAACTAATGATATACAATTGTCCCTTCTTATACCTTTACTCCTGTGCCCATGTGATTCCCTCTTATCTGCCCAGCAGATATCCAACCCATCATGAGATACCCTTCATCTCATTGTGACCCTTTCCCAGATGTAGACAAAACAAGATAAGAAACACAATGGAGACATAACTCAAATATATACAAAACATAATTCCAAACATAAGTCCAATGAAATTCCAAACATAGATCAAACAAAATTCAAAACACAAAAGAAACCCACTACATTCCATCCCAAAACCCTTCTTCATCGTCCCTGCTCATTCCTCCTGGTAAACCCTAACTCTGCCCTTTTCCCTAAACCCTAACTGTGACATAAGCCATCCCCAATGTCACCCCTACAAACTGCAGCCCAGCTGTGGTCATAGTTCCTCCCAGAAGCATATCCTTTAGCGGTTCATGACACCTTGTTCACGAAAAATGGGGATGCACCTGTTGTCTTAGATGCTTGGTTGTTTGCAGTGAATTTGGCCAGTGGCAACCATTCTGCCCAGTCATCTTGTAGGTAGTTGACATGTGCTCTCAAGTATTGTTCCATGATTGCATTCATTCATTTGGTTTGGCCATCTGTTTGTGGGTGGAAGGCAGTTGAGAGTCGTCGATCAATTCCTATGCAGCAACATATGTGTTTCCACAATACTGCAGCAAATTGGGGGCCTCGGTCACATATAATTGTCAGGGGCAGTCCATGGAGTCAGAAGACATGGATAATAAACTGGTAGGTGAGTTCTTTGGCATCAACATCAGTGCGACAAGGTATAAGGTGGCATTCCTTTCTCAGTCAGTCAACCACAAACCAGATTGCATCATAACCACTGGACCAAGGTAATCCAGTTACAAAGTCCATTATCCTTCATGGAAAAGTCAGCTTAGTGTGGGGGCATCTGGGGAAAATTTTGGTGAAGTAATATCAGGTTGGTAAGATGAGGTTATGGCCAGGGCATGGAGGATGTTTTCGGGTTTGATTATGGTGGTTTGTTTTTCCAGGCAGCAGTCATCCCCCTGTTTAGGCAGATCTCCGGATCATGTAGTCAGTGCATCTGGTGTACCTCCAGCTGTTCCTCGGCAGTAGACAATTTTGAAATTGAATTGGGACAGGAATTGTCACCATTGGGCTTGTCATTGGTTGAGGAGTTTCATTGTAGTAAAATATTTCAAATTTGTATGGTTAGATAGGACACAGATTGGGTTAATAACGGACTGCAATTCTGGTCTCCACTCCTCGAAGGCATGCATGATTGCCATTAGTTCCTTGTCATAGATTTCATTGTTGCATTCTGCCAGGGAGTGCTTCTTGGAGAAATAGGCCACTGGGTGTAGAATGCCATCATCATCATATTGTGAGAGTACCCCAGTGGATACATAGTTGGAAGCATCAGGTTCAACAATGACATCACAGTCAGGATCAAATTGGGCAAGGAGAGGTGCAGATGTAAATGTGTTTTTTAACTCATCGAATGCCCTTTGTTGTTCATCCTTCCAGGCAAATGTCACTCCTTTTTGTGTCAGCAGTGTAAGTGGTTGAATGATTTTAGAATAGTTCTGGACAAAATGATGGTAGAAGTTGGCAAACCCTAGGAAGGCATGGACATCTTTGAGGTTGAATGGTGATTCCCAGTCCTGGACAGCTGTAGTTTTTTTGGGATCCATTTTAATTCCCTCCATACTGATGATGAGGCCCAAGTATTTGACTTCCTGGCAGTGGAACTCACATTTTTCTGGCTTTAGTTGTAAGCCTGCCTTCTCAAAGGCTTCCAATACAATGTTCACATGGTCTTGACGTTCTTCGAAGGTGTTGGAATGGATGAGCATGTTGTCTAGGTATGCAGTGCAGAAACAGTCCAAATCGGGGGCCAGGACATCATTGATAATGTTCTGGAAGGTTGCAGGGGCATTGGTAAGGCCAAATGGCATGACTAAGGATTCAAAAAGGCCATAGCAGGTGTGGAAAGCAGTCTTCCATTCTTCACCTTCTGCCATTTGGATGAGGTTGTAGGCCCCCCTAATGTCAAGTTTTGTGAACCACTTTGCTCAAGATAGGTTCATCAGAGTGTCTTGCATGAGGGGGAGTGGGTAGTGATTTTTGATTGTTCCTTCATTAATTCTGCAGTAGTCCACAACTAGGCATAATGAACCATTCCCTTGCTTGACAAACAAGATTGGCATGGCAGCCAGGGAAGATGATGTATGGATGAATCCTTTGCTCAGGTTTTCATCAAGCCACCACTGTAGTTCTGCCAATTCTGGGCATGAGAGGGAATAACCTGGGCCAAAGGGGGGTTTGAAATCATCCTCCAAGGGCATTTTGTTGTCACAAGGGTGATGGGGGGGCAGTTTGTCAGGATTGACTTTTTTGAAAATCTTTAGGTACTTGTGGTATTCTGGTGGCACAATCATCTTGAGGTCCAGCTTATTGTCCTTTGGTTCTTGCAAGGCAATGTTGATTTCATTGAGTAACAGGCTAAACTATTCAACCTTCCCATACTGTTTGTTGCTGTTGTTGACAATTCATTTAAAGGTTGTAGCAGAGATGGCACAGATCTTGTTTTTTCATTCTGGTGTCAGGCCTTTCATTGGTATTGCTTTAACCATAGTGCAATGTGGGAGACATTGGGGTGTGCAGAATTGGATACCATTTCTGTGTCAAGTTGATGGTAATGTCATGTTTCTTGAGCCAAGGGATTCCAAGTACTAGAGGGTAGTGGCCAAGGGAGGTGAAAAAAGCAGTTAGGGTCTCATGGTGGTTGCCATTGGTGCACTGGATTTCCACATACTCGGTGATGTTGCCTGAGGAGATTGGGTGACCATCTATTACTTCAATAATTTTTGGGGTTTTTAACTGATAGCGGGGGAGGTTATGTTGGTGTGCAAAAGCATCATTCATAAATGAGAGTCCAGTACATCTACAATCCACAAGTGCATGGGTGTCAATTTTGGTATCATGGTCAGACAAGGTACAAGGTATGACTAAGTGACTTCCATCCATTTCATTTTCCTGATTAACTGACAAAGAACTTGCTGATACATAGAAGATTTCCAGTGATGATACAAATGAAGAGGTAGGAGCAGGTCCACCAAGGGAGCCAATGAGCTGCTGGTGGACTACTCTTTTCTGAGCTGGGCTCAGGGGCAGGAGCAGGGTCTGCAGGGGTTGTTGAGACTTCGGCAGTAGCAAGGCTCATTTTTTGAGAGTTGTTGGCCAACAGGGTGGGGAATTCATTTTTAACATGATCAGCTGATCCACAGTAGAGCCATAGCCCCTTCCTCATGCATTCATCATGATGGTGTTGGTTTTGTGCCTTCTGGGAAGCTGATAGGTTCATGGGCACAGCCCCATATTTACTGCTGTTAGTGCTGGTCAGGTGGGCAGATGGTTCGGCTGGGGTAGAGCTAGTGTGTGGGGGTACAGGTGTGGCTTGGTGCTTGGTCACAGCTGCATGGGCTTGGATGTGATACTCCAGTTTCATACATAGGTCGACAAACTTCACAAAGTCTTTGGGTTCATCAGCTTGGTATACCAGATTGGCTTGTAGTTCCAGGGATAGGCCTCACTTTAAGGCAGCCTTCTTTGCATTTGTATCAAAGTCGAGGATTGCCATGAGGCACTGGAATTCAGCATAATTGAGGCTGAATTCCGTATTGCCTTGGCTGAGTTTCTCAAGTTGGGCAGATGCCATCCCAACTTGATCCAGGTCTCCAAATGCAGATTCAAGGATGGTGATGAGCTCTTCCATGTCCTTGAGGTTAATGTTGTCTGCAAGGACATAGGGTTGAACGTGGTTCTGGTTGTTACCTTTGAGATAACCATATACATAGCAGAGTTTATGTTGGTCATCAGTGAAGTGAGAAGAGTCTCCAGCTAGCTTGGACCTGACTTTCAAAATGAAGTTAAGCAGGTCCTTATGGTCTCTGGAGTACTCTGGTGGGTGGGGTAACTTGATTGGTTGGGTTGTTCGGATGGCAGTGTTTCTGGTGGGTGCTTGTAGTAGTCGAATTGTACTGTTGGTTGATCCAAGGTCATGCTCCAGGTCAGTGATATGTTTTGCATAGTCAGAGTTGTCCTTCTGGGATTCTGCTAGTTCGGCACAGAGGTCATTCATCAATTGACAATCACATTTATATTCATTGACTGAGTTGTATATGTCTGCAAATTTGGCAGGGTTCTTTTGGACTTCCTCCTTGTTGGCTGCAGTGGGGTGTAGGACAGCGACAACATCCTCTTTGTCTGTCATGATAGTTGGGTTTCAACAGAGGTACCAGGTGAGGGTTTTGTCATCAGAGGTGATTCAAGTTGCAGAGATTGGTTTTCTGATTTGCAGGGCAATTTCGATGTCATCAACAATAGCAGGGTTTTTGAGACACAGGAGGTTTGGTATGAGACTTATGAACTGGTAGAACCAGAGGTTGTGGAGCATAAGATCAGACGACAGTAATCAAGGGCAGATAGTAGAGCTGGCAGGTACTTGATTACACAGTTATGTTGTAATGGCAGTCATGGGCAAGGTATTCAGTGGAGAACCTAAGGGCTCTAGGCTTGTTGACAATGATCATGAGCATAGGACAGGACCTCTTGGAAAGCACCAATGTTGGATACCTAAAGCTGTGTCATGCAACAACTATAGATGATCCATGTTTAGGAGCAGAGACAAGCCAAAGGACAGGATCAGGAAAATGAAGCAGAGAGGACAGAGGCCAGGAGGTTACAACAGAAACAGGGACAGAGGCAGAGGCGAGGATGAGGGCCAGAACTGGAGTCAGGGTGGAGAGGTTCCAAGTTTCCATTCAGTGAGATGAACAAATAACTGTGTAAGGAGAAATGGAAAGGAAACAGCATGCTGGCAGGACAAGTCCTCTTATATACACATTTTCTCCTTCCATGCTGAGACACTAAACTAGCAGGCCCTAAACCCTTAACCCTTAATCAACGCACACAGCCACCCTAAACATTTCAAGCCAGTGCAGCTGTGCATCTATCATAGTCCATGTGGCTCCCTGCCAAAAGCACAGCCACCCAAATAAGCTACCCAACCTATTAGTCACAGTGCAGAGGGGTTGGACGGGGTACTTGGGATAAGGTGAATAAATAGAACAGCAGGAGATGACAGATAAGAAAGCAGGGGATTTGTTGAGCTGTGACACAGAGTCCAAATTATTAATGATGTCCTGGAAGGTTTCATGACCTACCAAGCAAACTGGAATAAGAATGTTGAGAACTGGGCATCTGAGAAAGAGGACAATGATAGAAAGCATGATAAGTGAATTTATGACCTCACCAAAGCTGAGGCATGTCAGCTATGACAGCAGCAGGAGTAGGAAGCTGCATGAGAGCAAGAAAAGAAAGAACTCATAGACAAAGTCATCCAGACCATTATGGATCGATTGGCCAAGCAACAACCCATTGATGCACAGTCAGTAACTGAGGCCATACATGAACAAACATGCTAATCATTGCCATGATCCAGCATATCTATTCCAGCACTGGGAACTGCACTACCATCATCCCGGAACAATGTGGAACAAGAAGGAAGTGCTGGCAATGGAGGAAGAGAAAATGGCCCTCCCGGATGAAGAGTAGGGCTACTGCATTCAGACCCTTCAGACTCCTGTTCAGATGATGAATGGGGGACCTGAGGGAAGGTTTCCAGAAATCAGTCAAAGAAACAGGCGGGAGGGAAAACAGCCAGGAAAGAAGGACCAGGATAGGGAAGACCAGGTCTTCCAGGCCCTGTATGACAGACTGGTACAGCTCATAACAGTTGAGATTGACAGAAAGCCCAAAATGCCTGAGATGAAGGCTCCTCAGATCTTCACCAGCAAGGATAAAACCCTCTTCTGAGCCTGATGGATGGCAGTTCAGGATTATGTCAAGACATACTCCTCTGCCTTCCCTGATGAGTTTATTTATTTATTTATTTATTATTCATACACGCTTGCAACCGTAGGGTTATGGCGGATGCTACTCTTCTCATACATTGCTAGATGCCAGGGAGTTACTCCTGGTATCCACTGGGAACGCCCCAGAGCAGTCTTGCTGGGTGGGGTTGTAGCCCCCCTGCTGTGTCTGTTGGTTCTTTCCATCTCTCGTCGTTTGGTCCGTGAGCCCTGTTTGCTCGGAGGCCTCCTCGCCGGGTAATCCTCCCTGTCCTCCTCCCTTCCCTGTCCCATTAATCACCCCCTTTTTTTTTTTTTTTTTTTTTTTTTCTCCAAAAGCAAAGTACATAGGATATGAAATGAAGTGAACAAAAGAAACGTCCCCTCGTCAGCACCCTGCTCCCTTCCATGCCTCTCTCTGCACTCCGACTCCGTTCCTCCTTCTCCCCTTCCCATCGTCTCCTCTCTCCCTCTTTGCCGTCCTCTTTTCCAGTCTCCCACATCCCCGTCACTCATCCTCCCCGTCCCGTCGTCTCCGATTCACCTCCCTTCCCCAGTAACATAAGAAAAAACAGGGAAATCCATCGTATATCACCCTTTGCCTCGCTGCGACTGCGTCCCCTCTCTCCTTCCCTTCCTCCATCATTACATACATATATATATATATATTTTTTTTTTTTTTTTTTTTTACATTTCTTCATTGTGCTCGTCATCGGGGTCTTGTAATGTTCCCCAGCCTAGGGTCAGGGTCACTGCTTTGGGTAAGCTCCGCTCCGTGGGGTTGCAACCTAACCTTGTGTGTGCCCATTCGGCAGTGGCGATCTTCGTCTCAGAGATCCTGGTGGTCAGGGCTTTGGTTCTGGCTTTGGTGTAGAGGATGTGGTTGGCGGTGAGTCGTCCGTGTCGATGTAGTTTCAGCATTCGTCGTAGTTCTATTCTCGGGGCAGTTTATAGGGGGCAGGAGAGTAGGAGGTGCTTGGGGGTTTGTGGGGGATGGAGGGGCCATGTGCACAAGCGGGAGGGGTATTTGTCGGTGGGGGGGTGGGCGAGGCAATCGAGAAAGTATCCGTGTCCCGTGCGAAGTCCCAGTATCGCCGTTGACAGCTTTCGAGGGAGGGTAGTGTATGCTTCATCCAGCTTGCGCTTGTGTGGTGTGGCATATGTCTTGGGTTTCAATGTGGAGTTGTACCACGAGGTCCATTCTTCAACGTATGCATGTTGGATTTGGCGCCCTAACCAGGAGAGGGAGATTGGTAGAGGCGTGAATGGTGTGGAGGAGGTGGCAAGTTTGGCCAGGCGGTCCGCTTCTTCGTTGCCTGCTATGTCGGTATGTCCTGGTACCCAGTGGATAGTGACGAGGGAGCCTGCGCGGAGGAGGGTTGTCACTGTGGTGTGGATGGTTCAGGCGAGTTCTTGGCCTGGTCCTGGGGAGAGACGTGCGGCGCGGAGTATTGCTGCCTGGTTGTCCGTGAAAATGTGGATGGTGCAGTCTCGTAGGTTGTGCAGACGGATGTATTTCAGGCAGGTTCTTAGGCATTCGTCTATCGCTTTTATTTCTGCGTCGAATACCTCGGAGGACTGGCCCATGGGGATGATGGCTCGGATTTCGCGGTGTAGACCTCGTGGGATGTAGTAGCCGGCTCCGGTTTCTCCTTCGAGCTGGGAGCCGTTGGTCTAGGCTATAACGTTGGTGTCTGAACTGCAGAGCTGGTGGAGGAGATGGAGGTGGTCTGCTGCCGCTTCGTCTTTCGGGCATGGAGAGATGTCGATATTCACCGGGTTAGGGTGCCATGGCATGGCATCAGGCTGTGCCGTGTCTTCCACCGTGGCCATGGGGGGGGGTCCATTTGTGTAAGGGGGTGAGCAGAGTGATCAGGCGTGAGGGTGGGCATGTGGGACTCGTCCAATTGCAGTCGTATTCATGCGGGCTGCGGATGGAGGTATTAAAGTGGTTGGGGACAGGGAAGGACGAGGGGCAGCGTCTGACAACGGGGTGGGAGGGGGGAAGGGTCAAGAGGCGGAGGGCATATTTTCTTTGTTTGTGATTTAGGCGGATGGGGACTGGGGGAAGGGTGGCTTCGTTATGTAGCGCTGTGATCGGGGTGGAGGAGAAGGCGTTGAGAATTCGGCGGAGGGCGGCGTTTTGCTGGACTTGAAGTTTTTGGCCCAAAGCTTTCTGTCCAGACCACCAGATCTCTGCTCCAAAGTCGGCTCTGGAAAGAACACATGCACGGTAAAGGGAGCGGGTTGCGGAGGGAGACAGACCTGTTTCGTGTCTGACTAGGCTGCAGAGTGCATGAAAAGACCTAGATGTGGCCATTAGTCTTGTACATACATGATGGGAGAAAGAAAGTTTTCTATCGAAGTATATTCCGATCCACCTCACTACATCTCTTTTGCTGCCTGGGGTACCTGGGGTTACCATGGTTCCATTAGGCAATTGGACGTTGGTGGCAGCGGTGTGGTTGTCGGTGCATGCATGGTGAAAATGAAGGAGCTCTGACTTTGAATCGTCGAAGGCTATGGCATTGTTCTGTGCCCAGGTGAAGGCCGTTCTCGCAGCTGCCTCCAGCGCCCTGGCGTTGTCCTCCCTTGTCCTGCCGTGAGTTACCAGTGCTACATCATCAATGTAGCTAGGCATCCATATCGTCGGGTGGGTAGTTGTCAGGGCGTCGAACAGTGGGTGTAGGTATATCAGGAACAGGATTGGTGATGCGGGGGAACCTTGGGGGATGCCCGTTGTGATGGGGCGTTGAGAGTCAGTATGTCCGTCGAAGGAGAGGGCTGTTGTGCGTTCTGTTAGAAATGAGGTGCACCAGGATATGACGGGTGTGGGGCAACCGAGGTGCTGCATCGTCTGGAAGAGGCGTGCAGCGGACACATTGTCAAATGCGCCTCTGATGTCCATGCACAGAGCTGACGTCACCAGTTTATTTTTTGCATTGGTCTCGATATCGTGCATTAGTGCCATCGCCATGACGATTGCCGAGCGCTTGGGGCGTCCGCCAATCTGGTCGTCATGGAGTATGTCATGCGTTTCGGCTAATTGGCCTAGTCTCGTAGCCATGAGTTTTTCCAGCACTTTACCTAAGCAGTTAAACAATGCAATTGGGCGGTAAGCCTTGATCGAGCTGTAATCCGGCTTGTTGGGTTTGGGGATGATGACAGTCGTTGCTTCCCTTCAGCTTTGAGGTTGATAGGCAACTGTTCCGAGAGTGGCGTAGAGCTGGGAGATGTGTTCTGGGATAGCTTCGTATGCTCTGCGTAGGCATGCAAATGTTATACCGTCTGGGCCGGGTGCCTTCTTTGGTGAAGATGTGAAGATTGCCTGTTTAACCTCTTCAGGAGTGAATGTTTCCCACGGGATGGGGTTGTGGTGTCGGGCATTCTGCATGGGGGGGGGGGGGGGGGGGGGGGGGCGGGGGGGAAGAAGGCGTGAAAGGCGGTGACCTTGCTGGGGAAATCGGTGCACAATTGTTCCTCTCCGTCGATCTGGGTTTTGATGGGGGGGGGTAAGTTGGGCTCTGCGGGGGTTTGTATACTTGAAGGCAGTCCATATGTCGGCCCCTTCTGCTTGTGACAAGTACTCTTTCCACAGCTTGTCTTTGGCATGTCTCACCATTCGGAAATGCGCATTGCGCAGTGCCTGGAATTCTGTGTGGTGGTCAGGTCACCGCGTTCTTTTCCACTTACGTTGCGCGCTGGTCATTCTTCGGCGTGAGTCTTCCAGCTCTGGGATCCACCATCGTTTGGAGCGTGGGGCCTGTATGAGTGGGGTTGTGGATGTTTCCGCTGCCACCTTGATTGTGTCCCTCAACGTGGCTGCCCACTCGTCGAGGTGTTCCGGGGTTGGGAGTTGCTGTATGGTTGACCAGCGGGTTGTCAAGCCTTCGGACAGGGTGTGGAGGGCATTGCTGAACTTCGATCAGTCTGTTTTGCGCCAATTTAGTCTTGTTTGGGGGTTGGCGAAGTCGATGTCGGGGTGTAGTGATATTATTTGGAACCGGATGACTTCATGGTCAGATCCCGTGGCATTTTCATCGTCCACAGCCCAATTTGTTACCTCTCTCGCCATCAAGGGTGACGCCAGGGTGAGGTCCAGGACGGAGGAGCCTGTTCCGTTTCTGTAGTGGTAAGTGGGGGTATTGGGGGTATTAATGAGGTGCCAGCCACCGTCTTCGATGAGCGTGGCTAGCTCGTCTGCCCGGGCGATTTGTTTCATGTCAGTGTTCCATAGCGAGTGGTGGGCATTCATGTCGCCAGTGATGATGCACGGTTCTGGGAGGCGGAGGGGGGTGAGGGCTCGAGGGATAGTATAGAGGTTTGTGTGGTGATCATATTCGTTATATATGTTGAGAAGGTAGAAGGTGCGGATGAGGTCAGTCTGAACTTCCAGCACTTGGAGGTCCGGGTCGTCGCAAATGTCCGGGCGGGGGGGTAACATGGAGATGGGGGTTGAGGCGGGATATATAAGCAGCCGTCCTGTTGACTGGGTGGTTGCCTCATGGGGGAATCAACAAAAGAAAATCGGGGTGGGTAGTAGCGAAATGAGTGTCTTTTATATTGGCTTCCTGCACCAATATGATGTCTGTGTCTTTACCTGCTGTGTTAAGCAGGGTGTTCAGGGCGTTCGTGCTTCTATTTGTGTTATGAGACACAATGTGAAGGGTCACCACTGATGCTGTGTTTCTATGCATCGGCAGTCATGGTGGTGTCGTTGGGGTATTCGGCGGTGGTTGGGTTGGTAGCTCTCGATTTCTGCCATGCTTCTTTCACTACGGCTCCTTTGACGGGGCAGCGGGGGTGGTAAGCTGGGTGGGTTGTATCGGTGTTATCAGTTGCGGCGCAGTTGGCGCATTTGTATGTTGTGTGTTGGCAGGATTTACCTGTGCGGGTTGGGCAGTCTGGGCACTTGTGGAGGTCAGTAGAGTGCGGACCTGCGCAAAGGGCACAGGTGGGTCCTTGGGCAGAGGAGCACACTGCGTGGTGATGGCCAAACAGCAGGCATCGGCGGCATTGGTCAGTGGATCTGGACGAGTGATAGTCCCCGACTTTTCTGAGTTCATAACGGATGATGACCTTTGTTCTCTTAAGCATCTGTGTGTCCTCAGCGGTCTTCAGGGCAATCATCACGCTGGAGGCTGCCTTGCCGACACGTTTGTCTGGATGGGAGATGTATCGTGGGGGCTGGGCAAGATTAACGGGGTGGTTGCGTTCTATTTCACATTGCAGGAGTTCCATGCCCTCAGGGGAGTCTGGGAATGCATCGGTGGGTACTCCATGAACAGCTACCTTGTGCCATTTTTCGTTCACGCGGGGAGCTTGGAGGGTGCTGTGGATTGACAGGGCAGCTTCATGGATAAGGGGTAGGTGGGCAGTGATATCGGTTGTGGTGGTGGTGGGGGACATAGTCAGCATGATGTTGCCAGACATGTTCTTGCGGACCGTGACGACGGACATGTGGTCTGGCGCAGCGGCCGTTTCAGGGCGGTGTTCACTGCGGTACCTATGTGTACCTTTATGTTATCTGTCAGGTTCTGTGGGTCTGGGCAAGGGACAATGATTGCATGGGGGCGTGGGATTGCAGTTTTGGGGGGTAGGTTTCTTTTGTGGGCAGGGCCTTTAGGAGGGGCAGCGGGGGCGGGGGAATGAGTGTTCTGGAATAGGTCACGAGTGGTGGTGTTGCTTGTCCACAGTTGTGGCATCGGGGCTTGGGGGGGTGTGGGGGAGGTGGGGATTGGGATCTGGTGTCGCATTAGTTCAGCTTGTGCGCTTAAGCATCGGGTTTTCCAGTAGGCAATTCTTGGGGTATCCTGGGGGGGTGGGGTGGTCATGGCAGGTGCATTGGGGGTGATAGCATCAGTATCGGGGCGGAAGTTGGGGACGAGTTCACGGAGCATGGTGTTGGTTTTGCGGAGGATGGTGCGGTCGCGGTCCATCATCTGGAATGCTTTGTCAATGCGGTCGTTTGTCTTCTGGTCATTGTGGCGTGCGATGTCGGCGTATGTAGCAACAGCTGCCAGCAGGCGTTCGGCGAGGTCGGCAGGGAGGTCAGTCATGGCAGGGTTGGCATCAGTGTGCTGTGGTGGTTGAGCTGCTCTGGCAGATTTCAGGATGGAGTTGATGGCATTGGTGTAGACAATCTGGCTTTCCCCAGAGTAGGTGGTAGAGGGGGCCTGGCGTTTCAATGGGACAATGGGGTGGGGTTGACTGGGTTCGGTTAGGGTGATATGGACAGTGCGGCTGGTGCGGGGGGAGGTCATGACGGGAGGGCGGTTGAGGCAGGTCGGGGGTGGGGTGCAGATGCGGGAGGGAGACGCGGTTTCGTTGTCGCTGAATGACTGGAAAATCGAGGTGTTCTGTTGTGCGTGGTTGGTGGGGGGTGGTGTCTCCTGCTCCGAGGGCTTCTTCAGGGGCCCGGATTCTCCTTCTCCTCGTTTGCACGACGAAAAAGAGAGGGCCTGGTCTTAGGAGGCATCGGGTAGGTAATTTGGGGCTTCCGAATAAGAATATCGAACGTATTGAAGCGCTAAGGTCATTGTTTTTGTGTTTTTTGTTGTATGGGAAGGTGTGGTATCATGCCTTCCCTGATGAGGATACACAGGTTAAATTGGTAAGAAGTCTCTTCTGCCACAAAGCCCTTAGTTGGCATCAGGAGCACCAAAAGGCAATCAAGAGCCAAGGGCTGAAAGACAATTGGGCTGCTTTTTCAAGCACCATTGAAACACAATTCATGGACAGGAGAGAAGTCCAGAAAGATTAATGCTAAATCTGAGAACTCCAATATGAAGGAGATATTGATGATTCCATTATGAAATTGGAAGACTTAAACATGTAAGTAGGGGCTTTAGGCCCTATGTTCAGAGCAGTGATCTGGGATGCAATTACCCCAGAAATCAAGAAAATGGTTTATCAAAGTTTCAAGGGAATTCCAAGAGATGACAATGCCATGATTCAAGAAGTGAAGGAAACTGCATATATTGTGGAAAATATTGATGAGGAACTAAAAGGACCAAAGCAGAGGACATTGGAAGTACAGGACAACTGTCCTACTAAGGAAGCTACTCATCCTCAGGAGACACAACAGAAGGACTGAAAAGCCAAGGATAAGAATGGGGATATGAAAGGTTCTTCTGGAAAGAAGAAATCAGACAAACATATGGTGTTTACATCTGGAAGGGAGGCTTTACAAAATGTTCCCCAAAATGAAATTGACAAGCATAAGAAAGACAATGCTGACTGGTGGAGGTGTGGGCATTCAGGACACAAGATGTATGAATGCTATGCAAAGAAAACAGTTGGGGTAACAGAATTATCAGGAGGAGGCAAGACAGCCTCTGCAGGAAAAAGGATGGGGGATGACAATGAAGAAGAGGATATAGGGCAGGAAAAGGCCAAGGACAAAAAGAAGGCAAAGACTGCTGCTGTAAAGCAGAATGATGAGGATATTGAGATTCCAGATGCTCAGCCCAGATCATGGGAGTTAGAAGTGAGCAAAGATTTGGATTCGGATTTCTAGAATCCTCTATGGAGGCATCGCCTGATAAGGAAAGCAGCTCAGATGCAGGAATACACAAGTGCGCAGGTATAGAAAGGAAAGCTTTGGACAACCTCCTGTCAATGAGGACTAAGAGCCAATGAACTGACAAAGGCACCTCAACCCCAGCTACTCAAGGGGCTGACCTGGTTCCACCCTACCATGGACCTAGGCCCATCATTGATATGGTCCTAACCTGGTCCAACAACAAACAATGAATGGTGCAAGTCATAATCAACACAGGATCCACCATGGCACTTCTGGACAAAGGTTTTGTCAGAAATTCAAAATCCTGACCATAAAGAGAAACACCCCTCTGCAAATTCTCAACTTCAAAAATGAGGGTACTTGCTGGAGCAGTAGAATTCTTTACCATCCCTTTTATGTTGCAGCACAAAAATCATTTTACTGCAGAATCCTTCGAAGTCACACCTTTAGATAGTGACTGTGATGTTATCCTCCCATATTGGTGGATGACAAAACATCACCCATGTAACATGTGGGAAGAAAGGAAAAACATTTCATACACCACCCTGTGATGTACTGAAAAATGCACCAGAGCCCAGGCCAGTGCATTCTCCCTCAAGGTTGACAAAAGAGTACTTGATGACCCAGAATCCTTAGTTATAGGCCACATCTCTGCCAGTGCCACAAATGAAGAACTATCAGATGCATTACAACAGGTACCTCAGAAATTCCAGAAGTGGGTCAACATTATGACCAAGGAAGCAGCAGATAGGCTTCCCAACCACAAGCCGTACAACCATGCCATCGACCTAAAAGAAGGAGAAACTCCTCCTTGGGGTCTAGTCTATGCCCTCAATGATGTGGAACTGGAGACACTAGGAGAATGGATAAAAGAAATGCTGAGGACCGGGAAAATTAGACCATCAAAATCCCCTGCTGCCACTCCCATCCTCTTTGTGCCAAAACCACATGGCAGACATCTGAGACTGTATATCAACTACTGAGGAATCAATAAGATAACCATTGCCAATTGCTACCCTCTTCTGCTTATGTCTGAATTACAAGATAGAGTCAGAGGAGCAAAATTCTTCACCAAGATGGATCTGAAGAATGGTTATCATTTGATTAGGATTAAGGATGGCAATGAATGGAAAACAGCCTTCAGATGTTGATATGGGCTTTATGAATGTTTGGTCATGCCATGTGGTCTGTCTAATGCACTAGCAACCTTCCAAGATATGATGAATCATATCTTTCAAGATATGTTAGATCAGGGAGTGATTGCTTATATTGATGATGTTCTCATTTATGCTGAGACAGAGGAAAAGCATGATGAGCTAGTTGAAGAGGTGCTTAAGAGCCTTGAGGAACATGGCTTGGTTATATCCCTGGAAAAATGTGTCTGGGCAAGAAACAAAGTGGAATTTCTGGGTTATATTATAAGTGAAAATGGAATTGAGATGGCATGGGACAAGGTAGAAACTGTCCTAGAATGGGAGCCTCCAAGGTCCTTGAAGGACACACAAGCATTTCTTGGATTTGCAAACTTCTATCACCAATTCATTAAAGACTTCACAATAATATGTCGAGCCCTTACAGAGTCAACAAAAGGCAATGTAAAGAAATGGGAATGGACAGTTGCCATGGAGTTAGCATTTGATGAGCTCAAGACATGCTTTACCACAGCCCCTATCTTAGGATATTTTGTCCCAAGAAAGGTTTGCATGGTTGAAACAGATGCTTCAGATTTTGCTCTAGGAGCTGTCCTATCTCAGAAGGGAGAAGATGGAAAGCTGCACCCAATTGCTTTCCATTCAATAAAATTCACTCCAGCTGAAATTATTTATGAGATTCATGACAAGGAGCTGTTAGCTATTGTGGACTCATTTAAAGTTTGGAGAAGATATCTTGAAGGAACAATTCATACAGTCCAAGTCTACAGTGATCACCAAAACCTTGAGTATTTTATGACAATGAAAGTACTCAATCAACACCAAGCATGATGTGCTCAGGAGCTTGCTGCTGTTGATTTCAAGATTTTCTATTGAGCAGGCATTAAGAATGGAAAACTAGATGCATCATCTAGGTGTCTGCAGTTTCGCCCTGAAAAGGGGGGAGGTGAACATCAGCTGATTATGATCATTGTACACAATGAGCATTTTGCAAATTTAATTATCTCATCAATCAGCAGTGGTTGTAACGGCGGGCAGGGCGCGGAATCGGAGTCCAGGGAACTCGCGGTAGGGCAAGGGCAAGAAATTGGCTGGGCGGGCTTGGCTAGGCTGGGCAAGGACAGGAGGCTTGGCTGGGCTGGGCAGAGGGGGAATACTGGGGACTAGGGATGAAGAGAGGAGTAGTTGTATTGGATAAGAATACAAGACGTTGCGTGAAGAAAAGGAAAGACAGAACGGTGGGAGGATAAACCTCCTTATATACATAGATTCCCTTATCCAACTTCGATACCAAATTCCCTACTATCCATTTCCCTTTCATCCATACTGCATAGAATTTTCCTTTACTGACATCATAACCCGTAAGCATTTAAACAAACATACATAAGCGTGCATAAATAAGCAAACATAAGAAACCGTAAGCAGAATAATGTACATAAGCAGGTGGCAATGAGCAAACATAATCAACCGTCATGTATAAACAGAGGGATAAGCATGCATAAGTGCCAACGGTACAGACATTGGGTCCACACCGTGACAGTATCCCCCCTCTAGGGCTGCGGTCCACCGAAGCTTAGTTGATGTTTTCTGGGAGGGGGCCCGGTTTGTTGGGGTGTTGGGCATGGAAGTCGTCGATAGCCTTGAGCTTGTTGACTTCGGTTGCCTGTTCCCAAGTGAGGTCATCCCATCCGCGCCATTTGATTAGGTACTGGAGTTGCTGCCGGAAAATGCGGCTATCCAACACCTCCTCAACCTCGTATTCTGACTCGCCGTCCACAACGACGGGTTCCGGTGGGGGCAGGTGTTGACCTGGCAGTGGGTCCGCTCGGGTGGGCTCAAGGAGGGAGACGTGGAATACTGGGTGAACGTCCATAGTAGCGGGTAGGTCGAGTTGGTAGGCGTACTTTCCGACTTCCTTGATGACGGTGAAGGGTCCGTGGTGGCGGTTGTCGAGCTTGCGGGAGGGGCGGTTGGTGCGCAGGTTTCGAGCATTGAGCCAGACTTTGTCTCCTGGCAAGTAGGACGGGGCAGGCATTTGGTGGTTGTCGGCGTATTCGCGCTGTCGGTCTTGGGCGTAGGCCATCTCGGCTTTCGCAAAGTCGTGGATTTCGGCGAGCAGGCGAGTGAGGGATTGTGCTTGGCCTTCTTCCGGGTTGTCTACTCGAAGGTCGGTTCGAAGTCGAGCTTGGGGTGCATGCCGTAGTTCGCGAAGAAGGGCGAGAGTCCAGTAGTCTCAGAAACATAGTTGTTGGCGGCGAATTCGGTGATGGGTAGGTACTGGGCCCAGTCATCTTGTTGATAGTTAACGTAGGCTCTCAAATACTGTTCCATAACCGCGTTGATGCGTTCAGTTTGGCCGTCGGTTTTGGGATGGAAGGCGGTACTCAGGTGAGGCTCGATGTGGAGGGAGTTGAAGAGGTACTTCCAGAAGCGGGAAGCAAATTGGGGACCTCGATCGGAGATGATGGAATCAGGTAAGCCATGTAGGCGGAAAATGTTCGTGACGAAGAGGTTAGCAAGTTCTTTGGCGTCAACAGTGGTGGAGCAAGGAACGAGATGCCTCATTTTGGTCAACCGGTCGATGACTACCCAAATTGTGTCGTGGCCATCCGAGATTGGCAATCCTGTCACAAAGTCCATTGATAGGTCTCGCCACGGACGTTTGGGTACTGGCAGGGGGTTCAGGACGCCGTAAGGGGTGCGTCGAGATGTTCTCTTTCGCTGGCAAACATGGCAGTTTGCTACAAATCGTTCGACATCCTTCCGCCACATGGGCCAGAAGTAATGTCGTCTGATGAGGTCGAAGGTCTTCGCTCTCCCGGGGTGTCCAACAGCAGGGACGTCGTGGTTGCTTTGGATGATTCGTAGTCGTAGGGCGTCGTCGGCGGGAACATAGAGGCAGTGCTGGTAGTACAGGCGTCCATCGTGCACTTGACATTCCGAGAGGGTGATGTCTCGACTTTGTTGTTTGCCTTCGAAAAGTGCGGTGATGATTCGTTGAGCGAAAGGGTCGGTCTGGGTAGCTTTTAGGATGGCTTGCGATAGGGCAGAGCGGGGTGCGGCCAACATGGATTCCCACTGTTGGAGTTCGTCCGGGAGGTTGTGCGGCTTGAGCACGGCTTTGTGCTGCTCAACGAGGCGGTCATCCCCTCCCTGAGGTAGGTCTCCAGACCTACGGGTGAGAGAGTCGGGTTTTGCCCCAGCTTTGCCGGGCCTGTACACAATTTTAAAATTAAAACGGGAGAGATATTCTGCCCAGCGTGTTTGTCGGCGATTGAGCAACTTAGTGGTCATAAAATACTCGAGGTTTTTATGATCACTAAGCACCTTGATGGAGTGGGACGCACCTTCCAGCTCCGGTCGCCATTCCTCGAATGCACGAACAATGGCCATCAATTCTTTGTCGTAGATTTCATAATTACATTCCGCCGGGCTATGTTTCTTGGAGAAAAAGGTGACTGGGTGGAGGATCCCTTCGTCATCATACTGGGAGAGGATGCCAGCGGAGACATAATCCGAAGCGTCGGTTTCTACGATTGCTTCACGGTCGTAGTCGAAGTGACAAAGAATCGGGGCAGTGGTGAAGGCATGCTTGAGAGGGGCAAAGGAGTCGGTACAGGTGGTGTCCCAATCGAATGCGGTGTTCTTTCTAGTGAGGCGAGTTAGGGGTGCCACAATAGCACTGTAGCTTCTGATGAAGCGCCGGTAGAAGTTCGCAAAACCAAGGAAGGACTGCATGTCTTTGACATTCAACGGGGTCGGCCATTCCTGGATGGTGGTGACCTTCGCGGGGTCCATCTTGGTTCCATCCGTCGAAATGATGAAGCCAAGATACTTGACTTCCTGCCAGTGGAACTCGCACTTCTCGGGCTTTAGGTGAAGATCGGCGTCGGACAAGGCTTGAAGAACCTTCTGGACGTGGATGCGGTGTTCGTCGAGGTTGTCACTGTAGATCAAAATGTCGTCGAGATAGGCGGTAACGAATACGTCCAGGTAGGGCCGCAGGACGTCATTAATGAAGTGCTGAAAGCTGGCGGGAGCATTCGTGAGTCCAAACGGCATTACTAACGATTCAAACAGTCCACAGCGGGTTCTGAACGCCGTCTTCCATTCCTCCCCCTCGGCCATCCTTACCAAGTGATACGCCCCTCGAATGTCCAGTTTGGTATAGAATCTCGCTTTCTGCAATCGTAAGAGGGTCTCGTGGAGTAGGGGGAGGGGGTACCGATTTTCGATGGTTCCCTCGTTTAACCCTCTGTAATCCACACACAGTCTGAGGGAACCATCTCCCTTCTTCACGAAGAGTATAGGCGCCCCGGCGGGGGACGAGGAAGCTCGGATGAATCCTTTGGCTAGGTTCTCATCCAGCCACTTCCGGAGGGCTTCCAATTTCGTCTTCGACAGAGGGTAAATGGGACTGAAGGGCGGAGTAAAGTTGGGCTGTAGGGGGATTTGGTGATCGTAGGCTCGATGAGGGGGGAGCTTGTTGGCCTCTACTTTGGAAAACAGGTGGAGGAACTGGTGGTATTCGGACGGGATGGAGCTTGCCAGGTCGGTGACTTCTTGCTCCTCGCCGGTGGACAACAGGAGCTGTATTGGCGGTTCGGGGATCGGGAGTACGTCGGGGGGTTCTTCATTGGTTCCTCGTATTGTCACAGCTCGGTCGACGGAGTGGGCGAGGCAATGCTGGGACCCGAAGGTCACAAGGTTCGAGGCGAAGCCGATGACAATGTCGTGCTGCTTCAGCCAAGGGATACCGAGCATGATGGGATAGCGTCCTAACTTCGTGATGAACATGGGAACTTTCTCACGTTGCCCTTGTATGTCCAAGCGTACCTCCGTCAGGTGAGTGATGTCACCCGAGGAGATCTTTCGTCTGTCGATGACCTCGAGTACCCGGGGGGTTGTTAGGGGGCGAAGGGGTAGTTTATGATGCGTGGCGAATGATTGGTCAACAAATGCATAGCCTGTCGCTCCGCAGTCGATTAGGGCGTGGGTGGGGATTTTCTTGTTTTTGGAGGACAGGTCACATGTCACGACGAGGTGTCTACCGTCCATTGATCCTTCTTCGATGGCGGTGTCTCTAACGGCGGTGCTAGAAATTGATAATATTGTTGCTAACACAGACGAAGGGACAGCGGATTCGCCAGGAAGAGAGCCATCCTGCTCTTCCCGGCTTACACATTGCCCGACTCGACTACATCCTCCCCGTCCTCCTCCCCTCGATTGGTTACCTCAGCGGCTGCTACTCGCAACGGACGTGCTGGGATCTTGGGACGACTGGGACAGTCTCGTGCCATGTGGTTGAACACTCCACAGTACCGGCAGCGGTTTTCGTCGATCCTCTTTTGGCGTTCTTCTGGGGAGAGGCGTCGACGAGCCGCTGACAGGTCCATGGGGGCAGGGCCAAAGTGGCCGCTCCCGCTGCTCGTAGGGTGTGGGGTGTTCTGGGTGGACGCTGGGGGTGTGCTGCAGGGCAGGGAGGAGGTGGGTTTGGTCACAGCGGTGGGGCGGGCGCTCTCAGCCTTTCGAGCACGAAATCGTTCATCCCTCCATTTCACGAGGGCTACATATTGATTCCAGTCCTCCGGGACATCCTGAGTACTAAGGATGTCCTTGAGCTCATCGCAGAGACCTCGGTGGAAAGCCGCTCTTTTGGCAGCATTGTTCCAGTTGAGGTCGGAGGCTAGACGTCGGAACTCAGCACAATAGGTAACAAAGTCTCGATTTCCTTGACGAAGCTTAGCGATAGCCCGCTCGGCAGTGTTGATCTGGTCAGGGTCACCGTATGATTCTTCCAGGGTGGTCACGAAATCCCCAAAGGTTTCCAGGTTGACATGGTCGTTCTCTACCAGGTGGAGCATTTGTTCCAGAGCAGGTCCATCGAGTCGAGAGAAGGCATAGCGGATTTTCGACTGTTCATCGGGGAATTCGCCGGGTCGATCGATGAGCTGAAGACGCAGCATGGTGATGAAGGATCGTAGCTTGTTACGTTCCTCCCCTGTGAAGGGTTTGGGATCAGGCTGCGTCTTGCGCGGGGTGGGTACGGAGGAAGAGGCAAGGTTGGCTAAGGCGAGGGTTTGGGAGAGCTGGGACTCGAGTTGGGTGACCCGGGTGGAGAGCGTATTGCGGTCTACTACGGCGGCGTCCCTGTCGAGGGAGAGGTCTTCGATTTCAGCGGCGAGAGCTGTGAACCGATCGGTAAGGTTCTCGCTGGTGTTGAGGACACGGGCGAGGTTGACCGCTCCTTCGTAGCTCGCACGTAGGGTGGCAGGGTCGAGGGAGTCGGCGGAGGTAGCGGCCAAGGCCTCGATGGCACGGGCATGGTCCGCGAGGATCCTCACGATGAGAGGAGAGTCGGGAACGGGGGCTGGCTCGGACATGGAGCGAGTTCGGTGGAGGATAACGACGCAACGTAGTGTAACGGCGGGCAGGGTGCGGAATCGGAGTCCAGGGAACTCGCGGTAGGGCAAGGGCAAGAACTTGGCTGGGCGGGCTTGGCTAGGCTGGGCAAGGACAGGAGGCTTGGCTGGGCTGGTCAGAGGGGGAATACTGGGGACTAGGGATGAAGAGAGGAGTAGTTGTATTGGATAAGAATACAAGACGTTGCATGAAGAAAAGGAAAGACAGAACGGTGGGAGGATAAACCTCCTTATATACATAGATTCCCTTATCCAACTTCGATACCAAATTCCCTACTATCCATTTCCCTTTCCTCCATACTGCGTAGAATTTTCCTTTACTGACATCATAACCCATAAGCATTTAAACAAACATACATAAGCATGCATAAATAAGCAAACATAAGAAACCGTAAGCAGAATAATGTACATATGCAGGTGGCAATGAGCAAACATAATCAACCGTCATGTATAAACAGAGGGATAAGCATGCATAAGTGCCAACGGTACAGACATTGGGTCCACGCCGTGACAGTGGTGGAGAAGGCAGAACCTCCATCATCTCTTCATCATGACTCTCCTCAATCCCTGCAGTCAGATGGTCAGATGAATTGTTGAAAATGGTTTGAAATGCTGGACTATAGGATAAGGATTATTAGGAAGTAGCAAGGGAAATAAAAGAATCTTTAATGATGGAGAATGGCATACTCTATCTGAAAATGAAATTATGGGTACTGAAGGGTTTAATAAAGACAGTCTTGGAATCAGAGCATGACTTAAAGATCACAGGTCACTTTGGACTAGACAACATAATTGAGCTAATGTGATGGAACTTTTGGTGGCCAAAGATGGACAACACAATTATTGATTATATAAAGAGTTGTGAGGAATGTCAGAAGGACAAGGCAGTTCATCATCAGAAGTACGGATTACTTCTAGCTTTGGAATTACCTTATCTCCCATGGCAATCGATTGCTATGGATTGCATTACTGAACTACCAGATTCAAGTGAGTGTGACCAGCTATGGGTAGTAGTTAACTGATTCACTAAAATGGCCCAATTCATTCCACTGCAAAAAGAGGGCAAGACAACTACACAGCTTGGTAAAATCTTTGCTAAGGAAATTTGGAATTTGCATGGCCTACCAACAGACATAGTGTCAGACAGAGGATCCAGGTTCACAAGCACAACCTGGAAAGCATTTATTGGAACCCTTGGAATCAAGCCTAGGATGTCAACAGCATTCCACCCACAAACAGATGGACAAACAGAATGACTTTACCAGATAATTGAAGCATATCTCTGCTCTTTTGTCAACTATGAAATGGATAATTGGGTGGACCTCTTACCAATGGCTGAGTTTGCATACAACAACTCAGTAACTAGCATAACATGACTATCTCAATTCTATGCAAATTATGGTAATGATCCCAAGACAAGCAACCCAATGGCAACTGCTGTGTGCAACCTGGCCAGCAAAGCCTATGCCCACTGGATCTATACAGTTCACAAGGAAGCAAAACTATGACTCAAAAAGATCAGAGAACAAATGAAGAATTATGCAGACCAACATTGACAGGGTGCACCAATATACCAAGTAGGAGACTTTGTTATGCTTGATGGATGCAATATCAAAACAAGACAACCATCATGAAAGCTGGACCACAAATTACATGGTCCATGTCAAGTTGAAAAAGTCATATCCCCAACAGCAGTCTAGCTTACCCTACCCTGAAGATGGAATATTCCCAATGCCTTCCACATATCACTCATTGAGCCATTCCGATCAGGAACAAGAGCTCCATGAGATCCAAACAAGATCCTTTGAGAAGCTAATGATGTTGAGGGAAGTGAGGAGTATGATGTTAATGAAGTCATGAGTAGTTACAAATCTGGAAATCAAGTACTCTCCCTTTTTAAATGGCTTGGGTGGCCGAACAAAAAGGATTGGACAGCTGAACATTACAACAATTTCTCAGTAGGAGGTCTGGAGAAGTTATGAGAATTTCATCTTAAGTATCCTGACTCTCCGAGGGACTACTGACTCACAGACTAAAGCTTAAGGGTTTTTTCCCATGTTGTTTAACCTTAGGCCAAGTTGCTAGTAGGATGTAGGGGCTGGAGGACTACATCCAATTATGATCACTAAGTCACTAGGCTATGGCATGGTGCAATCACAGAGGGATGAACTGGAGCTTTGGGACAAAGCTTGAACAGGGGAGAGGTGGTGTCACACCCTAGAATGTATGATAATAGATTTGGTAACATGTATAACTTGAGAGAGAACATGGCCAACTTGACAGGAGGATGATTATTCAGATCAACAATTTGGGGCAGAACCCTCAGAAGATCTGACAAGTGAAGTCATGTGACTCATGACACCTGAAATGAGACCTCATGAATGTCCTGGCCCAAGATGTCACACCTATTGAGCCTCAGTGGGAGAAGATCATGAAGGAAAGGGGAAGGACTTACCTCATGGATAACAATATACCTGAGACAAGACTGTTGCAATGATGATGGAGAGAAAACAACCATGGTGAAACAATACCTACTTATATGTTAGGAGGTGCCCAGTAACCAATGTGTACCAGAAGGGCTTGCACTGGAGGGGAACTCCATGGCATGTGCAAGGCATTACAAGATTATCATCTGGCATACCTGGTTAGGAGTTAGTTGATCAAAAGGCAGAGTCTAGTCAGCAGACAGGAGTGGTGCTGGATACTAAGGTCAAGACTGCATTGTATGAGGCACTGTGCAATAGCAAGGAACCCTACTCAAGGAACCTGTTTGAAGGAACCCAATATGATGTGACCTTCGGCTAAGACCAGGCCATAGGGAATTGGCAGCATTGCATTCACACCGGCATGTGGCTGCATGCAGGTGAGCCCAGGTGAGGCACTTATGACATCACAAGGAATGTGCTAGAATTGTACTATTCAGTAGGGCAGGAGTGGCACCACAAGGCAATATCCTGCAAGCAGAGTGATCAAGATTTCCTTAGCAATCTATGATGATGCAGCTCCTGTGAGAAATGACTCACTGTGATCTTCAAAACAAGTTATTGCATTATACAGTCAGACCGAAACAGGTTTTCATTTATGACTGCTAATCCCATTACCTTGTTGGAAGGTGCAGTATCAGGATGAGGTATTTCCAAGATTAATTCAATGATGGTGGTCAGTATACAAGTGAGGGATCAATTCAATCATGAGCTTGCTATGATGCAATCTATCAAAGATTAATGTTGGGAATAACCCATGTCTTATCTCATAAAACTCACTTTCAGGGGTCATATCCAAAGGAAAGGTTAGATGAAGAGGGGCAATCAAAGTCTATAAAGAGCTCTAAGTTGTACACTGTCTCGAAGGCAATCAGCAATGAAACCCTCGTCAAGAATCATCTACAAGAACATTTTCATCAACAGTTACTCAACAAAAACACCCCTTAAGTTTATTCAGCCTGTGATGAATTAGTTCAACTCTAGTTTATTCTTGGACTGCAGTTGTTCGACTATGGTTGCCAGGCCCTCAGCTTTCCCTCAGCTTTTGCACAATGTCCCAGCAAAACCTCTCTTCCTATTTCCAAGCTGGATTCTCTGTCTCCATGGCTCCACTCAGCTCCTCCTCACAACCCACATGCATTGAGGCATTCTCACCCGAACCAGCCTCCCAACCAGGAACACCTGCCCCCCAACAAACCAGAACACCTACCCAACCAATCCTTGTCACCACAGGTGCTGCGGCCCCCTGCAAGTGAATCAACACCACCTTCCTGGAAAATACCAGCCGCCCCAGTATGTTCAACAGCATGTTTGACTCACCCAACACCACATCCATGTACCAACTCCTAGCATGCTTTGACCGCATGGAAAATGCCTTTACCACTGCCTAGAACAACAACACCAACTGCATTGCCCAACTGCAGTGACAGGTTGCTGAACTTACCATTGAAGTACACAAGCTATGCAACACCAGTGCTCAAACAACCCCCCCAGCACCTGCCAAAAGGGGACACTCTGCTGCACCACCAGCACCTACAACTGCCCTACCACTCCACCAACCCACCCCACAGCACCCCAAGAGAAATCTATGGGACAGATGTGCCATTGCCACCCAACTGTCTACTACTGCTGGAGAGAATCCCTTCATCACTGTTGAATGAAAGAAGAAGAAGACTGCCACCACCATCATCCCCAAGGCCCTCCCATGTGCTGACCATGAAGTAATCATCACCCTTGGAGAACAAGTTACTGATGCTACCACTGTTGCCACCCAGGCCCTAGAAGCCATCAACAAAGTCATCAAAGAATCACCTGATATCACATCACCCCCCTTCATCCTGGCCCACATCACTAGCAACAACAGACTAGTGCTTACCACCAACCCCACCACCAAGGCCAGCAAATATACACTGTAACTGCAAATCATGACCAACATCACCAACAACCTCAACCCCTCTGAGTCCACAATCAATGAATGCTGGACTAAATTCCTCCTGCACAATGTCCCCACCAATGCCAACCTCCCTGCCATCAGAAATGAAATCAAATCCACCTACCCCTCCCTCCACATCAGACTAGACCCCTGCTGGCTTGTACCTAGTGAATGCTGAGCTACTAAATCAGCATCCACAATTGTCATCTCTGTTATTGGCAACATTGACTACAAATGCCTTGGTACACACCAACTAGCCATCTGCAACAGAATGTGCAGAATTGACATATACTATTCATGGTACCCTTCCTCCCAATGTAACTACTGCCAAGAATTCAGACACCACCCTAAGCTCTGCAAAGCTGACCAACCTAAATGTGCAGTCTGTGCACAGAATCACACCACCAAGTCCCACCCCTGCAGCATCTCCTCATGCCATGCTGGAGGCACCTGCACCCATCCCCCGATCAAATGTGCAAACAGCAACAATGCACACAAAGTGAATGACTACATGTGCCCAACCAGAATCTAACACATACAATTACTCAAGAATAAACCAAAACCTGATGAGTCCATGGAACCTAATCAGATATGAATAACACAACAAAAATGAACACAGCATGTATGCAGCTGCTGAACAGCATGAAAGGACATGCGACAACAACATCAGCACTATTTTCTTTTGCTTCCAACCCTAATACTATTATTATCTTACTGCAAGAACCTGCCATTGAATACACCAAACTCCCCCCCACACACCCAGACTTTCACATGTTTACCCCTGTTAATGAATGACCCATGTGCACCTCCTATATCCACTGACTGCCTGGTGTACAAACTGACATCACTTTCACCCATGCCAATTCTTTCCTTGGAACATGAATTGCATTACCCACCAGCCCTGCCTTTACCATATACAACTTCTACTCCCCTGGAAAACCCAATGCACTAGCCAACCTCCTACCCTCCTTCTGTGCCCAACTCCCTGCAATTATTATGAGGGACTTCAATGCCCACCATGAATGGTAGGGCAGCACAACCACCATCAATGGTGACTAAATCTACCGGCAATGAGACCAATCACAGACCATTGCTGACTGGATGGAAGATTACCACTTTTTCTGCCACAATAAACCTGGACACCCCACACACTTCCCCAGAAATGGCTTGTGGCCATCAGTCATAGACCTGTGCTTTTCAGCTGGATACATTACTGAAAAAGTCCTGATGCATGAAATTAACCCTGACTCAACCTCAGACCATGTGATATGCACCATACCCCTAGACCTCACAATTCCCAGCAAGACACCAAAACATGCATGGCGAATGACAGACTGGACCCTCTTTTGGCAAACAATCCTCGATTCTGGACTGAACCTCAGCAACATCACTAATGCTCATTAGGCATTACAAGCTGCAGAAACCATCATAACTATCATCAATAATGCTACTAATGCAGCCATCCCCTGGATCAAACCCCGACCAAAACAAGCACCATGGTGGCACCCAGACCTCAACAAGAAGAAAAAGAAACTTCAGCAAGCAGAATGACAGCACCGCACAAATTGGATGGACAGCAACCTCCAACAACAAGCCAAGCACCATTGATATGAATGGAAATGTGTGATCCAATTCACAAAAGAACAGTACTGGGTAACCCGAATGCAGAACACCAACTCGACTGATATCTGGCACTGCCTCCAGACTGCTGACATATACAACAAACCCCTACCAGCACTAGAAGGGATGGAAGCATTCCCAGAAAAATGTAAAGTCCTACGGAATACTCTCTTTCCCCCACAAACAACTGACCCAGAGCCACTCCCCCCCAACTTCATCAAATACCACATACACACACCAGAAGATTACTACCCAGTCCAGAATGAGGAAGTCATCAAAGTTATATGTAACCTAAAATATGTGACAGCCCCTGGACATGACAACATCACATACTAGCTCATCACCCAATTCCACCAAGTACTACCAAATGCAGTAACACACCTATTCAATGCCCTCCTCCTCCATGATGCATTCCTGGACTCATGGAAAATTGCATGAGGTGTGGTAATTGTAACAGTGGTCATAGACAAGGTGTTTGACAGAGAACCTGAGAGCTCTAGGCTTGTTGACAATGATCACGGACACATGACAGGATCTCTTTGAAGGCACCAACGTTGGATGTCTTAAGCTGTGTCATGCAGCAACTTATAGATAATCCATGTTTAGGAGCAGAGATTCATTGAGGAACAGGATCAGGAAAACAGGGCAAAGAGGACAGAGGTCAGGAGGTTGAGAATGAAGACAGGAATGGAGGCAGAGATGAGGACAAGGACAAAGACTGGTGAGGTTCCAAATATTTATTTGGTGAGATAAACAAATAACTGGGTAAGGAGCAAAGGAAAAGAAACAGAATGCTGGGAGGACAGGTCCTCTTATATACACATTTTCTCCTTCCATGCCAAGACACTAAACTAGCAGGCCCTAAACCCTTAACCCTTAGCTAACCAGCACAGCCACCCCAACCATCTCAAACAATGTGGCTGAGCATCTATCCTAGTCCATGGGGCTCATTGCCAAGAGCACAGCCACCCAGATAAGCCACATGATAACCCGAGTGATGACGGATGACTAATAAGACCGAGAAGGATTTGTCGAGCCATGACAGGATCCCCGTGTTTGGGCTGAGCTCCGGCGAAGTAGATTTATGTTGTCTCTGGTAGGGGCCCTGGTATGTCAGGGTATTTCTCGTGGAACTGGTCCACAGCTTGGCTATCCTCATGGAGTTCAGCAGGCTCCCATTCTGGCATGTCATAACCAACCCACTTGACTAAATATTGGAGTTTGCAGCAGTATAGTCGGGAGTCCAAGATTGCCTCAATAAAGTGTTCATCTTCACCATCTAGTTCCACTGGTGGGGGTGCATCTGGTCATTGCCCTGGGTATGGGTCATTTGTGGCCAGTTCAAGGAGGGACACAAGTTGGACATTGTGGCATTTCATTGTGGGGGGCAGTTCAAGGCAGTAAGCATATGGAGATATCTTAGCAACAACTTTGAATGGCCCATGATGCTTGTTGTCAAGTTTCTGTGATGGTCGGCAGGTTTTCCAGTTCCATGCATCCAACCAGACATGATCCCCTGGTTGATAGTTTGGTGATGGTAACTGGTGCCTGTCTGCATTTTCTTGATATCAGAGGTTGGCTCTGTTGATCTCAGCTTGCAGGTGGTTGTGGATGTCTGAAAGGGTCTTGGATGTTGTCAGGGCATGGTGGTCATTGACATCATTTGTGGCAGCAGGTGTGAGGTCAAATTGCCACCAAGGGTCAAATCCTTTGTTGGCAAAGAATGGGGAGGCACCTGTCATTTCGGAGGCTTGGTTGTTTGCAGCAAATTCAGCCATGGGTAACCATTCTGCCCAGTCATCCTGTAAGTAGTTGACATGTGCTTGCAGGTATTGTTCCATGATTGCATTCATTCATTCAGTTTGGCCATTAGTTTGTGGGTGGAAGGCAGTTGAGAGTCATGGGTCAATTCCCAAGCGGCGACAAAGGTTTTTCCAGAATAGTGCAGCAAATTGAGGTCCTTGGTCAGATATGATTGTCAGGGGCAGCCCATGGAGTCAGAAGACATGGGTGATAAACAGGTTGGCGAGTTCTTTGGCATCCACATCACTGCGGCAAGGTACAAGGTGGCATTCCTTTGTCAGTCGGTCCACCACAACCCAGATTGCATCATATCCATTGGACCAAGGTAATCCTGTTATGAAGTCCATTGATATATCCTGCCAGGGGCTGTCTGGGATAGGTAGTGGTTGTAGGACACTGAAAGGGGCATATCTGCTAGATTTCGAGGATTGGCAGATGTGGCAGTTATGAGTGTAGCAGTCGACATATGTGTGCATTTTGGGCCACATATATGTTCTTGACAGGTATTCAAGTGTCTTTGATCTGCCGGGGTGGCCTGCTGCAGGAGTCTCGTGATGTTGTTGCATGAGGTGTAGTCTTAAGGGCTCATAATCTGGCACCCAGATTCATTGTCGGTATATGAGGAGGTTGTCATGTCTTTCACATTCTGCAAGTGTAATATCCTTGCATTGCTTTGTTCCATCGCTGAGCATCTGGAGGATCTTGTTTGGAAAGGGGTCCATGGCATATCCTTCATGGAAAAGTCGGCTTAGTGTAGGAGCATCTGCAGCAGGTCTTGGTGAGGTATTCTCAGGTTCATCAGAGGAGGTTATAGCCAGGGCATGGAGAATGTTTTCAGGTTTAATTATGGTGGTTTGGTTTTCTAGGGAGTGGTCATCCCCCTCTTTAGGCAGATCTCCAGATCATCTAGTCAGTGCATCTAGTTTTCCTCCAGCCATTCCCAGGCAGTAAACAATTTTGAAGTTGAATTGAGACAGGAATTGTGACCATCGGGCTTGTTGTCTGTTGAGGAGTTTTGTGGTAGTGAAGTATTCCAAGTTTTTATGGTCACATAGGACATGGATTGGGTTTATGACGGACTGTAATTCTGGTCTCCATTCTTCAAATGCACATACAATTGATATTAGTTCTTTGTCATAGATCTCATGGTTGCATTCTACTGGCGAGTGTTTCTTGGAGAAGTAGGCTACTGGGTGTAAGATGCCATCATCATTGTATTGTGAGAGTACCCCAGCGGATACATAGTCGGAGGCATCGGTTTCGACAATAAAATCTCGGTCAGGGTTAAATCAGGCAAGCACAGGTGCAGATGTGAATGTGTTTTTCAACTTATTGAATGCATCTTGTTGTTCATCCTTTCAGGCAAATGGTACTCCTTTTCGTGTCAGAAATGTGAGGGGTTGCATGATTCAGGAATAGTTTCAGACATAGCGGCGGTAGAAGTTGGCAAACCCCAGGAAGGCACAGACATCCTTCAGGTTGCAGGGTGACTCCCAGTCCTGGACAGCTGTGATTTTTTCTGGGTCCATCTTGATTCCCTCTGTACTGATGATCAGGTCCAGGTATTTGACTTCCTGGTAGTGGAACTTGCATTTCTCTGGTTTCAGGTGTAGGCCTGCTTTCTCAAAGGCTTCTAATAGTAGGTTTACATGGTGTTGGTGTTCTTCGAAGGTGTCAGAATAGATCAGTGTGTCATTGAGGTATGCAGTGCAGAAGCGATCCAAGTAGGGGGCCAGGACATCATTGATGAAATTCTGGAATGTTGCGGGGGCATTGGTGAGGCCAAATGGCATCACTAGTCATTCGAAAAGACCATAGCATGTTTGGAAAGCAGTCTTCCATTCTTCCCCCTCTGTCATTCAGATTACATTGTAGGCCCTGCTAATGTCAAGTTTCGTAAACCATTTTGCTCGAGATAGGTTCATTAGGGTGTCTTGCATAAGGGGGAGTGGGTAGTGATTTTTGATTGTTCCTTCCTTGATCCCACAGTAATCTACAACTAAGCATAGAGAGCCATCCCCCTTTTTGACAAACAGGATTGGAGTGGCAGCTGGACAGGATGATGCATGGATGAATACCTTGTTCAGGTTTTCCTCAAGCCACCATTTCAGTTCTTCCAGTTCAGGGCGAGAGAGGGAGTAAAGCAGGCCAAAGGGGGGTTGGAAGCCATCCTGCAAGGGGATCTTATGGTCGTATGGGCAGTGGGGGGGCAATTTGTTGGCATTGACCTTCTCGAAGATCTTAAGGTACCCGTGATATTCTTGTGGCACAATTGTCTTGAGGTCCAGCTTGTCATCCTTTGGTTCTTGTAAAGCAGTGTTGATTTCATTAAGTGACAGGCTGAACTGTTCGACCTTTCCATATTGTTTATTACTGTTGTTGACAAATCGTTTCAAGGTTGTGGCAGAAATGGCACATGTCATGTTCTTTCGTTCTGGTGTCAGGCTGCTAATTGGTGTAGCTTTGACCATGGTACGATGTGGGAGACATTGGGGGGAGCAAAATTGGATATTGTTTTTTGCAAAGTTAATGGTAACATCATGTTTCTTGAGCCAAGAGATTCCGAGAACTAAGGGGTGGTGGCCAAGGGAGGTGACATATGCAGTTAGGGTTTCATGATGGTCGCCAATGGTACATTGGATTTCCACATATTCAGTGATGTCACCTGAAGAGATTGGTCAACCATCAATCACTTCAAATATTTTGGGAGATTTTCACTGGTGACAGGGGAAGTTGTGTTGGCATGCGAAGGCATCATTCATAAATGAGAGTCCAGTACATCCACAATCCACAAGTGCATGGGTGTCAGTTTTGGTGTCATGGTCAGTTAGGGTGCAAGGTACGACTAAGTGACTTCCATCCATTTCATTTTCCTGATTAACTGACAAAGAACTTGCTGATACATAAAAGATTTCCTGTGACGATACAAAAGAAGAGGCAGGGGCAGGTCCACCAAGAGGGCCAACAGGCTGCTGGTGGACTACTCTTTTCCCGAGCTGAACTCAGGGGCCAGAGTGGGGTCTGTGGGGGTTGTTGATACTTCGGCAGCAGTGAGGCGCATTTTCTGAGAGTTGTTAGCTGCCAGGGTGGGGCATTCACTTTTAAAGTGGTCAGCTGATCCACAGTAGAGACATAGCCCCTTTGCCATGCATTTGTCATGTCAGCATTGGTTTTGTGCCTTTTTGGAAGCTGATAGGTCCATTGGTGCAGTCCCGTAATTGCCACTGTTAGTGCTGGTCAGATGGGCAGCTGGTTGGGCTGGTGCAGGGCTCGTGCGTCAGGGAATGGATGTGGCTTGGCATTTGGTAGCAGCTGCATGGGCTCGGATGAGGTAGTCTAACTTCATACATAGGTTGACGAACTTTGTGAAATCTTGGGGTTCATCAGCTTGGTAAACCAAACTAGCTTGTAGTTCTCGGGACAGGCCCCACTTCAAGGCTGCCTTCTTTGCATTGGTATCAAAGTCGAGGATTGCCATGAGGCGTTGGAACTCAGTATAGTAGATACTAAATTCCCTATTGCCTTGACTGAGTTTGTCGAGTTCTGCGGATGCTGTTCCCATTTGGTCTGGATCCCCGAATCCAGATTCGAGAATGGCAATTAGTTCTTCCACATCCTTGAGATTAATCTTGTCTGCAAAGATGTAGGGTTGAACCTGGTTCTGGGCATTGGCTTTGAGATAGCCGTATATGTAGCAGGGTTCATGTTGGTCATCAATGAAGCGGGAGGAGTCCCCTGCTACCTTGGACCTAACTTTTGAAATGAAGTTAAGCAGGTTCTTGCACTCTCCTGAGTACTCCAATGGGTGGGGTAGTTTGATTGGTCTTGTTGTGGGGAGGGCAGTATTCCCTTTAAGGGATTGTAGTAGTCAGATGGTGGTGTTGGCAGATTCCAGGTCACGTTCCAGGTCAGTGACTCATTTTGCATAGTCAGAGTTGTCCTTCTGAGATTCCTTCAGTTCTGCTTGGACATCGGCCAACGATTGACAATCGCGGTTGTATTCCTTGACAGCATTGTATATGTCTGCGATTTTGGTTGGATTTTTCTCAACCTCAGCTTTTTCACCTGCAGTGAGGTATAGGGCTGTGACGACTTCTTCTCCAGCCATGACCATTTTTTGATGGAGGTGACAGGTAAGGTTCTTGTAATCGAAGGTGATTCAGGTTGCAGAGATCTCATTTCTGATCTGGAGGGCAATTTCAATTTCGTCAATGATAGCAGGGTTATGAGGTGTGTGAACTGGTAGAACCAGAGGTTGTGGAGCATAAGCACAGGAGGCAGTAATCAAGGACAGATGGTAGAGCTGGCAGGTAATTGATTACACAGTTCTGTTGTAACAGCGGTCATGGACAAGGTGTTCGACAGAGAACCTGAGGGCTCTAGGCTTGTTGACAATGATCATGGACACAAGACAGGATCTCTTTGAAGGCACCAATGTTGGATGCCTAAAGCTGTGTCATGCAGTAACTTATAGATAATCTGTGTTTAGGAGCAGAGATTCGTCGAGGAACAGGATCAGGAAAACAGGGCAAAGAGGACAGAGGTCAGGAGGTTGAGAATGAAGACAGGAATGGAGGTGGAGATGAGGACGAGGACAAAGACTGGTGAGGTACCAAACATTTATTCAGTGAGATGAACAAATAACTGTGTAAGGAGAAAAGGAAAAGAAACAGAATGCTGGGAGGTCAGGTCCTCTTATATACACATTTTCTCCTTCTATGCTGAGACACTAAACTAGCAGGCCCTAAACCCTTAACCCTTAGCTAACCAGCACAGCCACCCCAACCATCTCAAACAATGTGGCTGAGCATCTATCCTAGTCCATGGGGCTCATTTCCAAGAGTGCAGCTACCCAGATAAGCCACATGATAACCTGAGTGATGACGGATGACTGATAAGAGAGAGAAGGATTTGTCAAGCCATGACAGTAATTCCAAAACCCAGCAAATGATCATACACAACAGCAAAATCATACCACCCTGTAACGGCAGGACTGGAGCGGACGAAGATCCAGGGAACTCGCAGTGGGCTGGGCGGGGGACTGGGTGGCGAACTGGGTAGGGCTGGGCTGGATGGACTAATTGCAAGGCTGGATGAGAGGGCAGTGGGTGAGAGGGAGAGGAGTAGACTTATATTGTAGAGATACAAACATTGTGTGAAGAACTTACTCGACGGCAATCAACCTCATATATACATGACCATATCCCATTCCTCCGTTCCTAATTCCCTGTAAACCTCCTCCTTGTTCCTCGGTATTCCTCCTCCAATCTTCTTCGTCCCTTGTTATTCCTTTTCCCTTGAGTCCCCTTCCTTTCCTCCGTACGTTTTCCCTTTCCCTTATCCGAAAATCCCATTCCTCATCTGGCAATTCTTCTGTAACCTTCATGGAAACTTCTCGAGACCAGTGACATCACTAGTCTCATCCACAGCTAACCTGGCGATGAGGTGGTCTCCCATGGTTGCGCTGTTGCACCATGACAGTATCCCCCCTCCAGGGCCGAGGTCCTCCGAGGCCTTCCGTGGGGAGAGGGAGCAGACCAGGCTTGTTGGGGTAGTGTCTGTGAAACTCGTCGATGGCTTGTAGCTCGTTGACTTCTGTAGTGGACTCCCAGGTAAGAGTGTCATGGCCTCGCCACTTGATGAGATACTGTAGTTGTCCTGGGACGATGTGGCTATCTACCATCTCTTTGACTTCATATTCTTGCTCCCCCTCCACTACGATGGGCTCCAGTGGAGGCAGGTGTTATCCTGGTAGGGGGTCCCTTCGGGCAGGTTCGAGGAGCGAGATGTGGAAGACTGGATGTATGTCCATCGTTGCAGGGAGGTCGAGCTGGTAGGTGTATTTCCCAACATCCTTGATGACAGTGAAGGGACCGTGGCATCAATTGTCGAGCTTGCGAGAGGGACGGTTGGTACATAGATTGCAGGCATTAAGCCAGACCATGTCTCCTGGTAAGTAGCATGGGGCGGGCATTCAATGGTTGTCGGCATATTTGCGCTGTCTGTCTTGGGCGAATGCCATTTCGGCCTTCATGTAGTCGTGGATTTTGGCTAGCAATCGAGTGAGACATTGTGCTTGGCATTCTTCCGGGGTGTCTACTCATAGGTCTGGCTCGAAGTCAAGTCGGGGTGCATCCCGTAGTTTGCGAAGAAAGGCGAAAGTCCAGTAGTCTCCGAGATGTGGTTGTTGGCAGTGAACTCGGTGAGGGGTAGATATTTGGCCCAGTTGTTCTGTTGGTAGTTGTCATAGGCCCTTAGGTATTGTTCCATGACTGAGTTGGTTCGCTCAGTCTGACTGTCTGTCATGGGGTGAAAGGCGGTGCTTAAGCAGGGTTCCATGTGGCAGGTATTGCAGAGGTATTTCCAAAATCGGGAGGCAAACTGTGGGCCTCTGTCAGATACTATGGTCTCAGGGAGGCCATGCAAGTGGAAGATGTTTGCAATGAAGAGGTTAGCCAGTTCTTTTGCATCAGTAGTGGTGGAACAGGGGACGAAAGGTCTCATTTTGGTCAAACAATCTATGACTACCCAAATTGCATCATAGCCATTCGAAGTTGGTAACCCAGTTACAAAATCCATCGAAATGTCCTGCCATGGACGTTCAGGTACCGGTAGAGGATTCAGGACCCCGTAAGGTAAGTGCCAGGAGGTCTCCGATCTTTGGCAGGTGTGACAATTTGCAATGAACTGTTCGACGTCTTTCCGTTGTGTTGGCCAGAAGTAATGTCTTCTTATGAGGTTGAAGGTTTTCCCTCATCTGGGGTGTCCAGCAGCAGGGATGTCATGGTTGTTCTGTATGATTGGTAGTCGCAAGGAATCGTTGGCGGGAACATACAGTCATTGCTGAAAGTAGAGGCAGCTATTGTGCACTGCGCATTTGGAAAGGGTGATTTCTCAATGGTGTTGTGTTCCTTCGTAGAGTGCGGTGATGATCAGTTGGGGGAAGGGGTCGGTTTGGGTTGCTTTTAAGATATCTTGTGAGAGGGCGGAATGGGGTGTAGACAATACTGCTTCCCAAAGCTGGAGTTCATTTGGAAGGTTGTGTGGTTTGAGAACGGCTTTGTGTTGTTCGACAAGGCAGTCATCCCCTCCCTGAGGTAGGTCTCCAGACCTATGAGTGAGGGAGTCGGGTTTTGCTCCCACTTTACTGGGCCTATACACAATTTTAAAATTAAAGCGGGATAGATATTCCACCCAACGGGTTTGCTGATGGTTGAGGAGCTTGGTGGTCATAAAATATTCCAGGTTTTTATCATCACTGAGTACCTTGATAGGGTGGGATGCACCATCCAACTCTGGTCGCCATTCATCGAATGCCCGGATGATAGCCATTAACTCCTTATCATAAATCTCATAATTACATTCTGCCGGGCTATGTTTTTTTGAAAAGAAGGTGACCAGGTGGAGGATTCCCTCATCGTCATACTGAGAGAGAATTCCGGTGGAGACATAGTCTCAGGCATCGGTTTCCACAATAGCCTCATTGTCATAGTCGAAGTGTCATAGGATAGGGGCAGTTGTGAAGGCATGTTTAAGAGTGGCAAAAGAGTCAATGCAGGCAGTATCCCAGATGAACTTGGTATCTTTCCGGGTGAGGCAGGTCAGTGGTGCCACAATGGAACTGTAACTCTTGATAAAACGTCAGTAGAAATTAGCAAAACCGAGAAAGGACTGTATGTCCTTGACGTTCTTGGGGGTTGGCCATTCCTGGATGGTAGTAACTTTGGCAGGGTCCAGCTTAGTTCCACTCATCGAGATGATGAAGCCAAGGTACTTCACCTCCGGATGGTGGAACTCACACTTCTCGGGTTTCAGATGGAGGTCTGCATCGGATAGGGCTTGGAGGACCTTTCGAACATGGGTGTGGTGATTGTCGAGGTTGTTGCTGTAAATCAGGATGTCGTCGAGGTAAGCAGTGACAAAGACATCCAGGTAGGGTCATAAAACATCGTTGATAAAGTGCTGGAAGCTGGCAGGGTCATTGGTGAGTCCGAATGGCATCACGAGAGATTCAAACAGTCCGTATCTGGTTCAGAAAGCCATTTTCCACTCTTCCCTCTCGGCCATCCTAACCAGCTTGTAAGCCCCACAGATGTCAAGCTTGGTGTAGTACTTGGCCTTCTGCAAGCGTAAGAGAGTCTCGTGAAGTAGGGGAAGAGGGTACCGATTCTTGATGGTTCCTTCATTCAGACCTCTGTAGTCAATGCACAGTCTGAGGGAACCATCACCTTTTTTCACAAAGAGTATAGGAGCTCCGGCAGGGGAGGAAGAGGCCCGAATGAAGCCCTTGGCCATGTTTTCATCCTGCCATTTCTGAAGCACCTCTAATTCTGTTTTTGAGAGGGGATAGATCAGGCTGAAGGGGGGCATGAAGTCTGGTTGCAATGGGATTCAGTGATCATAAGGTCAGTGGGGAGGCAGTTTGTTGGCTTCGGCCTCAGAAAACAGGTGTAGGAAGTTGTGGTATTTGGGCAGGATGGAGCTTGGCAAATCGGTGACCACTTGCTCCTCGTCGGTGGCCATCGGGAGCTGTAACAGTGGGTCGGGGATTGGGAGTGCGTGGGGAGGCTCTTCGCTGATGCCCCATACTGTTACGGCCCAGTCAATGCAATGGGCTCAACAGTACTGGGAACTGAAGGAGATGAGGTTTGAGGCAAAGCGGATAACAACGTCGTGTTGTTTCAACCATGGGATGCCAAGGATGATGGGATAACGTCGTAGCTTGGTGACAAACATTGGGAGCTTCACGCGGTGTCCCTGGATGTTTAGTGACACCTGCGTCAGATGAGTGATATCTCCTGATGAGATCTTTCGTCCGTCGATGACTTCTAGGACTCAGGGGGTTTTTAATGGGCATAGGGGCAATTTGTGGTGAAGGGCAAAGGGTTGGTCAATGAATGCGTAGCCAGTTGTCCCACAATCGATCAGGGCATGGGTCGGAATTTTCCTATGGTGAGAGGACAGGTCACAGGTCATGATGAGGTGTTTCCCATCCAGGGATCCTTCTTTGATGGCAACATCTCTCATGGCAGTGTTCGAAATTGACAATATATTTGCTAACACAGATGGAGAGTCAACAGAACCACCAGGAAGAGAGCCATCCTGCTCTTCCCGGTTTACACATTTCCCAATTCGGATACATCCTCCCCATCCTCCTCGACTCAGTCACCAACTTCGGCGGTGGCTACTCATAGTGGGCCTGCTGGGGCTTTAGGGTGATTGGGGCAGTGCTGGGCCATGTGGTTGAATCCCCCACAGTAAAGGCTGTGATTCTCATCAATCCTCTTGTGACATTCCTCCAGGGAGAGATGGCATCGAGTGGCTGACAGGTCCATAGGGGCAGGACCGAAGTGGCCGCTTCCACTGCTGGTGGGGTGTGGGATGTTCTGTGCAGTTGCTGAGGGAGTGCTGCAGGGAAGGGAGGCAGAGACGGTCTTGGTTACTGTGGTGGGTTGGGTGCTTTTGGCTTTTCGGGCCCGGAACTGTTGGTCCCTTCATTTCATGAGGGCTACGTACTGGTTCCAATCCTCCAGGATATCCTGAGTGCTGAGAATGTCTTTCAATTCCTCGCATAGGCCCCGGTGGAAGGCGGCCCTCTTCTCATGATTATTCCAGTTAAGGTCAGAAGCAAGGCATTGGAATTCTGCGAATTATGTGGCAAAGTCTCGGTTTCCCTGACAGAGCTTAGCAATGGCTTGTTCGGCAGTGTTGATATGATCAGGGTCACCATAGGATTCCTCCAAGGTGGTCACGAAGTCTCCGAAGGTTTCCAAATTGACGTGGTCATTGTGCACCAAGTGGAGCATCTGCTCCAGGGCAGGTCCATGGAGTCGGGAGAAGGTGTAGAAGAGTTTCGACTGTTCGTCGGGAAACTCCCCGGGTCAGTCAATGAGGCGCAGGTGCAACATGGTAAGGAAGGATCTCAACTTGTTGCGCTCCTCCCCCATGAAGGGCTTGGGGTCTGGCTGGGCTTTGCAGGGGATGGGTATGGAGGTTGAAGTGAGGTTGGCCAGGGCGAGGGTCTGGGAGAGTTGGGACTCGAGCTGGGAAACCCGGGTGGAAAGGGCGTTGCGGTCTGCCACAGCGGCATCCTGTTCGAGGGACAGGTCCTCAGCTTCAGTGGCAAGGGCTGTGAACCTGTCGGTGAGGTTCTCGCTGGTGTTAAGTGCTTGGGCAAGGTTGACTGCTCCTTCGAAGCTTGCACGTAGGGTGGCAGCATCGAGGGAGTTGGCGGAGGTGGCAGCTAGGGCTTCGACGGCATGGGCGTGGTTGGCAAGGATCCTCATGATGAGTGGGGTGTCGGCGGGGGCGGGGGCAGGTTCGGACATAGAGCGAGTTCAGTGGAGGGTAGGACACAACGTAGTGTAACAGCAGGACTGGAGTGGACGAAGATCCAGGGAACTCGCAGCAGGTGGGGTGGGGGACTGGGCGGCGAACTGGGCGGGGCTGGGCCGGATGGACTAATTGCAAGGATGGACAAGAGGGCAGTGGGTGAGAGGGAGAGGAGTAGACTTATATTGTAGAGATACAAATGTTGTGTGAAGAACTTACTCGACAGCGATCAACCTCATATATACATGACCATATCCCATTCCTCTGTTCCTAATTTCCTGTAAACCTCCTCCTCGTTCCTCGGTATTCCTCCTCTGATTGTCCTCATCCCTCGTTATTCCTTTCCCCTTAATTCCCCTTCCTTTCCTCTGTATGTTACCCCTTTCCCTTATTCCGAAAATCCCATTCCTCATCCGGCAATTCTTCTGTAACCTTCATGGAAACTTCTTGAGACCAGTGACATCACTAGTCTCGTCTGCGGCTAACCTGGTGACGAGGTGGTCTCCTGCGCTTGCGTGGTTGCGCCGTGACACACCCAATCTCACTCCTCCCTGCCTATCAAAGATATATGAACAAATATCAGCAAACTGCCTAGCCATAACAGCCACCAGATGCCTCGCAATTTCTAAACACCAACTGGGAGCCAGAAGCCACTATTCTGTCATTGATGCACTCCTGACTATCCTCACCCCTATCAGCTCTGACCTAGCCATACCAACAACTGGCAAGCTCACCCACCCACACACCCAGCCTGCTAGTACATGACATTGAAGGTGCCTTCAACAACACCAACCCATCACTACTCCTCCAAGTAATGCAACAATGGAACATGCCCCCATACCTGATAGCATGGACCAGAGCATTCACAACCAACCACAAGCTAGCATTCTCCTTCAATCAACAACTTGAGACACCCAAACCCTTCTGATGCAGCCTACCCCAGGGCTCCCCTACATCACCCATCCTGTTCCTCATCTATGTAAATGCAATGTTAGAAGTTACCCACCAACCAGGATGAGAACTGACAGTCTCCTACATTGATGACACCAGTTTTCTCCAATCTGCCAACTCAAAATCCATTGCACTACAATGCCTCAAAGCATGAACCAAATACCACACTGAATGAGGAAAGCACCTTGGCATATGATTCTCTCCACCGAAATCAGAACTCCTACACTGCCTGCCCAGTGCCAGCCACCACAAAACCATTGATCTGTCAACATTACCACAACTTTCTGTCAACAACCAAGTCAGCACCCCAACCAGAAGCATCAAATACCTTGGCATCAATATCGATGAATCCCTTACATTCATCCAACACACCCTATTAGCCGCATCTGCTGGAAAGTCTGCCCTCAGCTCTCTCCTCTTGCTCCAACCCTGATCCAATGGCCTGAACACCCACATGGCATAACACATCATGCTTACCCTCATCCTCCCAAAAATGCTTTGGGCCTCACCAGCATGGTGGACAGGCCAGGACTCCATGCTACACCCCCTCACCATCGCATACCACAGCACAATATAATGGGCCACCGGACTCCCCCTCAGCACCAACATCATGAAACTACTCACCTGTGTACACTTACTACCACTACACACATACCTTGACTACCTCTTGGCACAATATTCCCTATGACTCCTGTTCCTGCTACCAAATCACCACCTATCAGGCTTACCACCAACACCAAAATGTCCAGCCACAGCTCGGGGCCTTTCCCAACTCTGGCAACACATACAGCACCTACTGACTGGCACCATCGAAAACCAATCAGCACCTCATCCATGCATCTCTATCAACAAGACACCATGACCCAACAATAACAAACTCAATAACCCAAGCCAATGCCACAATCAGTGGCTGTCAGCACTCCCACTAAACACCCTCATCCTCTACACAGACAGCTCCAAACTCAATAATGGCAAATCCAGGGCCAGTGCAGCACTTTACCAAAACACACAGAATGGACTTCAGCACCTCCAATCCCACAGCTGCTACCTTGGATAACACTGTGATGTTCTTCAATGCCAAACTCCATGTGGTGGCCAAAGGCCTACAACTCATAGATCACAACACAAGCACCCCAACAATACTTTACCTCTGCATTGACAACCAAGTGGCCATGACTAACCTAAAACACAATGAATACAACCACCAGTATGCCTGAGATGCCCTACAGCATGCAAGTGAACTCACAAGAAAAGGCTGGACAATCACCATTGTCTGGACCCCTTCACACACCAACATCACTGACAATGATCTTGCCAACTCTCTTGCAAAAACAGGTGCACATTCCATAATGCCCTGCCACTCCACCATCACAACTGAAGCCTGGCTAAAAGTACAAATTTGGCAAAACTTCTTTAGCAAATGCAAAGATGAAATCCCTGACTGTCTTACACCATCTTTCACATACCCAAAACACCTTCAACACCTGCCTTTCCGAACCTCCTGGGCCCTCTTCTGCATGAGATGTGGATGCACACCCAGTGACCCCTGCAGAGATGAGGAAACCACCAACTGCTCATGTGGAATGGGAACTGTATCTTCTCATCACTACCTTTTTGAATGCACACACCTATACACAGTACGCCAATGATTGCATCTTATGACACACCCCTCACTAACACAACTATTCAAAGACCAGAAAGGCATATCTGCTCTTTTGAAATTTGCACAACACACCAGCCTAGGATACAGCACAAAGGTGCAATAGAGGACCACACCACTTGAAAATGATAAGGACAGGATGGCCGGAGGGATTGCAGAATTAGGATTTGCAGCCTTTCATGGATAATGTCTTTCCTTTGTTCTTAAAAAACACATGAATTTGTTCTAACTTGCTTTGTATTACATGTATTTCTTTACGGAGGATCACACCACTTGGAAATGATAAGGATAGGATGGATGGAGGGATTTGCAGCATTTGATGGATACTGTCTTTCTTTCATCATCGAAACCACATTAATTTGTTTCAGCTTGCTTTGTATTACAAGTATCTCTTTGCAATATCTTTGTCTTGTTTTGGTTATAGCATGGTGGAAATGGGTATGAAGCAGGTGGAGTGCAATAGCTATATAGCTCTAGTCACAATAAATCAAGATCAGATTAGTTTGAACTTCCTAGCTTATTCTTTGGAAACCAAAAACTGAACAATCAAATTCCCCTCCACATAGCAGACACTGTACCCCGGGTCACAGTGGTAGTGGACCAACTAAACAAGGAACAACACCTGGTCCCCTGCCAGATGGATGTCAACACAAAGGACCTTGTGAACTTGTTTGTTGCCTACATCTTCCCAGTAAATGGCCTTCCCCTTACCATCATCTCTGTCCGCAGCCACCAATTTGCAGCGCTCTTCTGGAAACATCTCTGCTGGTGACTGGGAATCCAACCCTGACTATCAATGCCATTCCACCCACAGACTGATGGCCAGACCAAAAGGTTTAACACCATAATGGAACAATACCTGCAGGCCCACATCAACTATCGCCAGGACAAATGGGCCACCTGGCTCCCCCTCACCAAGTTCGCTGCAACCAACCAGGCCTTGGAGACCATCAGATCTTCCCCCTTCTTTGCCAACAAAGGGTTTGATCCCCATTGCCAGTTCAACCTCTCCGTGGCAGCCCTAAATGACACCAATGATCAATGAGACCCTCTTGGAAATCCACAGCAACCTCTGCATGTAAGGTCAAATTGACACCTAGGGTTGAACCCCTTGTTGGTGAATAATGGGGAAGCACCTGTTGTCCCAGAGGCTTGGTTATTTGCAGTGAATTCGGCCAGTGACAACCATTCTGGCCAGTCATCCTGTAGGTAGTTGACATGTGCTTGCAAGTATTGTTGCATGATTCCATTCATTCATTCGGTTTGGCCATCTGTTTGTCAGTGGAAGGCAGTTGAGAGTCATGGATCAATTCCCAAGCAGCGACATAAGTGTTCCCAGTATAGTCCAGCAAATTGGGGTCCTCAGTGTTAAGCACCAACAGCTACTCTTCCAGCTCTTCTTAAGGTAGGTAACACAATGACCTCTTGTCTCTTGTTTTGCTGTTGTACTAACTGTAATTAGTTCCTGGCACAGGCAATACTTCTCATATACAGAATGTTTCTGTGGCATTGCCTGATTCTTCTGGTGGCTATTTGGGGTTCTTCAGTTTAGGGTTTGGGGAAGGAGGAGGATCTTGTGAGGAGGGATAGCTAAAGTGATTTCGTTCACTTCAGGATGGGGACGGATCAATCTGGGACAAGTAGTTGGTTGATCAATGTAAAGTAGATTGCATAGAGAATTAAATACAAATGTTTTACCACCTTGATATACCTGAGTTCCTTGTCTTCCTTGTGACCTTATAACCTATTTCCAATGCGCAATCTCCTTTTCTGTAATTCCAAATACAACCTCGTAATTACAAACCAATAGTAAACAGTGATTTCAAACAATAGTAATTCCAAACATTAAATTGTGCATTGTGTTTCCCACGGCAACTTCCTTTTCCTAAGTGAGCTTCCCTAATTAACTTACCACTGCCCCACTTCTAAGCAGGTCCTGGGTTAGGCCTCTTGTGCGAATGTCCACCAGAGCTCCACTGAAAACTCCATGAGACCTGTGCTCCTCTAAACCCTGAATTCCCCCAACTCTTTCTAATTGCTGATTACCAAGTAACACATAGTAATGGTTACACTGGTTACCCATATTCCTGAAGTGGCAGCAATAGCTCCTAATAGCAGGTCATCTGAGATTCATGACATTAGCCCCCCTCTCAAGGCCAAGTCTCTGACAAGGCTAGCCCAATTGTTGCAAGGTCTTCCAGAAGGGTGCATTCAGTACAATGACTTTTCGATCCATTGAGGGCTACTGTGTCCATGGCTTATTGAGGGACATTGGTAATGGGTTCTCCAGTGGGAAGGGGCTTCTTGGGAGCTGTGCTGGGTCAGATGTGTTGTAGATTTGATTAGGTTGGATGTTTGCTCTGAGTGTTCTCTTTGTACTCTCTCTAGAACCACTCCCAGTTGTTCTCTTTGTACTCTCTCTAGCACAACTGGTTCTCTAAGAGGTGGTTTCTTTGCTTCATTGTCATGGATGAGGGTAGAATGGGGTTCATCAATTGGGGCTGTTTCTCTTCAGCAGTCATAGTTGCAAGGTGAAGTCGGTGTGAGTCAGGGGTTATTACACCTGGTAATGTACCCTTCTAGGTTGATGAGGAATCTGCAAGTATGGCATACACATCTTCCTCTTTGCCACCTTCAGCAGGCCTTTCTTGGGTTCAATCATTGCATTCATATAATTTCGTCCAAATCCAGATGGTGTTCCCTCCCACAATAACAGTGATCATGGGGGTAGCCATTCTCTCCAGGGGGATAATAGATTTTTTTTGTTTTTTCTTTTTTGTGGGTGTTACATTGTTCTTCATGACAGAACATCCAATGGAGATCATTGTGCATTGTACTAGGAAATGGGGCAGGGGGAGTAGACAGTCAGTTCCAGCCCATTGTCATTTCATTGGAGACATTGTCTTGCAGGGTTCCAAATTCCATGGTTTGGTTTTTATGTTGGAGGTGGCAGTTTTTGCAGATAAATTTTGAGGAACCATTTGATGGCCTCCAGGGAGTTGTCGAAGTTGGTGGCTGGGTACCAGGTTTCATCCTCATCATGAAACCCCTTCCACGTGGCTTGATACTGTAGGGTTTTCCAGTAGTAGTGGGAGTTGGTGATTTCTTCAACTTTCCACTCTTCCTCATTGTTGATGTTGACTGGTGGAGGAGGGGGTTGGAGGTGTCTGGGGATTGGGGTATTTCAGGTTGTTGTGGGTTCCAGCAGCAAGATGTGAAATACTGGATGGATTTTCACACTGGGGGGAAGGTCCAATTTATATGCCTTGGTGCCTATTGCTTCGAGGATGGAGTAGGGGCCGATATGCTTGAAGTCGAGCTTATTCGAGGGGCAGGTTGTCTTGACATATTTCCTCTATAGCCATACCTTGTCTCCTTTCTGTAGGATTGGGTCCAGTTGTCTTCCCTTGTTTGCTTGTTCTGCTTGCCCCACTTGGGCCCATTGGATCTCAGCTGGTAGTTCTTGTTGAAGGGTGTTTAGGGAGGAGACATAAGTGGATACATCGGGAGTCAGGCTATCCGCAGCTTTGAGGTCCAGCTGAATCGGGGGTGGTATCTGAAGTTTGTGTAGAATGGGGTAACTCCTGTCGATTCAGATTTGGTATTGTTGTAGCAAAACTCTGCAATGGGCAGGAGTTGCTTCCAGTTATTTTGTTGGTAATTGCAGTAAGCCCATAAATACTGCTCTAGTGTTGCATTGGTGCATTCAGTTTGGCCATCTGTCTCAGGGTGAAAGGCAGTGCTTAGATTTTGGGTGGTCCACATAGCCATCATGATTTGTTTCCAGAATTTGGAGGTAAATAATGATCCTCTATCCGAGATGATGCTATTGGGTAGACCGTGAGCTCATATGATCTGGAGTATGAATCCCTCCACTAGGTCCTGTGGTCCCATCGTGTCTTTGCATGCAATGAAGTGGGACATTTTCATAACTTGGTCCATGATCACCCATAGTGCATTGCAATTATCTACCTCTGGAAGGCCCATGATGAAGTCCATGGAGATTGAGTCCCATGGCCTCATCAGAAATTGCAAAGGTTTGGGTAATCCAAATGCGGCATGCTGTATTTGTTTGATCCTTTTGCAGGTATCACAATTGTCAATGTACCAATGTACATATTGTCACTACTGGTGCCAGTAGTACCTTCAGGCCAGGAGTTCGAGTGTCCATGCCTGCCCTGGGTGTCCCACAATGACAGCATCATGATTGTCATGCAGTAGGCAGAGTCAGAGTTTGTTGTTTTTTGGTACCCATATTAATCCTTCATATGTTAGGATTCCTTCTTTTTCTTCACACAGTCCTAGGGCCACCCAGTTGTCCATTCGTTCTCCTGCTCTTAACTTCTTTATTGTTTCCTGCATTTCTTTATGTTTTGTGGTTTCTGTACTGATTTCCTCTAATAGTTCCTTATCCTCCAAAATTATTGTTTCCTCTGCTGCATTTATTCAAAATGTTTCTTCAGGGAGTAGTATTCTTCCTTTATTTTATCTCCCCTTCCCAGGGCGAGTCTCCTGACTTGCGTGAAAGGATATGTGGCTTTCTGGCAAGTTTTCCTGGTCAATAGGTAAACCTGAAGTCATAGTTTGCCAGTTGCTCCCCCCATCGGGCCTGTCTTAGATTAAGGTCCTTTTTTGTATGCCAATAGTCTAAGTTCTTATGATCTGACAAAATGGTGATAGGGTGTTGTGTGCTTTTACAATATGTTGACCATTTGTAGAGGCTGTCCACAATAGCTAGGAGCTCATTATCATGAATGTCATAGTTTAGCTCAGCATCCTTTAGCTTCCTGGAAAAATATCCAAGCAGCTGCAGAATGCCAAGGTTGTCTGGTTGGGAGCATTGGGTGCCTATTGCATAGTCCGATGCATCCATTTCCAATGTCAAGGGTTGGCCCGGGTCGTAGTGGTGCAGAATTGGTTGGGAGATCATCACTTTTTTAAGTTGTTTGAAAGCCAATTGGGTGGCATCAGTCCATTCATACCAGGTGTCTTGTCAGGTTAACTTAGTCAGGGGTGCAGTTATTTTGCTGAATTCTCGGATGTTCGGGAATCTGAGAAAACTTAGGACTCCTTTTATGTTGGTAAGTTCTTTCCATTCTTTGATGGCTTTCACTTTTTCTAGGTCCATTGAAATACCTGTGGGGGTGATAATATATCCCAAGTACTCTGTTTTGTATGTATGGAATTCACATTTTGATGCTTTGAGAGTCAGCCCCACTTCCTTCATCCTTTCCAAAATTAATTTGATGTGTTGGTGGTGTTGTGTTATGTTATCCAAGTAAATTAACACATTGTCAAGGTATGCAATGCTGAAGATGTCAAGGTAGTCACTTAATACCTCATTCATCCAGTGTTGGAACAATGCTGTGGCATCAGTTAACCTGAATGGCATGACAAGGTATTCATACAGTCCATATTTCATTCAAAAGGTGATTGTCCATTCATCACCCTTAGCTATTCGAAAGTTGTGGTATGCATCCTTAACAGCTAGTTTTGTATCGACTTTCACTTTTGAAAGACAGTCCAAGGCTTCACCAATTAAGGGGCGGGGGGTTCGATCTTTGATTGTAATGGCATTGAGCCCCTGGTAATCTACACAGAGCCAGAGTCCTCCATCTTTTTTCATAACAAACTGTATAGGTGCCCCTGCCAGTGAGGTTGAACTCCGGATCCACCCTCAGTCTAAGCTAGTGTCAATATACTCTTTTAAGGCTTTTAATCTTCCTTCATCTAGTGCACATAGAGGCTTAAAAGGTGCTATGTTGTCATCTATTAGGGGAATATGATGCTTGTGGTATTGGTGAGGTGGTCTTTTGATTTTTTCCTTTTCTTTGATGACTGGTAGGTACTTGTGATATTCTGGTGGGACAATATCTCCTGATTTTTGTTCCTTTGGAGTGGTGATCTTTCTCTGTTTTTCTATAGATGCCACCTGGTACTCCATTTCAGGTCCAGTGGGCTGTTGGTGGATTGCTGGGTTTTTGGTATCTGTTTCCTGCAGGGGGTCGTCTTGGTCACCAATTGAGTCACTTTCATGGTCAGGATACAGGGCCCATTCTGTCAGTATTCCTTTGGGTTCCTCCTCATCCTTGCCGTTTTCATTGTCATTGAACATTGTATCCTCAGCTAGGTCCAAATGGTATCGATCAATTGCCTGTTCTTCCAGAATTGTTTTGGATTGGGGGGAGGTTTCGAGGCATTTTTTGGCACATTAGTCAGAATCGAACATAACCTTTCCTTGTCTCCAGTTGATTGTGAGATTGTGCTTTTTCAACCATTGGAGTCCTAAGATGATCGGTGAGTTACTGATGGTGATGCAGTGTAGTTTCATCATTTCATGATGATTATTGGTGGCCAATTTGACCATGGTGTCATGGGTCACTGGACTGCTTGCTATTTCTCTCCTGTCAACTGTTCAGACTCTTTGTGGTATTTTGTTTTTATCCAGGGGGATTCCCAACTGTTCTGCATATTTTTTGTCTATGAAATATTCTGTTGCTCTGCAGTTGACCATTGTAGTGGTGTGGTGATCCTGGTTATTTTTCCCTTGCATTATAACTTCCAGGATAATCTTTTCAACTCTTTGGTCTCAGCCCATGCTGCATATAATGTAGGTGGGGTCCAGTGAATTTGGGGTGATGGCTTTCTTCCCCAGGATTGCCACTTGGTTCCTGACTCCCGGGGATCCTCTTTTCCTGATACATCATCCACTGAGGCTTCTCATACTGTGGCTTTGGCTGCCTGGTAGGTTCTTCTGTCATAGTATGGTTTCTTCGTTGGGCAGTGGGCAGAGTAGTGGCCGCTCTTCCCACACTTGTAGCATTCATTATTTCTTCTTTTTTTTTCCTCTTCCATTGTATCTTTTCCTTGAGTTCTTCAGGCAGCATTGAGCTCCATGGGAGTTGGCTCTGAGAGCATGGGTTCAGGGTTGCCAGAGTGTCCGGTCTGGTGGTCTTGGTAGTTCTAAGGTACATTTTGGGTTCAAAGTGTTTGGAAGTTGAACAGTTGGTTGTCAAGAGTGATAGCTTTGCTTGCAAAATCGGTCATGGTTTCAGGTCTGGTGTCCAATAGGGCCAGTTGCCTTTGGATGTCAATGTGGAGACTGTTGTTAAATTGGTTGATATACAGGGGGTCATTGTAATCGAGGTCAGCCATAATTCATTGGAACTCAGCCCAATATGCAGCCGCAAAACAGTTTCCCTGCCGGATGCTCTTGAATTTTGTCCTTGCTACCTTTTCAGAGTCTGCTTCTCCAAAGGCTCGGGTAATCACTGTTTTGAATTCCTCCCAAGTTTTATTGGAGCTTTGTCCTTTCATAATCAAAGGTTCGATCCATGCCCAGGCATTTCCTCTACACCGGGAGCTTGTGTAGTTGACCTTTTTTGCATCTAAGTCAAATTTGTTTGGCTTGCAATTAAATTTGAGCTCACACTGAGTGAGGAATGTGTGGAGCTTCGGTTGTTTGCTGTAGTACAGTTCCAGATCTTCGACCTTGGGGTTGCTTGGAGTGGGAGGGTGATATGGTTGTTGTAGGAGGTGTTGCAGCTGGTCCATAGTCATTTGGACAGGGACAAGAGCTCCTGCAAGATTTCCTTCTGGGGTCATCATTCTGGAATTTGTTTCTCCTGACATCTCTGGGGTTTGTGGTCTTGATGGGTGTTTGGGAGTCACTGGGCTTGCTGGTCCTGCTGCTTCACTTCTGATGGCTTCACCCAGTTCTCTTAACTCTAACAGATCCAGGGTCTCTGGATTTGCTGGGGGTTCATTGTTCTTGTTTTCAACCCTTTTCTTTGGTCTTCTGGTTTTCATTTGTGTTAGGTACCTTGGTGGGGAGATGCAATCTAATGTTAAGAACCAACAGCTACTCTTCCAGCTCTTCTTAAGGTTAACTCCACTGGAGCTCTGCTCCTGTGAACCACAAATTCTCCCAACTCTTTCTAAATCCTGATTACCAAGTAATATATAGTAATCATTACACAAGTTCCCCATATTCCTGAAGTGGCAGCAATAGCTCCTAATAGCATGTCATCTGAGATTCATGACAGGTTTGCATCCACATCTGATCTGGAAGAGGGCATGGGAGGGTCAGAATGGCAGGTGTTGAAGGTGTTTCACCTATACATGGGACCTGATGCTCCTACTCACATATTCAAGTCCTCCAATTTCGTAATATAATTGACAATATCTCCCTCATATTAGAGTTCCCTAATCTGATGTTCGTCTTTTTGAACTTCTCTTCTGTCTTCCAATCTAGATTCAATAGTGCTTGAGAAAGCAGCCCAATTATCCTTTTGGCCATCCTTCTTGATTGATTTCCTGCAATCCTGGTGCCAGCTAAGGGCCTTGTGGGATAAGAGGCTTCCTACTCACTTAACTTGTACATCCTCATCAGGAAATGAAGAAGCATAGGTCTCTATGTAGTCCTGTACTAACATCCACCAGGCATGGAAGAGTGTCTTATCCTTGCCAGTGGAAACCTGCAGTGCCTTCATCTCTGGCATCTTGGGTTTCTTATGAGGGTCTGCCATGGTGGGTTGTGTGAGTTTATCAACAAGGGCCTCCCAGAAGCATTCTGCGCTGTCCTTTGCCTCACTCTCTTCTTGTTCTCTTTGCTCTCTTTGCCCTCTTCTTCCTCTGTGATGACTGTCAAGGGTTCTCCTTCCAGAGCTTGACTGTGCATCTGATGAGGAGGAGTCAGAGGGGATTGAGGGGGGTAGTCCTACTCCACACCTTGGGGGTCTGCCACCATTTCCACCCTGTCCTGCATTACCTCCATATTCAGAGATATTGGTGGATGGGGGAAGTGCAGTCCTGATTGCTGCATTGAGTGTTCCACATGAGGGTGACTGCTGGTGGGTATCTTCCTGCATGGCCTCAGTCAGGGACTGTGCATCAATGGGTTGGTTGTGGGCCATCTTGCCCATGACTGTCTGGATGACCTTGTCAATTATTTCTTTCTTTTCTTGCTTGTGTGCAGTTTCATACTCTAGTTGACATTGCTGCTGTCATTCTTCAGCTTTGGCAAGTGCTCTGATTTGCTTGTCATGCTTCTTGTCACTATCTTCCTTTTCGGATGCCCAATTCTCAACTCCCTTGTTCCAGTTTGCCTGATAAGTTGCAAAACCTTCCAGGACATCATGGATGATCTGGACTCTGGTAGTGAGCCTTTGTGTGGCTTCTTGGTTTGCCACCTGTTTCTGTTGAATATCTTTGGCCAGATTTCCCATCACTTGCCACACCTGGGTTCCAAACTCATTACTGGCCTGTGCATGATGTACTATGGCCACTTGCTTCATTTCCTTATCAATGTTGCCCTGCTTGATGACAACATCATAGGCATGCTGCATGATCTCTGCCATTTCCTGGTACAAAGCTTTCATCTGACTTATGTCTGCTTGCACCATGACTCCTTCCCTCTGTAGGGCCTGAATCAATGCTTGAACATCTCTGTCTGTGACATTCATTTGCTCCACCATTTTGATAAACCATTGGGGAAGTTGGTCTCTGTTAAACATTGCTGCCTGCACAACTGGGGAGGTGCCATGTCCTTCAAGCTGTTCCAAAGTCTTGGGTCAGTAGAGGTTGACAGTATTGCCCATCTGGACATCTTCAACCTAGCTGGCAGCAGGAGACTCAGTGATTCTGTGGTGAGACATGGTGGAATAGGTTGTTTTGGAGATTTGATTGTTTTTCTGCCGTCGAAGAGGGTCTTTGTTTTTGTGTTTGATTGGTAAACTTGGTAGCTATTGCCTTAAGTTTATAGTGTGACCCTGGGCACAGTTTCTGCTATGCAGAGGGGATTTTGATTGTTCAATTATCATAATCCAAAGATGTAGCTAAGAAGTTGAACTAATTGATCACAGGCCAAATAAACTTAAGGGGTGTTCTTTGAAGGGTTGGTAATTTTGTTCAGTAACTGGTGAGGGGAATGATCTTCTTGCTGATGATCCAGGAGATAGTGGGAGGACACAGTAGCAACCAGCACCAGGAATCACTGCGATCACCACAACCACATGGAAATCCACAGATCTTTGTGCGGCAGCGTTATCAGCGACCTCGCTTTACCTAGCTGAAGCATCTTCAGACCAGGCCCGCTCTTTTTCATCGTGTGAACGGTGAAAAAGAGATTTCAGACCCCTGAAGCAGCCCCTGGCTACAGACTTCATCACCACCCCTCAACAACAACCACCTCAATCATCGAACTCATTTCATTTCATCCCTTCATCGATCAAAGTAAACCTATCCCGAAAAGCCGATGGCCCCATGCACCTCTGCTGCGAAGAAAAAACCAATCCCTCTGGACAAACCCTCCCTCCCGGCGCTCGCGTCCAACAGACACGCTAATGCAGAGCCGCATACTCAATGCGACGTGCAAGAAACAATGCACCTCGACACTGATGTCAGTGATTTCGAGGACACGTCCCCAACACCCTCCCCCATGCGCCGCGTGACCACCCCTGAACCGACCCCCCGAAACCAGGCCCCAGCGATCATGTCTCCCCACACTCTCTGGACCATCCACCTAAAAAACTCTCAGGCCTTCCCTATGCTCCCCCTCAAGAGAACTGCGCCGTCGACCACCACTGCCTCGTCCGAACCAGCCCTGGTATATGAGGGAGGCATCCAAGAAGCCCTCCGGTCTGCCCAAAATGCTCAGATCTCCGACTCCTCCACTTTGCCTGTTAGCATCGCTGAACGCCTCCTCTCTGCGGTTGCCACTTACGCCGATGCCGCCCGTCTGAATGACCATCACACCAATGAGCCCATCAACAAGGCCTTCCGTACGATGGACCGAGACAGAGCCATCATGCGTGAAACACAGGAAATGCTCCGCGCCTTGCTCCCCAACTATAAACCCTCTGCCCCCACCAAACCTACTCCCATCCCTAACCCCCCCACTGATGCCCAATCCACTGCCCTCATCAATTACTGGAAAACCCGCTGCTTTGCAGCTGAAGAAGCCCTCACCAAGAATAACATCCCAGTTCCCCCCTCCCCTGAGTTTCCCCCCTCTGCATCTGAGGCAGCCTGGACAGGCCCTGACATCCTAGGGAAGCTGTTCGGCTCTGTTACTGAAGCTCTATCCCAGAAGAACAACCCCACCCCCAACCCCTCCAGAAACAATGCCCCCGCCCCATGAAAAAATCCCCCCAAAGTTCAACCCCCCTGCCCCGTGAGCATAATCGTCCCGTGCCCTGACCCCAAAAACCTGACGGACAACATCAAAGTCCAGGTAGGAAACATGGTCAACAGAGCTCTACGTGAAGCAGAGGCACCAGAAACCATCGCGGTGGTGACTGTATGCAAGAACCCCGGTGGCAACCTCATACTGACTTTCCCCCTGAACACCACCCAAAACGAAATTACCCAGTTCATCCCCATCATGCACGAAGCCGCACAGTCAGTGCACATGACTCTACAATGCCCCCGAGTGGCCGAAAAATGGCACAAACTGACGGTCCACAGTATCCCCCTAGATGCCTACCCTGATACCCCTGAAGGCATGACTGCCTTACAGCATGAAATTGAATGCAATAATGTAGTCCATTTAGCCCAACCGCCCCGTTACATAACCCACCCAGACAAGCGTGTCAGCAAGACCGCATCCAGTGTGATGATTGCATTGAAGACTGCAGACGATGCCTGCATGCTCAAACGTACAAAGGTGATCGTACCCTACGAACCCGCAAGGTCACTGACTATCACTGGGCCCATGCAACTGACCAATGCCGCCGATGCCTTCGCTTCGGCCATCACCATGCCATCTGCCCCAAGTGTTCAAGCCCCATGTGTGCCCTCTGCGCCGAACCTCACTCCACTGATCTCCACCAGTGCTCTGAGTGTCCCAGCGGCAAGGGAAGAACCTGCCACCATGTCCCCCTCCAATGCGCCAACTGCAAATCAGAAGGCCACTCTGAAACCAACCACCCAGCCTTCCACCCTAAATGCCCTTCCCGCCTCGCAATCGTCAAGGCAACATGGGACAGAACCCATACCCCCCGCACAAACCCTGACGACCAAACTGCTGACTCCGCTATGATCACTGATGCATAGACAGGAGAAATCAGTGGCAACCCTCCATATCATCTCCCAGAACATAAACAGAAGCAGTACCGCTCTTAATACCCTCCTGAACACTGCAGGAGCAATGGCAGATATCATACTGATACAAGAAGCCAGCATTACAAACACACAATTCATAACTACCCACCCTGATTTCTTACTACTCATCCCCCCCTCCCCCCACGGTGCAAGGATCAGGACAGCGGCATACGCCTCCCCTACAAATCCCTTTCTCTACATCACCCCCTGTCCCGACGTTTGCTTTGACCCCGACATGCAAATCCTAGAAGTCCACACTCCCCTAATTCCCCCTTTCTACCTAATCAATATTTACAATGAATGGGACCCCCGCAGCAAACTATACACTATCCCGCGCTCTCTTACCCCCCTTCCCCTGCCCAACCACTGTATCATTACTGGCGACATGAATGCTCACCACCCCCTGTGGAACAGTCACTACAAACAAGTGACCCGAGCAGACGAACTCGTGAAAATGATAGAGCATGAAGGTTGGCAACTTGCAAACACTCCAGACACACCAACATACCATTACAAGACCGGACTCGGCTCCTCCATCCTGGATCTCACCATCTTCTCCCCTGCCATGACAAATGAAGTTCAAAACTGGTGTGTTGATGAAGAGGCAGCAACAGGCTCTGACCATGAGGTGATCTGCTTCCAGGTATGCTCGCAACACCCAGATGTTGAATATGTAAATCTACAACCACGATTGAACTGGAAGCGCACCAATTGGGATGAGTTCGCCAGCGCCCTCCTCCGCCTCACGAACCGACTATCCCCCAGGTGGCGGACACTCCAAGTGAACCCGACCCCACCTAACCTCGACGAATGCGCGGCATCTCTCCAATCTACCATTAAACAGGCAGCTCATGACTCCACCCCAACGGTCAAACACTCCCCCTGCTTGAAGAGATGGTGGACTCAGGAGCTTCGTGATACGAAGAAAGCAATGACATAAGCTCGGAAGAGATGGAAATGGAATAGAAACACAGCTAACCTGGAGGAATACCGGAAGCTCTGCAACTCCCACTACAGGGTGGTCCGGCCTGCGAAGGACAAACTGTGGAAGGAGTACTTATCCCAAGCTGAGGGGGAGGACATATGGGCAGCATTCCGGTACACAAACCCCTGCCGCACACAACTAACACCCCCCATCACATCCACCATTAACGGAATCACAACCACCCACACCGACTTCCCCGGCAAAGTGTCAGCCTTTCAGGCACTTTTTCCCCCTCCCCCCTCTGCCCCGACAAACTCTCCCTCCCATGACCGCCCCCCTCTACCTTGGAATACATTCACGGCAAAGGAGGTATCGATGGCAATCACATCATCCTCACCAAAGAAGGCCCCTGGCCCTGATGGCATCACCTTCCTGTGCCTCCGCAAGACCCTGCAGGTAATCCCCGAACAACTAACAGCTCTATATGCAACACTTGGTGAGGTAGGGTATCAACCCAAATGCTGGAGAGAAGCGACAACGGTCATCATCCCCAAACCCAACAAACCTGACTGCAGCTCAATAAAAGCCTACCGCCCAATAGCAATGCTCAACTGCATGGGCAAGGTCCTCCAAAAAGTCATGGCGACAAGACTCAGCCAAATAGCGGAAACATATGACCTTCTCCACGATGATCAAGTCGGCGGTAGCCCGAGATGCTCAGCAATTGATGCAGCCAAGGCATTAACCCACGATATAGAACGACATGCACAACAGAAACTCATAACCTCAGCACTATTCCTCGATGTCAGGGGTGCCTTCGATAACATCTCTGCCACACGGCTGACATCCACCATGCGTTCACTCGGATGCCCAACACTGGTGGTGAAATGGTGCGAATCCTTCCTGCATGACCGCACGATGACACTGTCCTTCGATGGTAAAACGGACGAACAATGCCCCACTCGCACAGGCATACCGCAAGGATCTCCAGCCTCCCCCATCTTATTCTTAATCTACCTCCGCCCCATCTTTGATGCTCTGACGAACCACAACCCGACCCTATGGATGCCCAGTTACATCAATGACGTTGCGCTGGTGTGTCACGGAACATCACGCGAAGCGAACTCCCATACCCTAGAGCAGGCGGCGAAGGTTGCTTTCCAGTGGGCGAAAGATAATGCAGTAGCCTTTGACAATTCGAAGTCAGAGTTAATGCACTTTCATAAAGCACAGAAGGACAACATAACAAATCACACCTGTGTGACGCTGCCCAATGGCATGATCGTCTCGCCGGGAACTCGAAATGGAAGACAGGCCCTGGTCCGATGGATTGGAATCTTCTTCGACCGAAAGCTCTCCTTTAAACACCATGTTCAAACCCGACTAACAAATGCCTCCAGAGCCTTCAATGCCCTCTGCAGCCTCGCACGATACGAAACTGGCCTGTCCCTCTCAGTGGTCCGCACCCTATATCGATCCTGTGTACAATCGAGATCCGATTTCGCAGCAGAGATCTGGTGGTCAGGTCAAAAGACACTCGCGCACAAACTCCAGCTCCAACAAAATGCCGCCCTCTGCCGTATCTTAAACGCCTTCTCATCAACGCCAATTCCGGTTCTATACAACGAAGCCGCAATCCCCCCCGTAACCATTCGACTCAATCACAAACGCAGGAAGTATGCGCTACGCCTCCTTTCCCTACCCCCCTCCCACCTCGTAGTATCCCGCTGCCCGTCATCATTCCCCATCCCAAATCACTTCACTCGTGCCATTCAGTCCCCTGAGGAATATGACTGTGAATGGGCCTCCGGATCACGACCCCTCACTGGCCTCATAGCCACCATCTGCTCGCTCAGCTGATGGCTGTCACCCAGAACCACTGTCAAGGACACAGCACAACCAGACCCGGCCCCATGGCTTGACCCTCCTCTCACATGACATCCTCCCCTCTCCTCCAAAGACAAAGCCGAAGCGGAGCACTACAACCTCCTCAATCGCCTACGCACCTCCCCCGCCTCCATCATCGCCTATACCGACAGTTCAAAACTCGAGAACTCCACCAGTGCGGGCTTCTATATCCCAAACGGCCTTGATCACAGCATCCGAGCAATTATTCCGATGGGCAACTCCTGCGAGGTGTTTGATGCAGAACTCAAAGCCATAGAGGAATGCATACGCACCTGTGCAACCCATATCCACCGCCTCCGCCTCCAATACTGCGAGATACACCTGTTCACCGACAACCAGGCCGCAGTCATCAGAGCAACCCGACTTTCACCCGGACCCGGACAAGAAGCTGCCTTCACCATCCATCATCTTGCCCGCTCCCTCCTCCAGCAAACAGGAACATCAATCCACCTTCATTGGGTTCCCGGACACACCAACATTATCAGAAATGATGAAGCCGACCTGCTTGCCAAGCAAGCCATGACTTCCACCCCGACAAGCCCTCCCCCCACCTCCCTATCGTGGCTCCGCAGACAGGTCAAGGAATCCCACATAGCGGAATGGATCCAATGGTACGACGAGAGCCCGAAATTCAAAACATATGACGCCCCACACAAGCAATCACTCGATGAGGCACACACGGCAGTCCCATGAAAGATATCTACTGCTATCCTAGGATTGTGTACAGGACATGGCTTCTTCCTGGACTGTTTGGCACACCCCCTCACACCATCCTACCCAACCCGTGCCTGCCCCTGCCCACTTCACCCCCCTCAAACCCCCAAGCACCTGCTATTATCCTGCCCACTCTTTACCCCCCACCGCATAAACATACGAAAAGAACTGAAGCTTCCACGACACCGACAACTCAACCTACGGACCATCCTTCACACCAAACATGGAATCCACGCCCTGACCACTATGATCTCTGCAACGAAGATCGCTACATCCGAATGGGCACACATGGTATTGAGTATGATGCCCGAGGAGACTGACAGACCAGATGGACATATCGCTACGACAGGCTGGGGAACATTGTTGGACCCAGACGAGGAACATTAAAAAAAAAAAAAAAAAAAACAAAATTTGTACGACAAACAGGGGATGCAGATGGGGAAGGGTGGAGGATATCAGGCACCGGGAAGGGTGTCTGCGGAGCGCACAGGGCTCAAGGACATAAAGACAAGAAGGGCAGAAACAGAGTATGAGAGACAAGAGGGGGGCTACAACCCGACAAAAGAAACACCGCTCTGGGGCATTCCTGGTAACTGTTGAAGTCACACTCGACAGTTAGCAATGTACAGTAATTAGCTAGCTTCCGCCATGACCCTACAGTTAGATGCGTGTATGAAATAAAAAAAAAAAAAAAAAAAAAAGGGAGGACACAGTTCTCTTTATAGACTTTCGTCTACAGCATTGCTCAGCCTTCCCCTATGATATGACTGCTGAAACAAGTATAGGAGATAAGACATGAGTCATTTCTGAGAATAACCTTTGATGGATTGTGTCATAGCAAGCATGCAATTAAATTAATCACTCACTTGCATGCTGACCAGCATCGTCAGATTAATCCTCGAAATACCTCATTATGCTACCATACCTTCCAATAAGGTAATGGGATTAGCAGTCATAGCAGAGACAAGCTCTGTCTGACTGCATAATGCAATGACTTGTCTGAGGATAACAGTGAGTCATTTCTCTTCTGAGCTGCATCATCATAGATTCCCTAAGAGAATCTCCATTGCTCTGCTTGCAGGGTATTGCCTTATGATGACATATGATATTATGAGGGCATCCATGCCCTACCAGATTGCACCATCCTGATGCATTCCTCACAATGACATAACAGCCTGATGTGTACTCACCTGTGTGCAGCCACACCCTACTGTGTGTCATGGCTCGACAAATCCTTCCTTCTCTTATCAGTCATCCGTCATCACTCGGTTTATCATGTGGCTTATCTAGGTGGCTGTGCTCTTGGCAATAAGCCCCACAGCCTAGAGTAAATGCTCAGCCGCAATTGTTTTGGAATGTTTGAGGTGGCTGTGCTGGTTAGTTAAGGGTTGAGGGTTTTGGGTCTGCTAGTTTAGTGTCTTGGCATGGAAGGAGAAAATGTGTATATAAGAGGACTTGTCCTCCCAGTGTTCTGTTTCCTTTCCTTTTCTCCTTACACAGTTATTTCTTCATCTCACCAAATAAATATTTGGAACCTCTCCAGTCTTTGTCCTTGTCCTCGTCTCTGCCTCTGTCCCTGCCCTCGTTCTCGACCTCTGAACCTTTGTCCTCTTTGCTCTGTTTTCCTGATCCTGTTCCTTGATGAATCTCAGTTCCTAAACACGGATCATCTATAAGTTGCTGCATGACACAGCTGTAGATATCCAACATTGGTACCTTCAAAGAGATCCTGTCTTGTGTCCATGATCATTGTCAACAAGCCTAGAGCCCTCAGGTTCTCTGTTGAATACCTCGTCCATGACCACTGTTACAACATAACTGTGTTATCAAGTACCTGCCGGCTCTACCATCCATCCTTGATTACTGCCTCCTTGTGCTTATGCTCCACCATCTCTGGTTTTACCAGTTCACACACCTCATACCAGAATTCCTGTCCTTAGGAAACCCCACTATCATCAACGAAATTGAAATCGCCCACCAAATCGGAAACGAAATCTCTGCAACATGAGTTACCTTTGACAACAACAATCTTACCTGGTACCTCCGTTAAAGCTTAACAACATGGCTGAAGAAATTGTTGTGGCGATATACCTCAATGCTGCTGAAAGAGATGAAGTCAACAAAGATCCATTCAAAATCAAAGATCTATACAATGCAGTTAAGGAATACAAACATGATTGCCAAAAGTTGGCCAACCTCCAGGCGGAGCTGAAGGAATCTCAGAAAGACAACACAGACTATGCAAAATGTATTACTAACCTGGAATATGACCTCGAATCGGCAAACGCCACAATCTGACTACTGCAAGCGCTTACCGGAAACTCTGCCCTTCTGATGACTAAACCAATCAAATTACCCCACCCCCTGCAGTACTCCAGATATCGCAAGGACCTACTCAACTTCATTTCAACGGTTAGGTCCAAGCTAGCTGGAGACTCCTCCCACTTCATTGATAACCAACATAAACTTCGGTACATATATGGTTACCTCAAAGGCAATGCCCAGAACCAGGTCCAACCCTATGTCCTTGCCGATAAGATCAACCTCAAGGACATAGAAGAACTAATTGCCATCCTCGAATCTGCATTTGGGGATACAGACAAAGTGGGAACTGCCTCGATGGAACTCGACAAACTCAATCAAGGCAACAGGGAATTCAGCATTTATTATGCTGAATTCCAATGTCTCATGGCAATTTTTGACCTTGATACCAATGCAAAGAAGGCAGCCTTGAAGCGGGGCCTGTCCCGAGAACTACAAGCTAGTTTGGTTTACCAAGCCAATGAACCCCAAGATTTTGCAAAGTTTGTTGACCTATGTATGAAGTTGGACTACCACATCCGAGCCCATGCAGCTGCTACAAAACGCCAAGCCACATCCGTACCACTGCGCACGAGCCCCGCACTGGCCTGACCAGCCGCCCATCTGACCAGCACTAACAGCGGCAATTACAGGACTGCACCACTGGACCTATCAGCTTCCCAAAAGGCACAAAACCAATGCCAATGTGATGAACGCATGGTGAAGGGGCTTTGTCTCTATTGTGGATCAGCCGACCACTTTAAAAGTCAATGCCCTACCCTGGCAGCTAACAACTCTCGGAAAATGCGCCTCGCTGCCACCGAAGTATCAACAACCCCCACAGACCCCACTCCGGCCCCTGAGTTCAGCTCGGGAGAAGAGTAGTCCACCAGCAGCCCATTGGCCCTCTTGGTGGACCTGCCCCTGCCTCTTCTTTTGTATCATCACAGGAAATCTTCTATGTATCAGCAAGTTCTTTGTCAGTTAGTCAGGAAAATGAAATGGATGGAAGTCACTTAGTTGTACCTTGCACCCTAACTGACCATGACACCAAAACTGACACCCATGCACTTGTAGATTGTAGATGTACTGGACTCTCATTTATGAATGAGGCTTTCGCATGCCAACACAACTTCCCCCATCACCAGTTAAAATCTGCCAAAATAGTTGAAGTGATTGATGGTCGACCAATCTCTTCAGGCGACATCACTGAGTATGTTGAAATCAAATGTACCATCAGCGACCATCATGAAACCCTAACTGCATATGTCACCTCCCTTGGCCACTACGCCTTAGTTCTCGGAATCCCTTGGCTCAAGAAACATGACGTTACCATTAACCTTGCCAAAAACAATATCCAATTCTGCTCTCCCCAATGCCTCCCACATGATACCATGGTCAAAGCTATGCCAATTAGCAGCCTGACACCAGAACGAAAAAACAAGATATGTGCCATTTCTGCTACAACCTTCAAATGAATTGTCAACAACAGTAATAAATGATATGGAAAGGTCAAACAGTTTAGCCTGTCACTTAACAAAATCAACACCGCTTTACAAGAACCAAAGGCTGACAAGCTGGACCTCAAGACAATTGTGCCACAAGCATATCACGGGTACCTGAAGATCTTCAAGAAGGTCAATGCCAACAAATTGCCACCCCACTGTCCATGCGACCATAAAATCCCCTTGCAGGATGGCTTCCAACCCCCTTTTGGCCCGCTTTACTCCCTCTCTCACCCTGAACTGGAAGAACTGAAACGGTGGCTTGAGGAAAACCCGAACAAGGGATTCATCCATGCATCATCCTCTCCAGCTGCCACTCCAATCCTGTTTGTCAAAAAAGGGGATGGCTCTCTACTCTTAGTTGTAGATTACCACAGGATTAACGAAGGGACAATCAAAAATCGCTACCCACTCCCCCTTATGCAAGACACCTAATGAACCTATCTTGAGCAAAATGGTTTACGAAACTTGACATTAGAGGGGCCTACAATCTAATCCAAATGGCAGAGGGGGAAGAATGGAAGACTGCTTGCTGAACATGCTATGGTCTTTTCGAATCACTAGTGATGCCATTTGGCCTCACCAATGCCCCTACAAGATTCCAGAATTTCATCAATGATGTCCTGGCCCCCTACTTGGATCCTTTCTGCACCGCATACCTTGATGACACACTGATCTATTCCAACACCTTCGAAGAACATCAACACCATGTAAACCTAGTATTGAAAGCCTTTGAGAAAGCAGGCCTACACCTGAAACCAGAGAAATGTGAGTTCCACTGCCAGGAAGTCAAATACTTGGGCCTGATCATCAGTACAGAAGGAATCAAGATGGACCCAGAAAAAATCACAGCTGTCCAGGACTGGGAATCACCCCAGAAACTTGACAACAAGCGTCATGGGCCATTCAAAGTTGTTGCTCAGATATCTCCATATGCTTACTGCCTTGAACTGCCCCCCACGATGAAATGCCACAATGTCCAACATGTGTCCCTCCTTGAACTGGCTGCAAATGACCCATATCCAGGGCAATGACCAGATGCACCCCCACCAGTGGAAATAGATGGTGAAGATGAATACTTTATTGAGGCAATCTTGGACTGCCGACTATACTGCCACAAACTCCAATATTTGGTCAAGTGGGTTGGTTATGACATGCCAGAATGGAAGCCTGCTGAACTCCATGAGGATAGCCAAGCCATGGACCAGTTCCATGAGAAGTACCGTGACAAACCAGGGCCCCTACCGGAGACAACATAAATCTACTTCACCAGAGCTCAGTCCAAACAGGGGGATCCTGTCACAGCTCGACAAATCCTTCCTTCTCTTATCAGTCATCCATCATCACTCGGTTTATCATGTGGCTTATCTAGGTGGCTGCGCTGTTGGCAATAAGCCCCACAGCCTAGGTTAATTGCTCAGCCGCAATTGTTTTGGAATGTTTCAGGTGGCTGTGCTGGTTAGTTAAGGGTTGAGGGTTTAGGGTCTGCTAGTTTAGTGTCTCAGCATGGAAGGAGAAAATGTGTATATAAGAGGACTTGTGTTTCCTTTCCTTTTCTCCTTACACAGTTATTTGTTCATCTCACTGAATAAATATTTGGAACCTCTCCAGTCTTTGTCCTCGTCCTCATCTCTGCCTCTGTCCCTGCCCTCATTATCGACCTCTGAACCTTTGTCCTCTTCGCTCTGTTTTCCTGATCCTGTTCCTTGACGAATCTCATTTCCTAAACACGGATCATCTATAAGTTGCTGCACAACACAGCTGTAGATATCCAACGTTGGTACCTTCAAAGAGATCCTGTCTTGTGTCCACGATCATTGTCAACAAGCCTAGAGCCCTCAGGTTCTCTGTCGAGTACCTCGTCCATGACCACCATTACAGTGTGAGTGCAAATGCCAGCTGGCTTTCTGGTTGGTTGTCTAGCCAAAGGTCATGTCATATTGGTTCCTCTAAACAGGTTCCCTGAGTGGGGGTCCTTGCTATCATACATTGTCTCATGCAATGTAGTCTTGACCCTTGTATACAGCCCCACTCCTGTTCACCAACTAGACTCTGCCTTGTTACTTGCTGACTAACTCTCAACTAGGTATGCTGGATAATGATCTTGCGATGCCTTGCATACTCCTTGGAGTTCTCCTCTGATGCAAGTGCTCTGGTATATGTTGGGTACAAAGCAGTTCCTTACATATAAGGGGTGTTGTCCCACCATTGTTATCTTTTCTCCATCATCATTGCTGAAGTGTTCTCTTGGGCATGTTAACACCCATGAGGTAAGTCATCCCCTCCTCCTCCCTGGTCATCTCCTACCATGCTGCAGCCTAGTGACTTAGTGATCATATAGAGATGTAGTCCTCCAGCCCCTACATCCTACTACCAACTCAGCCTAAGGTAAACAACATGGCAAAAAAACCCTTAAGCATTTATTCAGTGAGTCGGTAGTCCCTTGGATGATCAGGATACTTGAGATGAAATTCTTGTAACTTTTCCTGACCTCCTCCTGAAAAGTTGTCATAAGGTTCAGCCATCGAATCTTTTTTGTTAGGCCACCCTAGCCATTTGACGAGGTAGAGTACTCGATTTGCTGATTTGAAACTGCTCATAACCTCATCGATGTTATACTCCTCACTTCCCTCAACATCATGAGCTTCATGCAGAATCTCATTTTCATCTGGTGGAGCCCTTGTTCCTGACTGGAATGGCTCAATAAGGGATACATGAAAAGCATTATGTATCTTCCATCTTCCAGGTAGGGTGAGTCAAACTGCTGTCAGGGATATGACTTTTTCAACTTGAAATGGACCATGTAATTTATGGTCCAGCATGCATGATGGTCATCTTGTCTTTATGTTGCATCCATCAAGCGTAACCAAGTATCCTACTTGGTATGTTGGTGCTCCCTGTTGATATTGGTCCATATATTTCTTCATTTGTTCTCTGGACTTTTCAAGTGCTAGCTTTGCACCTTCATGTACTGTATGCATCCAGTGGGCATAAGCCTTGCTGGCAGGGTTCTGTACTGCAGTTGCTGTTGGGTTGCTTGCAATCGGGTGTTGGCCATAATTTACATAGAATGGTGATAGTCCTGTGTTAAACACCAGATCCTACGACACACTTCTCTTAGGTAGGCAATGCGATACATTTCTCAACTGCTTTGCAGTAGGGTTTGGCTCTTGGTTCTGATCCTTCGGATTAGATACAGGCACAGGCAATACTTCTCTTGTTGGTATACAGAATGTCTCTGTGGCACTGCGCTTGGTTCATAGGCTTATGCCTTCATTAACTCATGTGCTTTATGGGTGAAAAGGAATTAGGGATAGAGGTGGAGATGGAGGTTCCATGATTTCATTCACTTGGAATTTATGGATGAATCTTGTACAGTGAAGATGTAGTGAAATGTAAACTAGATTGCATATAGCACTAAATACAAATTGTCGTCCCCTTTCATACAGAGTTCCTCCTCTCATCGTGACCTTGTAACTCTGTCCTGTAAGGTTATCCTCCTTGTAGTCCATACTCCATTCAGTAACAATTATCATAATTACAAAACATCTTAGCTCGAAACAATTTAACTTGAAACAAATAACTCAAACAAGTACAACATAATTTCAAATATTAAATTGCAAATTCTTGCATCTGCGCTGCGAGCTTCCGGATCCTAAGTGAGCTCCCTTATCAAAAGCAAAGTGCACCCTACCATCACTATTATTCCTAAGCAGTTCTCACTTAGCCTTAACGTGAACTCCTTCCCTATCCTTATGCCCCCACTGGAGTCTCCACTGGAAACTCCACCGCAGGCCCCGCTGGAACTTCACCCAAACCTCCCTGGTATCCCCTTCGCAATTTCCCCATGATTCCCCCATACTTCCCCTACCTTCTAATCATTAAATCGCATATGGCAATTGTTATTCCGGTGATCCACAAACCTGCAGAGGTGGCTATTACCCCTAAGAGCATGTCCTCATTGATTTGTGACATTAGCCCCCCTCTCCGGGCTGAGGCTCTGATGAGGCTAGCCCAATTGTTGCGAGGGCTTTGAGGAGGGTGTGTCTGGTGTGATGATTTTTCGATCTGTCAAGGGCCACAGTGTCCATGAATCCTCGAGCGACGATGGGTGTGGTTCCTCCAGGGGAAAGGCATCTCTGGTGAGATACGGTTGTTCAAGGGTTCAGTTGTTGATTGGGTTTGGGTAGGTGTTGGTCCCGGGTGGTCTTTTTGTATTCCCTCTGGAAAACTCGCCGGTTGTTGTCTCTGTACTCTCTCTGGAACTGCCACTGGTTGTTCTCCAGGGGATGGTTCCTTTGCTTCATTGTTGTGGAGGGGGATAGGATGGTTGTTGATTGGGGTTGTCTCTCTTCAGTTGCCATAGTTGCAAGGAGAGGTTGATGTTCATCAAGGATTGCTACATCGGTCATCATGTCCTTCTATTTTTATGAGGTATCCACAATTATGGCAAACTCATTTGCCTCATTGCCATCCTTTACATGCTTTTCATGGGTTAAGTTTTTGCATCCAGATTACCGCATCTAAGTCCAGATGATGCTCCTGCCCGCAGTAGCAATGGTTGTAGGGGTAACCATTTTCTCCAGGAGAAAGGTTATGTTTTTCTTGTTTTTGTTTTTCGTGGGTATTACAATTCTGCTTGTGGCAGAAGGTCCAATGAAGATCTTTGTGGCTAGTATTATAGGCAGTGGGGAGAGGTGTGAGGATACGGTCCCAGCCATCTGTCATTTGTTCCGAAGTGTCCTCTTGGGGCATTTTGGTTTTTTTTTTTTTTTTTTTTTTTTTTTTTTCTTTTTTTTTGTTTTTTTTTTAATTTTGTGGGGCACATTTTCGAGGGTAGCTTGGGTGAAAGCAGGCGATGACTTCGGGGGAGTTGTTGAAGTTCGAGGCTGGGTACCACATTTTGTCCTGGTTGTGAAATCCTATCCACTTTTCTCTTTATTGAAGGTGGTTTCAATGATAGTGGGAATCAAGGATTTCTTCAACTTCCCATTCCTCTTCATTGTCCACAATGACTGGTGGGGGAGGTGGCTGTATGTGGCCAGGGGTGGGTTGATTCCGGTTTTCAGTGGGCTCGAGGACGGAGATGTGGAATACTGGATGTATTTTCACACTTGGGGGAAGGTCCAGTTTATATGCTCGTAGTCCGATTTCTTCGAGGATGGTGTATGGCCCGATGAGTTTGAAGTCACATTTATTGGAGGGGCGGGTAGTTTTCACCTTTTTCTGTCATAGCCATACCTTATCTCTGGGTTTCAGAAGTGGGTAAGGCTGCCTTCCCTTGTTGGCTTGTTCAGCATAACCTATCTGTGTGTATTTGATTTCTGATCGCAGCTCTGCATGGAGTTTGGTTAGAGTTGAGACATAGCTGGATACTTCGGGTGTGGTGTTGTTGGTTTTGGCAAGGTCTGGTTGAAAACAGGGGTGGTAACTGAAATTCGTGAAGAAGGGAGTGGCTCCTGTTGTTTCAGACTTGGTGTTGTTATAGCAAAGTTCCGCAACTGGCAGCAGCTGCTTCCAGTTGTCTTGCTGATAATTGCAGTATGCATGCAAGTACTGTTCAAGGGTGGCATTTGTTCGTTCAGTTTGGCCATCCATGTATGGGTGGAAAGCAGTAGTCAAATTCCGGCAGGTTCCCAGGGCCATCATCATTTTTTTCCAGAAAAGGGATGTAAATAGTGACCCTCTATCAGAGATAATACTATTTGTTAGCCCATGGGCCCATACCACATGTAGCAGAAATTCGTCTGCCAAATCCTTTGGACCCATGTTCTCTTTACATGCAACGAAGTGGGCCATTTTAGTGAGGTGATCTACAATTACCCATAAGGCATTACATCCATCCACCTCCGGTAGGCCTGTGATAAAGTCCATGGATATTGAATCCCATGGACAAGAGGGTAGCTGTAGAGGTCATAGTAGTCCAAAGGGGGCATGTTGAATAGGTTTAATTTGTTTACAGGTGTCACAGTTGTCGACATACTAGTGTACTTATTGCCGCTGTTGAGGCCAATAGTATAACCTGGCTAATACTTCCAATGTTCGAGCTTGTCCTGGGTGACCCGCTATTGGTGCATCATGGTGGTCCCCAATATTCACAGTGATAGTTCATCATCCTCGGGTATCCAGATCAATCCTGCATAAGTAAATATTCCGTCCTGTTCCTCACATAATCCTAAAGCTACCTGGCTATCTCGTCATTCTCCATTTCGCAATTTTTTCAAGATATCCATTAATTCCTCATCTTTTTCTGTTTTCTCTTTTATTTCTTTTAATAACTCTAAATCTTTTTGTAAGGTTATTTCTCGTGTGGCGCTGATCCTAAATGCATCTTCCGTAAGTAGTATTCTTCCTCAGTTCTGTCTGTGCTTTGCCTCCCCTTCCCAAGGCAAGTCTCCTGACTCATGTGACAGGATGTCTGGTTTTCCTGCCAATTTTCCTGGTCAATAGGTGATCACAAAGCCGTAATTTGCTAGTTGCTCTCCCCATCTGGCTTGTCTTAAGTTTAAGTCTTTTTTCGTATGCCAATATTCCAGATTTTTGTGATCTGATAGCATTGTGATGGTGTGGTGGGTACTTTTGCAATAGGTTGACCATTTGTTTAGGCCGTCAATGATCGCCAGCAATTCTTTGTCATGGACATCGTAGGTCAACTTGGCTTCCTTTAATTTTCGGGAAAAGTACCCTAGGGGGTGGAGTATACCTAGGTCATCAGGTTGGGAGTATACTGCTCCCATAGCATAGTCTGACACATCCGTTTCTAAGGTAAGGGGTCCAGTGGGGTCACAGTGTCATAGGATGGGTTGGGATATCATTGCTGCTCTTAGTTGTTCGAATGCCGCCTGCGCTGCATCATTCCATTCCCATGGCCTGTCTTTCTGGGTCAACTTCGTCAAGGGAGCAGTGATTTTGCTAAAGTCTTGGATGAACCTGCTATAGAAATTTGCAAATCCAAGGAAGCATTGCACTCCCTTGACGTTGGTTGGTTCCTGCCATTCTTCCACCACTTTCACTTTTTCTGGGTCCATCGAAACTCCTGTTGGTGCGATGATATAACCGAGATATTCAGTTCTATCAGTATGAAATTCACATTTCAATGCCTTTAGTGTTAAACTGACTTCTTCAACCCTTTTTAAGATCATATTTGTAATGGCAGTCATGGGCGAGATGTTTGGCAGAGAACCTGAGGGCTCTAGGCTTGTTGACAATGATCGTGAACACAAGACAGGATCTCCTGGAGAGTACCAACATTGCATACCTAAAGCTGTGACATGCAACAACTATGGGTAATCCATGTTTAGGAGCAGAGGTGAGTCAAGGGACAGGATCAGGGAAAACAGAGCAAAGAGGACAGAAGCCAGGGGATCGAGAACTGAGACAGAGACAGAGATGGTAGCAAGGGTGAGGACGAAGACTGGAGAGGTTCCAAATATTTATTCTGTGAGATGAACAAATAACTGTGTAAGGAGAAAAGGAAAGGAAATAGAATGCTGGGAGGACAAGTCCTCTTATATACACATTTTTGCCTTCCATGCTGAGACACTAAACTAGCAGACCCTAAACCCTTTACCCTTGATTGATCAACACAGCCACCCTTAGCTTCCCAACCCAATGTGGCTACACATTCATCCTGGTTGATGGGGCTTCTTGCCAAGAGCACAGCCACACAGGTAAGCCACACATAAGCCACATAACAAAATAGGAGGAGATAATAGATAACAGAGTAGAAGATTTGTTGAGCCGTGACAATTTTGACATGTTTTTGGTATGTTTCTATGTCATCGGAGTAAATTAAGATATTGTTCAGGTATGCAATGCAGAAGATATCAAGGTAATCACTCAATACTTCATTCATCCACCTCTGGAACAATGCTGGGGCATTGGTAAGTCCAAATGGCATGACCAGGTATTCGTACAATCTGTATTTAGTTCGGAATGCAGTTTTCCATTTGTTGCCTTCTGCTATCCAAAGGTGATGGTAGGCATCTTTCACATCTAATTTGGTATAGACTTTCGCCTTCCATAACTGATCCAATGCTTCACCTATTTGGGGAAGGGGTGTTCGGTCTTTTATGGTTATAGCATTGACACCTCGATAATCTACACATAGGCAGAGTCCTCCATCCTTCTTTTTGACAAAATTGATTGGGGCCCCTGCCGGGGATGTAGAGCTTCTTATCCACCCCTTGTTCATACTTGTCTTGATGTATTCCCTCAAGGCCTTCAATCATCCCTCATCTAGTGCTCGGAGGGGTTCGAATGGTGGTCTGTGTCCTTCCAAGAGGGGAATCTGATGGTCATGACACCTGTGCAGAGGTCTTACTTGGTCTTCTCTTTCGTTGAAGATGTGTAGGTAGGCGTGGTATTCTGGAGGAATTGTGTCACAGGCAGACCTTTTTGGTAATTTGCCATTTTCTATTGAGGTGGGTGTGGTTGGGGTATCTGTGGAGGACACTTTGTGGGGCTCCTTTTGGACTTGCTTTTCAGTTTGTGAAGTTTGGATGGGGTCATCTTGGGCACAGGGGTCCTGAGTGGTTTTTCCATGGATGTTGTCCTACTCATCTTCTTCCCAGGTTGCCACTATTATTGAATTCTGGGCCATGTCACAGTGGTAGCAATCAATGGCTTGTTCTTCTGGTACTGTTCTTGCATGAGGTGAAGTATCCAGGCATTCTTTTGCACATTTGTCCGAGTCGAATATTACCTTGCCTTGTCTCCAATTGATGGTTGGGTTGTGTTTGCGTAACCATGGTAACCCAACAATTATGGGCAAGTTACTGATGGTGATACAGTGTAGTTTTATTTTTTCGCAGTGATCGTTGACTATCAGCTCCACCATGGTGTCATGGGTAACTGGTTCACTCATGAACTCCCTTTCATCCACTGCCAACACTTGGCGTGGTACCCTTTTTTCATCCATTGGGATCTGTATCTTTTTGGCATAATGTTTGTCCACAAAGTGTTCTGTTGGTCCACAGTCCACCATAGCAGTTGTCCAATGTTTCCTTCCATCTCTTCATTGAATACTAACTTCTAATATGATTCTTTTGTCTCTTGGGTATGGTCCCACACTCAATATCACATATGTGGGTTCTGATGGTTTTGGGTTATTTTTCTTCCCCAGGAGTGCCCATTGACCTCCTACTCCCAGGGATCCTCTTTTCCCGATTCCTCCTCTCCTGACATTTCTCCCGCCATGGCTTCTGCAGTGCAGTATGGCTTTCTTTTCTATGTCTGTTTCTTCATAGGGCAATTAGCGGAATAGTGTCCGCTTTTGCCACAGTTGTAACACTTGTTGTTCCTTCATCTTTTTTCTTCCTCCGCACAGTCCTTTCCCCTAGGTTTCTGAGTGGCATCGATTTCCATGGGGAAAGGGTCCAAGGTTGTCAATTCCGAGTTACAGGGGAGTATGTATTGGTGCTCTCGGTAATATTGTGGTTCATTTCGGGGTCGGAGGGTGTGGAAGTCGAAGAGGCAGTTATCCAGGGCGATTGCCTTATTGGCAAAGTCAGTCATAGTTGTGGGTTGGGTGTCTAGGAGGGCAATTTGTCATTGGACATCCAAGTGGAGGCCATCATTGAATTGGTCGATGTAGAGGAGGTCATTGTAATCTAAGTCAGCCATGATTCATTGGAACGCTGCCCAGTATGCAGCAGCAGAACAGTTTCCTTGTCAGATGGTTTTGAACTTTCTTCTAGCTACTTCCTTGGAATCTGCTTCTCTGAATACCTGAGTGATTGCGATCTTGAAATCCTCCCATTTTTCATACTTGCTTTTTCCGTTGGTTATAGAGGGTTCAATCCATGCCCAGGCATTTCCTCAACACCACGAGCTAGCATAGTTGATCTTCTTCATATCATGGTCGAATTTGTTGGGTTCGCAGTTGAATTTAAGTTCGCACTGTGTTAGAAAGGCCTGGAGCTTGGGTCTTTCTCCATAATAGAGTTCTGGGTCTTCGATCTTCGGGTTGCTGGGTGCCAGGTGGTGGTATAGTTGCTGCAGGAGGGTTTGGAGTTGGTCCTGAATCATTTGCACTGGGGCGACTGTTCTGCCATGATTTCCTTGGGGGTCGTCATTCTGCAGTCTTCTGTTGCAGTTTCTGGAGGTTGTGGTCTGGATGGATTGTCTGGCATGTCTGGACTTTTTGGTCTGGCCAGTTCACTTCTAATAGCTTCCTCCAATCCTCGTATCTTGAATGGATCCACTGTCTCTGGATCTCAGTCATGTTATGTTGTTTGCTTCACTGATGGTTCTTATTGGTCTCGATGTTCTTCGTCACATTGGGTACCTATTTGTAAGACACAATCTAATGTTAAACACCAGATCCTATGACACACCTCTCTTAGGTAGGCAATGCAATACATTTCTCAACTGCTTTGTAGTAGGGTTTGGCTCTTGGTTCTGATCCTTCAGATTAGATACAGGCATGGGCAATACTTCTCTTGTTGGTATGCAGAATGTCTCTGTGGCGCTGCACTTCATTCGTAGGCTTAGGCCTTCATCAACTCATGTGGTTTATGGGTGAAAAGGAATTAGGGATAGAGCTGGAGATGGAGGTTCTGTGATTTTGTTCACTTGGAATGTACGGACGAATCTTGTACAGTGTAGATGTGGTGAAATGTAAACTAGATTGCATATAGAACTAAATACAAATTGTCGTACCCTTTTATACAGAGTTCCTCCTCTCATCGTGACCTTGTAACTCTTTCCTGTAAAGTAATCCTCCTCGTAGTCCATACTCCATCTAGTAACAATTATTGTAATTACAAAACATCTTGGCTCAAAACAATTTCACTTGAAACAAATAACTCAAACAAGTACAATGTAATTTCAAATATTCAATTGCAGATTCTTTCATCAGGACCACCAGCTTCCAGATCCTAAGCGAGCTCCGTTATGAAAAGCAAAGTGCACCCTACCATCACTATCATTCCTAAGCAGTTCTCACTTAGCCTTAACGCGAACTCCTTTACTATCCTTACGCACCCACTGGAGTCTCCACTGGAAACTCCACCAGAGGCCCTGCTGGAACTTCACCCAAACCTCCCCGGTATCCCCTTTGCAATTTCCCCATGATTCCCCCATGCTTCCCCTATCTTCTAATCATTAAATCGCATATGGCCATTGTTATTCTGGTGATCCACAAAGCTGCAGAGGCAGCTATTGCCCCCACGAGCATGTCCTCATTGATTCATGACATCCTGTTGCACTAGTTACTGAGTTGTTGTATGCAAACTCAGCTATTGGTAAAAGGTCAACCCAATCATCCATCTCATAATTGACAAAAGAGCATAGGTAAGCTTCAATTGTCTGGTTAAGTCATTCCATGTGTCCATCTGTTTGTGGGTGGAATGCTGTTGACATCCTTGACTTGATTGCCAAGGTTCCAATAAATACTTTCCAGGTGGTGCTTGTAAACCTGGAATCTCTGTCCGACAGTATATCTGTTGGTAGGCCATGTAACTTCCAAATTTCCTTCACAAAGATCTTAGCAAGGTCTGCAGTTGTCTTGCCATCTTTTTGCAGTGGGATGAAGTGGGCCATTTTAGTGAATCGGTCAACTACTACCCATAGTTGGTTACATCCACTTGATTCTGGTAGGTCCATAATGAAATCCATTGTGATCGAGTGCCATGGGGTATAATGTAATAAAAAGGTTGAAGAAATCTGTACTTGAGGTGGCAAGCTGCTTTGTCTTTTTGACACTCCACACAGCTTTGAATATAATCGATGATTGTGTTGTCCATTTTTGGACACCAGAAGTTTTGTCACATTAACTCAATTGTTTTGTCCTGTCCAAAGTGACTGGCAATCTTTGAGTCATGCTCCGATTCCAAGACTGTTTTTAATAGATACTTTAGTACCCATAGTTTCATCTTTTGATAGAGTATGCCATTCTCCATCATCAAAGGTTCCTTTATTTCCTTTGCTGCTTCCTGATATTCTTTATCCTGTAGTCCTACATCTTTAACCATTTTCAAGAATTCCTCTGACCATTTGACAGTGGGGATTGAGGAGAGATGTGATGAAGAGACAATGAAGGTTGTGCCTTGTCCACCACTGCTGATTGACAAGATAATGGAATTTGAAAAGTGATCCTTATGCAGGATCATCATAATTGGCTGATCTTCACCTCTGCCTTTTTCAGGGCGAAACTCTGGACACCTGGATAATGCATCTGGTTTCCCATTCTTACTTCCTGGTCGATAGAAAATCTTGAAATCAACACTAGTGAGCTCCTGGGCCCACCTTGCTATGTGCCAATTGAGTACTTTTGTTGTTGTAAAATACTCAAGGTTTTGGTGATTGCTGTAAACTTGGACTGTATGCATTGCTCCTTCAAGATATCTTCTGCAAACTTTGAATGAGTCAACAATAGCTAACAGCTCCTTGTCATGAATCTCATAATTAATCTTTGCTGGAGTGAATTTTCTTGAATGAAAAGCAATTAGATGCAGCTTTCCATCTTCCCCCTTCTGAGATAGGACTACTCCTAGAGCAAAATCAGAAGCATCAGTTTCAACCACACAAACCTTTCTAGGGACAAAATGTCCTAAGATAGGGGCTGTGGTAAAGTGCCTCTTGAGCTCATCAAATGCTAATTCCATAGCAACTGTCCATTCCCATTTTCTTGGATCACCCTTCGTTGATTCTGAAAGTGGTTAACATATTCTTGAAAAGTCTTTGATGAATCAGCAATAGAAGTTTGCAAATCCAAGAAATGCTTGTGTTTCTTTTAAGGATCTTGGTGGTTCCCATACTAAGACAGTTTCCACCTTGTCCTTTGCCATCTCAATTCCATCTATGCTTATAATATAACCCAGAAATTCCACTTTATTTCTTGCCCAAACACATTTCTCTGGGGATATAACCAAGCCATTTTCCTCGAGTCTCTTAAGCACCTCTTTAACCAACTCATCATGCTTTTCTTCTGTTTCAGCATAATTGAGAACGTCATCAATATAAGCAATCACTCCCTGATCTAACATATCTCTGAAGATATGGTTCATGATATCTTGAAATGATGCTGGTGCATTAGACAAACCAAATGGCATAACCAAAAATTCATAAAGCCCATATCGACATCTGAAGGCAGTTTTCCATTCATCGCCTTCTTTAATTCTGATCAAATGATAACCATTCTTCAAATCCATCTTGGTAAAGAATTTTGCTCCTCTGACTCTATGCTGTAATTCTGACATGAGTGGAAGAGGATAGTGATTAGCTATGGTTATCTTATTGATTCCTTCATAGTCAACAAAGAATCTTAGACCTCTGCCATGGGGTTTTGGCATGAAGAGGATGGGAGCAGTGGCAGGAGATTTTGATGGTCTAATCTTTCCTGTCCTCAGCATTTCCTTCAACCATTCTCTAAGTGTCTCCAATTGCACTTTGTTGAGGGCATAAACTGGACCCCAAGGAGGAGTTTCTCCCTCCTTTAAGTCGATTGCATGGTCATAGGGCTTGTGGTCAGGAAGCCTATCTGCTGCTTCCTATGTCATGATGTTGATCCACTTCCGGAATTTCTCAGGTACCTGTTGCAGTGCATCTGATAATTCTTCTTTGGTGGCAACAGCAGAGATGTGGCCTATAACTCAGGCTTCTAGGTGGTCGAGTATTCTTTTGTTGACCTTGAGGGAGAATGCACTGGCCTGAGCTTTTGTGCATTTTTCATTATTCTTCTCTCCCCACATGTTACATGGTTGATGTTTTGTCATCCACCAATATGGGAGGATAACATTACAGTCACTATGCAAAGGTGTGATTTCAAAGGATTCTGCAGCAAAGTGCTTTTTGTGCTGCAACATGAAAGGTACTGTAAAGAATTCACCAGCTCCTGAAACTACCTCATTGTTGAAGTTGCAAATTTAGAGAGGTATGTCTCTTTTAATGGTGGGAATTCTGAATTTCTGGACCAAGTATTTGTCCAAGAGTGCTGCAGTGGATCCTGTATCAAGTAGGACTCGCACCGTTCATTGTTTATTTTTGGGCCAGGTCAGAACCATATCAATGAATAGTCTGGGTCCATGATGAGGTGGAAGCAGGTCTGTTCCCTGGGTAACTGGGGATGAGGTTCCATTGTCAGTTCATCGACTCTTAGTCCTGGTTGACAGAAGGTTGTCTGAAGCTTTCCTTTTTACTCCTGCACATCTATGTGTTCCTGCATCAGAACTGTCTTCCTCCTCAGGTGATGCCTCCCTAGAGGACTCTAAAAATCCAACTCTAAATCCTTGCTCTCTTCTAATTCCCATGACCTGGGCTGAGTATCTGGCATCTTAGTGTCCTCATTATCCTGCCACACAGCTGCAGTCTTAGCCTTCTTTTTATCCTTGGGCTTCTCCTGCCCTTTATCCTCATCATCTTCATCCTGCTTCCTTTTTCCTGCAGCAGCTGTCTTGCCTCCTCCGGTCAAATCTGTTCCCCCAACTGTCTTAGCATAGCATTCATACATCTTTTGACCTGAATGCCCACATCTCCAACAGTCTGCATTATCCTTCTTTTGCTTACCAATTTCACTCTGGGGAACATTTTGTAAAGCCTCCCTTCCTGAAGAAAAGATTTCAGGTTTGTCTGACTTCTTGTCCTTCTTTCCTGAGGACCCCTTCTTTTATGAACCTTTATACTTAACCTTTCAGTCCTTCTGCTTCCCCTCATGAGGGCAAGCAGCTTCCTTGTCATTCTGGTGCTCACGTACTTCCAGTGTCCTCTTCTTGGGACCCCTGATTTCCTCTTTCATACTTTCGACAACATAAGCAGCTTCCTTCACTGCCTCGATCATTCCTTCATCATCTGTAGGGATTCCCTTGGAACCCTGGTATACCAAACGCTTAATATCTGGGGTCATTGCATCCCCAACTACAGACCTATAGATGGGACCTGATGCTCCTACTCGAATATTCAAGTACTCCAATTTCATAATATAATCATCAATATCTCCCTCATATTGGAGTTCCATGATCTGACATTCATCTTTTTGAACTTCTCTTCTATCTTCAAATCTAGATTCAATAGTGCTTGAGAAAGCAGCCCAATCATCCTTTCAGCCATCCTTCTTGATTGATTTCCTGTGCTCCTGGTGCCAGCTAAGGGCCTTGTGGGAAAAGAGGCTTCCTACCCACTTATCTTGTACATGCTCATCAGGAAATGCTGAAGAGTAGGTCTCTATGTAGTCCTGTACTGACATCCACCAGGCACAGAAGAGTGTCTTATCCTTGCCAATGAAAACCTGCAGTGCCTTCATCTCTGGCATCTTGGGTTTCTTATGAGGGTCTGCCATGGTGGGTTGTCTGAGTTTATCAACAAGGGCCTCCCAGAAGCATTCTGCGCTGTCCTTTTCCTCACTCTCTTCTCATTCTCCTTGCTCTCTTTGCCCTCTTCTTCCTCTGCGATAACTGTCAAGGGTTCTCCTTCCAGAGCTTGACTCTACATCTGATGAGGAGGAGTCAGAGGGGATTGAGGAGGGTAATCCTACTCCATGCCTTGGGGGTCTGCCACCATTTCCACCTTGTACTGCATTACCTCCATATTCAGAGATATTGGTGGACGGGGGAAGTGTAGTCCTGATTGCTGCATTGAGTGTTCCAGGCAAGGGAGACTGCTGGTGGGTATCTTCCTGCATGGCCTCAGTGAGGGACCATGCATCAATGGGTTGGTTGTGGGCCATCTTGCCCATGACTGTCTGGATGACCTTGTTGATTATTTCTTTCTTTTCTTGCTTGCATGCAGTTTTGTACTCTAGTTGACATTGCTGCTGTCATTCTTCAGCTTTGGCAAGTGCTCTGATTTGCTTGTCATGCTTCTTGTTACTATCTTCCTTTTCAGATGCCCAATTCTCAACTCCCTTGTTCCAGTTTGCATGATAAGTTGCAAAACCTTCCAGGACATCATTGATGATCTGGACTCCAGTAGTGAGCCTTTGTGTGGCTTCTTGGTTTGCCACCTGTTTCTGTTGAATATCTGTGGCCAGATTTCCATTCATTTGCCACACCTGGGTTCCAAACTCATCACTGCCCTGTACAAGATGTACTACGGCCACTTGGTTCATTTCCTTATCAATGTTGCCCTGCTTGATGACAACAGCATAGGCATGCTGCATTATCTCTGCCATTTCCTGGTACAAAGCTTTCATCTGACTTATGTCTGCTTGCACCATGACTCCTTCCCTCTGTAGGGCCTGAATCAACCCTTGAATGTCTCTCTCTGTGACATTCATTTGCTCCACCATTTTGATAAACCATTGGGGAAGTTGGTCTCTGTTAAACATTGCTGCTGTCACGGCTCAAGAAATTCATTCACTTCTCACCTATCACTTGTTATCACTCGCTTACCAGGAGGCTTATCTGGGTGGCTGTGCCCTTGACGATAAGCCACATAGATTAGGATAATTGCTCAGCCGCATATGTTTGGAATGGCTGGAGCGGCTGTGCTGGTTAGTTAAGGGTTAAGGGTTCAGGGTCTACTAGTTTAGTGTCTCGGCGTGGAAGGAGAAAATGTGTATATAAGAGGACTTGTCCTCCCAGCCTTCTGTTTCTTTTCCTTTTCTCCTTACACAGTTATTTGTTCATTTCACCGAATAAATATTTGAGTCCTCTCCAGTCCTCGTCCTTTGTCCTCGCCTCAGTCTCTGTCCTCGTTCCAGTCTTCGATCCTCTGGCCTTTGTCCTCTTTGCCCTGTTTTCCCTGATCCTGTTCCTTGACCTACCTCTGCTCCTAAACACGGATCCTCTATAGTTGTTGCACGTCACAGCTTCAGATATCCAACGTTGGTGCACTCCAAGAGGTCTTGTCTTGTGTTTGCGATCACTGTCAACAAGCCTAGAGCCCTCAGGTTCTTTGTCGATTACCTTGTCCACGACCGCCGTTACAACATAACTGTGTAATCAAGTACCTGCCGGCTCTACCGTCTGCCCTTGATTACCCTTGTGCCTATGCTCCACGATCTCTGGTTCTACCAGTTCACACGCCTCATCCCAAGATTCCTGTCCTTGGGAAACACTGCTATTATCGACGAAATCGAAATTGCCCGCCAAATCGGAAACGAAATCTCTGCAACACGAGTCACCTTTGACGACAACAACCTTACCTGGTACCTCCGTTAAAACACCATGGCTGATCAAGAAATTGTTATCGCGCTGTATCTCAATGCAGCTCAAAGAGACGAAGTCAACAAAGACCCATCCAAAATCCAAGGATTATACAACGCAGTCGAAGAATACAAACACGATTGCCAAAAGCTGGTCGACCTCAAGGCAGAACTAAAGGAATCCCAAAAAGACAACTCTGACTATGCGAAACGTATCGCCGACCTCGAACGTGACCTCGGATCAGCCAACACCACTATCCGACTACTGCAATCCCTCACAGGAAACACAGCCCTTGCTACGACAAAACGGATCGAGTTACCCCACCTACCAGAGTACTCTGGCGACCGCAAGGACCTGCTTAACTTCATTTCCAAAGTTAGGTCCAAGCTAGCTGGGGACTCCTCCCGCTTCATTGACGATCAGCATAAGCTCCGTTACGTATATGGTTACCTCAAAAACAATGCCCAGAACCAGGTCCAACCCTATGTACTTGCAGACAAGATCAACCTCAAAGATGTGGAAGAGTTAATCACCATCCTTGAATCTGCATTCGGAGACCCAGACCAAGTGGGGACAGCATCTGCGGAACTCGAGAAACTCAACCAAGGCAATAGGGAATTTAGCATCTACTATGCTGAGTTCCAACGCCTGATGGCAATCCTCAACTTCGACACCAATGCGAAAAAGGCAGCCCTGAAGAGAGGCCTGTCCCGAGAACTACAAGCCAGTCTGGTATACCAGGCTGATGAACCCCAAGATTTTGCGAAGTTTGTCGACCTATGTATGAAGCTAGACTATCGTATCCGAGCCCATGCAGCTGTCACCCGACGCCAAGCCACGCCAGCTCCCCCACGACCAGCCCCTGCACCGGCCCGACCAGCCGCCCACCCGACCAGCACTAACAGTGGCAATTACGGCACAGCCCCCATGGACCTATCAGCTTCCCAAAAGGCACAAAACCAACGCCGACGTGACGAACGCATGGCGAAGGGACAATGCCTGTACTGTGGATCAGCCGACCACTTCAAAAATGAATGCCCCACCCTGGCCGCTAACAACACTCGGAAGATGCGCCTGGCCGCTGCCGAGGTCTCAACAACCCCGACCAACCCCGCCCCTTCCCCTGAACCCAACTCGGGAAAAGAGTAGTCCACCAGCAGCCCGTTGGCTCTCTTGGTGGACCTGCCCCTGCCTCTTCATTTGTATCCCCACAGGAAATCTTCTATGTATCAGCAAGTTCTTTGTCAGTTAGTCAGGAAAATGAAATGGATGGTAGTCACTTAGTCGTACCTTGCACCTTGACCGACCGTGACACCAAACTCGACACCCATGCACTTGTGGATTGTGGATGTACTGGACTCTCGTTTATGAATGAGGCTTTTGCACGCCAACACAACCTCCCCCGTTACCAATTAAAAATCCCAAAAATAGTTGAAGTAATTGATGGCCGACCAATCTCTTCAGGAGACATCACCGAATATGTGGAAATCCAATGCACCATCGGTGACCACCACGAAACACTGGTTGCATACATCACCTCTCTCGGCCACTACCATCTAGTCCTCGGAATCCCTTGGCTCAAGAAACATGATGTTACCATCAACTTTGCGAAAAATGATATCCAATTCTGCTCCCCCCAATGCCTCCCACATCGTACCATGGTCAAGGCCACACCAATCCAGGGTCTGACACCAGAACGAAAGAATAAGATCTGTGCCATCTCGGCTACAACCTTTAAACGAATTGTCAACAATAGCAACCAACGGTATGGCAAGGTCGAGCAGTTCTGCCTATCACTTAATGAAATTAACACTGCCCTGCAAGAACCAAAGAATGACAAGCCGGACCTCGAAACAATCGTGCCACAAGAATACCACAAATACCTGAAAATTTTCGAAAAAGTCAATGCCGACAAACTGCCCCCTCACCGCCCCTGTGACCACAAGATCCCCTTGGAAGATGGATTCAAACCCCCCTTTGGCCCACTCTACTCCCTCTCACGCCCAGAACTGGAAGAACTGAAGCGGTGGATTGATGAAAACATGAGCAAAGGATTCATTCGAGCATCATCATCCCCAGCTGCGGCACCAATCTTGTTCGTCAAGAAAGGTGATGGTTCTCTACGCCTAGTTGTGGATTATCGAGGAATCAATGAAGGAACAATTAAAAACCGCTACCCTCTCCCACTCATGCAAGACACCCTGATGAATCTCTCTCGTGCAAAATGGTTCACAAAACTTGACATTCGGGGGGCCTACAACCTCATTCGAATGGCAGAAGGAGAGGAATGGAAAACTGCCTTCCGCACCCGTTATGGTCTTTTCGAATCATTAGTAATGCCATTTGGCCTCACCAATGCCCCTGCAACCTTCCAGAATTTTATCAACGATGTCCTGGCCCCCTATTTGGACCGCTTCTGCACAGCTTACCTGGATGACACACTCATCTATTCTGACACCTTCGAAGAACATCAACAACATGTGAACCTTGTGCTAGAAGCTTTTGAGAAAGCAGGCCTGCACCTGAAGCCAGAAAAATGCGAGTTCCATTGCCAGGAAGTCAAATACTTGGGGCTTATCATCAGTACGGAAGGAATTAAGATGGATCCCGAAAAAATTACAGCTGTCCAGGACTGGGAATCACCCCGCAACCTAAAAGATGTCCGTGCCTTCCTGGGGTTTGCCAACTTTTACCGCCGCTTTGTCCGAAATTATTCCAAAATCGTGCAACCACTCACACTCCTGACACGAAAAGGAGTACCATTTGCCTGGAAGGATGAGCAACAAAACGCATTCGACGAGTTAAAAACCACGTTTACATCCGCACCCGTCCTCGCCCGATTTGACCCTGACCGCGATGTCATTGTTGAAACCGATGCCTCAGACTACGTATCTGCTGGAGTACTGTCACAATACGATGATGATGGCTTGCTACACCCAGTGGCATATTTCTCTAAGAAGCACTCTCCAGCAGAATGCAACTACGAGATTTACGACAAGGAACTAATGGCAATTGTGCGTGCATTCGAGGAATGGAGACCGGAATTACAGTCTGTTATCAACCCAATCCGTGTCCTATCGGACCATAAGAATCTGGAATATTTCACCACAACAAAACTCCTCAACCGCCGACAAGCCCGATGGTCTCAATTCTTGTCCCAATTTAATTTCAAAATTGTCTACCGCCCAGGGACTGCTGGAGGAAAACCAGATGCACTGACTAGACCATCCGGAGATCTGCCTAAAGAGGGGGATGACCGCTCCCTCGAAAACCAAACCACCATAATTAAACCTGAAAACATCCTCCATGCCCTGGCCACAACCTTGTCCGACCAACCTGATGTTACCTCACCAGCACTCTCCCTAGATGCCCCTACACTAAGCCGACTCTTCCACGAAGGATACGCTATCGACCCCTTCCCAAACAAAATCCTCCAGATGCTCAGTGATGGAACAAAACAATGTAAGGACATCACACTGGCAGAATGTGAGAGACGTGATAACCTTCTCTTGTACCGACAACGAATCTGGGTTCCAGACTATGAACCACTAAGACTGCACCTTATGCAACAACATCACGAGACCCCTACTGCAGGTCACCCGGGCAGATCAAAGACATTAGAATATCTATCGAGGACATATACCTGGCCCAAGATGCGCAGAGACGTTGACCGCTACACTCGCAACTGCCATACCTGTCAACGTTCGAAATCTAGCAGACATGCCCCATTCGGCATCCTACGACCACTACCTATCCCAGACAGACCTTGGCAGGATATATCAATGGATTTTGTAACAGGATTACCATGGTCCAATGGTTGTGACGCGATATGGGTTGTAGTAGATCGACTGACAAAGGAACGACACATTGTACCCTGCCGTACGGATGTTGATGCCAAGGAACTCGCAAACCTATTCATTAGCCACGTCTTCCGACTCCACGGATTGCCCCTGACAATCATCTCTGACCGAGGACCCCAGTTTGCTGCACTTTTCTGGAAACACTTATGTCGCCGCTTGGGAATTGACCCACGACTTTCAACTGCCTTTCACCCACAAACAGATGGACAAACTGAACGAATGAATGCAATCATGGAACAATACTTGCGCGCACACGTCAACTACCTACAGGATGACTGGGTGGAATGGTTGCCTCTGGCTGAGTTCGCTGCCAACAACCAAGCATCTGAAACAACAGGCACTTCCCGTTTCTTCGCCAACAAAGGATTCGACCCTCGATGCCAATTCGATCTCACACCTGCAGCTACGAACGATGTCAATGACCGTCGTGCTCTGACAACATCCAAGGCCCTTTCAGAAATCCATAGTCACCTGCGAGCTGAGATTAATCGAGCCAACCTCCGTTATCAAGACAATGCAGACAGGCACCGGTTACCATCGCCAAACTATCAACCAGGAGATCATGTCTGGCTGGATGCAAGAAATTGGAAAACACGCCGACCATCACGAAAACTTGACAACAAACGCCATGGACCATTCAAAGTAGTTGCCAAGATATCCCCTTATGCGTACCGCCTTGAACTGCCCCCAACAATGAAGTGCCACAACGTCCAACATGTATCTCTCCTGGAATTAGCTGCAGACGACCCGTACCCAGGACAACGACCAGATGCACCCCCACCAGTGGAAATAGATGGGGAAGACGAATACTTCATCGAAGCAGTCCTGGACTCCCGACTACACCGCCGCAGACTTCAGTACTTGGTCAAGTGGGTGGGCTACGATATGCCGGAATGGGAACCTGCCGAACTTCATGAAGATAGCCAGGCTGTTGACCACTTTCACGAAAAATACCCCGACAAACCAGGACCCCGACCAGGGACAACATAAAAACTACTTCGCCGGAGCTCAGTCCAAACAGGGGGATCCTGTCACGGCTCAAGAAATTCATTCACTTCTCACCTATCACTTGTTATCACTCGCTTACCAGGAGGCTTATCTGGGTGGCTGTGCTCTTGACGATAAGCCACATAGATTAGGATAATTGCTCAGCCGCATATGTTTGGAATGGCTGGAGCGGCTGTGCTGGTTAGTTAAGGGTTAAGGGTTCAGGGTCTACTAGTTTAGTGTCTCGGCGTGGAAGGAGAAAATGTGTATATAAGAGGACTTGTCCTCCCAGCGTTCTGTTTCTTTTCCTTTTCTCCTTACACAGTTATTTGTTCATTTCACCGAATAAATATTTGAGTCCTCTCCAGTCCTCGTCCTTTGTCCTCGCCTCAGTCTCTGTCCTCGTTCCAGTCTTCGATCCTCTGGCCTTTGTCCTCTTTGCCCTGTTTTCCCTGATCCTGTTCCTTGACCTACCTCTGCTCCTAAACACGGATCCTCTATAGTTGTTGCACGTCACAGCTTCAGATATCCAACGTTGGTGCACTCCAAGAGGTCTTGTCTTGTGTTTGCGATCACTGTCAACAAGCCTAGAGCCCTCAGGTTCTTTGTCGATTACCTTGTCCACGACCGCCGTTACAGCTGCCTGCACAACTGGGGAGTGGCCATGTCCTTCAAGCTGTTCCCTAGTCTTGGGTCAGTAGAGTTCAACAGTATTGCCCATCTGGACATCTTCATCCTGGCCGGCAGCAGGAGATTCGGTGATTCTGTGGTGAGACATGGTGAAATAATACGTTGTTTCAGAGATTGATTGTTCTTGTTGCCCTAGAAGAGGGTCTTTTCATTTTTCATGTTTGATTGATAAACTTGGTAGGTAATGCCTTAAGTTTATAGTGTGACCCTGGGTACAGTTTCTGCTATGCAGAGGGGGGTTCAATCGTTCAGTATTCATAATCCAAAAATGTAGCTAGGAAGTTGAACTAATCAATCACAGGCCAAAATAAACTTAAGGGGTGTTCTTTGGAGGGTTGGTGTTTTCATTGAGTAATCTGTGAGAAGGATGATCTTGTTGCTGATGACCCAGGAGATAGTGGGGGGACACAGGTCTCTTTATAGACTTTTCGTCTACAGCCTTGCTCAGCCTTCCCCTATGATATGACTGCTGAAACAAGTATAGGAGATAGAACATGAGTCATTTCAAAGAATAACCTTTGATGGATTGCATCATAGTAAGTGCACAATCAAATTAATCACTCACTTGCATGCTGACCACCATCATCAGATTAATCCTAGAAATTTGTGCTACCACACCTTCCAATAAGATAATGGGATTGGCAGTGATAGCAGAGACAAGCTCCATCTGACTGCATACTGCAATGACTCATCTGAGGATGACAGTGAGTCATTTCTCTTCTGAGCTGCATCATCATAGAGTCCCTAAGAGAATCTTGATTGCTCTGCTTGCAGGGTATTGCCTTATGATAACATATGATATCATGAGGGCATCCATGCCCTACCAGATTGCACCATCCTGATGCATTCCTCATAATGACACAAATGCCTCATCTGTGCTCACCTGTGCACAACCACACCCTAGTGTGAGTGCAAATGCTGGCTGGCTTTCTGGTTGGTTGTGTAGCCAAAGGTCATGTCATATTGGTTCCTCTGAACAGGTTCCCTGAGTGGGGGTCCTTGCTATCATACGTGGTCTCATGCAATGCAGTCTTGACCCTTGTATATAGCCCCACCCCTGTTCGCCAACTAGACTCTTCCTTGTTACTCCACTGACTAACTCTCAACTAGGTATGCCTGATAATGATCTCGCAATGCCTTGCATACTCCTTTGAGTTCTCCTCTGATGCAAGCCCTCTGGTATATATTGGGTACCAAGTACTTCCTCACATATAAGGGGTGTTGTCATGCCATTGTTGTCTTTTCTCCATCATCGTCACTGTAGTCATCTCTTGGGCAAGTTGACACCCATGAGGTAAGTCATCCCCTTCTCCTCGCTGGCCATCTCCTACTGACATTCAAATATAGGTGTGATGTCTCGGGCCAGGATCATCATGAGGTCCCATCAATGAGTCACAAATCATGTAACATGGCTCGTCATTGCTCCTCTGGGGGGTACCAGCCCAAATCTCTAATCCTGATCTTCATTCTCCTGTTGAGTTTGCCATGTTCTCTCTCAAGTTCTACATGTTACCAAATCTATTATCATACATTATAGGGTGTGACACCTACCGACTACAAAAACCTTGACAACATCATGACAACCAAGGTTCTCAACAGAAGGCAGGCATGCTGGGCCCAGGAAATGGCTGGCATGGACTTCAAAATGTTTTATAGGAAAGGAACAAGTAATGGCAAGCTAGATGCATTATCGAGGTGCCTGGAGTACTGCCCTGAAAATGGTTGAGGTGGAAACCAGCTGATACAGAAGTAATGGCAAGCTAGATGCATTATCGAGGTGCCTGGAGTACTGCCCTGAAAATGGTGGAGGTGGAAACCAGCTGATACAGACTGTTTTGCATGAAAAACACTTTGACACAATTTCAGCAATCAGTACCAGAGGAGAAGGAATGGTGTTCTGTTGCTCAGCAGTTCAGCTGGCTTATCTGGCAAGATCAGTATCAAAATGGACCAAGGAATTTGAGGAGGAAATCAGAATGGCAGGACAACAAGATGCAGCATACTACCAGGCCTTAGAGGACCTCAGTGGAAGTGCACAGAAGACAGAAGGGAAAGAAGGGATTTCAGAACTACAGGATGGATTACTATATTGCAAGGGATTGCTTTGGGTCCCTGAGAATGCATGACATGCCATTTTACATACTGAGCATAACAGCCCAGTAGCCGGACACTTTGGTCAAGACAAAATGATCGAGCTGATCCAACACAACTTCTGGTGGCCTAAGATGGACCAAGAAATTATTGAATATGTCAGAAGTTGTTTACAATGTCAGAAGGATAAAGCATCATGCCACAAGCCATATGGCTTGCTCTCACCACTAGAGCTCCCATATGTACCATGGACATCAATTTCCATGGATTTCATCATGGACCTCCCTTTGTCTGAGGACTGTGACCAACTATGGGTCATCATAGATAGATTCACAAAGATACCCCACTTCATACCACTCAAAAAGGTCCAAAAGACACTGGAACACCAGGTAAAGATATTTGCCCAGGAAATCTGGAGATTCCATGGTATCCCAACAGATATTATATCAGACCATGACTCCTGTTTCACTTCCACTGAATGGAAACAGTTGCTCGGCATCATGGGGATATGACCACCAATAAGTACATCTTTTCATCCACAGACAGATGGCCTAATGGAAAGCATCAACCAAGCAATTGAAGCATACCTATGGTCATTCACAAACTATGAAATGGATGATTGGGGTGGACTCCTGCCCATGGCTGAGTTTTCCTACAACAATTCAGTAACTCAGGCCACTGGCATGTCACCCTTCTTCACCAACTATGGCCGACACCCAGGTTGTACCAATCCAAGCACAATGCCAACCAGCAATGACACCCAAGATGGATACATCAACTACATCCTTTCAGTTCAAAGTCTAGTTACAAAAAACCTAAAAGCAACTCAGGAAAGAATGAAGAAATATGCCAACAATAAACACAAGGATGCCCCAGAATTCAAGGTTGGGGACCTTGTCATGCTAGATGGAAGAAACATCCAGACCAGATGACCAAAACATAATCTGCACCACAAGAAACATGGCCTCTTCACTATAGAGAAAGTAATCTCTCCAACAGCCATGTGATTGTCAGTACCAAGGAAATGGAGGATACACAATACATTCCATGTATCCTTTCTCAAAACATACAACAATGGAACCAGACCTCCATCTGATTTACTGAAGATTATTGATGAATGTGATGACATCAAAGGCAATGAGGAATGGGAGATAGAAGAAATCTATTTGAGTAGGAAAGTCAAGGGAAAAGTCCTTTACAGAGTCAGATGGAAAGGATATCTACATAAGAAGGACCATACAGATGAACCATATGAATGCTTCATAGTAGGCAGCCTGCAGTCACTCCAAGAGTTCCACTCAAGGAATCCAGGTATGCTGAGGGACCAACATGTTTAAACAACCAACTATCTCAAGATACCTTTCCTCTCTGAGGTTTTAACAGTCTTGGGATAGAAAATATGTTGGTGGATGAAGGGGCTGGAGGACTTCATCAAAAAATCCTGTTTCATAATCATATATCTAGGCATTCATAAGTCAAGAATCTTAGTTGATGATTTCGGGTTGAAATGTTATAAGGGGGGAGGTAGTGTCACACCCTACCTTCAAGACACATTTTAAGAATGTGGATTCTTACCAAGTAATGACTCAAGCCATAGGGCAAGAGCCATTACTAGCCACCCTTCATCCTCTTCCCACAGAAAGTAGGATAATGGGGGGCCAGGAAAAAAGTCAGTCCATCATAAAGGGTTGGGAACCTAGGGTTGCCCCAGGATAGGACTGTTTCCAATCAATGGCTGAGGTTTCTAATGCCCGGCCATATCCTGGGGAACATACTGCTGACATTGACAAAAACCTGGAATACTTATAGCCCAGGCCACTGTGGTTCTTACTTGCCACAAGTCCAAGGGGACTACCCTCTGCTGTATGCATTTCACCATATTCAAACATTGTGCTGTGTCATACAGGACCATGCCAACAGACAGACATAGAAGGGGCTGCGATGAAGAAAGACAGAAGGATGAGAAGAGGAGAAATGTAAAAGCAGGAGTTTACCATATACAACCAAGTCTGCTGTGACTGATCATAGATGAATGCTGGAGGAAGTTGAGGTTGATAATGAGGATGAGGTATTGATGGATGAGAAGAACAGTGTTAGGTATTTAAGAATGAATTGAATATACAATACAACTGAGTGCCAAGTCCAAATCGAGAATCATATGTTACCGAGGAAGCTCAGCAGAGATGATTGGAAAACTGAAGGAATAATACCGAATGTCACTAAGATAAGACATGCAATAATGCAGTCTAGTCAGCCAAAGGAGATAAGGATTGTCATAGGTAGCAAAGACCAATATGTGGCACAGTGGCCCTGAGGCAGCAGACAATACAGGAGACCTGATCTCAAAGACAATCTTCAGTTAGCATGATATGATGAAAATAAGTGCATATAGACAAATGGATAAGAAAGTTGGATCCTATTGGAAGCCACAGGAGGCCCAGATGACATCTACCATGGTGGAGTCTTGGCAAGGCATACAGACAGCACAGGAAGCCGCAGCGCCAGATAAGGGCAGATAAGGAAATCTGGCAACTAAAGACAAACACTTCACCTGAGCTGATGATGCATACATGAGATGAGATATGTGCTCAAATGCCCTGTGGAGGTGATATTATTAGGCATAATATATCAGCAAATGACGGGCTTAGCAGTAGCACATGCCTGATATGGCTGAGAGGATCACCAAGGGTCATCCGATTGGTTCAGGAACACTTTGGAGCATTTGCACTGATAAATTCGAAATACAGAATTTATATGCAAAAAATATCATATTTGCATGCTCTCTACCAACATCAACCAGTACTTGGCATTCTGACCACCACAATGGACCTGGTGGGTATATGAGTGGGGAGCCCAAGTCAGAGAATATAAAATATCAAAAAGCGCCCACTCAAAGAAGCCATCATGCAGCAAAAGACCCACAATTGTCCCACCAACTACAAGCAAATCCTAGAAAGATATGAGTACCTTATACTCCACTATTTACAAAATACCCAAAAGACCTACAAGACAATATAACAAAGACCCTCCTTGAACAATAAGACCCTCATGGATTGCTGTTCACACTTGAATGCAATTACCACTGACAATCTCAAAATGCTCCCTGAGATAAGCAGGAGAGTTTAAGATTATAACACATTATTACTCATTTCCCAGAGAATCCCCAGAGAAGTAAATAATTCCCATCATTGGAATTATTACTTCTGATTTTTTCTTTTCAGAAACCCTGAGTTACCCTACCATTGGTCAGGAGGCAACCCCTGGTTAACAATCAGCATTATTTACTTTTGCATCCAACCCTAATACTATTATTATTTTATTGCAAGAACTGGCCATTGAACACACCAAACTCCCCCCCACACACCCAGACTTTCACATGTTTACCCCTGTTAATGAATGACCCCTGTGCACCACCTATGTCCACCAACTACTTGGTGTACAAACTGACATCACTTTCACCCACACTAATTCTTTCCTTGGAACATGAATCTCATTACCTACTAACCCTGCCTTTACCATATACAACTTCTACTCCCCTGGAAAACCCCATGCACTAGCCAACCTCCTACCCTCCTTCTGTGCCCAGCTCCCTGTAATCATTATGGGAGACTTCAACACCCACCATGAAAGGTGGGGCAGCACAACCTGTGATGGGTGGCTGGGGACAAGAGCAGGCTCCATGGGACTCGTGACTGGACAGGGGGCAACATGGAAGCGGGGAACTGGGGATCTGTAGTGTAGGGCGGGGACGAGCTGGACCAGGGAGTGGGCAAGTCAGGTGATCTAGGGCAGGGTATCTAGGGCAGGGCTGGGTAACAGGGATAGGGGTTAGTCTTGGGCTTGGGGTCAGAGGATGATGGACAAGGACGGGCAGAAACTGGAGGCAAGATTGTATTGTAGAGATAATACCAGAGGATCTTCATTTATTGTGACTAGAGCTACTACAGCTATTGCACATCCATCACTACCCAGCAACACCACAGTCAGTCTGGGGTCTGACCACCTGCGCAACCTATAATACAAAGTACAGGAGGTCCGGCTATGTCCCAGGCTTATCCAACAAATAAAGAAGCAAAATAAAACAAACAAACACTAACTTCATACAAAAAGGATAACTGTGCACAGAAGTCAACTACCTAAGAAAAGATGTGAACCAAACAACCCATAAACCCCATGCACCTAACTATTTCCACCAATCTACATCCAGCGCAGCATGCAAATGCGACAACTGATGCCGCTGCATCACCGACCGCCATGGTAGGGCGGCCTTGCTGATTCCCAAAAAGTAGTTGTTAATTCCCCTAGGGCTTCAGGGGAGGTGGGCGGAATTTGTGTTGCCATCCACCGGTCATGTCCTTGGTGTATCAGACCATCGGAACCAGTTGTAGTCGTTAGCGGTAAGAGGGCCCTCAGCATGGAGGCCGAGGGAAAGAAATTGTGAGTGTTCAGTGCCGGTATGCTGCCGAAATGTAGGTGTTGTTGCAGTGTCACAACTCCAGGAGTGGTGAGGTAAGCGAGGCAGTGTTAGAAGGCCTTCTAGCAGAGTCTGCAAAAGAGCAGAGCACTGCATGATGGCAAAGCAGGTGGTTGTTGCCTGAAGGCAGGACTGCAGGGAGGAGAGTGCCGGTGCGCTGTCGCAGGGAGAGCGGGGCTGTCACATCGGATCGTAAGCAAGGATGATGGAGTGAGCGGAGCTGTGTTTATTGGTCCTTGTGACAGAGTGTCCAGCAAAGGAGGACTCCCTGCGCAGGAGAGGCAGGTGGTGTTCCCCGGAGGGAGAAGTGTAGTGAGCAGAGCGCCAGTGCACTGCTGGAAAGTGAGGCCATTGCATCGGATCATGAACAGAGTCAAAGGAGCAAACAGAGCTATGTTGAGGGCCATCGGTCAGGGTCAGCGAAAGAGCAGGACTCTGCACGAAGGAGAGGAAAGTGGTGTTCCCCAGAGGGAGAAGTGTAGGGAGCAGAGTGCCAGTGCACTGCTGGTGGAAAAGCAGGGCTGTCGCATTGGATCGTAGAGAGGAGCGAGGGAGTGAATGGAGCTGGATTGATGGTCCTCGATCAGAGGCTTCTGGATGCAACAACAGAAGAGACTGAAAGAGGGGGAGGCATGTAGTGGTTCCCCCGAGGGGGGAAAACAGTGTTGGGAAATCTTGTATTATCGGCGAAGGGGGGATAAAAATACAAGATGTTGCATGAGGAAGAAAGAAAAGCAAAGCAGCCAGTGGGGGGACAAGTCCCCTTATATACAGAAATCCTCCCCTGAACACTTCCCTTCCTTCCCTAGCCCATAGTCTCAATAGAAAATTCCTTTGCTGATAATATAACCCATAAGCAATCAGATAGCCTGTGTAAGCAGGCATAAGTAAACATATTAAACCATAAGCATATACAGATGTGCATAAGCAGGTGGCAAATGTGAGTAACATAAGCAAACATAATAAACCATAAGCGTAAAATCAATATTCATAAGTATGTAGGTAAGCATGCAGGAGCATTGATAGCATAGGTATTTGCCAGCAGTTGTGAGGGGGATTGAGCGGTGACACAACCACCATGGATGATGACCAAATCTGCTGGCAATGAGACCAATCACAGACCATTGCTGATTGGATGGAAGATCACCACTTCTTTCTGTACAATAAACCTGGACACCCCACACATTTCCCCAGAAATGGCATGCAGCCATCTGTCATAGACCTCTGCTTCTCAGCCAGATGCATTACTGAAAAAGTCCTGATGCATGAAATCAACCCTGACTCAACCTCAGACCATGCAATATGTGTCACGGCATGGATCAGATGGCTGCACCATTGGTACTTATGCATGCTTATCCATCTGCTTATGCACACCAGTTGATTATGGTTGCTTATGTTACCACCTGCTTATGTACATTTGGTTCTGCTTACAGTTTCTTATGTTTGCTTATTTATGCATGCTTATGTATGTTTTTTTGGTTGCTTATGATTTGTGATGTCTGTCACACCCTATAATGTATGATCATAGATTGGGTAACATGTATAACTTGAGAGAGAACATGGCAACCTCGACAGGAGAATGAATAGCAAGATCAGCAGTTCAGGCTGGAACCCTCCAAAGCTCTGACAAGCGAAGTCACGTGACTCGTGACCCCACGAATGAGACCTCATGAAGGTCCTGGCCCAAGACGTCACACCTATTGAACGTCAGCATGGGAAAGATCAGGACAGAGAAAGGGAAGGACCTACCTCAATGATGGCAACTCAGCCATGAGACGATTGTTGGCAATGATGATGGAGAGAAGATCACGAGGGTGAACAGTACCTACTTATACATGAGGAGGTGCTTAGCAAGCGATGGATACCAAGAGGGCTTTCATGGAGAAGAGCTCCATGGCATGTGGAAGGCATTGCGAAATCATCATTCAACATACCTGCATTCAGAGTTAGTTGAACAAGGCAGAGTCTAGTCAGCCAACAGGAGTGGTGCTGAGTACAAGGGTCAAGACTGCACAGCCTGACACAATGTATGAAAGCAAGGAACCCCACTCAAGGAACCTGTTCGCAGGAACCCGATATGATGCGACCTTCAGCTAGGGAACACTCCGTAGGGAATTGTTGTGATTGCGTTCACACCAGGGTGTGGCTGCGCACAGGTGAGCACAGGTGGGGGACTCATGACATCACATGGAAAGTGCTAGAATGGCACAAGTGATAGGGCATGATTGTCACTACACAAGCAATCGAGATATCCTTAGGGAATCTATGATGACATGGCGCAGAAGAAACATGGCTCATTGTCATTTCCTGATGAGTTATTGCATTATGCAGTCAGATGGGGATTCAATCCTGTTATGATCGCTAATCCCTTACCTTAGGAGCAGGTGTGGTATCATGGCGAGGTAATTTTCAACAATTAATTTGAAGATGGTGGTCAGCATGCAAGTGAGTGATTAATGCAATCATGAGCTTGTGATGACGCAATCTATCCAAGATTATTGTTGGAAATAACTCACGTCTTATCTCCTAAACTCGTTTTCAGCAGTACCATCCTGGGGGATGGTTAGATGAAGTTGGAAGTCCCAAAGTCCATAAAGAGGTCTATGTCTCGCACAGTCTCCAAGATCATGAGCAATGAAATCCTCATCAAGAAAAGTTACCAAGAACAATCCCACCGAACCTCAGAAGACACCCCTTAAGTTTATTCTTCCTTGACATCGATAGTTCGAAATAAACTTCCTAGCTTTTTCTGAGAAAGCACCACTCGACTAAACGAATAAATGAATGAACCAAATTATCGAAACCCCTTCACATAGCAGAAACTGTGCCCAGGGTCACACTATACACTGAAGGCACAAGCTACCAAGTCTATCACTTAATCATGGAACTGAAAAGACCCTCTTCTAGGGCAAAAATACAAATCAATATCCAAAACTCCACAATGTCCCACCACCAAGCCACTGAGTCCCCCATTGCTGGGCCAGCCGAAGACATCCAAATGGGCAATACTATCGAGATTTATCGCCCCAAGACTTGGGATCAACTCAAAGATCAGCAAGCACCCACCTTCACGGAAACGACTACTGTCAGCAGGGACCAGCTGCCCCAATGGTTCATTAGGATGGTGGACAGGATGAATGTCACTGAACAGGATGTCCAGGGACTATTCCAGGTGCTACAGAAGGAAGGAGTTATGGCGCAGGCCAACCTCAATGAGATGACGGCCTTGTACCAAGAAATGGCAGATACCATGCAGAATGCATATGCTGTAGTCATCAAGAAGGGTGACATCGACCGCGAGATCAATCAGGCAGCCATTGTTCGCCATGTCCAGGCCAGCAATGAGTTTGGGTCACAGGTCTGGCAGACCATTGGAGACCTGACCACAGACATTCAGCAAAAGCAAGAAGCAAACCAGGAGGCTGCAGAGAGACTCACTACAGGAGTCCAAATTATCAATGATGTCCTGGAAGGTTTTGCTGCCTATCAGGCAAACTGGAACAAGAACATTGAGAATTGGGCTTCTGAGAAAGAAGACAATGACAAGAGGCATGATAAACAAATTCGGGACCTTGCCAAAGCCAAAGAATGCCAAGGAAGAAGGCAGCAAGAGTACGAGGCTGCCCAAGAGCAAGAAAAGAAGGAGCTTATTGACAAAGTCCTTCAAATGGTTACCGATCGATTGGCCAAGCAACAACCCATTGATGCACAGTCAGTGACTGAGGCCATCCATGAACAAACATGCCAATCATCCCCATCACCCAGTGCTTCTAACCAGGCATCGGGAACTGCATGGCCATCATCCCAGAACAATGAAGGGCAGGAAGGTAGTGCTGGAAATGGAGGTAGAGGCAATCGCCCACCAGGATGAAGAGTTGGGCTACCAGCCTCAGACCCTTCTGACTTCTCCTCAGATGATGAATGAGGGCCAGAAAGAAGACCCCCAGACATCAATTGGCGAAGCAGGAGGGAAGGAAAACGACCAAAGAAGACAAGTGAGGATAAGGTGGACAAATTCTTCCAGGCTTTGTATGACAGACTGGTACAGCCTATGACAGTCGAAATCACCAGAAAACCCAAGATGCCTGAAATGAAGGCCCCTCAGATTTTCACCAGCAAGGATAAAACACTTTTCCAAGCTTGGTGGATGTCAGTTCAGGACTATGTGGAGACATATTCCTCTGCCTACCCTGATGAGGATGCACAGGTCAAATGGGTAGGGAGTTTATTCTCCCACAAAGCCCTCAGTTGGCATCAAGAGCGCCAGAAGGCAATAAAGAGCCAAGGGCTGAAGGACAACTGGGCTGCTTTTTCAAGCGCCATCGAAACAAGATTTATGGACAGAAGAGAGGTCCAGAAAGACGAGCGCCGAATCCGAGAACTGCAATATGAAGGAGACATTGATGATTACATTACAAAATTGGAGGATCTCAACATGCGAGTAGGGGCATCACACCCTATGTACAGAGCAGTTATCTGGGACATGATGACCACAGAAATCAAGAAGATGGTTTACCGAACCTTCAAGGGGATCCCTAGAGATGACGATGCCATGATTGAAGCAGTCAAGGAGGCTGTGTACATTCTGGAGAACATTGATGAAGAGATAAAGGGTCCCAAGAAAAGGACATTGGAGGTATGGGACAACCGTCCCCCTAAGGAAGCTGCTCGTCCTCGTGAGACACAGCAGAAGGACCGAAAGGTCAAGGAAAGGAATGGGGATAAGAAAGGTTCTTCTGGAAAGAAGACAGATCAGCCCACAATTTTTGCCTCAGGAAGGGAGGTCTTACAGAATGTTCCTCAGAGCAAAATTGATAAGCACAAGAAAGAGAAAGCAGACTGTTGGAGATGTGGATGGTCAGGACATAAAATGTATGACTGTTATGCAAAGAGAACAGTAGGAGGAACTGAGTTGTCAAATGGAGGCAAGACGGCCTCCGCAGGCAAGAGAAAGAGGGATCAAGATGAAGAAGAGGATAATGGGCAGGAAAAGCCCAAGGGTACAAAGAAGGCCAAGACTGCAGCTGCTAGGCAGGACAATGAGGACACTGAGATACCAGATGCTCAGCCTAGATCTTGGGAGATCGAAGACAGTGAGGATTTGGAATCAGATTTTTAGAGTCCTCCAGGGAGGCATCACCTGAGGAGGAAGATAGTTCTGACCCACAAATACACAAGTGTGCAGGAGTCAAAAGGAAGTCCCCAGACAACCTCCTGTGGATCAGAACAAAGAATCAACGAACAGACAATGGAACCTTGACCCCAGTTACTCAAAGGGAAGACCCAGTTCCACCTCATCATGGACCCAGACCAATCATTCATATGGTTCTGACCGGGTCCAAAACCCAACAATGAATGGTGCAAGTCCTACTCGATACAGGATCCACCGCAGCTCTTCTGGACAAAGGATTTGTTCAGAAATTCAAAATTCCAACCATAGAGAGGGATACCCCACTCCAAATTCGCAACTTCAACAATGAGGTAGTTGCTGGAGTAGGAGAATTCTTTACAGTCCTGTTCATGCTGCAGCATAAGAAGTACTTTACTGCAGAATCTTTTGAGGTTGCACCTCTAGATATCGACTGCGATGTCATTCTTCCATATTGGTGGATGACAAAACATCAGCCATGCAACTTATGGGGAGATAGGAACAACATCTCATTCACCACCCCATGTTGCACAGAAAAATGCACAAAGGCTCAGGCTAGTGCATTCTTGCTTAAGGTCGACAAAAGAGTACTCGACCACCCAGAGGCCTCAGTCATAGGCCACATCTCCACTGCCACCACCAAGGAGGAATTATCAGATGCACTTGACCAAGTACCTGAGAATTTCCCAAAATGGACCAACATCATGACCAAGGAAGCAGCAGACAGACTCCCTGACCACAAGCCTTATGACCATGCAATGGACTTGAAGGAAGGAGAAACTCCTCCTTGCGGTCCAGTCTATGCACTCAATGAAGTTGAACTGGAAACTCTCAGGGAATGGTTGAAAGAAATGCTGAGGACAGGCAAGATTAGACCATCAAAATATCCTGCCACAGCTCCCATCCTTTTCGTACCTCAACCTCATGGTCGAGGTCTGAGGCTATGTGTTGATTACCGAGGGATCAACAAGATAACCATTGCCAATCGATATACTCTGCCACTTATGTCAGAATTACAGGATAGAGTGAGAGGCACAAAATTCTTCACCAAAATGGATTTAAAAAATGGTTATCATTTCATTCGAATTAAAGAAGGCGATGAGTGGAAAACTGCCTTGAGATGTCGTTATGGTCTCTATGAATTTTTGGTTATGCCCTTTTGATTGTCAAATGCACTGGCAACATTCCAAAATATGATGAATCATATCTTTAGAGATATCTTAGATCAGGGAGTGATTGTCTACATTGATGACATGCTCATTTATGCAGAAACGGAAGAAAAGCATGATGAGTTAGTCAAGGAGGTGCTGAAGAGACTCGAAGAAAATGGGCTGGTGATTTCCCCAGAAAAGTGTGTTTGGGTGAAAAACAGAGTGGACTTTCTGGGGTACATCATAAGCCAGAAGGGCATTGAGATGGCACAGGACAAGGTGGAAACTGTCCTGGAATGGGAACTTCCAAGATCCTTGAGGGACACTCAAGCATTTCTTGGGTTCACCAATTTTTATCGCCAATTCATAAAGGACTTCTCGAAAACATGTTATCCACTCATAGAATAAACAAAGGGCGATGCGAGAAAATGGGAATGGACAGTGGCCATGGAGTTGGCTTTCGACGAGCTCAAGCAGTCTTTCACTAAAGCCCCTATCTTAGGACATTTTGATCCAAGAAAGGTGTGCATAGTGGAAACAGATGCATCAGATTTTGCCCTTGGAGCTGTCCTATCCCAGAAAGGAGATGTTTGAAAGCTGCATCCCATTGCCTTCCATTCGAGAAAATTGACTCCAGCTGAAATTAATTATGAGATTCATGACAAAGAGCTATTAGCTATTGTCGACTCATTCAAAGTGTGGAGAAGATATCTTGAAGGAGCGATGCACACAGTCCAAGTCTTCAGTGACCACCAGAACCTTGAGTAGTTTACCACAACACAAGTACTCAATCGATGCCAAGCAAGATGGGCTCAGGAGTTTGCTGGTATTGATTTCAGGATTTTCTATCGACCAGGAATTAAGAATGGGAAACCAGATGCATTATCTAGGCATCCAGAGTTTCACCCTGAAAAGGGGGGAGGTGAAGATCAGCCAATCATGACGATCCTGCATAAAGAACATTTTTCAAATGCAGCTATCTCATCAATCAGCAGTGGTGGAGAAGGAACAGTCTTTATTGTCTCTTCATCATGACTCTCCTCAATTCCTGCAGTCAGATGGTCAGAAGAATTCTTGAAAATGGTCAGAGATGCTGGACTACAGGATGAAGAATATCAGGATGCAGTGAAGAGAATCAAAGAACCTTTGATGATGGAGAATGGGATACTCTATCGGAAATTAAAGCTATGGGTACCAAAGGGTTTGGGTAAGGCAGTCTTGGAATCAGAGCATGACTCGAAAATTGTAGGTCACTTTGGACAAGACAAAACAATTGAGTTAATTCGACAAAATGTCTGGTGGCCAAAGATGGATGAATGAATTATCGAATATATACAAAGCTGCATGGAATGTCAAAAAGACAAAGCAGCTCGCCATCAAAATATGGATTACTTCAACCCTTGGGAATTACCTTATGCCCCATGGCAATCAATTGCTATGGATTTTATTACTGACCTACCAGAGTCAAGTGGATGTGACCAACTATGCGTAGTGGTCAACCGATTCATGAAAATGGCCCACTTCATTCCACTGCAAAAAGAGGGCAAGACAACTAATGACCTTGCAAAAATCTTTGCTAAGGAAATTTGGAAGTTACATGGCCTACCAACAGACATAGTGTCGGACAGAGACTCCAGGTTCACAAGCACTACCTGGAAGGCATTTATTGGAACCTTGGGAATTAAGCCAAGGATGTCCACAGCGTTCCACCCACAGACAGATGGACAAACGGAACAACTCAATCAGACAATTGAAGCATATCTACACTCTTTCGTCAACTATGAAATGGATAATTGGGTTGACCTCTTACCAATGGCTGAGTTTGCATACAACAACTCAGTGACCAGCACAACAGGACTATCTCCATTCTATGCAAATTATCATCTTCGTCCCAATACCAGCAACCCAATGGCAACTGCTGTGCGCAATTGTGCCAGCAAAGCCTACACCCA